>OX608051.1:5508385-6708385 GCA_951509405.1 Machimus rusticus
GTTTTACTTCCGTCAGGTTTAAAAACGTTGCTGTAAAACACAGTAGATTGCCATTAAATATGAAATGTTAATAGAAATTAAATTGAATATTATTACAAATAAAAACAAATTACCCATGATTATACAAAAAAATTCGATTTGCCTTTTAGGTTTCAAGTTATTGAAACTCTACTTAATTTCGAGAAAAATTGCATTAAAGGTTCAACTATAAATTCGATTCCGTTCGTTTTGTCCACTAGTTTCTCTATTAATTTTTAAATTTCTATATTTAGTTTTCGATATCTATACCCTGTGTTCGAGGATTCAGTATTTCAGACAGCTATTTACTTTACTTATTTTAACTTGTAAAATTAGCAACAGAAAGTGAATGTTAAAATTCGGGACATTCATAACTTAAATATTAGTACATATGGAAGTAACAATAACTTCAGGAATTTACCAAACCATATCTTTGTGTTTTCGAACGAATATTATATATTATACTTCGAAAATACATATATTTTTTTATGAGGGTTACAGCGATGCTTATATAGTATTTTTGTGAAAATGATCGGCTTTGAATAAAACATGCGAAAAAAATTGCAATGTACCAGGATTAACTTTTCAAAATTTCATCAGAAAATCAAAGATATTATTATTGTATGATCATTTTATAAAAACGGTAAAAGAGCCCTTGTTTACTCACATCAATATGTCACGCAACAAACTCTATTCAGAAATCAAAACATGTCAATTTACAACATAACACATACATATTATAATCAGTGAAATTAACATTTCAGTCCAAAGCGGTCAGCTAATCTTAGCATCTTTGCTAGAAATATTCCTTTTGAATGTAGATTCTAGATGCCACGATATGCGAATCTTTAGAGTCTAGAGGTATAGTAAGGGAAGTCAAAAGGAAACGCGCAACTGAGTTAGGAATAATAAAGGCACAAAGATGATATCGCGACGCAGCACCACACCTTTGAGCATCCATCGCAAGAACAGCAAAATAGACTTTCAATTTTTACCACCGACTGCGAATACGCTTCAGCAGTCAGTATCCAAGTTCCAAGACATCTCAATATAATAGCAAAATAGCAAAACAGAAGAAACTCCTCGAAAGTGAAATTTCTAACCAGAGAGCGCGTCAAGCATGTCATTGGATCAAAATGTCGTAAAGTGTTGTAAAAAATACATATAAAAAAATATCATGTTTACTACAGACTTGTTAAATTTTTTCGTCGCTGTAAAAATGGTCATCACTCGATAAAAGTTCACTACCCTTGAAAATTGGATTTGCTTTCGACGATGACCACTTGGCAACCCGCGATGACACGATTGCGATTGATCATACATTCAGCGGGTCTTTAAACTGGACAACGACTCAAAACCGCTGAAGTTAATGTTTTTTTTACAGCAAACAGTGCTAATAATTACTCTGGTAATCGCACAGCGACTCATCATCAATCACAAAGTTTGCGTGCTAAGCCACCTAAGCGTGAAGTGAAAGAGCCTTGGAAAAAAGCGGTGCCTACTTTCATATAATACTTTTGGAAAATGTATCGCTTGCAGATTAAAATTTCTACAGTGGCGGTATATCACTAAAGCATGCTTCCTAGCACTATCCGATAATCGCAGCATAAAACATATTCACATATTAACTTCACTTTACGCTCATCGTTTTTTAACGCTTTGTTGTCTGAAAATTTCTCTATGATTGTAAAGTTGATATTATCAGTTTTTTTTATATTCCATAACGACAGGATAAGGAAGCCACTCTTTCTACAAATTTTAACGCTTTAAATTTTACCATGAAATATAAATAATTTACCTGTGGTTATTCATGCCTTGCAATAAAATGAAAACTGCAAGAATACCTTGTGGCTTTATTCAAATTAGCGATAATTTCTTTAATATAATAGTAAAAAATCAGTTTTCGCATCTCAGTCTTCCGATTTGTTTCTTTTCAAAGAGGTCGTAAGCATGTTGCGGTTACATAAATATTAATTGAATGTAATTTGTATGACTGCTCGGAGAAAGTGCATAAGTTAAAATATTTCATATCGGATGTAGCTACTATATTTATTTTGTTTGGAATACAAAAATTAAACTATTTATTCATTACTGTTTGATGCTGTTTCGATATATGTATTAAACATGTAATTTCTATAGGAAAATTTCAGAAGACCTAAAGTGTTCTACCTATTGTCTTTATTTAGACACTATAGTCAATATAATCATACGCGCACACAAATAAAATTTCAATAAAACACATGTTTTTAAATTACGAATATTTGCAATAACAAATAATAATAATAAGCCTACCAAAGTTATTAAATTAAAAATAATTATAACAAATTCTAATTTTAAATAACTTGAAGAAATAAAAGCTACAGCATTGAAAAACCGATGATTTATTAGAATTTAAATAAGTTATGTAAAAGTAGTACCTAAATTATATTTTAATAAAATATACATTTAAGTTTTGGGTGATTCCACAACAAATCGACAATCGGCTGAAATTAACCATTTTTAATTTGAATGAAACTTAGTTGATATATTTTTTATACATATTATTAAATGAAATTGCATCAAACAATTTGCGAAAATATGAACAAAATGATAATTTTTTGTGTTATTTGTATTTCTTAAGGAGTTTGGACTGTTCTCAAAATTGTATCCAGACTGACCAAAAAAAAATGCATGTAAAATGCAACATATGTTTGTTATAAGCTTTCTATTGGAATTAGCTCAGTAGATTCCGAGATTAACTCTTAACATGCAAACAAACACTACCTCTTTATAAATTATGAGAATTAAGCTAGATAACCACAAAACCAATGGATTCCAAAAATATCTAAAAATAATTACCACTATAGAGTTTGAAAAAAATATCTAAAAATTAGAAACAGTGTGGTCAAATATAATAGTAAACTTGATAACAATAAAAGTAATAGCGATTTTCATCAATTTTTATTAAAGATTAAACAAATTCCACATAAAATAGTAACATATTTCTGTTGCCTTTAACATTTTAGTTTCTGAATCATTTCAACCTATCTTTGGTAACAATTCCTTTCGTTGTAGAAGAACGTCTATAAAATAAAATTTTAAAAATTCTCATAATTTTTCTAGAAAAAAAAGACATTAATGAAGAATAAAAGTGATATAATGCTGCATATTGTCAATAGTGTAATTTACTACCCGGGGAACGATTTACTTGATTAATACACTTTATCTTCAATTTACAAACTTTATTTAATTCCATCTTTCAATTCGATTTTACGATCTTCTTAAGCTGCTTCTCTTCTTTTGATAAAACCACTTTATTAGACAAATAAAAAGTAAAAAGTAGGATAGGTATTTCGAATATCAATTTATTACTTTTAATGGTTTAACATAAAATAGCAATTTGTCTACAGATGGTAAATTCCTATTTTAGCACTGCTTTCATTTATGTCACCTATTTCCGCATTTGCATAAAAACCCAGTTACAGCGAGGACGAATGTACGCCACTTCCACATTTTTTAAAAAAATTGCAGCAGAAGAGTGGAAAGTCTACTTACTAACCCAGTTATTTATATTCGACTACTTCCGACAACAGCCGCTCTCTAAGATATCTAACCAGTCTCTTGAACGTTAAGACAGTCTTTCGATTTTTCTCTTCATCTTGGTGATAGTTGCGGTAGCTAAATGGGATTTATTTATTTGACAGAGGCAGCCAAACAAGTCGCTAATGGGGATTATGCCTACTTTTATGAACATATTCTGGTTTTATTGCTACCGTCAAGCGTCAAGATATATCGGTTGACTTTACCATACAATTTCTAAACGTTGTAGATCCTGAAACACTTGCAATCAGCGTAATTAATCAAAGAAAAGACAACTAAGCAAGTTATACATTGAAGTTTTATGTTTATTATTATAACGAAGGAAGAACTAGCACAGCTTGCAGATTCAATATCGTCAAGGTTTATTAAATTTGTTTATTTTCTGCACTTCATAATAATCCAAGAACATATGAAAAGAAGATTCAGTCAAATGAAAGGCTTCGTAAAAAAAAAATCAATAGGTGTGTAGCAAATATCACACAAATACACATCACACACACACACATCAAATATTTTAATGACTCCATAAACCAATAAAATATAAAAGCACATTTTAAGTTAAGTATGGAGCATTTCACGAAAATTACTAACAAATTGAGTTAAACTGATGAATTATGCGATATTATATTATACATGCTCACTAACTAAGAAATTTTTGTATGTTTTTTAAGAAAACTATTGAACATGTTAGAAAAGTTCTAGAGATCGATGTCCTTTAACTTGGTGCATTTGAAATGAGGGTAAATATTAATTGTTTAAAAGCGCTGTCTATTTGTTTGCACAAGGATTTAATTCTTACCCCAAATATACTTAGAATTTGTATTCTAGATAAAACATAACAATCTGTAAAAAAAAAACTATTTAAATATTTAAGTTTTGCAAAATATTCCTTTAGTTCTTTAATAACGACCTCTTTTGGTGTTATTATTGCAGATTTTAATTTTCTCTAAATACGTAGTTTTTACTTAAAACCTTTTGCTTGCGTTGATGGTACTGTAATGGCTGGAAATTAAAATGTGTATATATCCTGTCAATTATTTTGCAAAACGGACATTAATAGTCATTTGATGCCACGAAAAATTACCTAATTATATATATTTCATCTTAATTCAAATATGTATTTCAGAATTCCCAACCAAAAACCACATAAGTAATTTTTATTTCTAAATAAATATTAGTGATAATTTTTTATATATACCTTTATTTTTACATTACAAACACAATGTGGAAAGTATTTGGATATATTGTCAGCTAAGCGAATTATCCAAGGTTAAATGTAGGACAAGTCATGTTTTGAGAATATCTCTTTTTCTCTACAAGAAAAAGCTATAATATTACTTTTACGTACGATTAGTAGTTTTCGAGATAATGAGGTCTGAACTTTTGAAACAAATAATAAAGCAATGGTAGTAAGGTTCATACGTAAAATTTGTATAATAATCTTTCCTATGGAACATTGATTGCAATTTCGAGAAAAAAATCAATAGAAAACGATATATTCGCAAACAATTTACTTTTCCTACCTTTGACCTTGAATAATTCGCTAGCAGATAACATTTTCAAGTTCAAAATCTACTTGTACAACCAGAATAAAAGTGTATGAAAAAATATCTTTACAGAAATATTGTAGCTCAACCTTTTATTTGCCTAAAGTGACTAACTTATAATTTTTTTGTGAAAAACCATAAAAACTAAAGGACAGTACTATACTCTCTACTGTATCATATTGATGGGCAACTGGACAACTGTGTTAAATTTTTGAACTTTTGAAGGATAAAACAATTTTGACATGTATAAACAACAACTAGCAAATTGTTCGTCGAAAAATATTTTTAGAATTTACATATCAAAAATCAAATACTGTATATTGAAAATTATTGCTGAATTTTCTTAATTCTCAGTAGATCAAAGCAAGTTTAAACCTTAGTTACACTATTTCATTTAAATGAAGCGTAACTGAATAGAGGAACCTTGAGTCTAAATAATTTACCATCGCAGGTGTATATTTTAAGATCAAGTCAATTAAAATGATTTCCATTTTTGGTTTCAGTGCAAATACACAAATGGACAACGATGTCACGCCAGTGTATTTAGCTGCACAAGAAGGACACTTGGAAGTGTTGAAATTTCTGGTGCTTGAAGCCGGTGGCTCTCTTTATGTAAGAGCACGTGACGGAATGGCACCGATCCACGCTGCGTCGCAAATGGGCTGTCTGGATTGTCTAAAATGGATGGTGAGTTAAAGTTTAGCCAAGATTTTGTCTAACTGGTCTCCGAGCGGCCACCAAGTGGGATGCTCCCAGCCGGTTAACTAACCTACACACGATTCGCGCACTCGGCAAAAATGCACCTGAACAGGTTAAAAATGAAACTAGTTAAGAAATGGACTCCAATGCAGAGCAAGTGCAATAAATAAGACAAACCAGACCTAACCGTTACCTCGAGGTGCAGAGCGATTTCTTCATCCATAAAGTGCACTCGCGATGCGATAAGTTAGCATACGCGAGGCCAGCAAAAAGATGAAGACCAACTTGACCGTGAAGTTGGGACCAAGATGCGCGGCCAGCCGAACTCACCTGGACCCCAGCTTCCAACGTCGCGGTCTTCTTTCACTATGGGAATTTTTTGCTTAGCTCTGCTTTTCTTCGAACACTTCTTCAAATTTCTTCTGCGAAGATGCCCACTGATGAGTAACAGTAATCAATTAAAATTTGTTCATTTTAATTAATATTTCACTCATGCTGCGGTCATCAATATGACAACTGATATTTTCTCAGAAGTTGAAGAAAAACTGATATAAAATTGCTTTTCCTTCCATTTATGGATTTACTCAACTTCTTAATGAAAATCATTTTTTACGTTTTGTATTCTTTAACCTTTTATGTTTTGTTGTAAAATGGAAGTACAACGTCTTTGCACTAATTTAAACTAAACTATCTTTAAAAATAAGAAAAAATCTGATAACCAATTTAATTTTGTGTAAATTTTTAATCAAAGATTTAAAGGAATTGTACCTTAAGTCTAAACTTTTTATCTCATGGAGTATTTGAAAACATAAACATTTTTGTTAAAATAATAAATACAATTCATCATCTTGTCCGGCTACTTTTAACAAAATTGAATTTTGAAATGATGGATGTCGAAGGATTAAAAATGTTATTATTTTTTATTGCCGTAAATCGATTGGAAAATAGTAAAAACCTTCTCGACATTTTTTTATTACTCATTATAAAATTGCAGTTTCTAGAAAGTCCTACTTAAAGTTTCGCAATAGCTGCTATCCATCTTAAGGACATATTTGCAGTATAAAAGAAAAGAAGACATAGTGGCTTAAATGTTGCAGTATGCTTCAAAATCTCCTTTCTTCTGATCGAACTTGATTTCCGTTCGGAATTGAGAATAGGGCTATATATTACAATAATTGTTAATTAATTAATTAATTTAATAATAATAATAATGTTCTCTCAAATCAATTGGGTAATGAATCGAGCAATAAACAAAAAGATATAAGATTTGTCTTGTACCAAAAGAACTCCGTTTATGCCAATTTTCACGATTGTTTAAAGGTTTTGATGAGTACCTATCTTTTAATTGCGTTAAATTAGGAAAATTAATTTGCAGTATTTGATATTAGTTTCAAGATGTTGCTGAGAGAAAGAGCGTTAACACACGGATAGAAAGACCGACGTACAAAAAATTGATGACGAACCCTAAAAATTATAGATATCTACTGAATTTAAATCTATTCAAGTCCAATATAAATAAGTATATACTTCAGTATTTTTCAATTGAATTTTTATACTTTAAATTTTGTGCTAAGTTTTAACATTAATGTTTTGAATACAAAAAGCAATATGTCAATTTCGAACAAACTTTCACTCGTTCTTCCTGCATGAATTTAAATGAAACAGTTAGAGTCCAACTGACAGAAACAGTTAACTACTCTATTTAACTACTTAACGGTATTAGAAAGCTTATAAAAACTATTTCAGTAATTTAAATAATTGTAGAGAGCAGAAAATCTTCGCAAAATAATTGTCCATTTATTTCCTTTTAATGTAAAATTGTCTCCATAAAAGAGCGAGATATTTTACATAAATAGTGGAAAAATCTGTTTCAAGCGTTAATTGTTGTTATTTAAATTTGAACAGCGACCGCTAAATGTTTCTTCCCGGAATGGATGTCGTTTTAATTGAAGGTAAGAGCAGAGCTCCTGGGATTAAAACTGAACTTGGAACAGGTTTTACCCTCTTTTAAACGTTTTTGATTTACTTGTCACATCTTCCATACTCCAGAGAAATGGCGGCTAAGTGAAAAACAAAATTCAATAATCGTGTAGCAGGAATCTCACCAGTCCTGTTAGGGGATATGTGAGGCTAACTGTTCATATAAAGTCGATTCAAAATGGACAGGTAACTTAACTGGTTTACGAGCCAGAGCAACTTCCGTTCTTGGCCTTGACTTTGAAGACGTGTAGGTGCAATGGAGCACCCGAGGAATGGGTTAAAATGCGACCTTGTCCAGCTTCTTTTTTATGATATTTTAATATATTTTGACAAAGGAAATGATTATTAATTTATCATTTTTACACAGGTTGAGGACCAGGGCGTCGATCCCAATTTGAGAGATGGCGACGGTGCTACGCCTCTTCACTTCGCAGCATCCCGCGGTCACCTCGCCGCAGTGCGGTGGCTGCTAAACCACGGAGCCAAGTTGTCTTTAGACAAATATGGCAAGAGTCCGATAAACGATGCCGCCGAGAACCAACAGGTTGAGGTAAAGTGAAAGGGTTGCATCTTGTGAGTGTTTCAGGTCTCTAAATTAGGATGCCATAAGACCTTATACGATAAAAATTTTGAACTGGATAAAAATGTCTGAATTTAGTATTTAAATGGTTTATTACTATTTTTTGATAGTATAACTAATATAAGTAACTAGCGAATACCCGGCGTGCGCTGCTACGCCTCGACAAATAAAGAATATTTACTTTTAGTTGATTGATTGATTGTTTGAATAAGTAGAAATGAATTTTATAAATATTAATTGTAACGGATGTATGTCGATAAACAATATTTTGTGTTTTCCATTTTTATGAAAAAATGAACTGTCATCTTTAATTTGTAAATTCTGACGGTAGGGTTGAATTTAAATCGATCCCAAAAACCTCCAAGTGCCAAATTTGATGGAAATCGTGTAAGCTTCAAAATTTGACAGTCGGCCATCTTCGTATTCTAAACAGCGAAATTGAAATCAGTGACCTCGAAAATCCCAAAATACCAAGTTTGGTAGAAATCGTATAAACTTCAACATTTTTCAACTTGTTTCTAACATTAAGTCCTTAATTGTTTAATTGTTTAATATTATTAATATGTCATATACCTACATAATAGGTACTAGATAATTATTGAAAATTTCTAACCATATATACATTTATGTACCTATGTAATTTATAAAGCGTAATATGTATGTATTTAATAGAGTAAGCTATACATATACAGTATAACTGATTTATGATATATTATATATCTTTAGTATCACTCCTTTTATTTAGATTCTTTAATGTTGATACAACTTTCCCACATAGTAAAACAAATCATATCATTAGCTGTGTTTTTTTTTCACAATCGGATCCGGATTAGATTAATTAGGAAATTGTTCATTGAATTGAATTCTATAAGCTGTATTCTATATACAAATTTTACAATTTACGAAAAGCATATCTAATTGCGATGACTTTTATTCATCCCAACTTCAAATCTTGAACTCACAATATTTTTGGATTAACTTTTTGACGCAAAGTATTTTTTTTACGAAATACACTTTTTTTACGAAATACAAATTTTTTAATATGGTTAACTGCTCATAAATTTCAAATCAACGCAAAATTTCCTAATAAATCTGATCCTGTTTCGACTGTGAAAAAACGCAGCTACTATTATTTCTAAGAAAAAAAAAACTGAACACGTTTCTTATTTTCATTCAAAGTTCTTGAATAAAAAAACAAAAACCTATATACGTTTTTCACAAAGTATTTTGAATTATACCAAAATATATTTATAGGTATAAAACAATTTAAAATCTGTAAGAGAATGTACTTTTCGATATAATCGTCGTTCAGTTCAAAATAACTCTCACCGGACACCTCAAGTATTCCGAGTGTTCCAGGTTAGACATTTTTGTAGTCCAGAGTTAAAATTACAACTTAAAGCCTTCTAGGCTAGTCGCATACAAATTTCGGATAAGCTCAAAAATGATCACAATTCTGCGCAGTAGTTTTCAAACTAAATTGTGTATTACCATTAAAATGTTTTTGAACTTCTTCTATATTATGATCGACCCAATAGTTTTTAATTATTTTCTCAGCAAAGTACCTACATAAATGGTTTATTATAAGTATAAATATTATGCAATTATTGTACAAGAATTCAATGTCATATGTTAATTACTATTTGTAATCAAAAACAATTTAGGTCAGTTTAAAATAATTAGCGTGCAATTTTGTTTTTTTCTTATTTTTGTTATATCAGATACTGTCCCTGGTCTGAAAAATTGGCTTTCTTTCTTCCAGTGCCTCAACGTTCTCGTTCAGCACGGCACCGCAGCAGATTACAGTCGAGAAAAGAGCAGCAGCAGCAGCAGGCAGAAGGTCAGCTCCAAGTATAATGGAAGCAGCCACTGCAAATCGAGCCGAACCAGCACAATTCTTTCAAAATCCTCAACGGGGAGCTCCGACATTGAGCCATTCTATCTCCATCCGCCGACGGTGCGGAAGAACCCAGAGGGCGGCTACTCACAGAATAGGGCTCCACCAGACGAGGTCTACAACAATGTCCTGCCCAACAGTGGCCTCTACGTCAACCCAATGAGGAACGGGTCCCTTACACCCCCGTCTCCAAATGGGAGTGTTTCTGGGGAGTCGTTTTTCCTGCACGACCCCCAGGAGGTGATTTACAACCGAGTTAAAGACTTGTTCGATTCAGACTGCAGCAGCAGCAAAGACGGCCATTCGACCAATGGTCGCCCCAACGCGTTGACCGTCCAGGCCGAGGTCCATTCAACTAGCAGTGGAGCTGGAAGTGGATCCGATGAGTCCCTGTCCCTTCACTCGAGCAATTGCTCACCTAAAGTCAACAACAGAAACATAAAACCTAAAGGTGGACCACACGAGCATGACTACGAAGATATTTACCTAGTCCGAGAGGAGGCGCGAAACTCCTCCTCCAAGAAAAGGCTCTCGAATGGACGCAGTCGATCGCGAGACAGTGGATCACACAGCAGATCGGCTAGCGCTAGTTCTAGCAAAAGTACTGATATCATCATCCAGTACGGAAGCCCGGTTAGTAAAGTACTACCATGCAACAATTTTGCAGCATTCCTACCCAGTAACACAGAATCCTCTATTAATTTATTTTTAGAATGGTAACAGTCGCGATAGTGGCGGCAACAAGGTCAACAAAGTAAGAAGCTGCGAAGACAATATCCGAGGAAAGTACGACACCCCAAGAAACTCGCGTGAAGTTTTCTGCGCGAAAAACGTTAACGTGCGCAATCAAATAAACACCGGTCTGAAGAGCGACACTTATGAGAGCGTCTGCTCCCCGGAAGATGTCGCTGAACGAACCAAGCAAGCGAATAAAAATTCTTCGAAGCAAAACAATCTTAGCAGTCCAAACGGTGATAGGATCTTGAAGAGAGCTGTGTCTGCACCAGCGCCACAAACTACACCCATTGGTAGGTTTTTATTTATAAATTTTAAATAATAGTGCTGACTTTAACAATTTTTGTATTATTACTAGCTACCGGGCCTCCGCCGCCTCCCTTACCTCCGCCTTTAAAAGCTCCAACGAACAAATCGCAATTTTGTTATGAAGACAGTGCTGAAGGAAACGGCAGCAGCTCTGGAGATATTCCAGATTCAGACTCTGGTTTAGAAGTTGTCGAAGAGCCTACCCTCAGACCTTCGGAATTGGTGAAAGGAAACCACAACAGAACTATGTCAACTATCTCAGGTATGTGAAGATTGCATGGTAGATTAGCCTCTTAGAAGTTACAAATACGTAAATATTCTTATGGATATTGGAGGACAAAATATTAGTTTTCTATTTTTATATTTATATATATATTATTATTTTTATATTTATATATATATTATTTGATAAAAAGCCATCGTAATAGGTGACAAAATAAGAATATTTAACCCTTCCACCCTACTGGGACAATATGTCCCACCGCGTTTCAAAGAAGCATACAACTCTCACAAATAGATAATTTTGAAATAAATACATAATTATATCATTTTATATTTTTTTAATCTGAGTTTGCTTCGTTGGCCACAACCTGCTTATTGAGGCATATTTTCCTACCGTAAATCTTTATTTGGATTCTTTACTGTCGTGAATTTTATTATAATAACCTATTACTTTTGTTTAAACACAAAATTTCAAAACCAAAAAGAAAATGGGAAAATAAAAATTATAAATAGTGAAAAAACATATAAGTAGAGAAACGGAAGACTAATACAATTTGCTTTTCTCCGCTGCACCATTCTTGTTAAATTAAAAAAAATGTGTAGTTGATAATATCTAAAGCGTGGCTAAATATTTTATTTAGCTGCAACTAGAGATCTTTTTTCAAGTCTAAAAATTGTACAGTTGTGATGCATGCTTTGAAATGTAGTTGGCAGTTTTAACACAAAATTAATTATCTGATTTTGCAATATAAGAAAAATTACTACAATATACTTATTTGCCTTTGAACCATGCATGCTGCAGAACCACTAATTTTAATCGTTTTATCAACCGTCAAGAACTTATCGTGAGAAGGTCGTTAACCGATAAATTTCTGGCTTAATAGAAATGTACAAAATAAATGGCTAAATATTTAGCAAATCAATTCCGCAGCTAAATTTCCATACAAAATTTAATTAACCATTAATTAATAATAATAATCAACACACTACCGGGCTTAAAGAATATAAATGAACATTTAGAAAAACTTTTAAACTAAGACGGTAAATATTTTCTAAGTAGTAAAGTGTGAACAACTTAAACTTGAAAATGCAAAAAATGATTTAAAAAATTAAACCTGCAATACTTAAAAGATAAGAGAATGTATTACCAAAATATTAAAAAACATTGATCGTATGTAAATAGCGGAAACCCGTGATTTCCCGGACAAGTTTCCGATTAAAATTCTATTATATGAAACGAAATGTTTTCCTAGTAAAAAAAAGTCTTTACAACACTATTTGAAAATTTCCATATATTTGTATTATCGTTGTAAAAGATATAGCATACAAGTTGCCATAAAAACAATTATGAAAACAAAAACTGCACACTCGACACAATAAGAAAAAAAAATACATAGTATATATAAATCTCCTACTATCTTCTGTTTTGCTTCATAATACATATGTATAAACTAGTGGAGGAACTCATTCTGAACACTTTTAATAAAATTGCTTTACATGTTTCACACTTACACAAAAAATTATTATTTTGCTGCGTCAAATTTACACCGTCATGTTTTTGTTTTAATAGATGATGTTTTGGCTTAATACACATTTCCACATGATTTGTTGTCAAAATATTTTGAATTTTTTTAGAAAAACTAAATTAAAATTACAAACTACAAACACCAACAAATTTTCGGATTGACACTAATATTTTTGCAACACAAAAAGTTGTGTGATTTCAATTCGTAAAGAAGGTGCTAATACATACTGCAATTCTCAATTTCCTTTTGGATTTTATTTTCAAAAGAATACAATTTAGTACCTACTAAAGTATCATATTTTGACTTTGCTGTAGCTTTTTGCAAAAATTATTCTATCTAAAATATAAAAACATTTGCATTGTACAGTATTTATATATTATTAAATCGTACTTTCTTTTTATTCAATAACATCCCATTATGCAATTTTAGAAAAAGTGAAATTTTGCATATAAAGTATATATATTATTTTAATAGTTATAGTTTCGATTTTTTCGAACTTTCGATGTAGTCAAATATCAGGTCATAAAAGTGAGAATAATATTAGACTTTGGAGTCCCTAAACTAAAAATAAACGGGTAGTCAAAATTATTAATTTTAAATGTTATTAAAAAGATAAGATATCTAAAGTTTTCAGCTAAAAGGTAAACCAGAAGCATAGCAATGCTAATACGAAAGTGGGCTTAATGATGCGAGTTTCCAAAAGGAAACAAAAGCATCATTAATTACAACATATACAAATGAAACAAAAAACAATTTTATAGCAGATACAAAATAAATACAAGAATGTCTTTTCGAGTCATTAATTCGCATATCCTCTGAAAAGCTTTTTTCAAGATTATATTCTTCTTCGGATATTTGATGATTAATAATAGATGAACAATGGTTTCTTTTAGCGTAGGTAAACTAAAATATTTTATAAAATCAAAAAAGCTTGTTTTTTATTATTTAAGGTGATATAAACATTTTATAAAAACAATTTATAGAAGTATTTTGTCTCGGAAAAAAAAAACAAAAAGTGAAGAATAGAAGACTTGGATATTACCGCGAAACTACAGCGATTCTAAAATTCTTTGTATATGTCTAAAAAATGTACATTTATGAAAGAGACGCGAGAAATCGAAATCGATACTTAATAAATACTGAGAAATGTCGCATCAAAATAACAAAATTGTATATGAAAAAGAAATAACAAGGCGTTTTATTCGAAAATTGATAATATTTCATCTTTTAAGGCGTACAAGAGCTCATTTAGTGTTGGTCCTTTTTCATGAAATGGGTAAAAATAATGGTATGAAATCAAATCAAATTTGAAGTTTATTTTTATCGAAAAACTACAAACTTTTTAAGGCACTTTCCAATGAAACTATTAAAACTAATTTTTTTTTAATTTGAATCTTCAATTCCCCTTAGATTTATTAATGCAATCATTCAATAATCCGCTTATTTCAAGAACAGTTCTTTTGAAATTCTTCTCAGCCATTTGCATCGGATTTCAGTAAGTAATCTCATAAGTTTTACTTGTACAAGTCGACATACATTTTAACTGTCGATATTTTCTCAATCTCAACTTCCTGTTGTTTGAATTGGAAAAGTGTTAAATGCAACACGTTAAACAAAGCGAACTTGTAGAATGCAATTCCCCGTCCACAACATACCTTTAATTCACTTAGACCAATTTCACTAAATTTTCGAACTGATTTCTATTGAGCGTGCCCATTCGTGCCAGCGCCAAGACAAAATAATGCTACTCCAGTTTTTAAGGAAGTAAAACGTCTGCAGTTACCTCAAATAGCTTAATATGCTAATGATCAACTGGAAATTGCCATTTCAAGCAGCATGAAGTCTCGTGTCTGTCCATCTTCAATCGACGTCCGCCGATCGAATATCGCCGGGATAAATGGGGAAAAATGCATGCGATCGGTTCCATTGAACCCCGCGAAATACAACAAAACCGCGAGCTCTCCTTTGACTCGGAGTTCGGTGTGACAGGCCGCATAATTACACACGCGGTACATAGAAGTAGCTATGTTGCTTTAATAAATGAAAGTGACCAACTCATAAATTAGCCACAAGACAATACCACCCGTCTTGGCTGCTGCGCCGCGGTTGCAGCCTATGCAGCTCCTTCGCTGCAGTTGCAGATGACTTTCTGCCACCAAGATGAGAGAGTTAATTTTGCCATATGCAGAAATGAATCTTTTTACATTAGACAAACTTGCCGAACAGCTTTCCTCACCAGCTCTTTTTTTCACAATGCGACGTTAGAGGGAATTCAGATATTTTCTCGTGGATGAAACCATGAATCCCGATCAGTTCATCTTGTGCATTTCAAGTGATTATGAACTACTTTTCAAGGTTCCCAAATGTCGACCTTCTGGCACTCTTGAGTAAGTTATTCAAATAAGTTCTCCAAGAACAGTGAGAGTTTCTTATTCGCGAAATGTTGTCTTGTCTAAATTCTGTCCGCTTAAGTTTATTAAAGTGAAATATATTGTGACAAAAGTGTTTAAATTTAAATAATATCTTCACTTTTTATTTAAAGTGAATTTGCACGTGCAATAGAACAAGAAAAAAAAACAATGGACTTCTCTCTCGGGTGTGGCGTCAATGACCTCTATGGTGATATCTTTTAATTTTAGCTACATAACCTCAGATTATTTCTAATAGCTTTCTTTTAACATTCCTTAAGTCGTTTTATAGCCAAGTAGCAGCAAACAAGTTCTTTTTTTCAAAAGCAATAAATAACTTATCCATAAACCAACTACAACTAGTTATTGATTTTAAATTTAGTGCCTTGCCTGTGAAGATGAATGGAAAACCTTTGAAAATTTCCCATCACCTCTCATGTTGTCGTTGAAATATGAATTTCTCAGTTGCAGTAATCACAATTCACAGTTTTCAGGGAAATGACAAAGTATAATTGAGTTAATTTGATCAAATACCCATTTAATTAGCACTATATGCCTCTATTGTGAAATATTTGAGGACAATGTTTGGTAAATTATTTTGTGTTTTCTTGAAAACAATATATATTTATAAAGAATTATATTATATTAAAATCGAACGCAACCAATTTACTATGTGGTTTTTTGAACATAAGAAAATAATTAAGATGGTATTTTCAGATAATCATTATAGATATTATTCTATGATATTAAATTTAATTATGGATAATTTTATATTAGACTGCTTATTATTTCCTTAATCAGAAATAATGAAAGTTAAGACCCGCTTGTTCCAAATAACATTCAATTAAATGTTTGTAGTAGGTATATTCCTATCTTTAGATCTTACTAGTTAAAAACTATTCTGCAAATTAATAGTTCTTTGCCTACCGGTACGGAATGCTCCTTTTGCTAATTTGATTGCACATTTATTTGTTTATTTTTTTAGTTTATTTACAAATGGGAGAATTACATGCATGAACGGTTAACGATTTAATTAATCAAAATATTTTTAGACGTTTTTGTTTTTTTCCACGATTTTATAGATCTCAAATTTATAGAAAATTACAATTTTGCTCATTCAAATTGAAGTTGTTGAAAAATAAATATAAAGACAAAATGAAATTTTAATAACAAAATCAGACACTTGTTTTTTGAGAGAGGCTGAAAAATAATATTTTTCGAATATAAACAAATCTTTTTAATTTCAGTGTTACAATCATATCACGTAGACATTTGGTAAATAAATAATCTTAAACGAATTTGAATCCCGATATCTCAAAACTTAAAAAAGACAAAAGCTGCTTAAATTTTTAGGTAATTATACAAAGACAAATTAGAACGAAACTTAGGGATATATTCGCCAAAATTTAATTACTGTAATTACAATTACGATTTTGATTCTATATGGAAGAGTTTCTAGAACATAATCGTCAAGTTTTTTTTCTTGCAAAAATAACAAATTCTTGCCTTTATTCATTTTTGAATAATCAATGACTTATTGGTTTCTATTGAGCTTGAAGTCCGCTCACCAATTTTGATAAAACGTTGTTTAAACATTCATTAAAGTTCTCTTCTCTTTAGTGGAAATGGAGGGATATAAATTAAAGCCGTATGCCAGTTCAGAAGTAGTGCGTGCTTATCATCATTAATAAGATAATAGACTTTATTTTACTTCCTTCAAAAATTCCTGTAGAAAAAAACATCTTAAACTTGAAGTTCTTACGCAGATTCCACTGAATCTTTTAATAAGTAATTAGTCTTGGCGCTAAGTAAACGTTTTGATATATTTTATTAGAATTCTGTAACTAAATATACTTATTCAATTGATCATACTAGAATAGAATTACAAATTTTAGAATAATTAAGGGATCGTTCTAAAACAATTGAGAAAAGTGTTTCTTTATAATTGGATTTTAGTTTTGCTTAGTTAGGAAAATGTACCTAAGGGGGAAATTAAATGATGTACTTAAAAACCACATAAACTACATGCGGCTCTGTACTCATTTTCCCACCTACGCACTTAGGAAGCGTTAGAAAAAATCTGAGACTCAAGAACTCAGGCGTGAAATCAATGCACGTAAGATTATTCACAGTTGGCAAATTTTGATTGCTATCAGTGTGACCTGTATGTTTGATAAAGGTAACTCAAGAAAATTGGCGCAAAAAGAAAGTTCCATAAATTTTCAGTGAGTGTAGAAGATATGCAAATAGTTGCAATAATTTGTACCTAGGTAATCCCAATCGCTCGAAGCCATCAAACTACTTGTTATAAGATAAATAATCATTTCAGGTGTTAAACGATTTGCTAAAAAACAAAAAGTAACCAAGGGGAGAAGTGGCCGCTTTCACTCGACCACTTCACCTGCGACTGCTGCAGTTTAAAGACAGTCAGTGCGGAAAAGACCCGAAGTTCCTTAGCCTTTTCGCGGTTTGTTGATCATGATCACCAAGAACTGATGCCCGAAAAGCCAACGGCCAAGGAGCTCAGGTTGCATGAGCCGTTAAGTAAAGTGTCATTTCTTGAAAAAGAGATTGCAAATTCAGATCAAGATCAGGGGTAATCGAGCTTATATAGAATATAAAAAAAATAAAAAAGTAGGGATTCCGGTGTGCGCGAATGACTCACTCACCTGAGATATCTTCTCGTGCGCGTCTTCCATGAATTCGGCGGCCTCTCCACTTCCATGCGTTTATTCGTAATTAAATTGTTAAACATTTCCTCTAATTACCCGAGTGCATTTTTACGCTAACTCGTTCAATTTCAGCGAACAAGAAAGCCAAACTCCTGAATGGATCCACAGCGCTCCAGACGTCGGCCCAATCGGCAGGTGCTCAGCAGAACTGCGGCGTAGGAAGCGATTGCAGCGACTACAACCAGGAGATCGGCTATCCGCATTTGGGGTTCGAACGACCTAGCTCCAGGCCAGGAGGTCCAAATCTCGTCAACAAGCAAAGGGTCCTGCCCTTCGTCCCCCCGAGCTTCCCGAACAAGTCCCCAGATGGCATTACGCACCTGATCAAGCCATCCGAGTACTTGAAGAGCATAAGCGATAAAAAGTCCTGCACATCGTCCGCCAGGTGAGTAACTTAATCTATCAATATTTCGATATTTCGATTTTACGCTAAAAACGATAGATGCAAACCAAAGTCAATCGAACCCAAAGATTATTTTATTTGGTCCGTGAAAAGCGCCCAAATATCTACAAAAGTGCCCTGGATCGGCTCCACCGCAGGCGGTGAATATATTTTGTGATTTTGTTGTGCCAGTTTCGGTCCAATTAACGCGAATTTCTACAATGAAAAGTCTGTACCGTATTTCCGAGAAAATATTTAAGTTTTAATTAATTACAACTGCAAATAATAATTGCGCTAGTTTTCTTCGCCCATTATCTTCCACCTGTTTGATTCTGCGTGTGTACGAGAGTAAAGAAGATGTGCGCGCCGACGATCTTCTTCCGGGGAAAAATTTTTATATTTTTTGGCCTTTAATAAATTTTCGAGTGAGAAATGAAATTGTCGATAAGTCAAGAGCAGCTAACCGCCAATTAGGAGCCGGTGTCGAAGTGAATTGGGTGACTCGAAAGTTGTGTGAAGAAGGGAAATCGGTGGCCTTTTGAAAGTTCAACTCAGTGTATTCCGACTTCTATGCAATCATAGTTGTTTTGGAGTGTAATTGCCTTCAGATGGACTCAATTACTTTATTCCAAGAAAGTAAGCAAATGAGTGGATTAAGGTAATCTCTGTTGCCAAATTACTCGTATTGGTGCTAGCTAGTTTTTGGTCCCTATGCATTCGCAAATGTGATGTGAAATTATTTAAATTTAACGAATATTTCAAACCTCTTAATACTACTTTATTTTTCTTACTACTAAAAGTTTTTGAAACGTTTATAAAACTTTAAGCACATTATTTTCAACGCGTTAAAGATATTGAAAATGTTGAGAAGTGATAAAACAGTTAGTAAGATAAATTAACGTGTCTCGGAAACTTCTGAACATTTTTTTTACTTCTGCACGATCTTATATTTGAAATTAAACTATTTTTTATGCAATTTCGGAGTTTCACGGTTAAATCAGAAATTTTAAAATCGTATATATCTGGTTAACATTTTTTAATCGAACTATTTAAAAAAAATGAAGGTCATTACCAGAAAATTAAAAAAGTTACTTAAAAATTATGAATGTGGGTATTCTCTGTAATCTGAATGTTGTGAAATAAACTAACAAGCTAAATTTACGTTCAGTGAAAAAGACAGAACAGAAAAGTTGTCAGGGTAATACTTTGGAAAAAATGTTAACTTTCAATTCATTTTCGGGCTTTCTTGTCGAATTCGAATAAAGTTTGTGTTTCTTCGATACAATAGAAAATTAAATTTTTTATTGAGTGCTACTTGAGTGCCACAATCAAAATGTTCATCCTGCATCCTTTTCTTGAGCTTATATTAGATTATGGTAAAATATAAATCGAATTTTGGAAGAAGGTTAACGAACAGTTTAAAAATATTTTCTAGTAGTAAATTTCATGGCGAATTAACAACTCGCTGAATTATATAAAAATAAAATTGCTGAAAACAAATCTGAATAATTTTTATCCGGTGGGTTCAAATAATTGTTTTTCTATATTTTTCTACTGATCTATCGCTTGATAAAAATATTAATTAAAAGTATATGTTGGTGTTCTATTTGCTAATGAAACGAATGATATCGCGCATATTATTATAGTTATTTTCTTTAAAAGTGATTTCTAATTTCATCACTATAAATAGGTATATGTACCTAAATATAACCAGATTAAAAAACTTAGCACTGATATTTTACTAATTTTGCTCAAAAAACGAAATCAATAATTAAACACTATAGAACTTAAAAAATTGATTAATTCTTTGTATTTCTCTTTTATACATATTTTAATATCAACCTTAATCCGCGAGGAATATTTTCTGCACATGCTTGCACGCAATCTTTGAATTTCATGAAATTAGATGGGTTTTTTTTCTATTATTCTCGCGCCTCTAACTTAAAGAAGTTAAGCGATTTTAAAGTTATCTGCAGCATCAGAATGATCAGAAACTTATCTTTATCTTATAATTAGAACCAATTTGACTTTGATCTTTTAGCATATCTAGACAGATTTGCATGCTTGTTTTAATCAAATTTTCCAAATTTGTTTTGTATCCAAAGCCTAAAGTTCTTTAATCTTATTTCCTTAATCGTTATACGACAATTTTAATATAAAAGTCTACCTTGAAAGACGAGAGTCGAATTCACATTGACAAATTGTTTAAGCTAATTAATCGTAAATGTATATCGAATTTGTTTAAATTATCTGCATAACCTCTATTTATTAATTCTTTAGATCAACAGACACAGAAGATTATATGCAAGTTCAAGTTTCTTCACATCCGAGTGGGCCAGAACCCCCGAAACCTCCGCCTCCACCCCCACCTCCACTGATGCCGTCTTTATGCGACAAGGAGGAGTCCCAGAAATCGATCCCACCTCCACCCCCACCTCAAGACACCGCAACGAGGAAGCAACACCAACCACTTTCAGCAATTTCAATTCAAGATTTAAATAGCGTTCAGGTTGGATACTATTTATAAATTACAAAATAAAATTTTTTACTTACATACTATCCTCACTCACAGCTTCGAAGAACGGACAATAAAATGCTATCAAAGACTTTTTCGGCGCCGACTAGAAGCGTTAGTATGCAGTGCCTTTCGACCACAAACGAATCATACTTGGTGCAGAAAACGGATTTAATAGCTGAACTAAAAATGTCTAAGGATATTTCAGGAATTAAAAAGATGAAAGTTGAAAAGGCAAAATTAGCGGACAGACACGAACAGGAGCATTATTCAGAAATTTCAAAGCAATTCACTGCCAGCAAATTTGTGGATCAGGTGAGTCCAAAGAGTTTGTGTACTTTAAGAAAAGACAATCAAACGAGCGAAAAGAGTCACTTTCAGATACCCGAGAAGGATCAGGCTGGTAATATAATCCCGGACTGGAAAAGGCAAATGTTAGCTAAAAAAGCAGCTGAAAGAGCTAAAAAAGAGTTTGAAGAAAGAATGGCGCGGGAAGCTGAAAACCGCAGACTTTCCGCAATACCTCAATGGAAAAGAGATTTATTAGCAAGGCGAGAGGAAGCTGAAAATAAGCTCAAGTAAATTTTAAAAATTATATATTTTTAAAACAATACTATTATTAACTTAATTTTAATACAGAGCTTCAATTTACACGCCTAGGGTTGAAGAAAATAATCGAGTCTCAGACACTTGGCGTTTGAAAAGCAACCAACGCGCCGTTTCTATAGACAACATAAGTTTTGTAACGTGCACTGCAAACGGCCACGACAACAAGGAAAACGATAAACTGGAAAACAATAATAATAACAACAGTTCTATGGAAAATCTCAATAAGTCAAACGGCGTGAGCAATCCTCAAAACAAGACTCAGATCACAGACGAAAGCGACAACATCATCCCCTGGCGTGCTCAACTCCGAAAAACGAACAGTAGACTAAGTCTGATTGGCTAAAGGCCTATATTCCATGTAAATTTAATCAATTAACTAATAACTTTAATGCGTACAGCATAAATTAACTGTAATATTGAAATGCTTCGATAGTTGTATATTACTCAAAACCCTAAGGAATAGAATTTGTAACGGATATCAAAGATGTGTTGCAATACTAGCTCTAAGGCCTCCCAGAAACGAAGATCCTTCTCGAAGGAAACGAATTTACAATCACACATCTTCTCCTAGCCTTGCTGCTCTCTAGCCTTACTCACTTAAAGTATATTCAAGATATTTGTAATTTGTATTTATGATACCGCTTAAGGTGGGGCTCAATACGTTCTCATATTTTCTATTGTTTTTTGTTGAGAATAAAATCATTTTTAAAACAATTTCTTTACTTTTATTTAATCCTACATCTTAACACGATAAATTCACTTCCGAAATTATTTTAACTATGCACTGTTTCTTAACATAAAAAATGTATTACCATACTAAAAACTAAAATTTTCATATTACTCACGCAATAAGGTCTTTAAATTTAATTTATAATTCCAAGAATTTTACATCAAAACCAGGCTTAAGCCACCTTTCACCAGGCTCAGACAAGGCTTAAAATTGATTTACACTATGCTTATGCATAATAGAATAAAAAACATAAAATTACTTCTAATTCTGAAAAATAGTTTCTATTCAGTTGAAATCTGACTGAAATACGTTTTCTCAACAGATCTATTATAGAATTAGTATATAATAATTATAATAATATTTGCATTTTTTTCTGTACAGAACAGTTTTTCTAGTAATGTAATGAGTAACGACAGTTAGAGAAAAATCGTGTTACACTTGGATGAAGTTAGTTAAATCGATAAACGAAAAACTCTTATTCCTTCCTCGAATAAAAAAAATTATTATTATTTTTTTTTTAAAGAGAAATTATTATTATTTTTTTTAAAGAGAAATTATTATTATTTTTTTTAAAGAGAAATTACTATTATTTTTTTTTAAAGAGCCTCGCTTGACATAACAGATTACAAAAAATTGATAATCAAATTCGAATCGAGCGAATTTTATTTTTATTTATATAAGAAACATTTATATAAAAAACTAAATAAATATGGTCTAATCCACGGCATTATTGGTTTTGGAAGCTTCCCTATATTTAATCGTAAAAATTACAAAATTAATAGGTAGGTATTTTGATAACGAAACAGGAACTTCTTTTTTTTTTTACATTGGAAGACAATCAATTTTTCTATATCTTATTATTGAATATTATAAATTGATACCTACGAAAACTACGAAGTATTGGTAATCAAATCTTGAATTTTTTGTTTTCCAGTTTGATCCGATTCGATGACGAAAGTAACTACCGCAATATCGTTAACAAACCTGCGCATTATTTTAGATTTCTGCCTTTACTCTTTAAATATTTTAATTTTTAATGACATTAAGTATCTCCTCGTGTAAAAAAATGAACAAGCGTGCAGACGATTTTTTATGTACCACCGCGATGTAGAGTATAACATTATCATTGATAATGTTTTTGAATAAAAATTAGTGTAAAAGTGAAGTTCAAAATATCCTTAATAAGATTTTGTTTCTTCAATTTAAAAAAGTGGTAAGTTTATTTAAAAAATGCAACCTCGTTCGTAAAGAATTTTGTTCGTCTGAATCAAAAAAATTTGTAGCAAATAAAATATTTGTAAATTTATCAGCTGAAACTGCGTAGATATTAGTTTTTGAATCTTAGAAGAGCTTTAAATAAAGTTATAAACCTAATTCAGGTTAGCTGTAACACTTTTCGGCCTAGTAACTACTTTGCTTTTTAATGTAAATAATATATTGATTGAGCATCTTAATATTAATAAAATTTACAAGAGTACAATTAAAATATTGCGCCAAATTTTATTTCGTTACAGCGGCTCACTCTGTTCCAAGGAAGGTTGCTGTATATTAAATGAAAAACTGCCCTATTTCCAAAAATTATGATTTGCAATGGTGAAAAAAGCATTTACCCAAAGTACACACTCTTTTAAATTGAACTGAAATATGAAATGATTGATTTAAATCATTAAAAAATTCGCAAAATATCGTAATAAACGCGTAGTTTGTAACCCCAGTATTTCACAATTTCGTTACATGTCTCGCGCACAGATGTCTCTAGTTTATTTCTGCCCTGAATCTCTCCACACCACGTCGTGGTAGGAATTTACCTGGCCAGGGAATGGAGGCGCACCTTTGAGTAATTAGCGATGGCGGTGACTAATTCTTGCGAAATTGCGTAAATAGCCAAAAAATGGGCAAAACTAATGCTTTCAGCGAACTCAACAAAGAAATAAATTACAAAATGTTGAAAATGTATTTTCCCCTGAAATTTGCTCATTTTGAATTTCCAGGATAATGGGCGATGGCCCAGGCGTCCTGGGAAAATGAAATTCTGGAAAAATCTCAATTTCCGAGAGATTGTGAAATTCGAGAAATTTACCCGGTCAAGGTGCGCATCGCCGCGCCGCCACCCAGCGCCGTCCTGGGCCCGGAGACCCGCGCCGTGCCCCGCTCCGTAACGTGGTGAAAAAGCAGTCGCATCGCATCCACGGGCTGGCCGCGGGCAAATAAAGGCTGAGAAACGACTTCATTTAAGAATATTTGCGCGCAGTGTTTGGTTGCTAGTTCTGAGTGTTCCGTGATTTTTTCTCAATTTTGTGCAAATCCAGCGTTCTACTGCAGGTGAGTTTCATTAATTTCGATTTTCCTTGCGCCGGGCCGCAGAAGGCGCGAAAAATTTCGCACGGAACAATCAAAATATCCCCGAAATTCCGAGTGAAAGTTTTCTCGCATTTCTGGCGGAGCTCGCTTTGTTTTTGAGGCCAAGATGGCCACCATTTTCTTGCGTGTGAAAAAGAAGCAGCGAATGTGACGAAATCGCTCGGTGCCCGCTCCACTCGGACGGAGCGGAGCTCTTGGGCCTCGTGATGTCATCCACGAGTCGCAATCGCAATCGCGGCTGTTATTAATTTTTTTTGCCATTAATTTATCTCCCGATCGCGGTGGACATTAACCGCGCCATTTCATCGGTCCAAATTATTTCCGAGAAGCCACTTGTCGACGCATGCCTCTGTCTGTGTGCGGAGCACCCGCTGGTCGCTGTCCGCTCGGCGGCCCTCGACCGGGCGTCGGATTTTTGCTTTGAGGGGGCCCAGGCGGAGAAGCACCGCCGCAGGATTTTCGCGGACGCCAGCTGCTGGTGGCTCGGCAGGCGGCGCTCGAGCTTGGGCCTCCGGCCGGGCAGGGGTGGGAAAAGCGCTTGCGATTGGCAGAGCTTTTTGTAATTTAGTCATAAAAATTATTTAACTCTGGCTGCGAGGCGAAATGAAACGATCAAATTAATCGATAAGCGAGCGCTACAGGTGCACGTTTCGAATTTAATCGATTAAATTCATTTCGCTTGTCAAGTGCATTTTGTTGTGGGCACATTTTTATGCTCACGTTCGCCAGGCTTTCAAGTAGTTTTCTGGAATTCGATCGAATTTCATATCAAGGTACTTAGATTTATCGAGAAGCACGTTCAATTGATCTTTTAGCAGTTACATACCTTTTAAATGTAGCGCAGAGTTTCTGAAGTGCTCGATTTAATATAATTGAAATCACCTGCTATACTATGTAGTTCGGTTTTAGCCGAGCATTTATCAATTGAAATAAAATTTTGCATTTATGTATATATTGCTTCCATGTACTTTTGCAACTTTTTCTACGTCTACTTTTAATGAAATGTTTATTAGGTACTTTTGTAAATTCCAATTAAAAATGCTAGTCCACATAATTCTTGCAAAAAATAGTATATAATAACAATATTATCACGGAGGCACAAATTCGCAGTAGGAATTAAAAATCTGAAATATTTGAAGATAATCTTTGAGGTCTTTATGGAGAATTATTTTAAATTATTATAAATTTTGACCAGCCAACAAATTTACGTGTTTGGTTCTATTTAAAGAAAAAAAAAACTATTTTAGAAAATGTCGACATTGGATATGATTGAATTATTTATTCTGCAATAATTTAATTTTCTTTTATTAAATAGTATGTTTAAAAAAATGAGTTAAGGAATCATTAATGTGTACGGCATTGCATAAAATTTTAATACGAGCCATTTTTTTTTTTATAATCGACTTCAGTTGAAAAACTTTTGGAGATTAATGTGTATCTGCATCTGTCGTTGGACAGATTTAAATGAAACTCTACATGTAGGTAACTCATGTGATGATTCAAGATTTATTATAGGTATACCTGCTTTTAATTCCGAAAAAGGTGTGAGATAGTAAAAAAAACACTATTTCTATGAAATGGCTTGACATGTTCTCTGCCAGAATTTTCAAGATAGCTTTCGTGAGAGACTTACACGTAAAAATGCATTTGCTGAGAGAGCTTTCATTTGTGTACCGTTTTTGGTACACTTGGCACTCACTTGGCAGGGAATATGTTAATGGAATGAAATAAAGCCTTCACATTCTGTTACTTGCGAATAGATGTTGCCAAGCAAATTACAAAACAGTCTCACTATATTTTAATGAATCTTTGCTCCGCGCTCACAGCCCCCGTTCTACCCCCATACATGGGCTGGTCCCATTTCCGCATCTTGCCCTAATTTCAGACAGGTTGGTAATCGAATTGGCATGCATAGACAGTTCTTTGATGGGAGTTTGATGGAAATCTGGCAGTAGCTGATTACTGATTATTATTACTAATCGGGAATTTGCAGTCGTTATTGCATAAAATACTATTTTATAGTGATCATAAAATTGTTTATTTTTCAGGAAAAAGAAAACTTAAACTAAAATGGCCCGTACAAAGCAGACCGCCCGTAAATCCACTGGAGGAAAGGCTCCTCGTAAGCAGCTCGCTACAAAAGCCGCACGTAAAAGTGCCCCATCTACCGGAGGAGTAAAAAAGCCCCATCGCTACCGCCCAGGAACAGTCGCTCTTCGTGAAATTCGTCGTTACCAGAAATCGACTGAGTTGCTCATCCGCAAATTACCCTTCCAACGTCTCGTGCGTGAAATTGCCCAAGATTTCAAGACCGATCTGCGTTTTCAGTCGGCCGCCATTGGCGCTTTACAGGTGAGGATTTTTTGTAAAAATTAGTTCATTGAACAAGAAAAATATTGAAAAATGTGGTTTTAAAATTTCAGGAAGCCAGTGAAGCGTACCTTGTCGGTCTCTTCGAAGACACCAACTTGTGCGCCATCCACGCCAAGCGTGTCACCATCATGCCAAAAGACATTCAACTGGCCCGCCGTATCCGCGGCGAACGTGCTTAAACCGTTCGCCCTGCAGAGGCAGACAATTATCATAACTTTCATATATTACATACTTTAGAAATAGTGTTCTCATGTAACTGTAATTTTATATTAGTTTTTCGTTTTAAGTTCTTTAAGGTTGAATACAGTTTATTTACCCAAACAAATTCATCTTTTATAAATTGAACCTAAAATTGGTCCTTTCTACAAAATTAAATTTTTATAACCTTCGATCTCGAGTTCCTCAATGGTTCGAGGTTTAAAGATCTAATTAATATTTTTTATATAATTGAATTTGCTAAGATGAGGAAATTTTATATGCAGTTTAAATATTACCCAATAAAACACATTCCAAATCTAGACCAGATAGAAACAAAAGGAAGAACCACTGCATGCATGGCATAACTAAATATGACACGTGTTTTTTCTCTTTACGTTTGCAATTGTTTGAACAAGATTGTTTAAACAAGTTCTTTTTTTCGAAGAAATAATAGCTCTAATCGATTCTACAGGAAAAATGAAATAAAACTGACTGTTTTTGCTGAAGTAAATTTGTTGCAAATCGTGATGCAATTGTTTCATGTTCTTTCCGTGTAGAAATCGATTGGCGCTATTATCGAACTAACAACGTTTCAAAAATTTGTTTAAACAATTGCCCACTTTACCATGAATAGTTTCATGCTATTTAGCATAAATTCGATTTGGGTTGTAAGCGCGTTTCGGCTTCGAGAATTCAAGAATTTGTAGGCTGAACGTTTAGGATGTTATTTCAGCCGTATTGCGAGTTTTCAATTTTTTTAAAAAGAAACAAACAAACAAACTTTTTCATTTTTTAACATGACTTAAGAAATTTTTATTTCTGTACTCTGCATTTGTAAAAAAATTCATGTTGAAGAAATAAAGAAAATGTTGACCACGTAGCATTTTAACATTTTCTTTACAATTATTCTCTTTCTATTTTTAAATTATTTTATGGACATTTTATTGGAGAAAAGCTCTTTAGATCTGAAGTAAATCGGCATAAAATTTAGATAAAGATAGAAACTGCTGCTCTCTGATTTTTGTAGGAAGTTTTGTCTATTTAGTTGAATAACAACTTTAAGGTTTGATAAAAACTTTCAACAAAAGGCAAAATTGTATATTTTTTTGTAATCTAATGAAGTAAAAACAGCTATTTACTTATTTGTTTATTTAAAAATAAAAACCGCTTGCTGGCCAACAGCATTCCGGATGACTAAAATAACTGAAATAAAAATGTCGAGCACTTTATTAAAATTAATATTATGGTTATTGGTAGGACCTTATAAATTTAGTTTCCATGAATTTGAATCTGAAGTTTTTCATCACATTATTGCAATTTGCGTAACAAGGGGAATGATTTTACAAATTCAATCAAAAAACAAATGTGTGCCAATATTGTATTAAAATTTGGAAGCCGTCTGACCAGTATATTTTGGTGAATCTTGACGTTGACCCGGTAAAACCTGATTGTAGATATATATATCTTGAGCAATGAAAATATGAAATAAAAACAATTTTTCAAAAATACTGGAACAGAGTTCGTCCCCTTAAAAGAAAATTTTTGGAGATTAGAAAAAGTAGAATCTGTTTTAATTAAGTAATTTACACTTAGTAAATGATTCGTTTCAATTTTGCACGGAGCTTAGGGTGAGTCAACTTAACTATGGGAAAGTATAAAAAATTTATAAAAATAAAAGTTTATATAATCACAGATAAATAATACAGATGCCCAGCCACCATGTTAAAAAATCGAACCAATGCAACATTTTCGCTAGCCAAGTTTTCGGCTCTCTAGCCAAGTAATGTTGCGCAGCAAATAAATGTTGAGAATTAATATTTACAAAGCAGTCCATTTCCTCAAAAATGCTCGCTCGTGTTCTAGCAACTTTGCAACAATTGGCCTGAAGGAGCGAAAGAAAAGGGAATATACAAATATAGGAGCATTAGAGCAATTAGAGAATCTATGAGGGAGCTCGTAATTTATATACAACTTTTTTAATACGGCCCGAGAAGAAGAAGAGTAGTGTCGGGGGTAGTAGACATGCTTATCACACAAGGTGCCCGGGTTCAATCCTTCGTCGGTACCTACATTTCAGTGCTATTTTTTTATTTTTCTATATTTTTTTCAGCCTGTTTTTGTGGAGTTTTAAAACCCAGATGTACTCCTTGTAAAATAAGCAAATTTCAAGTCAATTATAAATATCGGAAATGCTCCAACAATAAAATCTCACAAATCGTAGTCCAAGAAGGCAGAAAGTCGTGTTCTGCGGATTGATCAATACCAGCGAACCATTGTATTTTTCCCTCGTTGCTTCGCTAATTTTTCTAGTATGCGTGAATAATCCCCTTGCGCATTCTCTTTCCCTTTTTCTGCATCAGTGTATATTGACGCAGAATAGGATGGAACCATTGCAACATTGAAATTCCCTTACGCCTCACTTTCATTCAAGCGGGCGCCCACGAACACCGCGCTGCTCTCGTGTCCTGGCGCTCGACCAAGTGGGCAAGTGCAGAGGCTTCAGCTTCGATTCATATTGCTGATGTTGCGGCTCTCGACCAATTTACGCCTGAGGTTGCAAAATGTTTCATAAGTATTTCTCTCCTATTCTTCCTTATTTGCTTCCTGAGAGATAAAATGTAGCTATATGCATGTGCCCAAGAAAAAGGCAATTCGGCAACTTTGAAAATTTCTTGCCTATTCGACTGGGCATCTGTATTATTTATCTGTGATATAATTTTAAGTCGTTTCACAAAATTGTATTTTAGAGTAGCCCGTGTGGCAGCACTTCCGGGTTCAATGCTCTGCTAAAAGTATTCTAGTGAAATTTTCCAGGTTCGTGTCTTGAAAGGTAAAATTTCGGTTTTAGTAAACATCACAACCAATTCATATTTAAAAAAAAAAAACTTTACCGGTTTTAAAGCCAGCTAATTTCATCCTCCAGATGTAATCAGCTGTTTTTGACATTCAGAGCGGTTAGCGCAAAATAGCCGAAAATGACTGAAGGAAGTAAATTTCGAGTGTTGGAATTGTTTAGCGGAATTGGAGGGATGCACTACGCCTTTAAATGTAAGATTGAATGAATTTATTTTCGTTCAACCTTTGAATGACACACTTCTTCTTTTAGATTCCGCGTTGCCTGGAGAAATCGTCGCTGCCGTGGACATAAACACGGTGGCCAACGAGGTCTACGAGCACAATTACCCCACCACGAGAGTCCTCAACAACAATATTCAAAAACTGTCACCAGAACGAATAAAGAAATTGAACGTGAACACGATTTTAATGTCGCCGCCGTGCCAGCCGTTCACCAGAGTCGGCCTGAAGAAGGACGTCGGGGACCGTCGGACCGATGCTCTGAAGCACCTCTGCGACGTGATTCCCAGCCTCGAGGGCATCGAATTCATCCTCATGGAGAATGTGAAGGGCTTTGAGACCTCCAGTGCCAGGAAACTTTACGTGGAGTCTCTGAAAGCAGCTGGTTTTTATTTGAGGGAATTCCTCCTGAGCCCCACTCAATTCGGGGTCCCGAACTCGAGGTTTCGCTATTACTGCTTGGCTAGGCGGAAGAAGGACTTCCCATTTAATAAAGTTCCTTTATGGAAGAGCTTGCCCTGTAGGGACGAAGCAAAAGAACCTTATAAAATCTGTGATATAGTCGACCTTGAAGAAGTTGTCCCCAAAGAATTGCACTTGCCCGATAAGCTGCTGGGAAAAAGAGTCTGGCTGATGGACATCGTGACTCCTGAGGACACCAACTCCATTTGTTTTACGAAGGCCTACACTCACTACAGCGAGGGCACGGGGTCTGTGTACTCCCACTGCTCCAGGGACGAAGTGTCCGCGGCTTTCGAGAAGGCGAAGTTGCTCCCTGCAGACTCTGAAGAATACCTGGAAGTCTTGAGGCCGTTGGGACTGAGGTATTTCACGCCCAAGGAGGTCGCAAGATTGATGAGTTTTCCGGACTCGTTTCAGTTTCCTGCGGAGACAACCAATCGCCAAAAATATCGCCTTTTAGGGAATAGCATTAATGTTAAAGTTGTAGGGGAGTTAATAAAGGTTCTCTGTTCATAGCAGTGCTTCGTCTTATTACCTAATTTTTTTTTTACTCGAAAATTAATTAAAAATATTTAACAACTGCGTTAATAAAATTTTGGATTATGAAAAGCTTTTCAAAAGTTTTAGACTATGCTTCACAAATCTAAACATAACAGAAGATATGATTCATTAAAGATTTCTTGTTACTTTGGTTTGCCCCGGATACTTTGGAGTTTCCTCTTTATGAACTGAATTTTACTCGGTTTCGAGAATTATTTTTTAAATTACTTGTTAAATTAGGAATTTTTAGTTGAAAATGTTTGCTTGGATTCCATAGCCAAAGTAAAATCAGCTGTAGCCACCGAATTGAAGCAAACTATAAAATTTGTTGTATGGGGTAGGGTAGGACATAGAACAAAGACCTTGACCGCATAGATTTTTTTGGACCAATTATTTGAAGCAATGATAGCAAATCTAATGATTATATATGAATGTTTGCCGCAAAACGTTTCCTGAAAATTTTATCCCGACCATGAACGCTTCATTTTGGTTCTTTCTTCTTTCGGTCTAACTGAACTGAAAAATAAAACTCTGTGAATATATTGGTCCGCTTTAGAGAAAATGCACTGCGCTACTTGCTTAGAAGTGCTCGGCTCATTTTATTAACATATCGTGTGTATGACATATTTTATGATCTGAACTTTATTTTAAAAATTCCAATCAAAACGTTTCAATTGGACCGAAATTTTTTCGGTCACAGCGATTGCGGTTCAATGTAACCGCAATAATTTTGGTACAAAAGTATCGTTTTTCTTTATGGAAAACGAACTGGTATAGAACTGACCCAAAATAATAACGTTATGATGGTTCTCTGATTTGAAGTTAAACACATTATAATTCAAAGTTATATTACAAGTCTTAACTAATTACTTAATAGGTAGTTTGGATTCATGGCGGAGCGGCAAAGGAAGACAGCTGCTAACTGAGACACCACTCCAGCGGCCGAAAAAAGGCCTAACTTTGACGAAACTAAATTTTCCAAAATCTTACTGTGGTCCTTCCCCTTAAATGTTATCAAAGCTTACACTTAAAACTTTAAAAATATATTTTATAATCTAACTACATTATGAAAACCAGATGTTAATATTAATTCTTATTCTACTTTGTATTAATTGTTAAAAAGTCTCGTATTAAATTCAATTTATGTAAGCTTATAGGACCATCATCATCATCAGTTGCTTATGTAAACTATAGTTGTCAACTTTAAATTCAAAATATCATATAACATTGGGATATATTCTCGGACTTACTTTATTTCTAGCAAGACCAACTGTAACTCAAAACTGGATACTTCAGTAAAGTTTTCCTAGATTTCGAATGAAGTTTAGTAGAAAAGCAGGCGAAAATCGCTGTCTTTCTGGATACATTTCCTAGAAAACCATTGAACTAAACTAAAAATACAGGAAATTATTATTATTATTATTACTCTAGTGCAGATCCACTGTATTTTAATGGCAAAATATAGAGTGCGCAGACACAATACATGGACAAAATCTAAATGAAAAAAATGGTCCCGAAGGCGATGCTGATGTTGTTCAACTGAAAAAATGTTCTCATTCGATTGTACTAAGCAGTGATGAGGAAAAAATTAATAAATTAAAGTTTGATATCTAAATGAAAATACGATTTTTAGTCTCTCTTCGTGTTATGGTAATAAAAAGAATTAAGTTTATATTGAATTAATGACAATTATATTTTGTTAATAAGTGTTTGGAGCGTAACTCCTCTTTTTCCGTTGGCTTTGAATTTCATATAACACGACATTTTCTGGGAGAATCTCTACCGTTTTAATTAATCCAAACACGTTAAATAAATTGACCTATTTCTTAACTAGGTGGACACAACCAATAACAATCCCATACATCGGGTTGGGAAGGTGTGGGATTTTGACATGAGAGTTGGGAGCAACTGCAATAAAGATTTTTTTTAAATAATTAATTCCAGGGAAATCTGTATATAATTTTTTATTTCTTACCCTTTAGGTTTATCCTTGCAGAAATTATTGTAAAACTTACAATTAGGTTGGGAATCAGAATTCTTGCAACTTTCATATTTTTCGCATTCTTTCGCCAATTTCTTTGGGCCAAAGATTACGTCACTGTGAGCTCCCAAAAACGCTAGAGCTAGACAGGATAAAAGTTATAGTTTCATCAAAAATTGTAAATATGTATAATTATGAAAACTAATTTAAAACTTTTTGAAGTTCATTAAGTAATCTTTGTTTCAAAAGCTATACTTACCAAGAAGGAGTAATTGCACAAAGATTTTCATTTTGTTCTCTACTAAATGAAGTAATTCACACTGAAGATGGACACTTTCTGAATATCTCAGAAGATTTTCGTTGGGTATTTATTCGAAACGATTAAGTTTGTAGTGGTAATTAAGCCAAATAAAATTATTATTATCAAATATAAAAGATATTATTTGGCAGAAAATGACACATTTCTGATTATGGAACATTTGTATAAATATTAAATCAGAAATCTGGAGGTGGTAACGCGAACAATGGACTTTCAAGTGTGAACTTTTATTGTACACGTGAACAATTTTTTGCAACTCTCATTTAAAATTAAAATAAATTCTTAATTCAAAATCATATAACAAGCGACTGTTACAAAACGAGATATATGTAATACAATAATCTGTATGTAAGGTAGGAGAACCAAATAAGGCACGAGCCCTAAATAAGGCCCAGGTTTCAAATTTCGCGTCAAACGAATTCGGAAATGCCATACAAGTCTGTATTATACCTACAAATATCAAATGTTCGCCATAATTAGTTTTTCTCAGAAGTAAACTTGTGAGTATTTGCATTCATAAAACGGCATATAAGTATTTTTATTTATTTTTGAGCAAAAAGATATATGTACTGTTGTTAAAAATTAGGATTATTCTTTTATTATAATACTACTTAGTTATTTATCTAAGATAGGAGAACCAAATAAGGCCCGTGTCCTAACAAGGCCCATCTTACATTATAACACCTAGCAGTCTATCACAACCTATACATATATCAGAGCGATTTATAAAAATAAAAGAAAAAAGTAGCCAAAGTAACCCGCATCTACGGTCCTTTAGAAATAGTGTTCTCATGTAACTGAAACTTTATATTAGTTACTCGCTTTAAGTTCTTTAAGGTTGAATACAGTTTAACCCAAAAAAATTAATCTTTTAGATATTATATTGAACTTAAAATTTGTCCTTTCTGCAAAATTATTTTTTTTATGATCGTAGATATTAAGTTCTGAATGGCTCGAGGTTTGAAAATCTAATTAAAATTCATTATGTAATTGAATTTAACGAGTTTGGAAAATTTTATACGCAGTTTAAAAATTACCCACTAAACCACAAACCGAATCTAGGCCAGATAGAAACAAAAGAGAACAATGGCATAAGTAAAAATGAATACGCGTGGTTTTTCTCTTTACATTTGCAATTGTTTGAACAAGATTATTTAAACAAGTTTTTGTCGAAAAATAATAGAGGAAAAAAAGGGGTATACAACTCTTAAAGTGTTTGCCAATTTGTTGCTAAGATCATGATGCAATTGTTTCATGTGTTTTTCTGTAGAAATCAATCGGCGTTATTATTTTTTCGAGCTGACAACTTCTCAAACAAATTGTTTAAATAATTTTTTTTCTACAACTGTCAATGCAAAAAATAAAAACAGTTTCTTTTCGGTTTGGGTTTTAAATGCGTTTCAACTTCGAGAATTCAAAATTTTTTAGACTGAAGGCTTAGGGTGCTAGTTGAGGCACATTGCGAGTTTTCAAAATATTTCGCTAAATGTTTGAAAACAATTCTGAAATGCCCAACAAATAATACTTTTCGTTTTTATACTTTCAGTAACCTTGGATGTTGGATATGAAATTTTCGTTTTTGTGCTCGTCAGTTTAAAAGAAAATGCATGTTGGAGAAAGCTGTTCTGTAAGAAAATAAAAAAAATGTTGACCATAGTTATCCTTCGTAGCATTTCAACAAATTTTTTCTAATTCGATCTTATCTATCTAATATTTTTTATGGAAAATGAACCAGTATAGATCTGACGGAAAGCGAATAACGTTATCTTAACATTATGATGGTTCCCTGCATAAAACCCATTTTAGAGTTACATTTGTAGTATTTTAACAAATCTCGCGAAAATTCTTGTGGACAGATTCTAACTTTTTGATGTGAACCTTGTAAGAATGATGAAAAAGCATTACATTATGTACATTTATCAATATTCAGGTACAATCTTTTACACCTACACCATTGGTAAAGCCTTTTTACATAATTGTACAAAAGTTTAAAATCGCATTTGCAGTTGCATTAATGAGACATTCAATATTTTTAAAGCAACCTACGATATCATTGATAATATGATGATATCGACTATCGAAAGCTTGGAAAAATTCGTATATTACTTTGGCTTGTGAGCCACTTTCTAATGCGTTTGTAATATAATTAGAAAACAAAATAAGGTTAGTTAAACATGATTTCCTTTTAACAAAAAGGGATACAAAATAAAGATTTTTTAAGAAAATCCACTTTTAACGTGTTGTTAAAATTTAAACTTTAAAATTCTCAAAGGATACTCGTTATTTAACGTTGAGGTGTAGTACTTTATTTCTTACAATTTTTGCGGCAATTTGTTTAAAAGCAATGACAAATTTGTCGATTTCCATCTTTGACAATGTATTGCAGTGAATATTGAAGGTGTGAAAAAATGTAAAAACAATTAGATTGAATGGATGGAAACTGCAAAACAACTTAAAATATTTGAGAATATTTTGATTTTATGAAAATACAAAATCTAATTTTTCAAATGTAAATGTTTAAAATTTTCAATTCAAGGAAGGCTATAGCAAACAGATCTATAAAGTTTCAGTATGAAGTACGAGTATCAGCACAAATGTAAATAGCTAGGCTTTATGATTTTTAAATAACCAGTTGCTACCAAAAATTAATGTACTCGTATACGTTAGGGTAATAGTAATAGCATATTTTTCTTACCTTATTGCTTATACGATATCAAAAGCATCGTTGCAAGATTTTCAAAGAAGTGGACTTCACATAAAAAAAAAGTATGAGTGCTATGAAATGTTTGTAGAAAGACTAATGTGAATAGGACCTTACTAACAGATTTAAATTGTTTGATTTTCTGAACTTTTGAAATCGTCTATAATTCTTTTAAATTGCGATTCAAATTCGAACAAATTGCCGGAAAAGAAATAAGCCTATTTCGACCCGTAGGAGTCACATCTGTCCATGGAAAAAATAGAGCCGTGCTACCGGAGGCATCCCATCGAGACGAAATCTTTGAGACTCGAACAAATGGCTCCTCTCAGACAATTGACGCCGGTCAGTTTTTGGTCGACGTCCTCCGGCGCGGCAGTGGCTAATCAGCGCACATGTCGCTGGCCATAAACTGGCCACGGGAGGCGCGCGGGGCCCCGCGCAAATCGGAGGAAGTCTCATTCGCACCTGCGAACGCGGCCCTTTCTTGGCCCTTCGCTGCGGCTGTCCTGCCGGACAACAGAAATTAGTTCAGCTTTGGGTTGCGTCGCGCCGTACTTTTGAAATCTGCCCTCGACGTGGCTGTCCTCAGCAGCTCCGGATTAAAAAATTTTTGTTAGCCGCGAACGAAGGAGCCCCGAGCTGGAAGAGGCCGGAACCCGCAATCCGGGGCTCTCATGCGGCGTATAAATCACACCGGGGCTCTAGCGCAATTTGCATAATAATGAAATTAACAAAGGTCGAAAAAAATCTCCGACACTGACCAGATCCTCCGCAGTAGCAGTGGCTGAATTTTCGGAAAATTTGCATACCGATCCGCGTCGACTGTCCGCCGGGAGGGGCGAAGACAAATAGACGGAAGTGTTGTTTGGTTTGGCAAATATCTCTGTGGCCACATGGCATTGACTGCCCCGTCGAAATCGGACCAGTTCTGATGCAAATTAGCCCGAAGAAACGAGTCTCCGCGACGGGGAGGGGAGGAAAGGTAAAAAGAGGTGGATTAAGACGTTGACGTTTTTAGGGTGATCCTCTTTGTGACTGAACGTCTTCCAGAAAGCGGCTGCTTCCGAAAGATTTGCATGAGAAAGGACAAATCCTTCAATTATTTTGATACACTCGACCGGGCCTCTCTCTAAAGTGGCTTTCGTCACGGGTAAATAAGCAATTTGTCTTGTATAATCGCAAAATATCCCAGGAAACCCTAATTTATGATTATGAGAAAACGTTCCTACGAACATTAAGATGTATGCTTCAAGATACGATGCCGAATTCGATCAAAGTGATTAATGATTTTCTAAATCGCAGTAAGTATTTGACGAATGTATAAAAGAATTTTTTTAATTTAAACTACGTATTTTATTGCAAGGCTAGGGTTAAAAGAAAAGGAGTAAGGGAATACAGAAAGTGTACCCAGGATGGCAGTTAGAAAAAGAGCAACATATTTTTTTCTAATAAGTTCTCAGGAGATTATTAATTTTATTTATGGTATTCAACTTTTCTTTGAGCAATTCCTGTCGAGGGAGAGGAAAAATCTTAAGTATTCGGCATCTGGTTAATTTCCACAGATCTACTTTTTTTCAAAATAAAAGATTATACAAAACTTAGGTACCTCAAGCATGAACATCGTTTCATTTCTTTTTCTTTTTAAAGTTCCGTATCAAAATTGAAACAATGGTCAAATTATAAATATACCTAATTTTTTTTAAGGACTTTAACTTCAATACGATCGTCAAATATTATTAAGTTAAATATAAAATAATTGTTCTTATTAATTAATTTATTAATTCCTTTTAATTGTGTCTTCTAAAGTTGTAATGCCAATAGAAGAGCAATCTCTGTTTCTTGAACTTTAGCATAGAGAGAGTAAGTGGGTGGTCCAATTAATTACATAGGTTAACACCAATTTTTTTCTCAAAGAATTTAGAAATCATTTTTATAGGAGTTCATAGATTACGAATTCGTAAATAAAAGTGCACAACCAGTTCCCATTATCAAGAAAAAAAGGGTTAAAAATGCACAATATTTTGGTAATTTATGAAAAATCATTACAAAATAATAGATTGGACCAGAAGCTTTTAATTTTGTTCAAATTATAGCTGAAATAAGAATTCTATTATTTTTGCTATTGTATAAAAATGCAAAAGATTCATGAATTTGATTTTTTTGCATAAACCAATCAATTACTTCATATAACAAACGCGAACAAAGCACATAGCAAGCGCACACTCATGAAAAATTTGTCCGACAAGATGTTTAAAAAAGACTACTGAGATAAATTGCATTTTACTTTTTTAGATTAGGATTTAGGCATACATTTAAGCCAAGTTAAAAAGTTCTGTTATTATATGATGGTTCAAAAATGGTCAAAATACGATCTTCAAAATCTATATTATTACTACCAACGTTACAAAAGCAAACTTAAAGCAAATAACAAAATTTTTATTTATTTATTATTATTTATTTACAAGTAGAGCTTGCAATTATAATTTTAAACACCCTAACCTATGCTCAGCGCACTCGGGAGCAAATTTTTGTAGACCGGCGTTATACTCGCACATGTTAAATATGAACGAATTCAACAATATATGTAGAGAAATACTGACGAAAGAATGTACTTCGGCTTAAGACTTACATTAGGTTGAATTATGTAGGGCTAGTTCAACTTGAGCGAGCTAGGCTTAGGTCAGGATTGAATCAAGTTTAAATTATTAGGCTATACAGAAACTCATATTAAGTTTAACAGAGTTTTAAGCCAGGTTTGGCATTCCTAACATAAAATAAATGGTTTTTGACTAAAATTGCAGAAAGTTAATAAAACTTTTATACTCTATAGAAGAAAAATATTGCATAGAATTGCTTTCTTGTATAATTTATTTAGATTAACTTTCAGAGTCAACAATAAAGACCTACTGAATGAATTACTAAAATTTCAAAGAAACTCTAGCACACCACAAAGAGTGCATCCTTTTAAAAAGGAGAATTCTTTGAAAATCTCCTTTGATCTAATAAATTCCATCAAATTTCCAATAGCAATAAATTATCGCGATGACATTTATAATCCTTTGGACAGCGTTCTATCCTCATCCAACAGGCGGAGTTCCTGGACAAAAAAACTCCCATCCCAGATGGCACATCGCTGCACATGGTGCTCCACATGAGCGGAGGAGACGTAACAAGTTGTAAGCCGGGAGGATAATATCAAAGAAATTGACTCGACACGTTCACCTCTTCTGCCGTGGCTAAGTCAAAGTGAAAGGATCCAGCGGGGCACAAAGGACGTCCGTAAGAAAGGTCCTTTGAGCCGGCAGCTCGTTAATCCAATCAAAGTCTCGTATAAATATTATTACTATGTTGTGTGTGGGGCGTCGCGTCGGCTGAAAAATCCCTTTCTGCCCGAAAACGACGCGGAACGGACGCAACAACGGGCTCTGCTCGGGCATCCTGCTGGCACAACTGACGCGTTAATTTCATTATTAGACCCTAGCACAGCCCTGGGAACCCTTCCAAATGAAGTTGTCACCTCTGCCGCCTCGAATGTGCCCCGCGAGCGACGGCCGCCTTTGTGCGGACTTTGTTGCCTGATTCGGGTTCACCGCTGCGGCCGGGAAGAGGACTCCCGTGCGGGGCTGCAGCGCGCGATTCGCCCGAAGGACGACAGCTCGACAGCGCTAAACTTAGCTTCAACTGTTGGTGCTAAGGATCCGAAGTCGGCAGGAGACATTTTCACCCTTAAACTTCCCGCTGAGTGGCGTGTCGTCGGTTTTCAAAGGCCTCAGTTGGAATGGGATTCAATGGTCCTCCCTTCCGGCAGACGTTTTCAATTTTATTCGGTCGAAAAGTCACGGAGAGTGCGAAGGCACTAAATTTTAAGATATTTTGCCTACTAGAAAATGTTAGTTTTTATAATAGACATCCATACATAAAATGAGACAATTTCGACTAAGAGATAATACGAATTTTTTTATTGATACTTTTCTGTACACCTCGATTTCTTTATAACGAGATTTTATATGTAGTGCGTACCTACTTAATTTTCTGTTGATTCAAAGTCAAACTATAAATATTGAATAAAAAATGAGTTCAAATCTTTTAACTAATCGGAAGATTTGGTCCTTTTGCTTAATTTTTTAGCTAGATAACTAAGCTTTCTGTATGTAAATTATATTTTTCTACATTAATTCTAAAATATCTTACAATCACTTTTGAAGAATGTTTCAATTGCTCAAGAGTTCTTCTATGCCTATATAAAAAAATAATACAATATGTATAAGGGTACGTTCATGGTCAATTCGCTAAATCTTGTTTCGCTAGGCGAAATCGCTCGCTACTTTGATATTTCATAGTAAAGCGATTTCGCGTTTCCTAATTCAGTTCAAGAATTGGTTTATAACACTGGTCAACAAAATTTTTTCACAGAACAAATGATAATTTATTTCTATAAGACTTTTTCCGTAAATTACGAATTCATGAACGAAAATGTTCCAACACGTCTCGTTTTCGCATTGGCAATTGTTGAAAAAAAATTATTTAAACAAATTGTTGCTAACTCGAAAAAATAATAGCGCCCATCGATTTCTACAGCCGACGAAACAATTGCATCATGTTTTACCTCTTTTTTTCCAGTAGCTATTATTTTTCGAAAAAAACTTGTTTAAATAATCTTGTTCAAACAATTGCAAATGTAAAGAGAAAAACCACGCGTATTCATTTTTACTTATGCCATTGTTCTCTTTTGTTTCTATCTGGCCTAGATTCGGTTTGTGATTTAGTGGGTAATTTTTAAACTGCCTATAAAATTTTCCAAACTCGTTAAATTCAATTACATAATGAATTTTAATTAGATTTTCAAACCTCGAACCATTCAGAACTTAATATCTACGATCATAAAAAAAATAATTTTGTAGAAAGGACCAATTTTAGGTTCAATTTATAAAAGATGAATTTGTTTGGGTAAATAAACTGCATTCAACCTTAAAGAACTTAAAACGAGAAACTAATATAAAATTACAGCTACCAGAGAACACTATCTCTAAAGTATGTAATATGTGAAAGTTATGATAATTGTCTGCCTCTGCAGGGCGGACGGTTTAAGTACATTCGCCGCGGATACGGCGGGCCAGTTGAACGTCTTTTGGCATGATGGTGACACGCTTGACGTGGATGGCACACAAGTTGGTGTCTTCGAAGAGACCGACGAGGTACGCTCCACTAGCTTCCTTATATTTTGAAACGACAATTTTCAATATATCTCTTGTTCAATTGACTAATTTTTACAACAAAGGCTCATCTGCAAAGCGCCAATGGAGGCCGACTCGGAACGCAGATCGGTCTTGAAATCTTGCGTAATATCACATATCGGTATTATTATTATTATATTATTCGACACATTATTTTTATCATAAAGTAACATAAGTGATTGATGTAAAGATGATGGAAATATGAAGGTAATTCTATTTATACATTTTTGAGATTTTTAGGACTTAAGATAAAATTTATGGATCTACCTAACGCACTATCGATCTTATAGTAAATCCTTCTTGCCAACTTAGAGATTCTTTAGGACCTTAATCCCACCTTCGGCATAGCGACCCATCGTCACTCCTCGGGTAAGTTCATACTGTGACCTGAAATTTCTGTAAATATGTATGAAAGTCCATTCGCGTTACCACCTCAAAGTTCTGATTAAATATTTATACAAGTGTTCCATAATCAGAAATGTGTCATTTTCTGCCAAATAATATCTTTTATACTTAATAATTTTTATTTAGCTTAATTACCACTACAAACTTAATCATTTTGAATAAATATCCAACGAAAATCTTCTGAGATATTCAGAAAGTGTCCATCTTCAGTGTGAATTACTTCATTCAGTAGAGAACAAAATGAAAATCTTTGTGCAATTACTCCTTCTTGGTAAGTATTGCTTTTGAAGAAAAAAATTGCTCAATGAACTTAAAAATATTGTTTTTACTTTGTATACATTAAGGCTCATAATTAGACACAGTTACAATTTCTGATTATACTATAGCTTTCATCCTGTTTAGTTCTAGCGTTTTTGGGAGCTCAAAGTGAGATGACATTTCTTAGCGGCGATAGATTGACGGAAGAATGCAATAAATATGAAAGTTGCAAGAATCCTGATCCTCAAAATGATTGTCAGTTTTACAATGAATTCTGTAAGGATAAACCAAAAGAGTAAGAAATAAGAGTTAATATACAAAATTCCTTGAGATTAATTATTTAAAAAAAATCTTTTTTACAGTTGCACCGTTTACTGTAATCTTGCCGATAGCAAATTGTCGGATTGTCATTGGATGTGTCTCTTGTAAAGAAATACGTCAATTTATTTAACGTGTTTGGATCAACACGGTAGAGAGGCTTCTAGAAAATGTCAAGCCAACAGAAAAAGAGGAGTTACATTCCAAACACTTATTAAGAAAAAATAATTGTCATTATTTCAATATAAACTTAATTCTTTTTATTAACATAAAACGAAAAGAGACTAAAAATCGTATTTTCATTTAAATATCAAACCTTAATTTATTAATTTTTTCCTCATCACTGCTTAGTACAATCGAATGAGAACATTTTTTCAGTTGAACATCAGCATCGCCTTCTGGACCATTTTGTTCATTTAGATTTTGTCCATGTATTATGTCTGCGCACTCTATATTATTTTCATTAAAATACAGTGAATCTGCACTAGTGTAATAATAATAATAATTTCCTGTATTTTTAGTTTAATTCATTGGTTTTCTACGAAATATATCTAAAAGAAGTGATTTTTGCCTGCTTTTCCACTAAAGTCCATTTGAAATCTAGAAAAACTTTGGTTCTGGTTTAAAGTTCTACAAGTTTGCTCAAAATTCAGTAAGTCCGAAAGTATATGCAAATGTTATTTTATATTTTGAATTTAAAGTTCAGAACTATAGTTTACATAAGTAACTGATGATGGTCCTAAGCTTGTATGGAATTTAATACATGACTTTTTAACAATTAATATAAAGTAGAATAAGAATAATAATAAATACAATTAACATCTGGTTGTCGTGATGTAGTTAGATTATAAACGATATTTTAAACGCTTTAAGTGTAAGCTTTTATTACATTTAGGGGGTAACACCACACTAGGATTTTTGGAAAATTCGATTTTTGTTTCGTCAAAGTTAGGCCTTTTTTCGGCCACTAGAGTGGTGTCTCAGGAAGGAATTTTTAAACAAAATCCAGGTTATAAAATGTGTCTCATACACCTGATATGCTAATGAAATGAGCCGAGCACTACTAAACAAGTGTCGCAGTGCATTTTCTATAAAGCGGAGCAATGTATTCACAGAGTTTTATTTTTCGGTCAATGATTTAAAAACAGAAAGAAATTTAGATAGATAGATTAGGTAGAATTAGAAAGAAAATGTTGAAATGCTACGAAGGATAACTATGGTCAAAATTTTTCTTTATTTTTTCACAGAAAAGCTTTCTTCAAGATGAACCACCCAGTATGCGCGGCCTTCTGTCTCTCTCTCACTAAAAGGTTTATAAGAGATTTTCATAAAATTCATTTCTAATAGCGGATTTATATTCTACTTTTTAAAGAAGTTGAACTTATGTTACTTTTAAAGACATTCACGAAAAATTCACCCTTGATTGAAAGTCTTAAAAGGCAAAATTGCCTTTCCAAAAAACATCTTATTACTGGCTTACAATTATTTTGTCTTTTAAACTTTTTTAAAAACAATGTTTGGAATATGTGGTTTACAATCTTATAAGATCCTTATACGAATCAAAAACAGCCGAGATCCTGTGTACAAGTTTTGAAAGTTAATAACTTTATATTAAGTTGAAATTAGAAACTAGACTTAGCTTTTGCAATTTACTGAATGCATTTGTGCCCAGCAAATAAAATGTCAATCTATTGAATAGTACTTGTTGGTAATAGTTTTAAAGAAGAACAATATTGTAGTAAGTTCTTATAAATGTCGAATAAAGGTAAGAGAGAAGAATTGTTTATTATAGTAGTGTTAAAAAATTATTTAATAAAAACGTGCTCTTTTATGTATTTCTCTAATAACAGCAATTTATACTAGAAAATTCATAAAGTATTCTTAAAAACACCTTTAAAAAGACAACAACAACCGGTCATTTTTATTTGTCGTTGAAAAAAATACAGAAAGGTCAAATGCATTCGTTATCAATTAGATTTGAAAATAAAATATTTAGTGTGAAATTTCAAACTCCTTTTTTCTTTTCTCAAGTCTTAATTTTATTCCTTCACATCTTTTTTTCATTATTTTTTTTAACGCTTAGTTCCTACGCTAGGTCTTTTATTATCGTTTGAACTTATTATCCTGTCAGTAATATGAGTGCTGATTGTGTTCGAATTAGTTTATATTTACTGTCTATTACTTTGCAAAAAGGAAACATCCTACTTAAGATCCTTCTTTCTTTAAAGTAGTTTTTCACCTTATGTGGGTCAAAATCGGCTTAAAACCATAAATTAAAGTCAAGTGACGGCCGGACTTTGCAGAACCTTACTAAGCTGCCCGCCTTCTGTAAGGATATAGAATAATCTACTTCCTGGTTTCAGTACAAAGAATTTTCTTTCCATTGAAATTTGAAGAAATATTGAAAATCTAAAGATTAAAAACGCTTCCTTTTCACGCAATACAGAAGCTGGGAAAAAATTAACTATCCCTGTCGAGGTCCAAGAGTCCAGGAATTTTTTACACTCAGCGGGCTGCTGCTTGGCTTATTTTTCACAAAAAGGGACTAAAAATATTTCACCCTCAATTTCATATCATTTGGGAGATATCTACTAATCCTTTGTTCTGGAAAAACAAGCAAACATATCGAATTCTCAGCTGAAAGGACTAGGAAGAGCATCCTTATTAGGTTTACGCTATCATTTACCAATCTTTTACCATAGGATGCGGAATTTCTTTCTATGATACTTATCGTAATTTGATCAAACGTTTAGGTCGCAGTATCTTTTTCACAGGAAAATTGCACAAAAATTCTATAGGTTTTTACTATACCTTATCTGTAAAGGGCTGATAGTTGAAACCATTGGTTATTATCCAATTACATTCCATTTTTTGCATAACAAGTGTTCATTTACTTCGCAATTGTTGCCAATATTTGGTATTTATATTTTTTTCTTTCTTTAAATCAGTGCTATTATACATTTGTACTTCTAAGGCGGGCACGTGAGATGTTACGACAATAAATCCGATTCCATTGTTATCAACTTTCAATTTGCATATACTCCCAGTGCGCACTGTTTTTCCCCGAAAAAAAAAATTTATATATCCTAGAACGAATCAAGCTCATACCATTAAGCCTTTAAATCGGCTTTCCTGCTTTTTCTGTTAGTTTCCTCCTCGCACGGGTTTCCATATAGGAGCCAAAAATCGCCTAAAACCCTTTTAGGATATTTTATTCGACAGTGATTCCGTCGTCCGGTCCCTTGCTCCCGGGCAACATATGTGGACAGGTCATCCCATGGGTGGTCGTCTCTAAAAGGGGATGAAAGTCTTTCCTTCTCTTATTTAACTATATTAGGTGCCAAATGGGATTATGGGATATCCATGTAAAGATTTTGGACTCCACATGACATATCTCCGCCATCGGTTGCTATTCTGTTTCGGGGGGCAAACCGAATATGTTTGAGAGATATTTTTGGCAGTGGACATCTAGCCTGGTTTTTTTAATTTTTTTTTTTATTTGCTAGCCCCGAGAATTTGTTAAAATTTGTCTTGCATGCAGACTTGCAGACTTGGACACTTCCGGTCTACCAATTTTGTATCCATTCATTAGAAAAAGGTACGCAGCTCGGCGAGAATATTAAAATTTTATAAAATATGTGTTGAATACAAATTAATATAATAGCTACTGTCTGTTGAGTATATGCAAATATAAATTATTTATATTTGGAGTATTTTCATAACTTCCACAACTTGTTTTTGCACTCAAATATCACGTTAGCGTATCCTATTAATTTAGTTCAATGCAAAGTAAAATTTTCCATTTTGAATACTACATATACAACTTAACAGTATAAAACATAAAAAAAACGTTTTTTTTAGTAAATATATTCACAGCATGCATTTTTCGAGTAATACATCTTAAGAAAAATTTAAACAATAACTTTGTTAAAATACATACTTTAAAATGAAATTTTAGTATTCAAATGTTTCAAATATTTTTTGAACTTCTTAAGACTTTCATAAAATATACTAATTATAAAAGACTATGTTTGAAGTTTATGAGCGCCATAAAGTAATTTGAATTATTTTTACGTTATATAGGTATAGATGCATAAATCCTTCAATTTTTGTAAGTTTTCAAATATCACATTATGTTGACAACAATTTTATAAGCCATAGTAAAACTATGTATGTCCGAAACGGGCCCGCAGCACGCCCGGAAGAGAAATAAGATAATAAAGACGCCTACAATATACGCCTGTTAAAATTAAAAATAACAATTATAGTTCAGATGTTATAAAACAAAGCTGTCTTTCTTTAGGTGAATATACTTAACTAAAGAAGGATTAACACTCAAATTATTTTTGGTCACAATTTGATCCAGTTGCAGGCGTAGTTTATAAAACTTTGGAGCTGTTGCAGGCGCGTTTCATAAAAATTTGGCCCTGTTGTGGGCGTATTTTAGGGAAATGGCATGATTACTTAAATCCGTGCCTTTTGCGGATTTGATTGAAAAATGGAAAATGAGGAATATTTTATTTTGATGTTCGTAGTCTCCCTTAAACACTTAAAAATATAAATACTTTATACAAAAAATTTTATTTTATGGTATTTTTCTAAGAGTATTATGCTTCAAATAGTTCTAGCAGTTTTAAGTACTTTTGCACTTAATAAGCTAAGTTTTGATGAACGCTATGACCATATATTATACAATACAAAACCTATGTTTAGTTTGTTCGAAGTTTGTTACAGACTTAAAATTTAAAAATTCTTAAAAATTATGTACATAATTCTGAGCTTCAAAATTAATATGAGGGACATACGAGAACAAAGTGAAATTAATGTTACTATGTTTCTGCTATTTTTGTAACTATAATGGGAAAATACGTTATCTTTGAAATAAATTTTATTATTTATACTTTATTTGTTAAAATCAAACTTAGTGACTAGTACATAATTTATATACATATATTTTATATAAGAACCCTTAATTGTTTTGTGTGCTCATGTCGATACCGAACGCTAAAAATGCAATAAACAGACTTCCTTGTCTTCACTCATCAGTGATGAGATAGCCCCACGGGTGCTCTAACAAAAGTCTTATCAACCAGCAATCTTAAAAAAACTTTTGAGACTAAGGCTGAGTTAAACACGCTCCGCACGGCAGGGCACACGCCCGAACCTTAAACGCCTTTGTGATCGATTTACATGCAATTTGAAAGGACTCTTAGGATTTTAAGGGAGAAAATGATTCTTCCGACAAGGTTCACAAAATGCCAGCATTTTTAACTCTCAGTTTGATCCGCAGACAGCACAAATGAGCAGTAAATCTTGTTTAGTTAAAGGACACCGTCCTTCACGGAACATCGACTCGTTCCTGGCAATTTTTTGGAATTTGTTGTCTTTATTGGTCAAGACGATTCCCTCAATCGTGACAAGCTCTAAACCCAGCACGACTTCAACCTGCTCCCTTAAATGATCCCTTTATGGTTGCAGCCAAAACCTCATAATGTGGTATTTAGAAACTACTACTTGGCATCACCTTAGAAGCCCCTGGGTGCATTTTGCAGCATCCCGGAATGAATATTTCTTGGAAGAATTTTTGATGGGACATGGTCCGATTTCTTTAGGTCAATAAAAAAATTCCTCTAGCTCTTTGCAGTTCTATATTTAAAAGGCGTTAAGATTGCGTTTTCTAGGTGTCAGGTTGCTAGTTACATTTTTCCAATTTGTTTGCATATTACCTTTCTTGGACGGTGTTAATTTTGACACTTCGTGTAAACACTTCATACCGATCTTGTTACAGAAGGAAGTATAACTTCAAGTGGAATAGGAAGAATTGAAATAGGTTTCTAATTAAAAAAATAAAAAAACAAGTCCTATGATGTGCATTTGTTGTGGCTTCGAAGAATTGTTGCCATTTAAAGGTTAACTTCTTAAACTACAGCATATGTGTGTTCGTTACCCAAATGGTACCTACTTACATAATGTGTCTATTTAATTGTTTCTTTAGATCCAGGTTTAGTTACGAAGTTCAAGGATTTATTTATTTTTGTATATATATGAATAAACAAATCAAAAATTTCTTGCATATTCAAATGTACAAAACATTTTATAAATACAAATCAGTCATACCAACATTTTTTATCATAACACTTATACGAAATTACTCTCATATTGGAGTAAGTATCATTCATCTTTATTTAAATAAAAAGTAAGGTTGTTTTATTTTTTCGTGATATATGTACTTATAAGTACAATTAGATGAAGGAGTGAACCAATTTATTTATTTATTTAAGGCTTTTTTCAAGTTACACTACAAAAACTTAGTGTAATAACTTTGAATTAAAGAGCTATTTCACATTATATTTTGTTGATAATGAATTACTTATCATTTTTGAAAAAAAGTTAATTTCATGTTGGAAAAGTAACCCCAACTAAAATTTGTTGTCATGTAGTGTTTTTTAAGCTTCTTAGTAAATAGAAGTATTATGTACACGATCTGAATGTTATAATACATTTTCGTGTAATATTTTGATGCAAAGAAAAACTGATTTTTATGGAAGGTATTCAATTTCCTTCTTAAAAGAGGGTAAAATTACACCGAAATTTTTAAGGCTGTATGGACTTATTAACTATTGGAAATATAGCGAAACTGGTTTTAGAGTGCAATGTTGTAAGAAAAAACTTAATTTTGATATTTAATATTGTAGGTAGTTTATACGATTGTTCGTAAAAATAGATTTATAATTTTTGAGTTGTAATTTTTTTTTATAATTTATGTATTTCGTATTATATATTCTGTTATACTTCTGCAAAAATTCTAAAAGAAAATATTATTATGGCGTACGGTCTGAAGAATAAAAACAGCGCACGTTTAATGCGGATCAGGAAATTCTAGAGTTATAGTTTCCCTTTTGCGTAAAAAATTGAAACGCCCAAGTGACCGGACGTAGGTTCCTAGTGCTATATTAGCAAGATACAATCGGTAGAAATGTCAAAAAAAATAGCGGAAAATGAAAGGAACCAGCGTGTGTATGAGGGTATCACATGTCAATGGCCAAAGAGATCCGCATCCCTGATAAAAGTTAATCTGCGCCCTTCCGAATAAAGCGCTTTGTTGCGGGATAAACTGCCCTCGAATTCATAATTTCATCCCACAACCACTCGCACACAGGGACATTAAATATGGCCAAGGATGTGACTGTCATCTGATCAACCCTCCAAATAAGAGCATAAAAAGGCATTTGTGTCACCGGACCGAGCCTTGCACATAATTTCTGGGACCGATATACGAAGCCAGAGATTAAACCAGATCTCAGCTCCCGATTAGCCCTAGGGCTCGAGACGGACGGCGGCTGAATGGATCGAGGGCAGGGCAGGAAATCGCAACGTATGAGGGACGAAAAGGGCCTCCCCCTCGAGGACGGGGCGGGGAGCGTTCAGAAATCCTTTAGGAGTAAAATTGGATAAAATTACAAAATGTTAATGTATCCTTTACGCCTTTGTTACATCGTAGGACAAGCAGTAACCAGCAGCTAACACAGGTAGCCTGGCGTCGAGGGTCGAAGGTCGTCTTCCAACAGCAAATTACAGGACTAATTGACAAACACCGAGCGCAATTTTTATTGTACTTTCAGGGAATATATCGGTGTGCTCCCCCGACGGCGAAAGGGTTCATTCTGTTCCAAAGGTATCAAAGAGGATACCTTTACACGGTGTGCCCCAAAAATCAATTTTGAACTTTATATTCCCGGGATAACCGCAGAATATGTCGAGGGACGAAAATGGGAAAACAGCGCGTGTTAAGTAATTAATATGGAAAGTTGGCCTACGCGAGGAAGCCATTCAGACACTCGAGTTATTCGATGACACAAAGCGCACTAGAGGGAAATGGGTACAATTACCTCCCGTGAACTGTGGCCCACAGCCTAACTGCTTGCCGGGGGTCTATGGTTTCACATTTGCCCCCGTAAATATTTTAGGATATTTATAGATCCCTTTATCCTTATAAATATCAGCTTAAGCGTGCCTTCTGATATCTGAACATAACACTTTCAGTTCTTTCTCCTTTTATTACCTGTTACTTTATTTATTTTATTACTGAAATTTAATTTATTTTTGAAACTAATTACTGAAATTTTAGATAGATATCATTTCCCGTACACATGATTTTCTTGTAGTTATAGTAGTTACAATAATATAAATAATAAGAATGTAGGTATATATATTTAGAATTTCTTTGAAGGTCGTATTATAATCATTAAGATATTCTTATAAGTTAACGTACAAATGTACATTAAGGTGCAAAAAATCAGCTAAATTTCTGTTAAGGTAAATTTCATAAAAAATACATACTACCTATTTCAGTTTACCTGATACAAAGGTTTCGGAAAATCAATGATACTAAAACTTCGATTCGATGAAATTTTTAATTGATTTTTACCAAATTTCGCCTATACAACAACATGTAGTTAGGTCTAAGTCGTGTATCAGTCATCAATCGATCAATCAGCACCATGATCTGTGAAAAGGGTGAGGAGTTATATCAGTTTCTGATTTTGTAACCACGATAAATGTCGTATTTCATGATGGATTTTGGTCAAATTTTGCGCATGCATTTCTTAACTTGATTTCTAGGGCATAATTTCGGTGTTTTAGAGATGGGTCATAGAGACTTTCATCTGGCTGTAGGTACATGTTAATTTATTTTTTTTTCTATCACATTGAAATCTACCCTATACCTAAAGTCGTTTTTAGTCTTTTTTAAAGCTTTTTATGATATATTTTTCAATAAATAAATAACTATATAGCCTTTTTTTAATTGTATTTTCTTTTTCTTAAACTAAAAACTAAAACTTAAAATAAAAAGATTCCATCGGGCCGTAATAGTTTTAAATTCCATTTAGTATCAGTTTAAACCAGCAAGTTAATTCAAAACTAAACTAAAATACTCTTAACCAACATATTGTAAATGTTAAAGTAGGTACTTAACTTTAAGAACAATATTGGCTTTTATTGTCTTCACCTGTTTTTTTGAAAATAATTCTTTTATCGTTATCTCGCTAGCAAGTTACAACTATTTGCATGGATGGAATTCGATGTCGGTTTATCTGAATATAATATCAATTAAGTTAAAGGTCACTTTTAAAATTTGAGTACGTTAATGCACTAAATTAAAAAGAGCTTTTGTATCCAAAATGCATTCGTGATAAGCATCTAAACTAAATCTTTATTAAATTGATTGGTAAGTGAATCATTTAATATATTTTACTTAATTAAGGTGGGTTTGTTAAATCAGATATCGTTGGAAATGTTTACCTAAAAAAATTATCATCAATAAAAACTCCAAACAAAACGCCTTCGGCACCATGTCGTACACCTTCTTAGGATCCATTCTCCAATGAATTTGTACTAATCGATTTTAGATAAAGAAAATGGTAGTCCACCTTTCTTACAACAAAGCAAAACTACCTTTGAGCATATTGCCGCCAGTCGTTCGTGACACCAGAAAAAGAAGCAGAAATTGCATAAGGATCTCCGGAGCAATAAATTTAATACTTCAGACATTGTCCGGTCCCGATGTGATGCCGAGCGTCTTGTCTGCTTCAGTAATTGTGTCTTGAGACTTCTAGCTATAAATCAGTGAGGAGGGCACTTCTGTTCCAAGAATGTGCTTCTTTCCTCTGTGGTTCCTGTGGTTTCAAAATAACTCAATACTAATGCGTCTTGCGAAGTTGAGACATACTCGTAATTAAGACATCTTTCGGCTCGCAACTTGCCTTTTTAAAATAAGGACTCTTTAAAATTATCTGTCCGGCAGTCTGGTCTCAATCAGTTGCGCCATTTTTTGCAACTAGCGCGGTCTAGTTCGCAATGCAAAGAACACTGCAGGGTGCTAGCATGTGGTTAGAAAAGCAAATTTTTCTTTGTCATATTGGTTTGATCTTTAAGAGGACTGCTTTAAAATGTATTTTCTATTCTTGTAATACAATAAAACATAGTTACTCGTTTTAACAAAAAATGTCCATACTTTTATGATTTATTTTGAGGCAGAAGTCCGAAGAAGCGTTTCACGTCCGATTAAATTGAAAGAAAGTTTTCATATAAATTATAATTTCATTTCGTTCAACTGATTCTTGATAGAGTGATCTAATAAATGATTTAATAATAATGAGTTTCAGTCAGTTGAATAAGTTTTTGAAAATCTAATATCTCAAGAATGAAAAGAGATGTTTATAAGAAATGTCAGTAACGTAAAAAATATGTAAACATTGTTAAATACAACCCTCAGAGAGAGTAAATATATGTACATGACAGCAAGCATAAAAAACGAAAATAAATTATAAGGTGTCCATCATTAAATAGAAACTGTCAAACTTTGGTTCGATTTTGTATACATTAGCCCCTCGAAATAAATCCCAACAACATATTATTTAACTCGATTTAGTCAAGTTTGTCCACTTATTTCTCAAAATTGAGGTAGATGCTCATCTTGAAATTTCTCTGAAAGTTGTATTCCATCATAAACTTTCATTTAGGACACATTTTGGTTTAGAATTCAAAGTCCACCAAATAGTACGCTAATTTTGACCTCTTTTTAGGGTCACTATTTTTTCAAAATACTTTTATTCTTTTGTGTTAATCTGTTGTGTGTGCATTTTCAGTTAGACTGTTAGAGGGTACGAAATGTGAACTCTTAATATTCTCATTTGGGAAAATAAAGTATAAATACTCTGGCGTCTTTGGTGCGAATAATTAAGAGTTTAAGGAAAAAAATGTTATTTGGATGTACCTACTGAGAAATTTTTAGTACATGTTTTACTTGAATTAATAAAAGTTTATTCTAATTTGCTTTTTATGAAAGACATGTGGAAGAAAGTAAGGAAAACATAAAATGTTATGTCCTATTATCACGTCCCACAAAAGCAAGGCAACATTCTCATGAAATTTTCAATGTGATAGCTTTTGTGCTAATGAGGTCCCAATGGTAACAGGACAAAAGCTCTGTCGGATGTGGATAAAAAATTAAAGGATCAGCATAAGAACAGACCGGGAGTGGTGCTCTCCAAAATTGATACACCAGATAACATATCGAGGAAAAAATCCTGGAATTAGATGGAAGAGAGATCCCCATTCAACCAGTCAGTTTCCGTTTCGGATACTGCAAACAGAGCCACGAAACTGACAGATGGACTAGGCGCTGCCGATCCCAGCAGAACTATGCAACAACAAGCCCCAGAGCAAATCTGAATAAAAATCAACAAACAACGGACACGGAGTTTTTTGGGCTTATTCCCGGCCACATTGATGGTTGCTTGTGTTCTATGCAGTTCTATGCTCCTCGCCCGGTGGTGGTTGTGGAACGAGTCCCGGGTCCCGGGTCATAAGTCCCGGGTCCTGCTTGCACCGGCGAACCCTCAACTCATTCCAGAGTCCCTCTGTACGGCGGTGTTAATGGCCAGAGCTCAACTGCGAGTTCGATTGCAGAAAAGTTGGCCGATTCGATTTTTTGCAATAAACAGGAAGTGATAAGGGAAAGCCTTTCTCGTTGTTGTTCCCTGTTGCCTTGTTATTTTCCCTTATTCAATATAGATGCGGTGTTTGGTGCACAGCAGCCAGACTGCGATCCGGTCCATTTTTTTTTTTTTTTTAATTTTTTGTAACCTTTTTCCTACAAGGTAGCCTAGCAACATTGTGCTGTCACCGTCTTTCTTCCGATTTTACCCACTTTCCGAGGACATTGATGTGTTGCACGGGTCCCGATAAAAAATTCATGGCAACCGTTCGATTCAGCGAATGCATCAAATCGCACACAAAAAAATAAAAATAAAAAAAACAGACAAGTTAGAAATGCCAGCGAGCCAGAAATTGTGATGGCCAGGGGATCCGGAAAAATTGACGATATCCCATAATTCCCTGAAGGAAACAGCTTAATTGTGATTGCTCGCACAGATAATCTTAATCCTCAATCGTGTGTACTGCACCTCATAAATCTTGGCCTGAACTTTTACATATTCTATTGCGAAGGTGCTCTGAGCTCGTGCTAAATAGCCCAAAGGTATATCCGGTTGGGATTACCAGAAATATTGGCGTGATTCGATTACTTCGGGTACCAACTCTACCTGGCTGGGACTGTTCAAAAAATGATGAGAATAAATATAACGATTTATAATTTTATATTCTTTGGATTCAGTTCGTAAGTAAAAATATAAATAAGAGATTATCTTTTTGAAATTCAATATTTATCAAATTTATCGTAACATTTCGCTACAAGCGTTCTTTACTTTAAGCGGAATGTATAAATAAATCAAACTAAACCAAATTTAAGTAATATAAAAAGTAATTATTGTAGATTCAATTCAGATGACGAAGTATCTTATTTATTTAAATTTATCGGAGATAAATTATAGATTGAGAAAATACTTCAATCAAAATTATAAGAATATGATAAATGAAGGGACATATGTAGGTACCTATGTACGATATTTTAAGTAATATAAGATATTCATAAAGCGGAGCCCGATGTTCCTTATTAATGCCGTAGAAATTGTTAATCTGATTTATAAAACTAAATGTAAGAATTATTATTTAAGTAAGGTTACTTAAATATGTAATATAAGAACCTCATATATTTAGGAATTAAGTATACATAGTTAATGTTCATTTTTTTGCAAAATCAACAACATTTCAAAAATTCTGGGGATGAAACTTTTACGGAATGTAAGAGCAAATCAATTTTTTTCTTCGTTCGAGAAGAACACGATTGAAACTTGAAAATATGTACATATATTCTGGATTTTTGTGAATTTATATTCATTTTGGTTTATGTGATAGAACAAGTGATAGATGATTTAAATATAATTTTTTCCATAGATTGCGAATCCGAAAATCATTTTGCAGAATGTTAGGCTTTTAAGAAAAATGTTTTAAGCATTCTTTTGAAGTTATTTTGAATAAAATCGTTATAAAGGCTAAAATAAAACCTTAAATTTGCATTTTGATTAAATCTATAAGTGAATGGTTTAATATTTGCGAAGGTGTTAAGATCCTTTAGTCCTTTAGTAAGATCAAATTGATTTGCTTTTGGGTTCAGTCAATGTGCGAATGCTATATGTTTTGAAATTTCTTATATCATTCTATGCAAGCTCTATAAACTTTAGACCTAGAGTTTTTAAAATGCACGTAAAGATTTAATATCTTTTTGCATTACTCATTACGATAGGTCTTTATTCAAATTGAAATCTGGTTTGGGCGATTAGATTTAGAAGAACGCAGTGTGACCCTGTCTACCGATAATTGCGCTTTTATTATTAAGGTGGGTGCGACTGTTCATCACCAAAGCAGCAGCCGGGTTTACGAGGTGCAGCCCCTAAATAGCCTCAAATAAACCAGGGGGAAATGGGCTTGCTTTGTTTATCTTAGTTTTTCTCCAGTTGGAAACTTTTCCTAAGCACCGAAAGCGATTTGAGTCGGAAACTCGAATAAACTTTAGAAACAAATCCCGGAACTTTATAGTCCGAAATAAAAATAACGTTGGGATTAAGCGAGCCTGGTAGACGGCGAAGGTGGACGGGTCCAGTGGATGCTGCTGGCGTGCTATACACCGAGTCATGAAATAAATTTGCCGAGATAAACTTAAGCAGAAAAATCGCTGCCACTGCCGCCGTCGCCGCGCACCGCGCCCGGGGGCGGGTGAAAAAGTGCGGTGGATCCGGACCCGGCCGGGGCATTTTCATTTGCGGATGGAAAGCGCTCGGTGGGGGCCTAAATTTAAACGAAACCCAACTCACAAATAACCGCGCCAGCAACAAGCAGCCGAGGACCAAATGTTGTGTAACGACTTTATGATCTGTGCCCGGCTAATGCGACGAGGAGATGAGATTAGATCCCGAGCCCCACGGGCACCGCGGCCTTTTCGAGTGGATAATCTGGTGACAGTTATTCGCTGGAACGTCAATGCAAATGAGGCGGGGACGGTCCGCGAAAGTGGACCAGGGAGGCCTTGGGCTTTCGCGCGGTAGTTGCGATATTGTTCATTTCCCGCCTCGAACCTGTCATCCGGAAAAAGTGCCCTGTTAGAGGTTTTATAGACATCGTTTAGCGCGAAGAAATTGTAATTTTTCTGGTTCCGTCGGGTGATTCAATTACAACCCTGCTTTATTTCAGGCGGCGACAGGACATTTAATTGATGTTAACTGCAGGCCATTGGTTTTACTACCGCTGCTACAACTGAGTTATGGCTGCGCTGTAATAACTAAGGGCAGAGCGGCACCCTTCGAACGCTCCTGTTGAATTAATTCTAAACAATATATGCTATAAACTTATACAGGCATCCCTATTTTATCCCAAATTGCTTTTATATTGTCATTTTGAAATTTTAACTCTTTTATCAAGAAAATGTCTAAAATTCGGAATTCCCTTTTCATTGTATAACGTTTGAACATATGGCTATTTACGAAAATTTGAGTAGTGACATTTGTTTGTCACGATATTCTTCATAATCCCAAAATTTGTTTGTTAGCTCATTGTAATTTCAAAAGTTCGAGCTATTGGTAGAAAAGTTTTTAAAATTCTTTGCTGATCATTGTAAAATCAATAACAAAATATTTAAAACAACTCTAAAACACATTCAACGAAGTTGATTTTAAACTCTGGAAGCATTATCATAAATTCAAATATTTTTCTTGTGATAAAATATGTACTAAACCAATACTGAATTTACAATATCGTATTTCAAACTTAAATTAAACATTTTTATTAGAAATTATGATATGCCATAGGTGACTACAGATATTGACAATTCTAATGGAGTTTAACATTGAACAAGTGTCTCAAAGTGCTCAATTTAAGAATGAAAATTACTCGCAATTTTACCGAATTTGAGAAGTAAAAAGTGCAGCAATTAGTTTTGAGTTTATGATTTTTTTATGAGATTTCATTCTAAATACTAATTTCAGCGTGGAATTTAGTGAATAATTATTCTCATTTGAGTCTCAATAAAATTAAAATATAGTGGTTCAGTATTTTAAAATGATAGAAGAGTTAAGCGGCGTTTCCAATGCGGTGTAAATTCCGCGCCAACGTGAAAGTAGAACCAGTCTACTTTTGCGCTGGCGCAAGGTGCAATGCAAACGTACTTAAAAATTATTGATACAATGCTGCTTCTATTGATTTTTTAAAGTTTAGATAATCGTCAATTTTCACCCACTTTTGATCAAATTTGTTATTAAAACTCTTGGGAGATCTCGCGCCAAGAATATAATATTGACCGGACGTCTTAAAATTTTATTAATTTTGTTTTTAATTTTAGACAAGTACGAATATATTTCGCATTTTGGTGCTATGCTCAAAGTGATGGTACCTTTTCACTTTATATCATTACTTCGGAATATTATATGTATTTCATCTTATTCCATTCTTCGATTGATGAAGATTTCCAGTTTTCATTATTTCGAAATTGAATAAGGAATTCGAATAGGTAGCGTCTTTGCTTTGTGGAAAACTTCTGAAATCTTTACAATTTTTTAACATTTTCTACCAAAAGTAAACATTCTTTGACTTCTCTTAAGTGCATTCGGTGGTCAATGGATATAAGAATGAATTATTGCGGTCATTTTTATAAATCTGGGCGAAAATAAAGGCTAAGATTTCAAGATTTATATTGCGGAAGTTCGTTCAATTGTCCTTCAATTGATCCTTCTTTTTTTTATATTGACCTACGGTCAAGCCCACCTTGAATTTGAACGCGTTTTCAATACGAAGGTTTCTTCCGCTCTGTTTCTTTTTTCGACTTAAGACCATACTTTGAATGGTTTGTGTAGTTGAGGGGTATATTTTAGCACTTTTTATTATATATTAGTATTTGTTGGAAAAACTAAATTTAGTATGAGTTAGGCACTTCTATTTTTCAGGATATTAGGTTATAAAAAAAGTTCAAATATAAGAATTGAATCCAATTTAATTTGTAACTTAGAAAGTGATTTAAATGCTTGCCAGTGAGAAATGCATTCAATTACTTAATGCGCCCATTAGGCGAAGAATTTGCATGAAATTGGCCGCAGATTTTGAAGTTTGCTTCCTAGGGTTGGTGATGTGATGCATATTCACCCCTGCATTTGTTAAGTTCACAAATTGTTCACAAAATTAGAGTTGAAAAGTTGAGTTCCTTCTTCAGTCTTGGTCATCCGAGGGAAGACCAAATATCTGATCAGATGGAGTCAGCCCTACCTTCCATTTGCTAATTTAATGCTGCATACGTACCTAAAGGACTTTTTACATCCGTGACCAGAAGGGCGCAGAGTAAAAGTTACTGGAGTACATTCGGTAATTCATTAAGTTACGGAAGTTGGACTTGGAACTGCAATTTCCCTGGACGAGTCACCAATTACTGCTTTTAAACTCACTTTGCAGGGTTCCCATAAATAGAAGCCTCGGTGTCCTGCCCTCGTCGAGGTGCTTTTGATAGGAGCACACGTAGCTAAGCCAGAATCAGGCATGCATATTTATTGGCCCACATATGGTGAATATGTGAGGGTAGATTTAGAGCCCTGCGATACACCCGGACGCCGCCGGACGGAGGAAGCGCCTCCAATTGGACGATGGGGCCCCGTCCCGAGGAGCCCCGGCCGCCGCCGTACGAACCAGAGCCAACGACAAATAACTAACAAGCCAATTTCTGGCCAGAAAGACGAGGGTGCTAATGTGGCCATATTTCGAGGGAATGAACATCATAATTATACAGTCTCTTCCTTCCACCGTATGACCGCTCTCTGGACACCGGTTTGGCTGTTCTGCATGACTAATTGAATTTTTCGCTTTGAACTTAAAGAGAGATTTTCTGCTGCTTTGCAATTTCCATCTGAGCTGCAGGAGCTACCTCTGGTGGTCGAATGGCCACCCTTTTCTGCTTCTGCGACATGGGAAATTCAATTTTCCAGTTCTTTTGCAAAGGTAATTATAACCTAATCAGAAATCCCCTACGAAATCACAGATAGATTGCTTTTCAGAACATATTTCATTGTATAATCTGTTTCACAGTTGTTAGTCTCTCACCCTACGGGTTACAAATGAATCCATTATCGAATAATAGCATTCTTCAAAATTCAAAACTATAAATAGAAAATGTTTAAAAATCTGTATTTGTACTTTTAATTGTAACTTTCCTTAAGTCAATACTATGAAAACGTCACGGAAATATACATAAGTGGGTATGTAGGTATATTTAAAATCATCATCAAATCAGCAAATCAATTTCGTTTTTCCCAAATCAATATTTTTCTAACAAAATACGATATTGAAATTAAATTAGTTTGGTTCAGAATTTGCAAACAAAGAACGCTTGGCAGTTTTTAACTTGTAGTCCGGTCAAAATAGACACAAAAAAGTCCAAACATAGACAAAATTCCGGCAGAGCCTAATATTTGCATAGACCTTTGAATAGTCATTTTAAATAAAATGAGAAAAGTCCCCGTCGATCCAACATGTGCTAAAATTTTTAATCAAGGTCAAATGTCATGAAAATCAGCAAATATCTCTTAAAAGGTCAGTTTTATTGTGAAAATAGTTATTATTAAATTTATAGAGCATGCGATTTCCTACAAAGAAGGTTCTCACAGTTTTTCTGCTACAGACGATCGTTCGCATGTTATGGCAATTTTGAAAACTGCAAACTTGGAATTCTCATAATATGCACTCCTTTCACTCCTTTGCACACCATCTTGGCGGTAGAGCACTTGGCGCATTTTTTTTACGTGGTATCCACTGTAGGCATAATGCACGATCTATGTAGACGATTAAATGATTATGAAAAAATAATAAATTTTTATGATTTGAAAGTAGTATTTCATTTTTAACAAGTGTATTCAACTTGTGTTTTTTGCCAGAGCTCAATTTGGTAATATATTGGTTTGAAAAATTGCAAAAACCTATCAAAGAAAAAGAACGGGTATTTTTTTCGGCCATGCCATGAATACAATAGTTAATTTGATACTGTCTGCCTGAGATTCGGTTTGGGTTTTAATGGGTTAGTATTCACCTATTTAGCCGTGTTTTATTGATAAGGGAAAGAAAAAATCGTCGTTTTATGACCCGTGACAGCAAATACGTATAAAGAGAAAAATATTGGTCTTAATAATTGTAAAATGATAATGTTTTTGATATTCTTCAGTAGTATTTTGAAATAATGTTAAATTTGATCGGTTATGCGATAGATAAATGGGTAATTCCTTAACAAAATAATGTTTCTTTAGTTCTAAATGTAACTATTTTTTGGTACTGTGCAAAACGAACAACTCATGTTAACTTACTTATTTTGTTTTCTCTTCAAAAAACCTACCGACGCAATAATGAACATACATAGGTACCTTCGAGCAGCAGGAGCTCAAATAGAGTACTCAATCAAATATCAACCCAGAAAGGTTAATCCTAATTTTGCCGATTCGGAGAGAAGCAAATTGGAGGCAAGCAAATATGTATTTACAGGCGACAAACATAAATTACACGAGGGATGGAATTGGAAACATTCGCGGCATTCCCTCGGAAAAGTCCTTTGTTTTCCTGCCTTTTTTTGTATTTTTGTTGTATTTTTAGTGCAGGGAATCACCATGGAATTTTATTGCCTGTAAATATACCAACACTACTCGCAGGAGCCGCTTAACTTTTCCTGAAAAATTTGCTTTCACGACAAACTGATGAAAATACAGGCAACCTACTTTTTGAATTGCCGATTGTTTATCCATTTAAATTTCGGGACGCAATAAACCAAAAAGGCAAACCAAAATCGGAAGGTTTTGCTACCATAAAAACAGCGGCAAAATCCTTTTGAAGGAAAAGGTAAGAACCATCGGTTTTTGTTTTTCGATGTCGGTGTGAAATGAAAAAAACTCTTTTGAATTTATGACGCTGTTTGGCAAAATTGCATAGTTGGCGTGAATAGAGTTGCATAAAACTGTGCAATTTCTAAATATATACGGTTTTAACGGAGCCTTCGCTAACCGTTTAGTAAACGGCTTCAGTTACTGATTTTATGACATTCTGCAGAAATCCTTGCCTTGAAAGGATGCAAAAGTAAGTTTTCACAGAATTTACCAGGTAAAACGGAGGTAGCCTTATCTTACCAAATCTTGTGGTCAATACTTTTTCAAGGTGACACACGCACTTTTGGTCCTTATATTTGAATTTTGACTTGAAATTTTAGGGTAATGCTGAATGTAATATCTTTTAATTACGACTGTAAGTAAAATTTAAAGTATTACGTAAGAACGTGTAGGAATTTGCGTTCTTCTTAAATAGTACCTACCTATAAGTATTCTTTTTTTAGTTGGTTTCATAGAAAATACTAGGTACTTATTGCAATCTACCTGATGAAAAGATTTCGGAAAATGAATGATGCTAAAATTCGTTATTATTAAAGGGTCATAGAGTCTAAATCTATGAAATGAGGAAAATTCAATTTGAATTTTCAGGATGTTTGAAAAGAAATGAAAGAAGAACGCGATTTATAAAATTCATTCATTCATTCATAAGATTCCAAATATTTCTTCTCGTATTGAAATCGACGAATGATTAATGTTGTCCAATCTGATTGACTTCTGTTAACCAGGATTTCTATAGGCGTGAATTCTGAATGCAGTGCAACCTTACGAAATCCCAAAATTTCAGGTAAAAAAAAATCGTATTTTGATATTGCAACACTTTTGTTTGGACGAGGAACAATCTTTACCCGAAATTTTGTGGGTGGAACCGCCACAACATTCAAGACAGCTCAATTGACCGATTTCTTGACTACCCTAAGTTAAAGAGTCTGTTTATATAAATAAAGGTTTCACCATCTGGCATTGTTCTGATTTTGACTCTGGTCGTGAATTGAAATGGTTGAAATGGTTACAGGTGATATATCGCCGACCACTTTTGTTGCTCACAACCTTTTGTTAATCGTGAGAAAAACTCTGAAATCGATGCATTCCTTTTGTGAAACTTTCTTCGGAAGGGAACAATTGAGATGTTTGCTACTTTTTTCGTTATCCGCACATAAAAAGGAATTGAGTTTGATGTAAAAGATACCGGAAGTAATATCCTACTAAACAGGAAATAAGTGCACTTTCATGAAAAGTGTTTGTGGTCGTTAGTTTTTAAAGTACCTAAGTAATACAAGTTATATTTTCTAACATCGTTTATCGGCTAGGTAGATTTTTTGGTATAAATCGAGTTTAAAGTCTCCTTTACGGATTTTGATGAGATTTTGTAGGAATATCCACTTATTGTCAAAAAAAATGTTGGTCGTCTATATTTACTGAGATATTTAATTTCCCGTGTTCCCGAAATCTTTTGGCGGAAATTCTGGTTTTTCTGTAAAAATTTTACGCAAGTACTGAAAATGAGGAAAGTTTTATTTTATTTCGATTTGTTATTTTATAGTCACTGTCGACAGGGCGAAAAATATATTTACATTTAATTTAATGCGATAATTTCAAAGATTCTTGAAGAATTTTTTAAAACACATATGTATATGATAAGACGGAAATGTCCTCAATTTAAAGTATTCATACAATTTGGAACAAAAGTTGGTGAGATTATGTAAAACATCGTGACGGCAAAATGTAAACTTTCCAAATTTCAAAGATAAATATCTCTGTAACACTCCTTCTCCTATAAAGTTTTATCAAAATTCGTGAGAAGACCTCAAACTCAATCTTTTTCGAGTTTTTATTTATTTCTTCTGAAATTTTGTGAAATACATTTGAATTTGAAGGGTTTCTATTGTAAGTCAACAAAAGTTCCTGCAAAATAATTGATCGTGACCGTTTAACCAAATGTTCCCTATGGACCAATTCCTTATCTCAAATAAATCATAAAATGGAAATTGCTCGGATTTAACCCCTTAGACCCATAAAAATCGGAAATCACCGCCGAACCCATGACTCCTCCCTTTGGGTGAAAAAAAACCAGCGACCACCGCAATCCCCAAACACCTCAAACGGCAGCAACATCGCAAGCAGCAAATGGCTTGGCCGGGAATAAAAAGACCTCCCCGGTCCGGGGACTGCTGCTCCATTGAGTAAACTAAATCGCTGTGGAATCGAATTAAAATTGGCTCATTCCCAAATCACCCCAATCTTGAGCTATTCCCAAACACATGGCTATAAAACTCAACGACGGCAATTTATCCCCCAGACGTGTGGAGATTCGGGGCGCACAATAACAAGTCACGACCAAGGAGGACATAAAATTTTCTGATTTCGAACTGAATGTCCACCCCGAGAAAAACGGTGAGAGTTTCTGTTGCCAAAATGAAGAAATCAAGTGAGGCCGGTGGTTGTGGACTGACTGAAGGGCACCCGACCCCCCAATCGGCCAAGAGTGGACATTGTCGGCGCAAAACCCCACGGCCAGCCCCACTAAAAGCACTGAAAAATTTAAATAAAGCGACTAGAAAAATTGCCAAGAACATCGAGGAAGACATTACTTACGGCGAAACGGTCAGAGCGCCTATAAACGGACAACTATGCGGACAATTGGGGGTCGCTGCCGAGGGATGAAATTCTACGGGCGATAAAATTGGCCTCAGTGCACTATTAAATGTTAGGCTTAAATAAAAATTATTTGCACCCCCTTTGTGGTCCTAACTGATAGGGTTGAAAAGGATGCTCTGAATTTTTTATAAATCATTTATGAGTTTAGCCGATAACTTTTATTACCTTATTTCTAAAGCGTACAACGATTTTTATATGTTCAGTAGTAATTTTAAGTGTAATGACTAAATTAGACTTCTTATTTCTTAAGATATACCATAACAAATAATATGCCGCTAAAAATGTTTAGCAAATTTTCACAACATTTCACATATTTTCGATCTAAGTTTATAGCGTTTCGCACCCTGTGTTGTTTTAGGAAAACATATTACATATTTTAAGATGATGCTTCATAAATACATTATTTTCAATTTTGAGGAATGCTTCCTAAGACCAAAAATTTGAAGCCCATTTAACAGATATTATACCTATATTTAACCCAAACTTAATCCACAGAATTTAACGGTGTTTTATTTATATTTATTAACGAGACTAAAATGCTTTTTATTTCCCACTTTTAATTAATAAATAAACTTTAGGAGTATTCACCCTTCGTTGTATTTGATCTTGTATCAAAATAAATTTCTACAACGTTGTACTAAAATACAACGTGCAACAACAAAATTCACATGACACATATTGTATTGAATATAAAAATTAACAATATAGGCAAGCTTTTCGATATTACACCTTTGTAAAATTTTCTGTCTTTGGCAATTTACTCATACGTATTTATCGTTCAAACTCAAAATCTATCAAGTATTCAATTATCTAATTATCATTTAGCTGATCCAAATTTTATAAGGGTATAGTAATATTTTGCTACAGGGTGCTCACTCTTCTTTGCAAGTAAAGAAAAACACGAATCTCTATAAGTTGTTTACTCGATTCTTGTTTCAAATACATGCCTACCATTTTTGGATTAGGCATTTGTTTTAATAATTACTTTTTGGATTACAAAATCAAACGATTTAAAAATCAAAGGGTTTTTACAGACGAAAAAATAAATACGACGTTCCTGGTGAAACTTTTCTTTAATTGTGAAAATAATGGATTGGATTATACAATATAAACCTATTTAAAGCGTTACAAGTAGTAGAATATATTAAACTATATCTTTTCGCTTTCTTACTAATATAATTGTAATATTTTATTTTGTGGATTAAGAGATTTTTGTTAATAAAAACGAGTTCCATTACCGTCAATTATGAAAGAATTCCAAAGACAATGATTATTTGTTGATAGGAAAAACAAAATATTGCTTGTTTTGCAAATTTTTTTTTGAATTTTAAATAATATATAATATTTTTTATTCAAACAATGGACGTCGGAACTCTTAAATGTAACTTTTGTTTTTAAAAGGTTTATAAAATATTTTAGAAAATATATTCTTTCGTTTACAAATTTTCTATTATTGAATTTATTACTGGACATTTTCTTATTTTCTTAGTTTGGTTCAGTTAATAGCAGTTAGTACTTTATTAAAGTATTATTGAAGTATTATTGAATTTCAGAATTGGTAGTGTTTGAAAGTATGTGAATCTTACGTTTTAATACAATATTTATAGGGGTTAAAATGAGTTCACATAGGTACCAACAACTATTAGGTGAAAACCAGTCATATGGATAATGATTTTTATTACGCATGATCTTCTTAATAACCTGCATAATAATTTTAAGATCAATAGTTATGTACTAGAAATGAAAATAAGAAGAGCAAATATTCGAATACAAAATATCCCTTCTAAAAAAATAAAGGGCAAATCTAATAAAAGTTGTTTTTTGCATTTGCGAGAGGGTTAAGAGTGGGATTCTGAATGGAATAGAAAATTTTGCATGGATTCGACTGACGTGGGGGCCATTCGTGAAGGATTAATAAAAAGTATGGGAGACATCATCTGCATGCGGGAAGTTGAGTGTGCACTCATCCATCGATTCATAATGCTCTATAAATCTACATAAATAATTAAAGCACTTACACATGTACCTATAAATCGAAATTTATTGTACAGCAGACGAGAGTAATTCGAGGTGGGTTTGGGCGCACCCTCGCAAAATAGTAAGGGGTCAGAAATTGGTGCTGCACCAGCAGGAGCGCGGCTTCCGTTTTTGGCCACGCGCTACAATATCCCTTAAAATGGTTTAAGATATTTGCCAAATTCTTTTGTTACGTCGTAATCTGGGCTCTAACGTTCGTCTGTTCAACGAATGATAATCAGAAACGTTTGCATACTTTGTCGGCTTTTCTACCAAAGGTCGACGAAAGTAACTCGCATTTCTCAATGAAACGTGATGCTGTTGTTCATTTAAGCAACTTAAAGACGTCACGCTTTTGTCGTCTGAATTAAGTAGGATGTCCGTGAAGTGTGTGAATTTTCTTGAGAATACCAAAGATCCCGCAAAAAAAGAGCAAATTTCAATTTTACGGGAATATTTTGTGTGAAAATTTTAAAGAAACTTTCCGGTCCGTGCCAGTGGCTCGGTGGCAAATAATTTTCACAATACTCTGCCAGCAGGACGTGTTTACGGCAGAGATTATGTTGTCACTTTTAAATTAAGGTAATTCTGAATTTGACTTTGACATGCAGGTAGGTGGTGCAACAGAAGCTACCTTGGCATGGGGACATTTTCGAAATCCGGATATATTTCGCAAAAATTTTTTTCATTTTGGGTTCGCGCATGGCTAGTCAATTTGAAGGGTGCATGGACTGGGAATAGCCCGAGGGACGCGTTTGCATAAGAGGTGACAAGTAAATTCCCTAAATTCAGGATAATTCAATTTGAGATCCGTCAATACTCGCATAATATTCAGCTACAATGGGATCAGGGCTTACTGGGGACAGGGTGTGAAATTTATCCTCTGACAAAGTGCGGGAAAAGGGAAAAGTGAAACCGTCTGTTCTTCAAAAAACCTTCATAGTAAAAGGTCTATGATGAAAAAGACTTTTATGTGGCCAGATTTGTTGAGAGATGTGGCTTTACATCTCCATCTTTATATAACCGCTAAAGGTAACATATATAAATCAAAATTTCGAGGATTTTATATTGAGGATTTATTACTTTAAATTTAACAGACAAAGTTTCGGATTCTAGTTACTTAAATATTAGCAAAATTTAAAACAAGAGACGAACCATAAAGAACAAACATTTCAATAGAACCAAATAAAAAATCAAAAAAAATTCTCAATATACCTACAGACAATCTTAAAACGTATAATGTTAAAAATAAACTATATTTCGTTTTCTCCTTCCCAACTTCTATTGTTTCATATACATAATTAAAAATTGGTATGTGGCCCATTAGCTAAATAACCAGACTTAGTAAACTTTTTTGGCATCTCTCCATATTAAATCCCTAAATAGCTCACACTTAAGTGTTAAGTGATAATTTTATCGAGCTGCGTACTTTCTTAAAAGCCGAAAGGGCTTATAAATTCTGATCCACTTAAGACACGACAAGAGACGTCTCTAATCCATTTAGGTACCGAAATCTTCGCCTCTTGTCTTTTATTTATATTTTCGTTGTTTAGTACCCCGATTGGGGTGAAATTGGGCACACGGGGGATTCTTGGAGTTATCGGGGTTGGTTTCTTTGATGTATTTCACTGAATGAATTTTGGGTAGTTACTTATAATTGCTTTAATATTGGTTATAGTAGTTCATGAATTCTTCAAATTGTTATATATGAAATGTGTATCTATCCAATTTAAAATATAATTTAAAATATATTAAAATTTTAAGAAACTCTGCAAATGTAAAAAGGTCTAACAACGTTACAAAAATTAATAATCAAAAAATGGTTATGGAAAGTTGTTAGTGGCTAAATTAAATTGAATGTTTGCTTTTTAAAACATTATACATTGTTCCGAATAAAATAAAGCAATTTTATTTCCATTAAAATAGAACGCAATTACGAAAAATTATAATGTAACACATTTAATAATAAATAACAATTTTCGATTATAGTTTTTGTTTGATTTCGAATTTCGCATAATATACATACTTTTTAAATCGAAAGTATAGAATTACTTTCAGGTAATAAATAGCTTAAATTGTGTCCGATAAAATCCTCTATCTTCCAGTGGAGGCTCTATAGCATTTGATTCAGAACTAACTTCTACCTACTGTCAAAACTATGTATGTACTTTTACTGATCTTTCTTAATTTTCAATATTACTACTTACTTCTATCACTAACTACACTTGGAATTGTTCCAAATCTTCCATTTTTTCATATCATAGCATTTATTCACCGAAGGTAATTATTTGGAAATTATACATACATAAGCACATATTAAAATTTATTAATCCAAACTAATACGGTAAGAAATCTGTTTATGCTTAGGTTTGTTTGTTTAATCGAAGCGTGTGCTTATGACTATATTTATATGGTTGCATTACTTATAAAAATCCTGCCAAAAAATCAAGTTTTCCAATAGTAAGAAAGTTTTTTCAATCGATTTAATGGTTTTGGAAGAGAAGAATAACAACTCGAAAAGTATAGCTTTCATTAAATATGTACATATATGTAGTATAAATGATTATGTAGGTACATATATTAAATCATCGAAACCACCTAACTAATCTACGGTTTATAACCTCATTTATTTCATTAGTATTTAAACTATTAACAAAACGTTGACTTTGTGCAAAAAATTGAATTAAATAACACAATTTGATGTGGTGGATAGTGAATGTTCTAAATGCGATTCATTGTACATAAAATCTCTGGATACTTTTATAATACATATTAATTTTGTGACCTAACAAAACGAGGACATATTTCACAGCACTGGTTTTTTCGACAACTAGTTAGAAATCATTTTTCAAAAAACCTCAAAAAGTCCAACTAATACCACGGTTACAATCGGTGCTCCTTTTATTTTTTGGGGTAAAGCACTTTCCACCGCCACATTGGACGTAAATCAAAGTACAAAAACAAAAGGATATAAAGGGAAAAAATCGCATAACCCTGCATAAAAAAAATAAATATGCTCCATCCGGGCCATAAGTACGGACCGGAACGATATGAACTAGGAAAAACTCCAGGGAGCCAAAAGGGTCGTTAAGTACACCTGCCGCCGTTGTAAATAGGTTTTCATTGCACACGGTTAAAACACATGGCTCATTCTCTCATTAGGTCCTTGACACGTCGGATGCTGGGTGCGTTCCGAATATTCGCGCCCCAAATAAATTCCTAGCATCATCTTGGAGCGCAATCATCACAAATTTTGATAGCTAAGGGTGTGATTACGTCGCTGGTTCCAGGGGATATAAGCATTTTGGCACCAATTTTATGAGATGCTGCTATTACTCATTTTGGGGTCCGTTTAGATATTTGGTCATCTAAAATCGGAAGATACACCAAATCGGTGGATTAGCCGGAGGAGCCATCGCATTTATAAATGGGTAAATGGCTCGGCGAAGGCAATTGAGTCAATTTATAAAAGTGAAATATGATGGCTTTATTGGCCATAAACGGGGCCAAAAGAAAGCGGCCAGCAGCTATCCCGGCCATTCTTTTATGTCCGGGGCTCTTTCCTTTCCTGATAAAAAAAAAAAAAACATATAACCAACAAGGGGACATTTGTATGAATTACAGTCAATAAAAGACCACGGGGTTGTTTATGGTACACCGAAAAATACGCAGAGTGAAGGACAACGCATCCCGGCTCCCTTTCAGGCCGCGATATTCGCAAGACAGGACCAGGACCTGCTTTCCCATGAAGCACAGATTTTACTGTCGGGGCTACCATTTTTATAAAATCGTACAGTAGAAGTCCTTTGGTTGTCGGGTAGCATGTCTGTTTCGCCATAAAATGCCCTCTGGGTGTGCAGCGCGAAATGACAGGCTCCGTATCCGATTTCGCTTGAGAAGAAAAGGGACAACTAAAGCAGTTCGAAAATGTTTTATGGCGGGCAATTTTCCGCATTTTTAGTGCACGCGACTGCTGATGATGGCCGCACAGTGAGCCAAAGTCGTTCGCATTCCGTGAAAGGATAATAAAACTCCAGGAGTCAAAAAGATTGAGAAAACACTGGTTTTTGTCTTTGCTTACTTTCTTATTTATTCCTTCGCAGAATAATTCCTTCCGAGCAGAGGTCCGCTCCCAGCATCATTTAAGATTGTGATGACTGGTCGTGAGACTCTCCCAGCGTGACACCAAACTCGTGTTTTATCTTTATCGAAGAGCATGACACGCGCAAGGACACAAAATTCAGCGATTCCGTGACGAAACGATTCATTTACCATAAGTGTGCTATGCGACTGCAACCAATTTTGTTCCAACAAGGTCGCATGCGACTGAAAACTGGTTCTAATAAATACATGGGAGATTGCTTTATAGAACAAAAGACTAGACAAAATATAATAATTTTACTATAAAAAGTCAGTAGTATGTAGTATACGTATTCTTTGAAACAGTTTCATAATATTTATGCCTATTAAATAAGCGAAAGGTTCTAATATCGCAGTTCTTCTATTATATGTAGTAACGACGTACGTACGTACTTAATATCATAGGTAATCAATTGATTTCATGGAGTGTCTAGAGTCTAGATGATTCTTCTAACAGATAATGGTTTTTAATTTAACGTTTTGTTGATAAAAACCAATTTCTTATATTAGGCGGCAAAGAAAAGTTGATAAAATTAACCATTGTATTTGCTGTCATATAAAAAAAAAAAATTTTGATCTCTCATATACAGAAAACGAACCAAGTTCTACAAAACTGACTATATTATGATACATGTATTACAATTTCACGATTTTCATTAACACACTGAGAAAAAATAACTATTTAGAGCAAACAAAAAAGCAGGTCAAATCAAACATTTTTACATTCGAAAATGCTCCAATACTAAACACGTTTGATTTCATACTCATTGTGCATTTATCATAAATAAAAAATTTTATAAATACATAAACCTTTTAAATAATAAATATGTAATTACTACATTAATTAAGAAGCTGCAAGTTAATTCGCAAAAAATTAATTGATTAAAAATTAATAAATAATTATTTAATTATTGTTACCTATTCTATAATTGTGATTTTGAAGTTGGAGGGTTGATTTGATGCAAAATTAAAATCAAGTCTTCAATTTTAAAATGTCAATAAAGTGCTAGAGATCAAAGTTTAAAAGTAAATGAGTTCTTGTGTGCTATGTGTATTTATTTGCATAGACACAATATTGATACTTAGTTTAATAATTGGTAGCGATGTAATTTAAAAAAGGAAGCTCAAGTTTTTACTCGGCGCTATTATCCATTCCGAAAGGAAACATTTCAGCTGTTTGCCAGGCTCGCTAATGAGTAATTTCGGAGATTTTCGCTTTGACCAGCTTAATCGATATTTGGTACGGAAAACGAATGGCGAATTGTTTGGCATCCAGCTAGATCAATATGGGAGCAGCGACAGGGGCGGTGGGGGGTAGTTGCGAGTGTGTCTATGACTGACAAACATACGCGGGTACATGGGGCGGCCGTTGGAGCCATTGCCGGCGGTCGCCGCGCACCATCGCAGCCTCCGCAACAACTCTGGGCCCGGGTCCGGCGACTAGGGCCGCACTGTTTACAGGGCTTGCAGTGCTCGCAGGGCTTGCAGGGTTTGCAGGGTTTGCAGCTGCAGCGTGCATCCCCAACCAGCACATCCACCACACGAGCCAACAAGGGTCCGAGAGGGCAAAAAAGGACCAGAACAAATTTGCCACTCGCGGGCTTCGTTGAGGCTTTTTCGCGTGTCCTTTTTTGTGTCTGCCGGTGTATGTTTTATTGAGATGTACTCCGCGGCCCTCGATGCAATGTCGACGTCCTCCGACTTCATCCCGTGGACTTTTGATCGCAGCTTGTGCTCGCGGCCCACGACCGCCGCGCTGCACCGCGCCGCGCCGCCAAAATGTTGTTGGGCCCCGACGCGGCGTTCGAGGATGCATGTTCGGGATGTGTGCAAATAAAGTACTCTTCCACACTTTAGAGACGGTTGCTTTCCGCTTTTTACCCTTTTTACTTGGCTGCTCTGTTTCGCTTTTCATTTCGGGGGAATCACCCGAAAAAGCGAAATATTTTAGGTACCATGCCACGGCCCCAAGAAGGGTGGGGCCCCGGTCGCCGCCGCCGACGCCTCTGCCCTAGCAAGCGACTAGTTGGGCCCGAACCAGTTTTTTTCCATGTTGTAAATTTAAACGAAATTTCGGTAAATGTGTTGAAGAGAATCGATTGGAGATTGTTTGCCACTAGTTTATCAAATTTCTTGTCTCACCCTCCCTGCCGGACTGAGTTCGTTAAGCTTTTTGCGGACTGATCCGGATTTTCTGATTTCGCGGGAAACACTTTTGGCTGGTACCAGGGTGAATCTCCGGATAGTGCACATGGGGCTCGTTCGTGCTGGGGGAAGTGCTCCTGGGTTCTCAAGGACGCTCGTGAAGGCACTGCCTTTCAAAACAGGAAAGGTTTTTTATTTTTTTATTTTTTTTCGTTCGAAGGGTTTTTCCATGCACTGCAACCAGGCGAAACTTTTCAAGAGCTTTCCGAAGAGAACCCTTTTTATTGCGCGGATGAGTAGCGGATGACAGGATATCATAGTTTGATTTTGACATTTAAAATCACTTCATAAGACCGTTTTTATTTTCAGCCTATTTTCAGTTACGTGAAATAATAATTGTAGTATAATTGTAATCCACAATTAAAAGTATGTAAGTTTTTTGAAACTATACTTTTAGGTTTTTTAGTTATTTAGTCAAAAATCGCCCTTTGCAAAATCCATCTGTACGTAAACCAATCCTCATGAGTTAAAGTTCTAAATTATAATAACTTTTTCAAAAACAAAGCAGAAGTTAGTTTTAGCTTAACCTTAATTGTTAATTTGATATATGGAACTGTCAACAAATTTGCATCAAATGAAATTACACTTCTTTACAAGATATTGGTTTTAAATTATTAATTGTGCAATTTAGCCATGGTGCCCCGTATATGTATGTATATGAATGTATGTAGGTTTAGTACAGGATTTACAATATATTCTCGTAAATAAATAGATAAATAAACACTTTAATAAGAGTACGAATTTGTATCCCTTTGCTGTTACACACAAATCATAGTGGATTTAACGTTCAATAACAAGTCTAGTGTCAAAACAAATTATCTGTTAGTTATTATTTATTTCACCTTATGCATTATACCTAGGATATTCAAACAGGCAAATTGCAAGTAAAATTGGTCGATCTGAAAGTCTGATTAGTAAGTTTTTTAAAAACAGGCTAAAAATTTGGCTACCAAACTATCTTTTTACGTCAAAAATTTGAATTTGAGGAAGCAATCCAAAACCAAATAAACTAAACCGTCACAGTGCACGTATTTTGAACACTGGGGTAAAATTGTTGGGAGAAAAACTAAAAAAAGTCAAAGCTTCAACTAAAGTGAAATACTAAGAATTTTAGCGACTTTAGGAATTTTTATCCAAAAAGGACTTTTGTATGATCTATTCGATCCGATTCGAACGGATTCAACAATCGATTACTAGTCTTATTTATTTAAAGGACGATATTCAACTACTTCTCCTCAAAAGCGGTTTGTTAAAAACAGTTGTATGGAAATCGTATTGATTTATTTTGAAGAATGTAAAATTTTTAGATACAAAAAAGAAAATACTTGAAAATATGTAGAGAGTGCTAAGTCTAAGTCTCCCAATCCAAGTGACGTTTCGTTGTACTATGCAAGAATCTAAGATTATCATTCTGTGGAGTTTATTTTAGCCCTCTTACTCTGTTTGGCTTAAGAATCCTTTATGATTTATACATTCAAGGCGAGGCATTTCGCAATTGTGCAAATAGGGTTTATTCCAACATCCAGCGATAGTAAGCTTAATCATCTTAATGAATCGGGAAGGTGCACAGCCGTTACTTGGTGACATATGGAACCCTTGGACCATTGAGTCGGAAGCCATCAAAAGCATTTGGGGTGAACCTTAAAAACGTCCGCATCGCCGTAATAAACGGGGGCGGCTGTTCCATTGTCCTGGATCGCAATTAAAGTTTCGCATTAGAAAATAAATCCCGATCCCTCTTAGTCGAACAATGGCGAGTGGCCTCGTTTGACTTGGTGATTTCCTCCCTATCCCGAAGGACCTTCCATGCATGGTCCTTGGACTGACGTCACGGACGGACGGGGTGCGGTCCGGGGCCGGGGGACCGCCACCCGAACCAATTGCGGAAATGCAGCGGACGACATTCGAGTGAATTTAATTTGCGCTCTTGTGGCATTCTCTGGAGGTGGCATCACGAAATGAGCCCAGAGTTCGCCGCCGCATTTTTCGGAATTAGTCTCGGTTTGCTTTTTTTCCAATATCGGGCGCACCGAAACCTTTAATTGAAATGCTCGAAAGGGTCTCCTTCGGGGCGGATTATAAGGCTGATTTGGTGAGGGTGCAAAACACTAACAACCCCAATGCGGGGCGCCGCAGCCTTTTTATTGTTTTCCAGTCGGATCAGATCGAAATTTGTCCGGAGGTCTCGTGTTCGCCGCCGCCACCTCTGTATAGATATCACGGATTAAGAACGAATCCCGCTGTATCGATTTGCCCCGATTGAAAAAGGACTCCTCGGTCCTCATTCTCGCCAGCGGGTCAGCGATATCCTCCTACGGTTTCAAGTTAAATGAACAAATTTTATTACTCTGCCCCCGCCGTCGCACGCTCTCTTGACTTGCTTTTTTCGACGCGCAAGGATTTGCAAGGAATTTAATTAAATTATTTATTGGGGTGGAAAGGATGAACGAGAATACTTCCATTATTTTATGTGCATTCACTGAAATTCTCTGTCTAATTAATAAAATTATGACGAAAGAAGTTGGTCTCTTAAGGTTTCAAATATATGCCTAAATCGAAAATACAAGAATATAATTTATAGCATGTGATTTTGGGCAGTTATTACTTAAAAATTTCTTATATGTATGTAAAATACCAAGAAGGTATAATTTATCTCGGTTCTACTATATTTAGAAATTAAAATTTAGTAGTGTGCTCTTGATTTCATCAGTTAACTTTCATTTGAAATTATTCATTATATCTGACTACCTTGCTTTCACTCGCGCATCGGAAACACTATTTATTAAATTAAATATATACTTCCAAGTTGTTCAAGCTTGGTACTTTAACCAGTTTAGAAAGATTAGTATTGCTACTAAAATCTGCAGATGTATAATAAAATCATAGTCCTAAACTCATTGATACCGTCCATATCAAAAGAATTCATAATCTCATATATTCTTATGCGCTAATATTGTTAAATGTTAAATAAATAAGGATGTTCATTTTTTGTACTTTTTATTGCATGCAGAGTTTTACTTGTTAGTTCTTTGGTAATTCTTCAACTCTTTATTTTCAAAAATCTTCTATATATATATATATATACTATATATACTATAAAATAATTTCATTTTTATTATACTTTATTAATTGTAACATTTATTTTTTTTAATTTATTATTTTAAATAAAATATGAAATTAATTAAAATTAAAATTTTTATTTAAAAAGCAGTCTTCACATAGAATATTAAAAAGCAATTCTACAACGTTTTAAATACAAAATCTACTCTGCTTATTCGACTAAGTATTTGAAATGTGAAATGTTGTTGAATGAAGTATTTTAACAAAAATTGTCGGAAATCGTGGCACTTAAAAAAGCCTTAAAAAATTTTAGTTGAAGTAACTAAAATATGATTGATGGTATGATAATAAGAATTTTCGGATTATTTCATTTTACTAGAACTGCTAATATAAAAATAATAAGTTACATTTTACAATTTTATTTTAATCCGACGTTATTTCGTCGAACGATTTTGAGTTTTATAAATAAAAGCTTTATTGATGAATTTATATAAATTCAGTTTTACCCGTAATGAATGAAAATTGTAATAAACTACCATCTTCAGCTCTATATATTATACAATATTTTCTAAAGATTTATCTACTATGTGAATTTGAACAGTCATGAGAGGGATACATATAATTTAGACAGAAGATAATTCCTTAATTTTGGAAATATTTTTCTTTTAAATTAATATTAAAGGATCACAAATTCTTATACTATAATATATTTTTGCAATAGACTCACTAGTCAAATACTAAATTCATTTATTTGAAAGTCTGGATAGTCTACCAGACAGGAATAAACACAAATAAACCTACCATTCTAAGATATCCCGCTAATCCTTAGGATTGAACAGTCAAACTTGGATGTTGAATTGCATTCTAATCACACAATTTTAACAGAAATTAATACCTCAAAAACCTCACAATTCATTCAGAGATATGGACTAAAAAACTCTGACGTCAATTGTGATATTTTGGTCCAATTCCTTTATCTACTGGTAGACTACAACTTAATTCCTTGTCGCATCGTGTTAACAAAATCTCGGCTAGAATCCACTTAACAAGGGCGTAATCTCGTAAGTGCAGAACACTTTTTATCCAGGATAATACCTGTGTATAGCAGCGGTAGTAAAGGAGCGTCGTTTTCCATAAATTAGCTTAGTCGTCTAAAATGTCGACTGTGTCCACGGGGCCGGGGCGTTTGTTTTTCCTGCTCGCTGCGAATGCTTAGCCCGTGTCCATAAAAACTTTCCAGAAGGTGGATATTATTGACCTCTTTGCAGAGCTTAGTGGTGTTTACGTTGGAATGGATTATCTGATTTTCTTGGCTATAACAACGCCCGCCCGTGTGGACACATCCGAAGCGATTTTTGTTGGCAACTGCTTTATACTCGTCTGAATGTTTTGTGGCACAGATTCATTGGATTACGGTGGATATATTGACACAAGTGTGTTTCTTATTCGCGTAAATTGGCTTTGTGCTGCTTTAACTCTAAATAAGACGACTGCACAAGCCCGCAAAATGCATTTTATATCCTTAAGGTTAATGCTTACGAAAGACGTTATGTCAGTAGAAAAGTTGAACCAAGGATAGATCCAAAGATAGAGATAGAGATAATTCAAGAAATTGGTGTGTATTTTCACCAAGCCTTTGACACAAAATTAAGAAACTATCAATAAAAACACTAAATAAAAAACTCCCAAAAAGGTCAACATAAACCTGATTTTTTTTACAAAACATCTATTCACTGCTACTGTATTTTATGACTACAATTAGCCCTAGATAGGTTTTCTGTAAACCTTTGCAGGTATTGACAAACTTCATAAAATGCCATAAAGTTCGTTCGTGAGGTCTGCCACTGCTGGAAACTATTCTTATTACACGCGACATAAAAAGTGGTTGTCTTCGAGTCTTTTGGGTTCACCAAAATTACATTTCTTCGGCTATTTCAGACTCAAGGACAGTCTGGATGAGTATTGTTTTCCGCAAGTGTAAACGTTTACTGGCTTTCTTTTACGACAGCGAAACTAATATACAAAATTGGAGAAATTTTTTTTGTCTAGTTTTCTTCACTCCTGAGTTTCAAGGAATAACCTGGACGAAAGTAGGTGCTAAAATTTTTTCGTTTATTGCTACGATGTAAAACTTAACTCTGGAGTTGTAAATCTACTTCCTGCTGGTGCTGGAAAAAAGTTTGAAATAATTTCGGAGTTGAGAGCAATTGCCACAAAAATGGTTTTCTTATCAATGATGTTTATTATCTTGAAAAATGTTAATTTCAATAATTGGTTCTGATGCAAAAATGGGAGTTTAAACAAAATCAAATTAATTTGTTATATTTTATGTTAATTTGAGTACTACCAAGAATAAAATATGAATATCTCAATGGCAACTATCCACGTTATGATAATGTGAACAATATTTTTACAAAATTTAAAAAGTTAATACATATAACGAATTATAGCAGTGAATTCTAAATAAGTATTATATTTAAGTAAAAATAATCAAGTGTTTTTGAATTAAGTAAATTGAATGGTAACGCAATGTAAGTTTCTCGAATTACTACTTACATTTTCAGTTTTGTAAGACACCTATTTTACTATTAAGAATGAATACACCTATAATAATATTTTGTTTTATAAGTTGTACCATTTGACTCTATTTAAATGATTCTTGAAATAACATATAAAATTGTATCCAGCCCTAAGATTGAAATGAAAATTGATATTGACATACTTACTATGTGTGGATGTGCCAGATGAGCACGTAACCCAAGTGCGCTTCAATGTAGGGTACTTTTGAATCCTACAATTAATAAATGAAATAAATAAACAATAGTAGGTATACTCTTTTTATCCTTAATGAACTTAATTCTAATAATCCTTGTTGATTGCCTTTTTTATGAGCGTTTTGTAACCAAACTCCTCGGAATTTTTTAGAGAGTATTTAATGTCATTTGATCTCCAAAAACTATGGCTTAGAAAAATTTGAAAAAATCATGAAAATTGAAAATAAATTCTGGACAGTTACATCACTTTTCAACTCACTTAACCTTTACTCCACCTCACATTTTTTTTGGTATTCCACCAATTGAATATCAGACGAAGTGAAATTGCCGCATATAACTCTGTAATTTGTAGAGAAATATAAAAGTTATCAATTATGCTTTCATTTATTAAAATATGTATATTAATTCATAAACATGAGAAGTTCTTTTGATGTATAGGAATTTTTTAATAAAAATATATTTTATCTTGTTGAATTTATTCTTAAATTTCAGAGCTCATGGTAATTTTTACTAAAGAATATAAAATTGCCTATTTACTATAATATAAGATTTTACTTACATTTTATCATATTCAAAAACAAGTGACGTGTAATCTTACTTTTTGTCGATAAATGTGAGATCTGAAATGCATTGGATTTCGACGGTTATCACTTTTTTTCGACAAATGTCGCTGTATTCTAGATTATATTCAAGAAAACAAAATTGTCATTTTTCTTACTTTTCGCAAGACGTGACTGTTGGAACAGTGTTGATAGATTGAACGTAAATTATTAAGACTATATTATGTGACTTTTTGTTTAACTCGTATTTGACTCGTTTTGTTAAATCTACCCGAATATGACAACATTGGATGTCTTTTTGATTGTTGTAAGACCAAACACTTTTTGAAGTTTATAAGTAAATAAGTGATGAAACCCATGGAAACTGTATACCTAGTCATGTGAAGTTTTTTAGTTTTTTCGAGCAATTGCAATTTAATTGAACGCATTTAAGCTGTGCATTTATGGAGACAATTATCATTGGATTCAAATGAGTCGTTATACGTTTTGTACATCAATTGTTTTTGGCAAATGACCAGGCCAATGGACACGTCACACCTTTCTCCGCAGCGGGACAATTTCACACGACAGCGAACTTACGTGGTAATGTCTGTGCAACAATGCGAAATCGAATGTGCGGGAAAAAAATACCGTCGACGTTACAAATTGACGATGGGACGGTAATCTCTGTTGAAGGAAAATCGGTGGAGAGATCGAAGCAATTTTGCTGCTAACTGCAGGAATCAGGGCTCTCGTTTCAGAACAAAAACGAGTCACGGAGGACAATAAAAAGTCCTTCTGGCCATAAAATTGCTTGATTGATGTCCAATTAATTTGTAGTGACACTCTTTTATCTAGAAGAGAATCCACCCCCGATCCCGACCGTCCGCCTCCCCCGCGACCATGATATTCCGGTGCGGTGCGGCAATCCTGAGTGATTGGGGACAGACACAATGGAGTGCTCAATAAGTGTCTGCGAGAATCGAATTGTTGTAAATTTCACCTTTAACAAGGGGCCGACTTTTTCACCGACGACGACTGGATCTTTGTGCGCTTGGGGGCCAAAGAAGGGCGGAGCCCCGCCCGCCGGAACTTCGGCCCTTCATGGAGCCCCGCTCGCCAGGAGCTCGGGTAAAGCCGTTTAGTCCTACGGCGATTGATTTTTGAGCGCGACAGTTCATTAAGCGTGGACAAAAGGTGTGCCCCCCCGCCCGCACGTAGTCGAATCGACGACCAACGTGCCCTGCACGTTTCGGAGGATGCCCACCATGTGGATCCCTGGAAAAATGACTAACTGGCCGTCATTCTGTTTGACTAGGCAATTAGTAATCAGAGAGTTCATTAGGTGGACGATGTTTAAGCATTTTAATTCGAACGATCAACACCACGAGAACTCCGAAGGCGGCTGATGAATGCAAGCCCAAGTCGGGGGCCCCATGGACCTCAATAGGGAGCACCTCCCTAATTAAGTTATTTCTTGCTAATTGACAGCGTTTTGTCCTCCATTGTGTTTGCAGTGCCTTTCGCCTTCGTTAACATTTACCCTGGGCCTGGCTTGATGTCATTTGAAAATTTTATTCCATTCGACAACTAAAATTGATTGGTCCCTTTCGATTCCCTCTGAAAGTAAATCATCCCAAACTCTTCCTTTGGCTTCTGTTACTTGGGGATCCCGAAGAAGCGGATTATTCCCGGAAAACAGGTGATTAGGCGGTTAAGATAAACCAAAAGTAGGGCTTAATTTCACCACCGAAGTTTATTTCTTCGGAGAAACTTTTGCGGTGGCTTCCCAATTACCACAAAAGGAAATGGTTCTTTCAGGTCTGAGGTCGAAGATTTACGAAAATATTACGATTAGTGTCATGAAATGGAATTTACATTTTCTTTAGGTAGGTACTGTAGTCATTGTTTCGCAGTATTTTAAGAACTTTAAAGATATATAATATAATGAAATAAAATTCTGAGTGTAGCTATTACTTTCCTAACCTGAAGAAAAATATATAATTTTTTATTTTTATGGAAATTATACAAGAAACATTTAGAATTCTGTCATAAAACCCGAGATACATATATGTAAAAAAAATTAATGAATTCCAGAACCATATTAAATCTTATTTCAGTTTTGTAATAATTAACAACTTAATTCTAAAGAACGAGACATTCTAAATGTAATATTAAAAGACACAATCAGCAAAATAATAGTTTTTAAAACCAATGGTTACCTACTAATTGTTATTAACAATGACAGAGTAATTATATCTATTATTGCACACTATAACAAATCAAAAAGTTTTCATTATATAATGGTATTAAAATTTATAAATCTTCACCAAAATTTTTAGTCTTTTTTTATCTTCAATAAGTTATTTCTACTTTTTTACTCATATTTTTAAAAAGTGGGCTACCAAAAATAAGTGTAGGTACTTATTCAATCTTTGGACTGTCAACTGAATTTAATTAAAACTTCTATATAACAATTTTTGAAATGAACCCATCCTACGATTACATTATTTTTAATGGACTCATGCACCTAAATTATACAATCAAAAACAATTCTAGAAATGACTACGCCTACTCTCTAGCGTTTTCACGTAAATAATTTCAAGCAGTCCCAATCGACAGAGTAGAGAATTTGCCTAAAGAAGGAAATTCAATATTGAGTTGGTTTTGTATGTATTAATTATTAAAAAAATAATGCTTAAATAATTAAAAGAGTTATATCGGGATAAATTATTTTCAATTAAATTAATCTAGTTTTTTTTCCCCGGAAATAAGACATAAGTAATATGTATTCCACTTTTTGTGCAGTGCATCGATATGTAAAAATTGTTAGAATAGAACGGCGCGTTTAAAATATTTGGCAGAGATCTGATTCTCGCCAGGAAAAAAATCGCGATATTAAAGACAAAGACGAAACAAAAAGTAGAAAATCAGTTAACCCTTTTTGAATTTCGCACCATTTGTATAAAGATATTGGAATCTTGACTTTAATGGAGCGATAGCCAAAAAACTCTACTTTAAGAATCTGAACAATTTTTTGATTTCGCGGATAACTTCAAAGGATGATACACTGCGAACCATGCAGACGCGCTTTTGTTTTTTCGTTCGTTTGTTCGTTTCTTTAATAAAAAGATGCAAAAATATCTCAATTGTATTTACATTAAAGAATTTCTAAAATTAGGCATCAAAAACCGAAGAAGATACATGAAATCCTCTTTAAAATCGATACTGGCCCACCGTTTAGTCCAGTAAAGAAAATTTCTCAACTTAAGCCAAACTGACACTCCTCAGCCCTTTTGTTTTCCCAACACCTGTACCATGAGACCAAATAGACTGGAATTTAATAAATTCACCCACTGAACCCTCGAAGAAAAATAAAAAAAAATTTACCCAACAAAATCGAAAGAATTTATCCATGCAAGAGACTCCACTTCCTTAAATTATTGCTTCTTTAAATCATCCGCCATATGACTACCGCTCAAAGCGGAAGGAAAAATCTGAGACAACTCGGGCTCCTTCATGCGAAATGAATTGAATTAAGTGGAAGGACACCTCAAACGTCCCCCGACGCCCTTAACACGAAAGGTAAACTGCTCCATCTTGGGGGTCTCGTCCCGGTCCCGGTCCCGGCCTTATCCCGGGACTGCGCCCTTTCTATTGTACGAGAGTCCAGTTGCCGTCCGAACTCCGACCCTTGTCTTCCTGTTGGCCGGAGTGCAGCAATTCCGGGACCCTTTTGACCCGTGTGGGGGAGTAGCTGGGGCAACTTAAAATGTCAGCGCTTAGGCCACTCTGTGAAACCTCACCGGTTCCTCAGGTTTTTGGCTTCGGTTCAAGGACGTCTGGCTTTTTGATTGGCTTCTGGAGCGGAGGTAATTTCTTTTTTAGGCGAATTGGAGGAGCGCCCATATCCAAGGAAACCGGGCTTGGGAGCGTCTGAAATTTCTTCCCGGACGCTCCTTCGGAACCTTCCCAGAGCAAGTGGCCCTTGTGCCCTTCGTAGCTTTTGAGCGGACAAATTGACAGGGCATGCGAGTTACCCTCGAAGCGCACGACTCAAGAGGGATTTTCTCATGTGCAGGACGAGGCCCTCAAAGAGGTTTAGCTCAGGTTGATTGCATGCAATCAAAAGGGAATTAAAAACGTTCACGGGAGCGTACTGCTTCCTGGCATTCCTCCGTCTAAATAGACCACTTCGTCGACGAAGATTAAAATTTAGTGCCGATCCAGCCGGATCCTATTATATCCCTTCCAGGGTAATTTAAATTCTAACTTAGCTTATACTCAAGATACACGGGAACGGTCGAATGAAGATAAAGCATGGATCATCATCGGTTGTGCCGTGTGTCATTGCGGATTAAGGGATCATTCTGGTTTAGATGCTCCAAAAAAGGCTATTTTTGTAAATTTTTTAACCGACTTCAAAAAAGGAGGAGGTTATGAATTCGTCGGAATCTTTTTTAAGAATGTATTATTATATGTACTGATATATTAATATAGAATTTATTAAGCTTAATAAATGCACTCTCGAAATACATAAACTTTTTTTTTATATATTTTAAAAATTTTAACACACAAAAATAACTGCTCGTAAAGTAGATATGTCGCTGTCGGCGTTGATATCTCGATGAGGGCTAAAAAATGAAAAAACCCAAAAATAATACTTATATAAGTTATATTCAGTATGACTGTGGCTCTCGGGCATTCTAGGATTATTAATATTTATTGATAAATATTATAATAAAATGGCGGTGATTTAAAACAAAAAAACGAGGTTTTTCTTCACACAAAAAAAAATTGTTAAAATTAAAATGTTAATACGGTTATAGGATGCGCTGAACCTGAAGGTGAAGCTATTCATGTGTAGAATATGTGGGAGGTTAAAATTTCATAAGGATCGGTTCAGTGGTTCCGGAGTGATCACTCTTGCCGGCCAAAAAAATGTTGTTTGAGAAAAACGCGTTAAGTTTGAATCTTCGTCCATAATTTCATTCGAACGTAATTGGATGAAGTTCCCACAACTTAATTCGCAGCGGATGAAGATGGAAGGCCTAAAAAAATCAGAATTCCAGTGTCAAATTGTTTTGACAATTGATTGAAAATCGAGGCGATAACTTAATAAAATATTGGAAAAAAAATTGAAAAGTGCAAAAATAAAGAAATTCAAAACTATAAAATTATTGAAGATATGAATCAAGTTCGCTGTTTGAACAAAAATCGATAACGAAATTTCATCGACTTGAATGAAGTTCGCACTATGCCCGTGCATGCAAGGAATAAATTAAAATCCGAGTGAATTATATCATTCGCCGGATGATCTTCATTTGACTGTGTCCGTGTATCTTGGTTATTAGTCCGACCTGCGTTTTTCCGACCATTCGAACAAAACAATAATTTCAGTTTCCATAATCCTTTTATCCTCGGAAAGGATGTCGCCCTGTGGTTAATTGAAATGGCAAATATTTACAAATTGATTCAAAAGAAAACTCCTCAAATCTTCGGTAAGCATCGCCCACCGCAGCGAGACTGCATGGAGCATGAACCTAATTGGCTTAGAAAAGGGTTAAGCCCTAAGACAATTCAGATAGTACCTTTCTTTTACAAATCTAATTTTCGAATTGCTCTACTTTCCCCAGAAAAGTCGAAGGTTGTTTTGCCCGAATATTATTATAATGCCCAAGATTAGCCGTGTTCCTCGTATTGGGCTGAGCCAATTTTTTTCCTACAACTGGTTAATCCTTTTAACCCTATCTTCCCGGTCGGTGATAAACCCATTAAACAGGCGAAAAACAAATAAACAGACGACTTCTCGGTTGCCCTTTTGCTAAGGCCCTCGCTATTGTCATTCAAATTTACAGCCCCTACCCTTTTCGGGACGTTTTTCGCCTTTGTGAATTGTTTTTGTTTGCACCCTGTTTCAGGGGCAATTACAAAAATTTACAATTACACTGATTCGGTCATAAAAGGAAAGGCACCGGGAACAGCCGGGGCCATAAAGTAAAAGAGTTGAGCTGATTTGCATGTCGGAAAAGAGAAAGGCTTGCAAGGAGCTCCGGTGCAATTCTCAGTTCGGTGCCTTCTTGCATTTTCCCGAACCCCGTGGCGTGTGAAACGCTCTCCTTAAATTGCATTGTACTGATTTTTTTTTCTTCAATTGTTTAATGACACACTTACAGGAAAAATTTAGCACTTACTTCTGAAAAATCAATTCTCATAACACAAAACTCTTTCAATGTCAGTTTTTATTACAAAGTACAAGAAGTTTCAAATTATGCAATTTATCACTCAAACAGAACTTATGCTGTTTCGCTTATTTTAAAAAATAAACACGACAAATTATAAGTTATACCCATATGTTAAAGCAAAAACACAATTTTTAATTATAAAATTCATAACTATTAAAGCTGTTAAACCAATGTAATTATTATATATAAAATGAAAATCATTAAAAGCCCAAAAGTGTCCTCTCTGTAACATCCTTGAATAACAATTTTAAATGGTCCAAGGCACTTCATGTAATTGCGATTACCATTTTAAAATAATGTAAGCAATCAAGATTTCGTCATTTTTAAAATTCAACTTGACATCACTTTGTGGTAGATCATTGAATTGTTGAATTAAAAAGTATTTAACATTTATATTGATAGGTATTTTTCGTTACTGTGGATACAATTTATTTTAAAAATTAAAATGTTTTCCAGTCATATACATTAGGTAATAACAAATAATAAAACTTAATATTTGCTTTTAAGGATGAGAAATCAAAATTGAAATTTTTTATTTAGGTATAATATTGCATTTTGATTTTAGGATGCGCAATGAATTAGATATTTTGTAAGGTGGAAAATGATTATATTTTGATGAATTTATGTGTTAGAGTCTCAAATTAGTTAAGATTTTATACCAAGCTTTGTCAAGGCAGGTGCAGTTTCATTACCTATTCCAAACTTCAAACGAATTTTCCTCGAAATATAATTTCGGACCTACTCCTTTTAATCAACATCAAAGGTAATTCGTTTATTTTAAATATTGCATTCGACTAAGCACAAAGAAGTTTTACATATGTTATTTTAAGCTATGTGCATTCATCACTCTAAAAACAAGATACCCAAAGTTGATGGTTTTTATTATAGCAACTAAAGTTTGAAGGATTAATTTTTTTGAAGGATTTTATATAATCCTGTAAAATAACATATCGAAAAAGAAAATATTTTCTTTCGTGAATAGTAGGACTATTTTGCTTACCTTGTAGATACCCTCCTTGTGAAATTCAAAGCCCTTTATTTTAAAAATAGTTAAGTTTTTCTATTTAAAAAATAAGTCTTCGTTTATTTTATATGAAATATTTTTTGAACATAAATATACAAACAACAAATTGTAAATCTATTTGCGTGTTGAATCTTAAGATCACATTTTTTTCATACTAAACATTGTGAAGTTAATCCTTCTTTTATTAAAGTAATATTCAAAAAATATTTTGTTAGAATGTGGTTATAAAGAATTACTTAGTATCAAGAAGGAAGTAAAAGGAAAATGAAATGCTTGAAAAAATGACAACTTTAAAACCTAATCTGAAAACAATAATAACTCATAATCTCTGGGAGAGATATGTATGTATGTATAGCTATTTTCAAAAATTTCGAAAATTCTAAAGTTCTTGCCGAAGAGTTCTCTGGTGAATTTCTAATTTAAGAGTTTGCTGGGCCAATTAGAAATGTTGACAGGTTAGGTTAGCATTAAGAGGTTTAGAGTTAGAATTTCATCAAACAAAATAAGATGAATACAAAAGAGGTATCTATATGGAAGCTTCCAATTCCCTGAAGAAATTATTGCTTTTTTACATAAACAGAAAAGGAAGCTGCCAGATTAAAAATTTGTGTATTATATATCCATGATGTTATACTCGATTTCGAACTGATTCGATTTTAAGGCAAAATTCGCCTTCAGTCAAAACTAATATCACAAGATATCAATAATATTATTTCGGGGGATAACAGCAAGCATGATCCATTTAAGTCGATATTTCTTTTCGCTTTGTTAGAATTTTTATCAGCCGAATAAAAGGTTGGCATTTGGTGATTTTTATTCAAATGAAAATTACTTCTAAGAGCATCTGAATATTTTCTGGATGTACCTACTTATATATGCCAAAGTAATGTAAGTTATGTATTGGATTTCTAAAGATTTTGCTTTTTTATTCAATAAAAAAGATGGAATTGACGCACGTCAAAAAGGAGTTTTAAGAAATTGTTTCGTTTTATTTCCTAGCAACTAAAAGATACATGTCGAGAGTCTTATAATGGGAATTTTTACAAAAAAAGTCTAAAGGCAGCTGTTCATTCACAATCTCCTCTTTGCTTTTGAATATTAATTTTTTGTTAAAAAGCGTCTCGTATATTCGAAAAATTCAAAATAAACCAAAAACCTGCTCCAGTGCAACTTGTCACCGTCAATTTGGATTTTTGAAATAACAAGCAAACTGGTCGACAAAAGTTCGGCTACAAAGGCCCAATGAAGTGCCAGCGATGTTCACAAGCATCAGAACAAATTGACTCATAAAGGTCGTTGCGAAAAAAATGAAAGAAATTGACGTGACCGAGTTCCCGAAAAGCATTCAAAATTTTGTGCATTCCGCGCATCCAGCGAATGTGCCCTCGCGATTAGGGTGAACCAGGGGAGTCATGTCGAACAGCACTTCGGGCGCGGAGTGTCAATATTTACATATGCAGATGCGTGATTCTAGGCCAGGATCAGGAAGAAGCATTTTAATATATGAAGTCATAAATTTACAAGACCCAGGAGCTAAACCAGGAAGAGTCCTGCCGCTGCGGCAGGATCGCAGCCGTTATAAATTTCCCATATTCGCGTTAAGTATGGTTGCACACGAAGCCCATGTTAAAAAGCATCCTTCGGTTTTTGCCGAGGGCGAGCCGCTCCCCAGGGGCATGAGCATCATTAGGGTGGAAATCACTTTATCTGTTACCCGGGCGTCGCGGCGACCGGCGTCGACTCACCCCTGTGACAAATCACGGCCACCGAACCCCCGTCATCAGTCGTAGGCCTCATGAAACAGTAACCGTGTTTGATGGCAGCGCAGTGGGCTCCGAGGATAACCAACTTCACCCCGTTGTTTCCTTGCGTGAATGCGTGTGCAATTTCTTCCCAGTTGCAACCCTCGGGAACGGGTCCCCTCTTGAGACTGTATCACTTTTTTTTTTTACTTTTTTTCATCCCTGAATCCTATGCTCTGGTCAAAGAGCCTCGGGCAACCTATTTTTACACACACGTCACATATTCACATATGCGCGATTCGAGAGTGTTCACAAAGAGTCCCTGCAGGATAGTCGTCAGGATCGGGAGTGTTTCTTTTGCGAGCCTCCAGCGACTGGCAGAATCCCATGATCCCGGACAAAAGGGGCATCGGTGCGCGAAATTCGATGAAATGTGACGCCGAAAAAAGTCCTGCTCTCCTCGCTCCCCCCACGTGTGGCTCCGGGGTTATCCTGGCACGCAGCAGCCCGTGCACACGTACCCGAAGCACGTCAAAACAAGAGGCCGTTTTACATCAACTTGAAAAAGGATGCTCCAAAGTTGTTATCCTTGCCGTGTATCAGGCGACACTCAAGCGAAGGTACTCGAGCAAATTGCGATTGAAACCGTTTTCATCTTGAGCCTTGTTACCCCACATGAGGTGGATTCAATACGCAACAAAAAGGGCCTAAGTGCCGTGATACACCTTCTAGACAGACAATTAAGGAGACTAAAAGCGGCTGAATGGGGCCCCATTCTCGGGCTCCTCTGTCACACGGGGCCAATTCACTCCCGCGTTTCGCTAATGAGTGCGAACCGGCAGCGGCTTTCACCTCGGTCGGAGCAATTGCCTTTTCGTGGCAAAATTTCTATTTCTCTATTTCCGGAAATGGGGCAATAACAATATTTGGAGCTTGCATTAAGTGCCAACTAGAATTGGCTAACTTATCTTACTCGAGTCAGATTTCATTGGGTTCCGCCCTTGAGTATAGAAATCAAATTAATAACACCTTAATTAATTAATAACATGCTTTAACAACTCATACGCATACGTCTATATGAATGTTTTTCATTTTTATATTAATGAGAAATAACGTAAATAATTTTATATTATAGATTATAACTTGAATTTTTGACTGAGAAACTGCCATCGGTCGTCCGCCGAGACCTTCGGAGGTCCCGCGAAGCGGCTTGTAAAGTAGCCTTTGTGGAGCCAATATACAGATTATTCTGTTTTTAAGAAAATTGTAGGTAATTTAGCTGTGAGAAATTTAAGAAAGCCAAATCTACAGTCATTTTAAATCGATGAACTTCGTACCATATATGAAGTAGGTATCAAACGTTGGCTGGATACATAGTAAAACTAGTACGATTGATTTTTTCGATTCTAAATTCGTTGTTATTTCCGCCATTGCATGCATTGTGGAATAACCAAGAAGTTTTTTCATTCTGGACTTTTCCGTTGTTATTTATAGCATAAATATTAAATATTGTTTAAATTTTGCTCGCCGAACAGCTGGCTGGCTTAATTGCAATCTGTTTCATGAGCATGGATTTGCACTTGTTTTTAAGAATTTATCCTTGCCACCGACGTCACGATCGAGCGGATTGAATGCCGGTTCTCATATCCACTTGATTAATATTTCAAGTGTGAAGGAAAATGTTGTTACAATATACTATAACTATCTTTAAATTTAATTTTTTATTTAAAGTCACGAGTAAACTGACATAATTGCATTCAAAAAATTATCCACAATAAGTTTATTATTCTTATTTTTTTATTTCGGGCCACCTCACAATATAACATGTTTTAAAGCAGTTAGTTCTAGTTGTGTAAGAAGAAAGTCTTTTTAGAAAATGTATCTTTTATGTTTTTTATTAATCATCAGATCTTAACCAAATTTACACACAACCGAGTAGAGCGAACCTCATTTTTAAAGTTGGTTAAAAAGGTCTAAATTCCGAAATAAATTAAAGGACCGTTTTAAGCATATAAGACTTAGAACTTTAGGAAGCTCACATTATTACCAGTATTACACTTTTGCAAGTTTGAAAACCTCTGAGATCAAGACTTATAATATGTATGTATAAATACTTATTATAGGCTTGGAGTACGTACATACAAGGATATTGTTTTATTGTTGGAGGAGGTAGTTACAATATATCGCTAAAATTAAATGTTTTATTGAACTTACTATGTACAACTAGCGCTGTAGTGATTGAAGCCAACGGCCAACCAATTAATTACAAAGTTTTATGTGTCCTCGCCGGATTTCTCATTTATTTTGGGGAAATATTGTTCGCAAAGTGATCGACACGAGCCCCGGTGCCGCCAAGCCCCATTTCTCTTCAGGAGCCTGGCGGACACGATGGTAATTGACATTGAGATGGCCACAGAAATGCATTAGCTTTTATCCACGGTAGGTTTCATTCAACATTTAGTTTATTGCATGGCCCACGCGTATTTTCGTATTTTCCGGTCGCAGACATTCGCCTTTTGCACTCAGGCCCAGCCGGCGGGGCGATAGCTCGATGCCAGCGGAGCGCTATTGATTGCAGCAACTCATGTATAAAATAATGGCCCAATATTTACCCTCAATGTTCACTGGTTTGAACCCTCTAAAAACGTCCGATGTCCGCCCTATTGATGGCATAAATCCACTGGCGCTCTCTCGTGTACCCAAAAAGAAGCCCAAAACAAATTTTAAAAGCGTTTCGGCACAGGGTGGCACGGACACATATGCGCGTCCCGGTGCATATTTTAATGCAGGAGCAGTTCGCCGGCGAGTGCACTATTAATATGCAACTTGCCGCGGCGATTTCTACGTAATACATGCATGCGGCTGCGGCATCTTAAAAGCCGCCGACTGTGGGAGTCGCAGCCGAGCGCGCCGCTCTGGAAATATGAAAACCCGGGGCAAATTGCATACATGAACTCGTTAAATAATCAACGAGCACGAAAGGGTCGACGGGGCAAAAACCCGGGCGGCCTCATCTCTTTTTCGTTATGAGAAAATTGACCGTATATTTCGGAAGCGCGAAAATAGCGAGAAATTGGAGGTCGAGTGGCCCGGCCACGCACACACGCGGCCCTAACTGCGCTGGGAACGTTGGTTTAGCTTATTCCACTTATGCACCCGTAAAAAATTGCATCTTTTTTTTTGTTTATTTTTTTATATCCTTGCATCGGTCCTGATCCGGAGGATTCGGCAATGGAAAAAATCAATTGAGTGCTAAACCAGACAAATTCGCATCGCAAACATTTTTAATTCAGCAAATTCACATTTGGCCATGCCGAAACAAGTTCCAATGGATGGACTCGAAACCCGCGGAAAATTCGGCGGGGTGCAGGCCGCCCTCGAATGAAAAACGTGAGCCCATATAATGCCTTTCTGGGGGGAGGATAAAATTAGCGAATTTAATGCCTGCAGCACAAGGGAAATCAAATTTTTCGCCTCGCCTCGCTGCCAAGGCTCCTCGCGCCGAAAGTGGAAAGTGCACTCTGGCAGCTAGCGGCTAGCGGCTAGCAGAGTCCGCGGACCTCGCTGCTGCTCGAAATCCCTTTGTTCGCGGATTTACCACAACCGAGGTTTTTCTTTTTGCCCTTGTTTAGCCGAAATATTTGTCATGGGCTCTGTTTTAATGGCCGGCTGATTGAAATCCTAAAATTGTGCGCTGTTCCAAATAATAAAGCTGGCAAAAGAATAGAAACAGCTGCCTGTGGCTACCCTGCTTTAATTTCGAATGGTGCCGTCCGCATATTTTAAATTTCCTTTTTTTCGTTTTGGTAATATGTATAGGACATAGGTAAGTCCCCACTTCTGGCATGCTACTGAAAAGTAATTCTTAAAATTTAAACTTTTTTTCGAGGATACGTTTTATTCCATTCGAAATCATCCGATATTCTTATAACGCTTTGATAGATAAATAAAAACGGTCAAGTGCGAGTTGGACTTGCGCACCGAGGGTTCCGTAAAAAATTATTTTTTTCTGATGTAACTATAAATTTACGGTTTTTGGATTTTTTCCTTTACTTGTGCAATAAGACATTGCTTTTTGCCAAATTTCATAATTCTAGAATCTAGGTCAACAGCAAGTACCCTATGGGTTTTGATTCCGAGTGTCAAAATATGCGGCATAAACGGCCGTATCTTTTGATTGAGTTGATTTTGAAGTTTGATTTTTTCACAGCTCTAGCTCAGGGATTGCAAACCTGAGTATTTGTTATTAATTTCAACCTGAAACCTCCACGCGTTCCAGAGAAAAAGGGTCTTGACAGACAGACAGACCGACGGACAGACAACGAAGCGATCCTACAAGGTTTCCTCTTTTCCTTTTGAGGTAGGTACAGAACCCTAAAAATGTAGGAAATATCCAATAAAATAAGCTTTAGTATCTTAAAATTGAGTAATGTCAGAAAACTTAAGGTACTAAACTTTTGAATTATGAGTATAATGTCCATATGAGCCCTGCAGGCTAAGGTGGGCGTTAACTCGTTAATTACCAAAGTTAAAAATCTGCTTAGAGGTTAAGTTAACTTAAAAAAATATTAATGCTCTTCTTAACTTCCGTTAACTTTAGCCCGTCACGTTGGTTGTTTGTTGACATATTATATGATAAGAGAAAGGTAAACAAATGAAAAGGATAATGTCAGTATTAGCGGAAGCAGCAATAATGAAGAAGAAGAATGATTTCTTCTGCACTGTTACTCAGTCTAAAGAAATTAGGTCTAGAGCCCTAGAGGCAATAAATCTCTGAAAAACAAAGCTCAGAATTTGATGGGAACTTGGCTGAACTCAAAGTCAAAAGAATCGCTTACGAATGCTGCATTTCTAGGTAAACCAGTTTTAATAAAACTCTTTATTAAATATAACACTTTTATTCCGTCTTATGCTGCAGTAGAACGTCTTTTTTTAAAGGCAAAGATATTTAACGGACGGTCGGATGTCAATTTTAATATGCTAATATTTATGAAGGCCAACATGCACCTAATGCAAAATTACGATTAAAAAGATTAAAGAGCTTTCATTCATACTATTATACTTTATTGTTATCTATCTAAGCTACATAAAAATGTGTGTTTGATTCTTCATTCAATAAATAATAAAAATATTTCTTAAATTTCTTTAAATTTTTTGTTTTGCGTGAAAGGGTTAACGGTTAACTTTAACTTGCGTTAAATTTTAGAAAATTGAACGCTTTAACCATTATCGAAGTGAACTTTTTAATTAACGAATTAACGAAGTTAACTTTGGCATTAACTGCACCCATCTATGCCTACAGGTACCAGCTTGAGCTAAGGGTGAAAGTGCGAAAATATAATAAAATATCAATTAATATGAGCTAATTGAAACAGACATAAGGGGCATTTTTTGTGTCTTCTTCTTTTTTTTGGTTCCTAATTTCGAGATTTTTTCCTGAGTCAAGTAAGGTAAATACAATTAAGAGACTTTTTGCGTTTTTTTATTAAAGAAATAAACTATAAATAGTTTTTTCTTCAAAAAACCCTAACATGAGGGCGTTTCGGGCACTGAATCTGCCCCACCAAAACAATGCGGTTATATGGCGTGCAGTTTATCATCCCTTCCAGTTATCTCAAATAAAAAAATCGATTCTTAAAATAGAGGTTTGTGGCTAGCGTTCTAATCTGATTAAAAAGAATATTCCAAAATCTTTACAAATGGCACGAAATTCAAAAAAGATTAACAAATTTTCCATTCCTTTTTTTTTTGTTTTGCTATAACTTTATGACTATTATTGCGAAAATTCTGAATCCAGCACGACGAAAATCATATGTATGTCTGTCGAACATTTTAAGTCTGAGTTTATTCTGTTCCAACAATTTTTACATATCGAAATCCATGAAATCGTAACTTGCACATATATGTACATAGATCAAGCTTAATGGATTTTATTATGTAAAAATATTCACTGTAGGTACAAATCTAAAAATACTGATCATTTATTTTAATATTTACATTTGCTGTAAGTAAGCAAGTATACATTTAAAAGCGATATATCAGATGCCAGCATACAAAATAAATCAGCCGATAAGTCGTTCTCACTTACAATTAGCTGAAGCTAAGCGATTTCATGGTTCATTGAACACTAGAATATAATCTGACTGGTGTATTTGTGTCCAATCCCCTTTTGGGTAAGTATATATTAACAAAACTACTTGTGTAAACAGCAACGCCTTTAATTTTTCATTTATTCGGCCACAAGCAGCCGAAACCCAAAATAATAACCAAGTGACATCATTAATCTTCCAAAAAAGACTGTTGAACCAATTTTTGATCATTCTGGTGGATTTTTAATATCTTTTCTAAGTTTCCTCTCCTTTAAACAAGCACTTCGAGCTGAAAGTTACCATAAAATTCCACAATACCAAATACAGAATTTCTTAACCTTTTAAAAATGTGGTACCATTTAACCAATTTTCAGTTAACTCGTGAAATCTTAGACATTTGGAAAGAAGCAAAACTTATTTATAAGTCAATAAAATAAAAATATTTCATTTATTTTGCGTTGTGTAAATAAAACATTTGTAAAATACTCGTACATATTGGGTGATAAAAAGAGTTTTTAATATCGTAAATTACAAAAATATGTATAATTGTTATTTTTCGTTCGTCCGATAATGATTGCGAAATGATTTTTATTTTTCGATTGGTTGATAACGATCAAATAATAATTAATTATAACAAATAATAATACTGAACAACTTTTAACAGAAAAAAAGAAGAGGCTGCCATTCCAAATCGTATCCATCTTTTTTTTTTATTTTTCCACTCCTTAAAGAAAGGAAAATAATTAAATGAATTTTATTTCGAACAATCAAAAAATAAAAATTAATTATTAATCATCATCGAGCGATCGAAAAATAAAAATTACTTGATAATCATTATCGAGCGATCAAGAAATAAAAAGCACTTCATAATAATCATCATCGACCGGTCGAAAAATAAAAATCAATTCGTAATCGTATCGATCGAATGAAAAATAAAAGTAATACTTGATAATCGTATTTCTGTAATTTATATTTTTTGATCATTACAATCCCCAAATTTGTCTTACGAATGTTGGGGCCACAAACTTAGTTTTTTTTTTTCATATTTAGGAGGATATCACTTGTTTGTGTATTTTAAAGCATTATTAACTTTACTAACTTTTTGAACGTTATGATTATGAATTCGTTTAAAATAGCACCCGACTTAAAAGAATACCTCGTTTGCGTAGTTAGTGTTAAAGTAATAGTGGCATCAAATTTTAGAGACTATTCCTTGGATTTTAAAGGACGACTAGCTAAAACCCACTTCTCTAGTATGGGTCATAGATTGGGAATTAATAAAAGAGGTTTGATACTATAAACTTCTTTGTATTTGTGAACTAGAGTCTCAAATAGAAAATACAACGTGTCATCATTTTAAAATAAAAGGCGTTAATAATAGCAATAATATAATACAGATATATAACAGTTCGAATAGCTCTATTGCCTACCTCTAGGTGCACTTACACGGAACGCTATTTACAATATTTACAGGGTGTGAATTGACTTAGGGCCGAGGCGGCCTAAAGGGTTAAGCTAGCGACACGACTGCGAGGCCCTGTGCCGGAGTCCTTTGAGGTGCATACAATTCTAAAATATCACAATGAGTCCAAAGGATCTGCGCGGATCACATTCAAATGAGCCTCCTCTCCCTCGGGGTCCTAGACGCTGTCTGATCGGGGGCCAGGACGACGGTCTGTCGCACAGACCTCGGGGGCCCCATACTCTGGTCGGAAGTCCTGGGTTTCTTTGTCTCAAGTCGAAAAGTCTAGAGCGGATCGTTCCAAGTTGAGTTCTTTGGCTAGTGCGATGATGCGGGGGAGGATGCCCCCTCAGTAAGGTCGCCAAACTGTTTTCTGGACCGATATCGCAGGGTTAAGTTTTGTGTCGGGGGACCTTCTGTGGGCCGATTCGTGGAGGACTGGCTTCATGGCAGAGGGCGCTTTGAGGTCATTCCGCGCCCTCGCCGGGGGAGTTATGCTTTTGGTTAAGGGCGGTTTCACCTCGCTCGTCGTCTCTTCTTTCACCGCCGCAGCATTCTCCGCGTTTTCTGAACTGGGCCTTAAAATCGGGACGAAGGCTGACTTGACCACGTCGATTTGCTCGTCGTCGGAGTCTTCGGAGGAGTGGTCCACGGTCGAGCTCGTCTCCAAGGAGGCGTTCATCTTCCCGGAAATGCTATGACTAGAAGGCGGACTGGAGGACGACGGTCGGGAGGAGGCAGGTGAGATGACCGCGGAATTCAGGTGCTCCGCACTGCTCGTCCGCATGGGGGTCGCGTTCATCGAGGGGTGCAGGGTGCTTCGCATCCGAAAGGCAGAGAAATTGTATGGCAGGAATGGGTTTCTTGGAAGCATCTCGGGGTGCGGAGGTGCGAACGGGAATTGCGTGGACCCGAGGGTTGGTCCATTCGGTGGCTGTGGCAGCACCATTTGCTGGCCCGTCGGCGTCATCGGCAGATACTCGGCTGGCGGCAAGGTTGTCATTGCTGACGGCATTGTTGGAGAACCTGGAAGAAAAGAAATTCCCATGAATTTCATTACCTTCTTTATTTTTTAAACTTCTACTTAAATTACAATAAATGTTTACTTTCTATCGTCATTTCAAAAATTTTAATTGAAGCATATTTTTTCGTGTTTGTCTGTATATTTCATGATTATAACATCAAGAATTCTTTCTGCTTTAACATTTAATTTAACATTGTTCAAATAAAGAAAATTAAGAATTGTTTTTCACTAATATTAAGTTTTCATTTCGATGCGGAAACTTTCAAAAATTTCGAAACGAAATAACTAGAGTCAACTTGATATTTCTATTTAATCTATTCGCACGGACTATCTAAACATTGCCTTTAGATTTTTTAATAGATAGTGTAAAATAATGGGAATTTCTATTACCGATTTTTACTACTTTTCTAAAGAAAAATTAGCAACCAAGATTGTTTCAATTTGCCTTTTCGAAACAATCACCAGAAGAATTTCTATTTCTGTAATTATAACGCAATATTGATTTAGATTTACTTTGAAATATCCACGATTGCTTCAGTCTCGGTCTTTTTTTGTTTTTGTCTTTGATATATCATCCCTAATGCAAAAGGATCTGATAATTTAACACAAATTTTATATTTTAGTCTTAGGTTTTGAAGATTCAGATGTTCATGGTCTCATTCTAAATTTTAGATTTTAATCCAAGTATTATTATTATTATTTCTTACGTTTATTCGACGATTTATCATTTTTGTTCATTTCAAGAACACAAATATGACTTGCATTTAAGCTGTCCATTTGCCTGACTGTAAATGCCCCACAAACCACTTGCCCGACAACAACTAAATATTTTCCTTTTACAAAATGCCTATTAACAAAATATTTTCCTTTCACAAAATGCCTATTAAGAAATTATTTTCCTTTTACAAATATTGAACTTTAAATAAGGAGTTTTAGCACAATTTTGCCGGGAACATAGCTGTCGAATAAAAGTTTTTCGGGCAAATAGTTTGTTGGACATTTGCAGTCGAGCAAATAGACGGCAATCATCCAAGACACACTGTGAACGTTAATATGATAATATGTAAGTTAGTTTCTTGGCTATTTCATAAATTGTTCAAATTCTTGCGTCCAAGGGTCACCTCAACGCGGCTAGTTTGAAAAATATTTTTATGGTTTTATTTGATTTTAAATCTAACTTAATAAAGCAATTCGACTTTGATTTAAAGTAAACTACCGAAGTTGGGATGGCCGGGTATCAAAAAAGTCCGTCTGTGGGCTTAGGGTTCCATTTCGAGGGGATTTGCCGGCTCAAAGAGCGTAAAAACTCCATTCAAAGTGCAATGGCTGTAAGAACCAAAGAGGGTTTACCCCGAAAGCAAAAGGGACAAAACAGCGTAGACAATATTGACCACCACTAGATGTATGTAGCATGCACTGGAACAAGGACAAGATAAATTGCACCCTGTGCAAAGGTAATTTCTCCCTTTTTTCCACTTTCGAGAACTTTTTACCGCACTCAATTCCCGCACTGCTGCACAGCCAGGAGCTGACACGGATTTTGATGGTGGGTGCGCTTTTACATCCCGTCGAGGGCCCACCGAGCGGGGCTCCGGGATCATTTTACGCTATATGCCCTACCCTGGCCCAAATCCTTTGAAATTAATCGTGGTTAGATTTTCAACACTGGAATTTTTGGCACTGTGATTTTTCATTTACCACCAACAAATCCTGCTCCCATGCCGGAGCGCCCACTTTCGCTACCGGGGGGGCTCCTGCTCCTGCTCCTGCCGGGAGCGCACTATCCACCCACGGGGGGTTGCAGCTAGTTCGCCCCACGGCCGGGACTTTGTGTGTGTCCACTGGCGCTGTGCAAGTTGTAAAACGTGAATGGTTTCCTCCTATTCTTTGGGGGCTCCCGATGGAGCCCTGAACGCCCTTTGGGGGTTTTGTTTTAAACCGATCGCATTTTAATCTGCATACCGCTCAATGAGTGCGCCGTGTGCCACCTCCCGAGCACACACCCGCGCGTCGTGTAGCGTCGCGGCGCACAGTGTGGACGGTGCGTCAATCGAGTTTTATTATAAGCGCACGGATGTGTGAATAGCACACAAGTGGGTGAACTATGGACGCCGAGGGCTTCCCGAAAGGGATTATTCCGTTTTTTTATATTAGTATTTATAGGGATTGCCGGATATTCGGTGCGTGTGTGCGTGGTACGCGCCTTGTTATGTTATTGCTTCCCGAGGAACAGGAATAAAAAAAAAGCGGCGAGTAGTCGTCAATGGTTGCTGTGGAATCCTCTTTTCGGGATTCGCACTACGTTCCCAATCGGATATAATACAATTTGTGTGCAAATTTGTTCATATATCAGTAGGTATGGCCAGCGACGGTTAATTAGGGGTTTCCGAAAAAAATTTTAAACATGAAAGGGTGTTAACCTTAAAAATCCTTCCATCTGACTATTAATTTTTGTTCGCGTAACGACTGATTTATTTAGAAGCTCTTTTAATTGAGGGTTTTACGGTTTTAAACAAAATCGTGACATTTAGTTAGTAAAAGGAAACTCCATAAAATTAAGATAGGGTGTACTATGACTACCAACAAATTAAAGCCAATTTTATACGTAGTTTTTAGGATTCTGTAGGTACCATAAAGCAAACTTTTTGTTGTACCAACGATGTCTGCCAAAAAAATATTGATTCTAAACAAAATGAAATAGGGACTTGAAATTTACACATAATATGTAAAAACTCTTTAATTTTAAGGTTTCCCATAGTACCTACGGACCCTCGATGCGCGAGTCCAAGTCCCACTTGACCAGTTTTTAAGTAATCCTACTTATAGAGGTACCTATGTATATACTTTTTAAGATTTTCCGTAGTAAAGAACTTCAGTGCTCGAATACAATTCGCACTTCACTAGTTTTTAAATAATATTACTGAAATACCGAATAAAAATTATGGACAAACTTAATCCAAAAGTTTCATTTTTGTAAACACACATTTTATAGATTCTGTTAACATAAAATTTTCTGTTAAAATAAAATTTAGCTTAAATTAAGATATACTTGCATGTGTAGAAATTCACTATAGAACAATTTCGTTTTCTACCTCTCGCATTTAGATAATGGTCACTGCAATTTTCATGAAATTATTCCAGGCTTGAAAGGGTATAATATTAAAAAACTCAAACTATCAGCAAATTTTAATGTAGTCTCATTGTCTATTCGGCACACATTCCGGTAGTAGCTTACTTCCAAGGAGGAGGACAAGGACTAAATAAGATAAATAATAATGCGGTTTAATTATATTTATTAGTTTTAATATTTTTAATTGAAAAAGGTTACTCCGCTCCAGGCAAACCCAATGATATAATGAAAATTGCTTTGGATTGAACGCATCCAAATTTCATTAAAAAATAACTGACGAAAAGTTTGTTATATCATTGCATGGAATATGGAAATTGAATGTAATCCTCTTAAAATTCTGCGGAATTAATTGGGATTTTTATATTTAAAATGGTTATTTTATTTTAAGTAAATCGGAAATTTATTGAAAAATTGTCCGTCAGAAACATAGAGACAAACAACACGGTTATACGCTTATTACACCAAAATTAATCTTTCTTCTTGTTGTAGGACTAGTTGTGTTAATAATCTTCATTAAAATAACGAAAAATTTGATCAACATACCTCTTGCCAGTGACGGATGTTGTCTAATATAATCAGCATATCCATAAGTAGTCATGTAAGCAGCATCAATCCATGCTGGGTTTAGCATAAAGGGGTTAAACGGAGCTCCCGGATATCCATAGCCTGGAAAAAGGTAAGACAAATTAGAATAAATATTAAATTTTTTTAATAAGGTTGAAAAATACCAATAAAGATAGATTTGTTTCGAATAATTTCGATTCAAAACAAAAGATTTTCAAAGATTTTTGGCAAAAGAAAGATCAAAGAGCACACAAACCATCACAAATGCTATATTAATAATAATTCTACAGAATACGCAGAAAATGAGCGCAAATTCACTTATGAAGAATGATTTCATTCATCAAGGCTACTTTTTAACTGCTCAAGTAAAGAAAACGCCTGTGGAACGAATGTGAACTTCGTAAAGTTCTCTTCGATCCCATATGGGATTAATTTGTAATTAAATTCTCCCAAGGAAATGTAAACACAACGAACGATTTTGATTCCATCGAGTAATAAAAACGTGTTAAAAACATTGGTGCGGTTTTTATGGGGTAAATTTGTTTGCGTTTTCTTATTTTTTTTGTATTTTCTTGTCTTGTATTGAAAATGAGCGGACGCAGAAAAAGGAAACTGATTTTAATGGTTGCGGAGGCGCCACAGCATGTGGATTGCGTACAAAGGTAGCTTTGTTATTTTCTTTAAGATGTAAAATTTTTTTAACAGTTGGTGTACTCTAACGATTTTGTTGTTCATTCAGTAAAACATTCATCAGAAAAAGATCCCGAGCTCTCTGAACAAAAATAATATCAGAAAGTTTTAAATTTATTTACGAGAATTAGTTGCATCTCTAGAACGCAGAATGTAGATTGATGGATTCAAAGTGAAAAGTTCGAGAGCTTAATATTAAGGACATTTTTATTCAAGACATCGATTCCTAATAAATATCAAAATCTCTAATTAAATTCGTCTGGACAATTTTTACCCCGAATTAGAGATCTTCTAGATTTTAAACTGACGGCGCCTTTCCAAGAAACATCTAGTTTGAGAAATAAGAAAGTTATTTTTAAAAACAAATGAAGTTCGATCTGTACAGAACCTCCATATATGCTTATTTTTATAAAAATTAACTAGTTCAGGATACTTAAGAAATTAAAAGGCAAGTAATTATTGTAGAATAATAAATTAAACACCCTAATTTTAATAATATCGCAAAATTTATAATAATTAATAACAACAGATTTATGTTGCATTTCTCAGCAAGTTGCAATTTTGTGCTCTCCAGTTAAAGAAATATCCGTGAATTTTCGTCCTCAATGCTGTGGATTAGTTCCATACTATTAGACAATAAGTTGCCAAAGGCAATATACATATTGGTAAAACTTCCAATTAATTATGAGATATCAAATTTAACTAAATTCATTTGATTTCTCGTGGAAACTTTTTCTGGAGATGCAATTAAGAATACCATTAAACACTTTGAAGTTTTTTTTTTTTTTTTAATTTTTTAAATACAAATTGAGTTTTTTAAGTAATCCGAGCTCATTTAAGATTTAAATTAGATTTTCCTAATTTTTGCATAGTGTAAAACAGTAGATCTTAGTTGTAGTTTAGTAGATAGAGTTTGTTAGTTATAGTTATTTGTATTTTAAAACTAAATCTAATTTTGATAGATCAATTCTGTGGCTTCTCGGTAAAATCACTTTACTCTACTATAGCAGTTTTCGAAATATTGTAGTTTTAATGTTTTTGCATTTCTACATTAATTATTAGAACAATATAGATTGTAATAAGAAGAAATGTTTATTGAAGTTGACCTGTTTTTGAAAAGATCCTTTAAGAAACTTAGTGTTGTCGAAAATTACAGAATTTTATTGGTTAATATAATAACTGAAAATCAACAAAACTTTCTTGAAAATTATAATACTTGAATATATTAAGTATTAATGCATGTACCTAGGTACCTAATAATTTTGATACAAATCGATGAAAGAAAGCATTCTTCTTAAGTGAGAAACTATTGGATTTAACTGGTTTAACCAGGAAAAATTAGTTAAGGGAGGACATCACTGTGACAAGCTACAAAAAAGTTGTTTTCTCCGATTTTTTATTTGGGATTCGAAAAATAAGATATGTTATTGAGCACACAATTGCTTAAAAGGGCTACAGTTTCATCATTTTTACGAACTAAGTTTTAAAAATTTGTGTTCATTCTCCTAAAAGTGTAATACATATTAAAAAAATAAATCAGTTTTTGGATCTGTCACAGTGGTGTTATGTTATCCCTTAAATAAATCTATCATTCACAGATTTTGAAAAATAAATGGCATAAATTGGAAGTACTAGTTAATAATAATTAGAACGATTTTTTAAAGAATTTGACAACGATTGTAAATCCATTATAATCCCAATTTTCGTAAAACTGATTTTAAGTGGTTTTACTGGAAAGCCACAGAATTTGAGATTAAATCCAGTGTTTCCATAGTTTGATCTTGACTTATGATTTTGATTCTAGAAGGTACGACAAACTTACTTTGCTTGGATCGGGGCTCCCGGGGTCCGTCAACGGTCACCTTGATAGCCTTGGTGTAGGTCGCCACCTGCGACGGGAAGCTGGCGATGGTGATCGAGATGGTGAAGGACTTTCCGCGGCCGCTCCGCCCCACGAACCGAAGATCGTTGAATTTGGCGACCTGGTTCTTCATGACCGCGGTGCAGTTCCTCAGTTCCCCGCAGTAGTTTTCGTCATTTCCGGCTTTGATCGTGACCAGGGTGCCGTCCTGGATCTCGTCGAGGGCAATGACCTTGAAGGCACCGGGCAAACTTTTGTTGCTGCGCCAATGGTTCGGCAGGGCCGAGCAAAGAATCGTCGGGGATCCGGTCTGGACCAATTCCCCGTGGTAGTCTTGGAGCATCTCGTGGATGTTCGCGTACATCTCAGCCATGCTCGGCGGCATCGTAGGACTCTGGTTGTTGGTGTTGTTCGCTGCAGCTGTTGGTCCGGGCAGATGCATTTATAATAAATCAATTTATTTTAGTAAGTCCGCGAAAAGACAGACAAAAATTAATTTGGAACAGCAGTTCGAGCACTTAAGGGCCTAATGGGGACCCGTCAATTCATTACGCCAACAGTTCGAAACGTTGGCGAGCTTGGACACTTGGCACTTGATCGAATCTATTTCGAGGTTGCGTAAATCCGTCCTGATCGATCCTCACCACTTGTCACTTGGTCGCAATTAACGAACGCACTCCTCCTCGTCACCACTGACACACAAAAAAAAAAGAAGAAAACAGACGAAAAAATATCCACCCACTCGGCGAACGACAAACGTGGCTTAGCGGCTTTAATTGATGGAGGCGCCCTCTGCTCGGTAATCCACGGGACCGATTGTGAACGCACAACTTTTTGGTGATCTTCCCGCGTAACGAAATTTTGTCTACCCGCACGTGGGCTCCCACTGTACACGTTCTTTGCCCGCAAAGTCTCAGAACGAACTGACTGCGCTCCGTCTTCTCGGCGGCCTGACATAAGTTTTTCTTCGGTTTGGTCAACTCGACAGCACACAGGCCCGCTGTGGAAAACGGAAAAAATCAAACAATCAAAAACAGAAAAAAAAGGGAAAAAAGAAAAGCCATAAACATACATCTACACCCTGACGGGCCAGCCAACCCGGCATGTGGGTCTGTGGCTGAATGTGTTCGGGTTTTGCGTGTGCTGGTGTTGGTCGACCCGTCGCAATTGACAAACGGGGGCAGGCAGGCACACGACCTCAAAAAATTGTTCCTTTTCAACCCCTCGCGGAGGTTATGTGCCGCTGTATGTGTGTGTGTGTTTGAGAGCCGTTAACCGAAACCAGTAAGCGTCCTCCTTCAGTTCGTATATCTCCCGATACCTGTCCCTGGCCAGAAAATTCAACCCCCACTTAATGCCGAGCCGAGGAAGCCATCAACCCCCGCCGCCGAGCACGGCGAATTAGCTACAAAGAAGAGAGAGAAACAAATAAAAAAATCTCGCTAACCGCACCACCCCTTAGTTTTCCTTCTTTCGCCCTGGCCCTAGCCTAGCCCCTCTGCTGCCGGTGGCTCACCCTACCGTGAACATTTTTGCAGCCCCTTCGAGCAGCACACGATGATTTGACGACGACGCCAGTCTGAAACCGTACGTCGGCCTCACCGCAACTCCTGATATGGTTAGGCCCAGGACAAGGCACCACCGACCACCAGCGGCAGCGCCGCCACTCGGTTGCGGGGGAACCCTTTTCTGGAGGCCCACACACAACCCCCAGAAAAGTGGTTGCGAAGAAAAGGGTGCACCAACAGAGCGAATTTTTCGTGGGATGATGTTACCCCGCCCCGAAACAGTGTTGCACAGTACTTTTGAAAATGTGAGGCACTCTCGCACACGGCCACCGCTCTGCACGGGGGGTGGAACGAACACATGGACAATGGAAAAATGCAAACATTTTATGGGAATTGATGAATTGCTCCAGATTCGCGGGATATGGGGATTAAAAAGTGCCGATAATTTTTACGAGCGTTTTTACGAGAAGGAGAAATTTCACAGTTCCTTCGGGATACAGTACAGAACTGCCAGATACGTATGAAAAATAAGTGCTGTAAGTATGTACTTTCAGCGAAATAAAAGTTTTACTTCTATATACCCTTACAAAAATTAACCCACAGAAAAATAGAGAAACATTCTTTGGATAGATAATCCAAAATTGTTCTATATGAAAGCAAAGGATCTCGATGTTAAGTAAAAATACCTCCCAAGAATTCAACCACAGAATTTATTTCAAAAACGGTAAAACATGAATTCAACATTTTATATAAAAATCATCCAAGAAGCGATGTTGCCTTATGCTCCTGATGATAAACCGTTAATGTGAGTTTTCCAACGAGACAATGACCCGAAACACACCAGCAAGAAAGCAAAGGAATGATTTTGAATCAACTGGGTCAGTGTCATTGAGATGACCCCGTTGTTTTTTGTTTTGACATTTACATAGTTTCCATCTTAATGAACTGATATTTTTTTGACCGAATGTTTTTGTAATGTTGTTATTAAAAAAAAAACAAAAACAAACAACAACAATTTACAAACTGCTAATTTTTAGATAGTTGTATATAAATGTAAGCATTTACTATTTATTTATTATTTATGAACAATCCCAACTAACAATTTGTAAGAGTATATTCCTAGACAAATTTTAAATGGACTTCTAAAGCTCTTAATAGGTTTTTCAGAAAGAAATATTGCGTTTAAAAGGTTTATAAGAAATTTTCGTAAAATTAATTTCTAATAGCGGATTTATATTTTGTTTCTTTAAGAAGTTGCACTTATATTACTTTTAAAGGCATTCGTAGAGAATCTACCCTTGGTAGAAACTCTTAAAAGTAAAAATAGACTTTTCAAAAGACATCTTATTCTGATTACTGCCTTATAATGGTTTTATGTTAGGCTATTATAAGAAAAATCTGAACAAATTCTTTTAAGACTTTAACTTAAAGCTTTTTAAAAACAAGTGTTTGGAATCTGTGGTTTACAATCTTATAAGATCATTATACGAATTAAAGCTGGTCTAGATCCTGTGTAAAAGTTTTAAAAGTTAATGACCTCATATTAAGTTTAAATAAGAACTTTATAAGAACTATACTTACCTTTTTGCAATTTCCTTAAAAAGCAATCTGACATTTCATCCCATTTAGTCATTTTTGCACAGAAAGTAAAATGTTAATCTATTGTATAACAACCGCGCTTGTTATTATAACTTTAGTCAGAAATACCTTGCAGTTAGTCTGAATAGTACTGTTTGGTAATGGTTTTAAAGAATAACATTACTGCAGTAAGTTCTTATAAGTGTCGAATAAAGGTAAGAAAGAAGAATTGTTTATTATAGTAGTCTTAAAAAATGCTTTAATAAAAACGTGCTCTTTTATTTCTCTAATAACAGCAATTTACACGAGAAAATTCGTAAAGTATTCTTAAAAACACTTTTAAAAAGACAACGACAACCGGCCATTTTTAGTTGTCGTTGAAAAAAAATTCAGAAAGGGCAAATGCATTCGTTATCAATTAGATTTGAAAATAAAATATTTAGTGATATTTCAAAATGTTCTATATTTAATTTATAAGTATTATGTAGCAATAACACTATTTTGGGCCAATTTTTGTTTCATTTAAGGAATTTAATTTAAAAAAAATTTTTTGTCATCCATATCATGTTGATTAATTTGCAAAATTTTGATGGCGATGAGTATTTTTTGGAAATATCAGACCACATTTCATCAATATAATTTTTTCCGCGGTAATATCACCATTGCCTAATCGAAATTATGATTTTATTCATTATGTGAAAATACAAACATGTTTAAGATAAATTATTGCCTAAATTTTCATAAAGTCTTCTTACAGATTTTTACAAGAAGATCTAACTGTGTATATGACAAGAATATATATTAAAGATGAAGAGTTAAACACACAATCCTATTTGAAGTTTCTCATATAAATAATCCTATATAGATATTAATACTTATACCTGCTTTTAAAGAATTCTTCTTAGTGCTTTGAAGAGCTCTTTACGAAAGCTATTAACGCTTTATCAGGTTAATTTCATACGCCAGCTCTTAGCTAGTAAGGCTCTTCAAGAAGTTTTAAGGAGTAATTTTTTAAAGTAATTGCCTTAGTTAAAGCCTATTTTAATTCTCATAGAACGCTTGAAGAGCTTTATAAGAAAAATATTGTTTGTTGGGATGATCGATATCATAGCAGTTTTTTATTTTCCTTGTAAACGTCTACATAACAATTTTCATAAAAATTCGATAGCTAGAAACCCTTTGTCTAAGAAAGCTACATGAAATTAGTATTTGAATATTATTGTTTTTTCAATAATTCGCAAATCTGTACACATAATATGTAGAAATAAGACCAAAATCCTAGCCACTAGACCATATGGGAGCAATTTAAGATAAAAATTATAACATATAAAATAATGGTACGGTCAAATACTCAAACTTATTTCTGTTACAAGAGTAAATAAAACCTCTCGGAGGAAATGTAATTAAATTTGCACAAAAATTTGGTCCAAGTTGTCAGTTCTTATCCGTAAGAATATTATTTTCAGCAAATTAAAGAATACCAATAAAATGTTGAGCTGCTATCTCATTCATTTTACAATTATATGAAGAATGGGTAATTTATTATTAAATATACGTATCTATTATAAAATTGTGTTTACGTAATTTAAACTTCCTAAAAAGCCCTAAGTTGAAATATATCCGGGTCGAAAATATCCTGGAAGATCCAAATGAACAATTATATATTATATTTAAGTATTTAAATTGTTGGTAGAATTAGAACTTAGTTGAATTTGTTTTGTTGAATCATAAAATGGCTTAACATTTTGAATTATAAAGTAAAACTAAAAAAATAATCAAGTACTCAATTCAAAACTCCCTAAAATGATTATACTTGACTATTTCTTAATTAAGTATACAAATACTACTTTACGCATAGATTTTGGAAGTTCTAAACTCCTTTACTCAAACTCATAATAAAGTTATGGGAGGGATAAGTGCAACTAGTAATTTTTTCTGATATTTTTTCGCAAATTTCGAAGCTGGAAAAGCGCATTAATTATTCGCCAATTCAATCTGAAACGCAGTGCAGTCATGGGCCGGGGAGACTGCCCCAAAGGAATGCTTGTGGTAGGCCGAAGCGACCCAAACCTAGGCCGAAGTTGTCACAGGCGACGGTTAGTGATCGGCGTGCATGCAGCGCCACCACCGTACACCGGGGGGATTTTCTGGCGTGCTCTAACTGAGGAAAAGACCCGTTGACTAGGAAACCTCCGGCTGGGGAGCAAAAGGCACGAGAAAATTATTTTTCATCGCCACGAGAAAGGCAAAAGAAGCGACCGCACGGGAAAGAGATGAATGGAGTCGCCCCTGGTGACAGAATCAGGAACCGTCTCAATCGGACTGCGCGCTGCGGGAAGAAAACAGACGACGCGACGTGTGTCTTCCCGTTTCGAGTTTTTCTGAAGTCTAACCCACGGGAAGGGAACGGCCGAGTGGCGGCTCTTCCGAGAGAGGGCGGGAAGCACTTCACGCCCGAGTGCCTTTCCCCGCCCCTGAGAATGCTCCCAAAAGGAAAACAAAACTAAGAACTCCCGGTTTTTAATTTTTTTTCCCACTTCCCGGATTTTCTGCCAGTTCAGCACTTGGATGCTGGTTCCGGAGCGGAGATGCGATCGGTGGCGGCGGCGGACAGGCGGTGAGCGCCTGAGGGGTTCCCAGGGGAACTCCGATGCCATTGAGTCGTGTGTAGTTGGCGGTGACACCCCGGGGCCGCGGACGAGCCGCAACTCAACAGCTGTGGAGTCCCGCAAGAAGTGGGACCCGGGAACCGGGAGCCTTGCGATTACATCGTTTGCCGTCTGGAGACGCTCCTCTCCGGCAGATGCGACGAGATGCGAACCCGAACGTCCCGGCCCCATCCCGGCTGGGCCGAGTGCGCGCGTCATCAATTTCTGGAAAAAAGAAAATGTGTGTGCCGCGCCGGGGGTGTCGAGTGGGGGTGACTTACCGCACACACCGAGGACTCAGGGGAAATGTTTTTCGCTGTAGAATATAAAAATCGGCCTCCGATAGAAAAGAAGTGCGATGCGACACGGCGTTTTGGTTTATCTCTCGCCGCCGCGCCGCCCCACTGCTTTCTCACTCGGCCCGTTATTTACAGTTAAACAGAGCGGTTATAGAAATGCACCGCTGACTCCCACCGGTCTGTCCTTCGCCATCGCCCGAGTGGGGGGGAGTTTGGGTTTACTTCGTGGGTTTTTATCGGGGAAGTCGAAGTTTTCGTCGTCGTCGTCGCCCCGCTTCCCTGCAGCCCCTCCACTTAGCGGTCGTGCGGTAACATTTTCGTGGCCTCTGCACTTGTGTGCGAATATTATATGCGGCGAGTGGCGGCGAGCGGCGGCGAGCTGCGGTTGGCTGTCATAAATAAACCCCTCGCTCCTCGAGCACGCTCCGCTCCACTCAGCCCAATGATGCGAATTTTCTTTTTCCGGTTAGCCACGCGCATCCACGGCTTACTCCACGCGCGGCCCGCGGGACGGGGGGGCTGCTTCCAAACTTTGTGGTTTGCTGGTTGGAGCTGTCGCCGCCGCAAGAACTTCTTTCGGTGGAGAACGAAGGGCTGAAGTCCCGGGGCAAGGGCCAGTTGCTCCGTGGCCGGTGATTGGGAGGTGTGTCAACGCTTGATAATGCCCGAGAATTCAAAAATGGAGAATCAGTTATGTTACACTTTCTAACAGTAAAGAGGCGCCATGTCCCATAACGGGAAAAAATTCATTGCACACCTGATACAAGATGAATTTTTTTAAATGGGACAGGACAAGTAGGTAATATGTATGTACAAAATAAGTAAATCTAACAAGACGTAAGAAGATTATCTCTACCTCTGTAAAAAAATAAGAAAAGATCATGTTGGATTCAATTTTATCATGCACTCTATATTTCAAAAAATAATTGAAAATTATTTACTCGATTAGGTAAAAGAATTAGCAAAAGAGCAAAATAACATAGTCAGAGTTTACTCATACGCATGGTAATATTGACATGTACTGTACTGTACATAATGTCTTGTGCATAAGTTTAAAGCCATGTACTATCCGTTGAATTTAATCTTGAATTTTGCAAATTCCACGTATTCAATACGATGATTATAGAGGTCAAATAATTAAACATATAGAATTCCATTTAATTGCAAGAAAAAGACATGTTAAGAACATCATCAGCGGCTATCGGTTAATATATAGCTTTTGCTTAACCACTGTCGAATGGGATCGTAGGTATCTTTTGAGTAATTCCCGAAAAATTAGAATTTGTCTTTACATATACTATACATACAATACATATGTATAAAAAAATCAGAAGCACTTAATCTATTCTTCAATTCAATAAAAAAGATAGCAAAAAAGACTAGATCTAATGTTTAATACAATTTCTCATAGTTTTCAACAATACAAAAAAAAGAAGCAAAGCGAAAATTGCAAAATTTAAAAGGTTTTCTCATTGTAGAGAAAAAAAACTTGAAAGCAAGGCACCACCCACGAGGCATATCATTGACGATGAAAACAACATAAAGGGTATTGCCTACCTCGATGATAGCATTTAAAATTCAGCCCTCGATATTCCCTTCGGATCTTCATAGTGATCTTATTCCTTGCTGAATTGAAAACAAATGAACGTCGATATTCAAAAGGAGTCGACGTTAGCATGACTTGCAAAAGAGTCAGAAAATGCATTAAATATTTTCACCGAGTGTGGTTCTGGGACAATCCGTAAAATGACTTAATGATCATTTCGGATCGCCCTACTGAAAGTGTGCCTATGGCAAGGGAATTATGATGAATGCCCACATTCGGCTGGGATAAGCAGCAAGGGACATAAAACTGAAACCATTAAATCATCGAGTGCTGACAATTGGTGCTATTGCCAGAGCGCGCCCAAAGGTTTGCCAACAAAAGGGCTTCGAAAATAATAAGTTGAGTTGGCTGCGCTGGAATTCCGTGAATGATCATGCGGTGATTTGTGAATGTCGGCCCGTGAATAGCTACTGGCCTTTTGGCGTATGTGAGAGGGTACTCGTCAAATCGAAATTTTGTTTTGGGAAAAATGCGGGTCGAAAGTCAGCACTGAATGGATTTGTTTGCATTGAGACGTAACCAGTAGAAGAAATCGAATAATAGTTTTCAGGGTGATCATGCAGCGATGTTATACTCAACATTCACTTCGATTTTTATTGTTCCATATTTTGTGACTTTTCTGGCTTCCTGCAATTCTTTGACCCCCTGATGAGTTTTCAAAATCGACTTCGCACTTATGTGCTGTGAGACACCAGGATTATTTTATTTATTTATTCAGTCTACAGAACAAAAACAACCTTACAGACTAGAATATTATCACGGGATTACAAAATTTAAACGCATTAAAAAGAGACTGATTTCGAAACATACTCATTTTAGGAGGATTATACAACAATATAGTCAGTTATTTTAATAAATCATCTGCATAAAGTAAACATCGAGAATGAAAAAAACAATTGACAGTATAATTATTATTGTAATTAATAAAGATAAATAAAATGTGACCGCATATATCTACATATGTATTTAGTTAATAGAAGATTAAAAAGAACTTAGATTATAATTAGTATAAGATAGTCAAAGTACATCCCACATGATCTCTTCTTATTTCGATGAACTAAAGAATTTTCTTTTTTGGAATCTATTTCTGAACAGTGATATTAAAATAAATGTATGGACTGTAACTCTGTAACATTCTAATTATACCTACTTATGTAGATGAAAAGTTTATCAAATAGTACCTACCTAAAAAAAAATTAATTTCTATATGTATTTTCAGCTCAGGTCTGCTTTTCGTTATTGTATTAGAATTGGTGACATATAATTATAAATTAACTAAAATTACCAACTACATATTTTTCCAAATTATACATATCCTAAACAAACACAAAATTTTCATTTTGCTGAAATCCATTTCACTACCTAACCAAAGATTATGAAGGTAGTTATTCTGGAAATTATTCGTTATGATTTGTGTTATACCAAAATTACATGCTTTTACTTAGAACTAGTGAAGGGTAAATGCGTGTTCTTCCCGGAAAACCCATTGGATACAGTCAACAGTTGACGAATTAAATTAGTAAAGCCATTCTAAACATATAAGCGGATTACTCCAATTCAACGAGACCGTCTAGTCACAAAACTTTATTTACAAAGTGGGCGGAGCCAGGTCTAATAAAACAATTTTTACCTAAAACTAGCAGTAGCCCTTTGGTTTCTTCGGATGACTTTCGCCATTGTCAGCAATCGGTTCAGATTTTGGTACCCGACCCGCAGCGCAAACCTCCCGCCGTCATAAACTTTATTAGGCGTCGGCAATAAAACGACAGGCCAGGCCAAAACGTAAAAAGCTACTTGCTACCTGCCGAAATGGCAAAAATATCTCTTTTTCAGACCTTGGCCGAATTTGCACATTTATTTTTTTTTATGTTGCGAATAATTCATTTTATTGGCATCTGCGGTCCTTTTTAGAAAGGAAATGGTAAAACTACGAATCTGTCCCTAAAATGTCAATTAAATTCTGGGAAAAAAAATTAATGGTAGGTGAGCTGCCCACTTTTTCAGGATAAATGTGCATACACGAAAAACGATGTTGCGTGTTTACATTGTAGTGTACAAAAATATTGCAAGGAGTCATTTTCAGTTTCAAATTGTTGTCATATTTCCTTCAATTCTCGTAATTATAAAATATACAGTGAGTTATACATATATTTATTTATGCAACCAAAAAATTTAAAGTTGTTCGGAAAGCTCGATTCGAGTTTGTAACGAAACTTTTGATAGTCCAATAACATTGGATGGAAAAATCGATATTACACCTAGTTCGAAGGTTATACAAGGTCAAATGGTGAAATTGATTTCTATCGCCGAACAAGATATGAAATTTAAATGTATATCGGACTTAAAGCAGCATTTTTCGATTTTGAATTTAAAAAATATAAGACATAACATTACAGAGAAGTAATTAATTAGAAGACCAGCGCAGCGATGATTTAGAAAAATCTAAAAGGAATTTATTTCTGGGTACAGTGAGTGAGTTGCAAAAGGTTCGTGACAACCATAATTGGTCCTATGTAAAGGAATTAATATTCAACAAGAGTTGGAGCGAATTGATCTTTCTGTTGTATAAAAACGAATTAGAAACAAAAGTTCAGAAGAGTTACATATATGACAAAACATCTTTTATAAACAGTCTAATTAAGTCAGCCAATATTTTGCAATTAAAACAAAACTCACAAATCAAGTGAAATCCCTCTGAATGTATTAAGAGTTATTGAAGATTTGAAATCTTTAGAACCAGAATAAAAACTGTGGGGTATAATAAGTTTCAATTTTAATCCCATACATATACATACCTACATAAGTATCAATCACTGGAAGTAATTCTACTTTTAGAAAAAAGTAACTTTTTTGATTTGTGACTTAGATATAGGTACCTACTTGATTATGTTTTTAAAAAAAGTTTAATTTGACTTGAGATCTCAACTATTATTAAATTAAAATTTATAAACAATTTTGTTTTGTCAAAACAATATAAAAAAAGCATAAATATTAACATTTTATAAAATGCTATTATTATTTATTTTATAAATAGAGTTGCAGAAGCATCTTAAAAAAAAAGTAAATTCTATAATTTTACGAAACATTTAACAGAGTCAAAGCAGTCCAAAAAGTCATTAACAAAAAATAAGAATTGCAACGAACTGAGATGATTACCTTGTGGAGAGCGCCTGCTTTAATGCAATCAGTTTTTGGACGATTATAACATATTTTCACTCTTCGATTTGCAATTGCAGTTTTGGTCTCAACCTTACATATATAAAATGTTAGACCGAAATAGAGACACAAGAATGATGGAATCCTAAAAAAAGACTGCATGTATACCGTTTGCCAATTGTCTAGTGAAATTCTATAATTTCAATTACATAATTCGCGAAAAGAAGGTAGCTGCGAAATGATGCATTTGAAAGCAATTTCCGAGGTCAACAAATAAAAAAAAGAAAGTTTGGTGCTGAGATATCATTAGTGGTTTTGTATTAGCTAGGTATGCATTGACAGCACAAACATTTTTTAATTTTTTTTCCTACGTGTAATTTTGGATCTACCATTAGTTTTGAAAATTGGCTGTAATTAGTACTTTCGTGTGCTTATCGAAACATTTCTGCAAACAAATTGATTTTTTTTATCATGTCTTCATCACGAAGAAGTTGTCTCAACGATTCAAATGTGTTTTGTTACATTTGTGGTGTATACACAGTTAAAGCGTTCAGAAAGCCTATAACAGAGTTTATAAAAAGTGCTTATTTTTCTTATGTCTTATGACTTTTAGTCGGAAATTGTGGATGAATACAAGCCGTGGAAAATTTTTTGTTAGGTATTAATGAAATCAGTATAAGGTCCTAAGTTAAAAAACAAATACAGCTTCTCGACACCAAAACTAGTATTGACCAGTGTTTTATTTCAGTGACAGGAATTTTCAACTCATTAACACTTAGCAAATGACAGAAAATGCTAAGTTAATAAAATTACGCTTGTCTTCATTAATCTCCATATCTAAATTTATCGTTGGAAAATTTCTTATCAGAATGATGTCTTTTAATATAAAGAACTTAACATATCACTTGGCAAATGTTGTTCCTCTCAAATACTGCATTATCTTCAAGAATTCATATCCCCCGCGCAAGTTTCTAATTAGTCCTGCTGTCTACTTTCGCACTTGGTGTTAAAAATCGCCGGAAGCGAAGGATGTCCACGCCTAGGACAAAATTGCAGTCCAGAATTGAGCCGGGCTATCGCGCCGAGCCGGTCCCAGTTGCGAAATCTGATTACGGAGGAGGGAGGAGCTCCTCACAAGCTCCCGAGTCCCGACCCGGCCATATGGCAGGGATCCTAATTCCTTTGATGCCCTCTGCTGGTAATTCAATCAAACAAATCAACCCCTTGATTAGGCCGACGTAGACCTCATTCGCTCCGAAGACAGCTCGACGCCGTTAATCCCATTGTAGGGCATACGCAGAGTAACCCGAATGTGTTAAACCAGGGAACCACGACTATCCCGTGCCGGCACGACTACAGGCGCACTGCTGCCGTCCCGGGAGTCCCGGCGGCGTCCCGGCGTCCCGGACATCCCGGCTGAGGAGGACGAGCAAATTCGGGAGTGCGCGCGCGGGGAAGAAAGTGCTCCCAGCTGAAAAGTTTTGCGTACACATTTGGGTCAAACGCTTGCCAGCCTTGTGGGCTCGAGGGTCGTGTATTGGTTCACCCCTAAATTGGCAGCAGAAAAAGTCCTACTTATGTCACCCCGCAGCCAAGTCCTTTCCACAAAGTACACCTCGCCGGCACACACACACGCCGGGGCCGGAGGACAGATGGGAACGGGTTCCCGGGCCCCACTCCCGGGTCGCCTCGTCCAGGACCAGGAAAAGTCTTCTGGAGCGAGCTTAAAACGCTCCGGCTGTTGACATCCTGAGGGAGAAGGACCCTCGACGGCTCCGTTTGAGCACGCAGAAATTAACATGTGCGTGCACGGGTGTGTGATTTAATTTTGAAAGAGAAGAGATGAAATGTGAACGAGATCATGAGGGTTCTTTTCCGGGTTCCGGGCTGTGTCTGGGGATGCCGCAGATACTCCCGGGGCCCGGTGCACCCCTTATCGGAGCAATACGCAAACAGAAATGAGAATCAATTAATTTCTATTTGGATTGCGGATTTTCACTGGATTCTGTTGTCCTTTTTCCTACGGCCTGTTTGCCTTCCAGTTCAAGGATGTTTGCGAATAAACTCGCAGATCGTGGCGCTAAATTGCTGTTTGCCCTTAACCGTTGACACACTGAACGCAATTTAAGGAGAGTAATGGACGCACCCTGATCTCACTTTTCTAGGACTTCTCAGCCAAAATCAAAGTTTTTAGACAAAAAAAAAACTCAAAATACATTATTAGGATAAAGTACGGATAGATTCCCCAAATATCAAAAGTAATATGTACTTCAAAAAACAAAACTGAATCAGTTGCCGTTTCCAGTAGAAAATCAGTATTGGTAATCAGAGAATTTATGTATGAAAAATCAGATCTTTTATTTGTAATATCTAAGAAGCAAATAGGTAATATCTCATCTTAAGTCCGTTACAAATGGAGGCAAAATATTATAAATATTTAACAATAAAATAAGACAAAAGTATTAATTTGTACTCCAAAAATTAAAGTTGGTCAATTTGAACAAAAAAAAGTTAAATGATTGCGCGCGCCATACATATTGCCGAAACTCTGTAAATTTTTAAACATTTTCGTTGTTCAATACTAACCACATATTAAAAATAGACAATTCTAAATTTCATTCTTAAGCGGCCCACGCCGAAGATCGCTTTAAAGATTCAATCGCTCAAAAGGCATTGGCCTGGGTAGCTCAGTTGGTATAGCTGCGAAGCGTCAATTCGAAGATTGCAGCTTCGAATCTAATCACGGTTAGTCGATAATATTACAGAAAAATTAAATTTTCCTTCAGGAGACTAACCTATTTTTCGTTGTTAAAAAACAACCAATTTTATTGTTTGGCGTTTTATTTAAACCCGAAACATCCTCACCCTCGCTCCCTTTATCGAATTGAAGGAAAAATAATAAACATTTTTTCAGTCGAATTATATGTGAATCCGTAATACTAAAGCCTAAAATAAAAATGTTTTGAAATATATGGTGTTATGGGAATTTCAGAACAAAAAAACAAGAAAAAAATTCCAAAATGTCTATGTACATTACTATATTATTGCAAACTAATTTTTTAATAAGGTACTTTTCATAAATTTATCTGGCCACATTTTACACTTTAACAAATAAAATAGCTTAGATACCAACAATACTCGTATTAATATTTAATTGCAAAATATTTTCGCAGAACAGAAATTTATGACTATTTGGTGAATTTGCGGAATTGAGCGCATGAATACAAAAAATATTGCGAGGACTCTAAATCTAGTCAAACAAATCAAACATATTCGCGAGGTGAATAAATTCCATTTCCCGCTGAATAAATTAATAAAGAGTATTTAGCAAGTAACATTCTGAGCATACCAAAACTTTTCGTGGTATACAAACTAAAGGGTTTTGATTTTAGAAAATGTTGAAATTTATAGCATATATAGTTGTTGTTTAAATTTTCGTCAGTGTATATTTAGAACCAAGAAGTTAGGATAGTTACTTACTGTTTGTGACTGATTTCTGAAGATAATTTTTGAGTTTTAATGGAATCCGTTGAGCATATTAAATTTAATTGTAATCTAATAAAAATAAATGAGCCCATCTGATTTTGAGCTTATCTTCTAATTCGTAAATCGCAAAAAGCCAATTGATTCTAACTTTGAAAAGTTTAACTAATGTGGTGATGTCAGTAAGTCATTAACGTAATATGTAATTGCAATGTTTGAATGGTTTTATGAACTTTTTTTCACTATTAAGTGAGTAACGCTCATAGGAAATTTTTAAAATTTGTTCTGTTGGAACAAAAGAGTTGGTTACAATTTTTGTGGACTAAAGTAAATTTTGTTTCTTAAAAGCTGGATTAGCTTAAAAAATATAAAGCAAACTCATAAATATCGCATGTCTCATCAAATTAGTTTACTAACCAAAGAGGGCTTAACCCCTGCTGTAGATTCTTTTCAATTATGGGTAGCAATCAGGCGTAATCCGCGTATGTCTACGTTATGTGAGTAAATTTTAGAACAATTCGCCGTCTTATTGATTTGCATAGAATCACGTTTCGAAGTAATAACCCCTGAGATGAAGAACAAGTGTAAGTCCCCCAAACAGGCCGTTTCCTGGGTACGCACAAGGAATTTGATTCAGGACACAAACGCGCCACACCGCCACCAAATTTCCTCCCGAGGCCGAGGGTTCGAGGGTTCGAAGGTTCGAGGGTTAAGCAGACCCATTTATCCTTCCGACAATCAGATGATTAAAGGGTGGGAGTCGGGAACACGACATGACACGGCTGCAGGAACTCACGTTGCGAATCCGACAAAACACGGACGCAAGAAAAGAACGCGGGAACAAACACAGGACTCGACGCATAAAAACAAACGAGCAGGACTCGGCTTCTGGACCCATTGTCTCCGGCAAGGAGCAGCGCGGCGGCAATTGAAAACGAGTTTAACGAGTTCGGGCCGCTGCCAGCTCCTGGTTAAGGTAGGCGAGAAAAAGGACTCGAGTTGTTGTTCTTCGTGGAAAGTGAAAAGCGGAAAATTAGACGGAAGGATGTTGTGTATTCAAGCGAGGTTTTCGGGTGAATAAAATTTTTCCAGATTGATTAAAACCTGCAGGAAGACGGAACAACTCCGGTGGGCACGGACTGTTCTTTTGTTTCCGAAGAGGAGGGTTGCGCCAAGTTAACGCCACGAGGCGATATTGTCGACCTTTCTGCAGACAAAAAAATTTAACAACCTACGAAATATGTCCCTATATATATTTATGAAACACTTATTAACTTCTATGATTAATTAAACTTTACAAAAATGGAAATATGTTGGATTAGAAGACAGATATTGATATGTATAGTATACATGCAACCAACTGTCCAACTTAGTTGGCTTGTAAGGATTTTCAGTAAGTTATCTGGTGAAAATAAAGATACTTAGATTTCTTTTGACATATTTTAACTAGAATTCTACCTAAATATTACTAAAATTGCATATACATATAAACGTTCGAATTCTATTGTCTTTGTTTTAACTATAATATGATTCCGATTAAAATCACTAGAATTCTATTATTTCTCTCCTGTAACTAAGATTTATATCTAAAATCATTGAATTCTTCAACAAAATTCACTGGATTTCCGAAGTAGTAAATGTATGAACGTACATAATTGTATCTAATAGATATTTCACTCAATAGATTTATTCAACAAACTCCAGTCGATGCGTTATATAAAACTTTATAAATGTTTATAGATATTTTCGAAAATGTTCTAAGTTTACTACCTACATTCCCTTAACTATAGGAATTATATAAACAAATATAATGAAACCAATTTATTTTCTAAATTTATAATATATAATATACATATATGGGTAGATGTATAGATAAGTATAATTGATATAAACATAATCAATATTGAACTAAGTTTAAGAGAATCGAAATATCTCTTCTTACATACTGATTATTAAGAATAACATACATGCATTGAAATTGCACAAAAAAAAAATCCTGCATAACAATTGTTAATTTCATCTTTTAAGAGTTCAAAGATGAAAATCATCCCTCAGGAAAGGTGAAAATATTAAACCAATTATAATCTTAAAAGAATAATACCTTCCGCAACAATGGTTTTATTTTAAGAAATGCCCTTAAGGAACCACACAAATGGAAATAAATAGAAAATTGCCACACCTTTCACCGAAACCAAAGCGTATATAATTTTGTTTAATTTTGGGATAAATACGAAAGAAAACAAGCCAATTTGAAGCCCATATTACTTTAATAACCTGTCAGAAAGATGTTCATGGTTCTTTGAGTACAATCCGTCTTCTTGTTTTTTCTTAACATTTCAGCGGCACACTTCCTTCTTCTTATGAGCTGACTCAATAAGGATGCATGTTGTGTAATCACGACCCCAAACCTAACTCCAAAAACACTTAATCCCACCCCGCTGCATTCCTTTTTGAGTACACGCATTAAGGACGAAAAAAGTTACTTATTTTCCCTTTCAGCTCCTTTGGCGCTGTCACCAACGCTATTTTTCAAATAGGGGGAGCGTCAATTTCTCTTTTATCTTTCGAGACGTTGCACGCTACTGAAATGACTTTGAGTTGGAATTGGAGGCATTTATTCAATTCGACTGTACTTAGTCAAAAATTGAGATGGTTATTAACCCAAGAAAATGTGTCCCTGCAGGGAGATAGTTGACAAATAGGTAGGGCAAATATGGGGCCTATGCAATTTCGTAATTCATTTAATCAGAGCGGTCCATTAAGTACAAGACCAGCAATTTTCGAAAAGGATCCCTTCAAGTGGCCCAGATGTCCTCCTTGAGATACACCACTATAACTTAGACCTCGCATTTTACCTGAGTGGTTGAGGTGTTTTTCCGCATGGGCTACCAACATTTTGGTCTACCTGACACAAACCATCGGTTGTCTGTTTCGGGTTACGCAGCACAGCCCAAGGGTCTGAGGCCGTATAAACTTAACAAGAATGAGATAATCGCAGATTTACGAAAATTAAGGCAAAAAGGTACCTACTCCGTTCCCAAAGAGCTGCACCCCGACTTCCTTCTGTCGCTTTCGCATGCTATAGATAGCGTTCAGAATTCAGCCAGGGTATAGATGGTATCAGCGGTCCCACGGGTACAGACGAGAGTAGATCCTTTTACCTGATGCAATTTTTTCCCTTTGACGAAATGTCATTTTGTATGTTTTCCTGTGCATGCTACCATGCTCGTTCTGAACCATCCCTCGGATTTGTAACAGTATCCGTGTGTTGGGTGCGTTATGTCTTCATCTTGATTTCGCTATTCTCTTTGGAGGGCTTGTTATTATTATCCTTGTTATGGGTCATTTGCGACTCTTTGTTGGTTTCGATGCTCCTTGGGTTGGGTAACTGGGAGGGGACTGCCGCTCAAAGTAATTTATGCAAAGATTTTCATGTTACAGCATCCCTTTCTTGTTGATTCCCATGAATTTCAGCTTTTATTAGGGTTCCATACGCATATTAAGTAACATTCACTGGCAGTAGAGTCCAGTTAAGGTTTATTGACATATTTGCTCGATAGGGCAATTTATTCCCTTTTGGGTATAAATAAGAGCTAAATTAATGCTTAACTCTTGTTTTAGACATAATGGCTCTATTTGAACACAATGAACTGCCACTACCATTGACCAAAATGGTTTATAAGTTTCCCAAAGAAAAATTAGTGATGTTTTGGTATCTTGTCTCATTACTAAAATATATGTAAATATATAATATTTTGAAAATCACATACTTACTGACTTATTGACGTAGTTTTAAATTACTTATGGATATACATACTCAGGATGATTTTTAGTCTTAAGTTATTAAATTCTTCCTTTAAATTACTAAAACAAAACCTTTTTTTAAAACCTTCTTTTTACAAAAAGAACAAATAAACGAATAAAAAAAATCAAATGGCAAATTATTTAATGTTGAAGTGGCTGGCATGAACCAGAAAAAACTTTTTTCATCAAAAAAAGCGATTATTGAGGTTAGAAAATCGGTTGAAAATCGGCTGAAAATCGAAAAATTTATTATCGATCTTTGTGATCCTGGTTTATGCGATAGTGCGACGAGTCCAAAAAATGTGGTTTCGAGAAAATCGCGTTAAAGTTTTTAAAAGGATATATTCTGGCCTCACGGTATACCCCGCTTTTTACTTTCACAAATATAATTTATAAATTCCAATATCACATTTAAAATACTAAAAACATGTTTTTTATGGAATACATATACTCGAAATAAATACATATACATAGGTACTCTTAAAATTTATCAATATGCCAAAAAGAAACTTATTTTTATCAAAATTTGATTGGGAGGTATAGGAGACATCTTAATCTACTTTTGAAAAATTGCAACACTATCTCTTAAAACAATCTCAGACAATTTTAAAGTAAAATTCTTTGTTTGGAATTTGAATTTTTAAGAATTTTAAAAACCAACTCAGAATTTAAATTAAAAATAAACCATATGCTGAAAAGAAATACATGGTATAGTATAAAATCAAGACATTCAATAAAGTGCCTCTCAACGCCATTTATTCTTTTCTGGTTTCTATCCGAATTGCTTTGGTTTGGGGAATTGCTTTCTTTTGCGAATAGGGCCAAAACATCATCGTCCTTATCTGGGTATGTTTCCCCCAAAGCAGTAACAATGCAAAAAAAGTAGAAAAAAAAAACAGAAAGAAATACTGTGTGTTTAAGAAAAACCCAGGGAGCTGAGATGATATCACTATCAAAGTCAATTGTGTGGAAAAGTGGAATAAATTTCCCCAAAGCATTGATTTCCCTGATACATTGCTAATGTCTATCTTGTCCTCCAAGAAATATGTCCTTCCCGCGGCTTTCGAACGATAAGAATGTTTGCTAGATGTTACTCGAGGAAACCGACTTGTTTTTAGTTTCTTGCGTGTTTTTGTTTGGGTTCTTTTAATGATCTTGAGATTTATGTTTTGCTTATACTCTGAGGGTGTTTATTACTACTCGGCACAAAACTGGTAAAATTAAAACAACCATACACATTTTGAAATAAATAAGTCAATAAATAAATAAATAAATACTCAACAAGTTTTATTAATATTAACTTACCCGTACTATATGAACTAAAACAATTGAAGGGGTATTTGGAAAAACAACCAAGGTAAAAAAAAAAGTGTTTTTTTATTTCTATAGTTTCTCTGTAATAATACTAATCAAACCTAAAACACAATTTTTCGTAAAAGCATCGTGAACCTATAAAAATGACTACTGGAAAAATTGCGAATTTACTAAGCCCTATAGTAAATATTTAACCAAGTCAGATAATCGCGATTACTACCGTCAAATCTGTGGTGAAGGTGTCATTGATGATCACAACGAAGTTGATGAGGTGATAATAGCAATGGTTGTGAATAATAATAAATAAATGTTTGATATAATAATAGGTCATCAAATTTGTTTTATTTGATTTTAATATTTTATTATTTGGAAAAAATTGCCTACCTAATCTACAATATATTTAGGAATAGTTGCCGAATAAAAGGGTTTTGTATTACGTTAGCACTTTACAAGAAGGTTGCTGGCCAATTTATTTACTTTAATTTCTATAAGTTCAATATCAGTCATTCAGTGTAGGTATATGCACTATTTTTGTAAAAATGTTTAAAATTTTACTCTTTTAACGTAATGAGTTTTACGATTAGTAATCTTTATTTGAAGGATTAAGCACATAAAATGATTAAGTTAGGTATTAACAAAGTCTAGGAACAATCCAAGCATCTTGTGTCACTTATGCTCATCTCAGCATCCATCAACCTTTATCCCGTCAATTTAGTTACTTGCGCGAACTTATTCAGTGAATACTTTATTAGTTTCTATTAAACTGAATCCTTTGATTTATGGGTCTGGAGGAGACTCAAATATCCCGCCAATAACTCACACCGAGATGGAAAGAGTTCCCCTCGAGCAGAGCACATATCTGTGGTGCATATATCCCAGCATCCTTAAAACTTGAAACAAAGTGACGTCTTAACCCTTCTGCTACGCCAAGAAAATCTAGGATTTTCTTATCTCTCAGCCCTCGGCTCGTGTGTGGGTGCGAATCAAATTAGATGGCATAGAACGGGAACTCGTATATGACAAACATCCTCCTCATGGAGCTTGATCGTTTCCATTGTTTATAGAGTTTCATCCCTTCAGTAAGAAATTCCACCTAAGAGAACTGGTATAGAATACATTCGCAAAGTGATAAAGTGAGGCTTTTCGAAGTTTAAAGTGGTTCTAATGCTGGAGTGAATTAATTATGAATTTTAGACGGTCTTGATTAATTTCACTCTCTTGCGGACTTAGCTTTGGTTTGGGCTTATGTTGTCCTTGCAGCGACCCAAAGGATTCAATTTCTAAGTTACACGCACGTAACGTACATAAGAAACAATTTCTTAATTGAATGCGAAGGGTCGGCAGAAATGACCTAAATAACTATGAATTTCATTTTTCATTTAGACAGAATTTGAACATGAATGCCGATAAAATATTAAATTTAGTACAATTTGTTTGGCTTCCCATATGCTACTTTAAAAGAAATGTTTTCTTTTTTATTTGCAATTATCACTTTCATTTTGATAACTTTATTGCAACAAACCATTCAACAATGTGTAAAATAAAAAAAAAATAATAAAAATTTAAATTTAAAGAAGTTATTTTTGAATGGTTGTTATAGTTATATTATTTTTAATTAATCTAATTAAAGTAATTTTGTATAAAATACTACAACAATTGAAAACCTGCGTTTTTACAGTTAATTTGGGTGAAGGATCTCTATTTCTACTTTTCTAGTAACCAGCATGTCCATTTACAACTTAATAAAAAACAACGACAAAAATCGGAGCTGATTTTAACTTATTATTATTTACATCGACTGTTTTGCGTTTGACCCTCAAATACTACTCAAACTCTTATATTTCTAACATAATTTAAAGTATCTGAAATTAATGAAAAAATACGACTTAATATCGTCACCTAATATGAAATACATAGATACCAATTAATTATTTAATAATTAAAGCGAGTATTAATATTCCCATTGGAAAAAGCCACAAAAATAACTTAGCTCTTGAACGAAAAAATTTCAACTTTTGCATTTTCGAAATAGCAACAAAACATCTTAATAAATATTGCCAATATACACTAAGTTTTAAATAAACAAATAACTTTATAATCATTTGGTAATGAATATCCGATTTGAGTCCAAATAAAATACTCCCACCAAAATGCTGTTGTTCGCCGAATTGGTGAGAATTTCATAACCCATATTAAAAATCTATACTATTTATTGGCTACTTTTCAATAATGCTTGTTTAGGGAATTAAAATACATTTGGTATTTATCATATGTGTAAGCAGATTAAATATGAATTGACACTAAATGGCAAAAATTTAGTTTAGTATGCATTTAGTCCCTATTCACAGCATAATTATACAATACAAAATAAAATACAAAAGAGTATTAGATAAAATTGTAAAAGAAAAAGTGTCTTACACCTTTGGTAGAAATAGTTTTAAACTTCTTGTTAAAAACTATAAAGATTATTAAAAGGTCTACTTCTCTGTGTTAAACAACTATCAGTCGAAGCAAGTTCTGGCGTCAGCACAGCACTTGTAAAACGCAATTACGAATTGTGCTTACCTCTGAAGCCCAAAATAAAGCCGAAGCGGTGGAATTTTTGCGCTTCTTTACGACTCAGATCGATTAATTTCTTTCGAGGCTGCTGCTGGCCGAGGAGTGCATAATAAAAAATTTGTTTACATCTGGTAGGAAAGGCTTAATGGCCGCCATCAGACCCTTGCGGACTGAATCTCCGGGTAAATACTTGATTCCCGACGTGCAGCAGCTCTATAAAAATGTGTTAATTGCCCCGAACAGGAACTGAAATCGCCTTAAAAATAGAAATAACATAAACTCGAATCCCAGAGATCCTAAAGGTGACTGGTGAACGCTCATTAGCCCCTATGGACTATGTGACCCTCAGTGGGTATTAAAGTTAAAAAAAAAATAATAATGTATTTTAATTCTTTGCAGTTTAATAGCTAGAGCCAGCTTAGTTGCGTAAGCGGCGTCATCGACGTCTATACGTCGGAAGTCGCCAGTGTGCAGCGTCATCCCTATCAGATTCGAATTAATTAAAATGTCACCAAAATGTGTTATCCAACTGCACACGACCGCCGCTGTTGCGTTCATTACAATCGCTCGCCCGATAATGCCCGTCGCTGTGCACCGCTGTCCTGGATTTTTCCCCGTTTTAATCCTGCCGTTTCATAGTTTTATATGAAATATGAAATAGCATAAAATATGAGGGTTGTCATATGCCATCGATGCCCCCGGCATGGCCCATAGTTCATATCAGGCGACGGGTGTGAACAAGCTGAGGCGTCCCTGAAACCCTGAAAACCTCTTAATCTGATCGCCCGCCGGACCCTCTGAACACCCCCTACATGTATAGTGGGACCCGCACTGATTGCACCCCATTCCCGGAGGGCCGGCCGGGCTCTTTTTTGCCAGTGTGTCCCCGTGTTGTGCGAGGGCACATTCTGCCGATTGATACAAGGAATCGGGACGTTGTCTAATAAATAGAATGGGGTCCAGGCTCCTTACCGGGAGACACAGTCGAGGACTGGATTAGTTGTCACACGTGGCGATAATGACGTCTCCGTTTTGTTATCGGAACTGGGCGTGATGTCATTACCGTGAGTTATGATACGTCGAGGATGCTGCAATTGCAGCCCTCGACGCCTTTGAATGTTTTATGGCGTTCAACCACCTTTAAACAGGCCGCCTAGTCGAGACGTCGATTGTGGTCCAGACCTACAGTAACTGGGGAGCTCGAAGTTCAAGTTTATGGGGTCTTTAATAAAAACAAAAATATGGCAATCTCCACTGTTTCTACAAATTTTTAGTAATAATGTTATTTAGTTGTGTTTATTTTGAGTCTTCACAGCTCAATTGGTAGCACGAAGCATTGGAAACCTTATGGCAATACCAATAAGATTTGTACAACAACCATATAGGGCAATTTGAAAACTCTTGCACAACAACAACAACAAAATATAATCCAAATCCATTTTTGTTTTCCTCGAATTGTACCTATACTAGAGAAAATACATATGTACATACATACATGCTCTGAAAAAATTGAATGCATTATAGTTTGAACATTTGTAATGGAATGACATGACCTGCTTCAATTTCCTTCGAAAATCCTCGCACATGCGTAAAATCAATTAGCCCAATTAACACCGGAATTCCTCTTTTCTCCATAAATCTAAAAGTTTTTTTAAATAAATTAAGCTTATCCATTTTAATATAAGTACTTACATATATAAATGTATACAAATTACTCAGCCTTGGCTTTGTACATTTCTTCGGTTGTTTGCGGGAATTTGACAATAAAGAACACGGCAAGTGGAAGTGCATACCTACTTATGAAAATGTTATTCGCTAAGTTTAAAAAGGGTATAGAAATAAGTTGTATTTGATATTTCTAGATACGTAAGGACTCAAACTTTCATTTAAGACATGTTCAGAACTTTTACGATGAACCTTTATTTTTCAGTGATTTTTATGAAATATAGTCTTTTGTATGTTTTGAAGCTATTTTTCTCGCGAACTGGAGCTGATTGAGTATTTTAATCTATAAATTCGTAATCTACATGCGTAAAAAATCCTATAGAAATACTTAATATATATAATTTATTTGGAAAAAAAAGCAAAATTTAATTTGTTGGCCAGCATAAATATTAAAAAGACTTAACATGATTTCATTGTTTGAAATCGACCAGCGACACATCAAAGGAAATTTAGAATTTCACGAATTCTCAATTTAAGATATATGTATATTATCATATCACCTTTGAATTACTTATTTAAAAACTTTAGATGAATATTCTATTTAATAGAGATTTAGTAATAATTCTAAATTTCGAGTTTCGACTAGCCCAAATGATTTTTTTATGTTAAAATTTTAATATTAGCAATATTTTTAGAAAATGTGAAGAAAGGTTTTACAATTTTAAATTGTTCAGAACTTTGGGTTTGTTTATTATCAAAGTTAATTAACAATACAAACGGAGAGAGAATATAAATTGAAACCAGAAAAATTGTACCCAGCTTTATTCAGCAACATTAAACCCTTTTTCTGCCGTTTCTGCCGTTTCATTTTATATCACTGACATTTTTCATCAAATTACTCCTGAACTCCGCCCATCATTAGAATTCAAAGGATCACCTGAATTTCTGCTCAAAGTCATCGTTTCCTCCGAAAAGTTTCATTCCCCGAGCAGCTCCACCGGTGGGCCCCTCGAACCCTTCTGGCTGGAAATGGAACCTACGAAAGGACGTTTACCATCGCGACGCGACAGACACGGGCTTTAGAACCATCGAGGCACCGGCGGAGCTCGAAGACGCCCCGCGCCGCAGCCTCCCTGGACCAGTCGCAACCACGACGGTTACCACCGTGCCGCCGTCATCCTTGCCGCAACGAGTAACTGGTTTCTCGTCGGTATCGTTTCGGTTTGATATTGAGCCCATATATCGGGTTTAGTATCAAGAACCGAATAAAAGGGATCAGCGCTGTAAAGGAGCCGTGCGGGGAGTTTTAAGGACGGAGGCGTTTCGAAAAAAAATAAGGTTCGGAAAAATCGCTAAATCCACCCTCATCCGGGACCCGGGAATCCTTTGTGCCTTATACGAGATTTTTGTTGTTTCATCAGAGCCATAAAAAGGAATCCTTTAAGGATATCTCTGGCTGCGTAGCGCCGATATCTATAAACGGGGAACCAGTAAATTGTCTTTTGGCTCCTCTAAGTACTCCCCCAGATGATGTCGTTCGAAGGAGACTTCGCGGGACTGCAAAGATGAGTCCCGTAAAACGTAAAGAGATCGAATAGAAGTCAATTTTGGTTTTATGGCTGAGCATTTTAAGGTCCCTGGAAGGGTGAATCTATTACACGATTTGGCTCCTATGCAGAGTTATTCACGCGATTTGTGCCGAGCATTCAAATCAGATTATTTCTTGGCTTCTTCTCATGCCTCCTGCAGCGCGAAGCTAGTTCAATTTGTCCAGGGATAATGCACTTAGGTGCGGAAGCAATTCTATTTTTTTCAATATTTTTATTTGCACCCAAAAGAGAAATTTAATTTACTCTTATCTCTATTTTCACAGTAACCTTGTAATTAATACTATCTAAGAACGTTTTTTTTTGTATATTTTTTTCCTGTATTTTTTGGAGCAATACTGTAAAATGGACGATTTGATGTCCACATAATTTTAATTTAAGTGTTTAATTATTCAGAAAACAGTCAGAACAGTTATATGTAGGTCTCGTCTTCGCAAAGTCTTAAAATTGTGACTGCTGTACAATGTTTATGACTTTTGATATTCACAAGTTTGACATTTAAAAAAATTGATGACAAAATTGTGACAGGAAATAATGTCAACATTTTACGCTGGTCCTTAAATTTTAATTAGAATCCCTGTCTTTTTCACAAAGAATATATTACCAAAATAATGCACTATCCCAAAATCCATCGGAAAATACAGGGATATTGCCAGAAACGACGCGATATTCCCGACAAATTTTTTTCCGTTTATAATAATAATAATAAAAATTATTTGTGAAAAATTACAAGACAAGTTCTGAATGTTTGCTTAATATTAGAAAAATAAAATTTTACCTCCAGCTAATAAAACTGCTGATAACAACATTTTTGAAAATTGTCGTTTTTTCGCTCAAAAAATGAGAACATGTCCTTAAAGAAAAATACATCTTCACGTGATGCGAACTAGTGGTTTCTATGGTGGGAGGATCCTCCGGCGCAGTGGATTAATGAACAATTTATAAATAGCATAATTTTTACCGTCTCTCCTGAACATCTGCCCGTTTATGTTAATGTCCCCTGGTCGCTTTTAGCTGCACCATAAACGACGGCGGCGGCACCACTCTCTGGTTATCGGAGCACAAAGTGTGATCAGTTAAGGAAACGAAAACATCTTCCCGAAGCATTTGGGGCTATAAAATGACTCCGAGGGAAATAAACATCGCCAAGTTGGTGTCGTAATTGATGACCCAAGTGCGTCTTCTAAGGAGTTCAAAGTTAACACTGATTTCCCGAACTTTTTATAGTCAGGCGTCTGACGCCACTCGCACGGGGACTTTCTGATGCTTTCCGGATTTTTATCGCTCAAACTAACGATTGATTGTTCATATTAAAACTTATCCATCCAAGTTTATGAGGGAAAGATTTTAGTACTTCTGATGAAAGTTTTATAGCCATTAAACGAATTAGAAAGCAATCAGCAATTGTCTGGATATAAATCTCGGCTTTCCTGAATATTTTTTAAGAAGAGATTAATCTTATTTAATTGTTCGTTGATTTGATCACAAAAACATAAATAGGATCAAAACATTCTCATAAAAATTTTTTCAAATGCGAATATTTCGTACTTATTCTTTTTTTTAGCTTTATTTCACATTCACATTTTTAAATAATTAAAGTAAAAGAGAGCAGTGAGATCATCCAAAAAATATTTCTCCAAAAATCCAATATTTTCATCTTTTCTACCTATAATGGCTCCTTAAAATTAGTGTAGATTTTTCTTTACTGTATTATGTTTATGTTTCTTTAATTCTGTATTTGATAACATTTTCGTACCTTTTGTTATATTCATTCTACCAGATTTTATCTCAAATGAATATATTAAAAAATCCTTACATCATTCCGAATTCTTTTCAAAAATAGAAAGATGCGAATTGCTGATATTGGGCTGTATTTGTATACAAGATTTTCAAAATATTATGCTACAAAATAATGCGTAAACAAAGATCCAAAAGGATTTCGTGGTAAGTAAGCCGAGGTATCGTTTACGCAGTCTCAATAAGCGGATTACATTGGTTTTGTGACAAAATTACGGCCGATTTCATTCATTGTGAGCGGTGTATTTACAAAGTAAAATCTCACAAGTGAGTGCCGTCAACTGAAGATTTGCTCCTAGCACTAAAGAATATCTTAAAAAGACCTTATTTTGTTAAGAATGTAGAGAGGTTTAAGAAAATACCCTTGAGAAAGTTTTGTTAAAATTAGTGATTGGGCCTTACTATTCAGGATTTTGATAAAAGAAATGGAACCCTCAAATAAATTTACTTCGTTATCTCAACATCGTCATCTCGTACAATGCATTTGAAAAGGTGACCTACTTTTATGAAAAACGAAAGAGTTATTCTCTCTTTTTTCATCGCTACATTTAATGATTAAAATAAACAAAATTCTTATTTGAATAAGACTTCTTAAAAAAAATTCCTGTTTTTTTTTTGTGTTTTCTCAGTTGAGCATTGAAATTGTTGGAAATTGGGATGAAAACAATTTCCAACTGTTATTAGTAAATATTTTTGTTCGAATTGACATCCTTGTTTTGGCCATTTTGTTTTAAAGTATTTAATTATCTTGTGATCAATGCAAAAATATTTATTTAAGGCCCTATTTTGTGTAGACCTGAAGTAGGTGGCTGTACTAAATTTGCACACATAAACACACACATTGTTTAAAAACAATCAACATATATTTAAACATTTAAAGAACACAAAATAATCTGAACGCATAATAAAATCTAAGATACAAGAAAAAATATGTTATATGATTTTTTACTGGTTCTGGTAGGCCTCTGGTAGGTTGTTTTTATATGAGTAGGTGTTTTTATTTTAATGATTTTAAACTCTGACATTTTGGGTGCTTCCAACACAAATATTTTGATGGCCTTATTTATATACTATAGAGAAGAAAATTGGCACCATTTACCTCTTTTCTATTACCGAATCTCTTTCAAATAACGTTTTGAACAATAATTTTTTTTCAGCAAATATTTATAAACGTTGACTTGTGAATTATGTTTATATAATATATTATGTTTTTTAATACTTAAATACTTTATTCATCTGGTATAATTCATACTTTCTAAATTACCTCATCCAAACTTCTCTATACTTAAAAAGAAATTTTATTGTACTTCTATGTCTGGTCTTGTGGAATTATAAAGAATGTAAAAAAAAAATGTGTCCCCGCATAGAAACAACTATGAAAATAAAAAAATTTAAAAAATGCAATATGTATATGTATAGTAATATGTAGATATAGTACAACTATACTTCAATAATATCGTTTGAAATTTGGTTGATATTTGCGTCCCACATGCTTTACAAAAGAATTTTAGATCGCGTTTCCATAATCTTTGAAGAATTTCATGGATTTTTGGATAAAAGGCGACTTTATGGACTGAGTGCTGAGCTCGTTCTATGTTTACAAGCGATCACTCACAGCCTGTCTCAATAAATAGATTCTTAAACGTGGCCGAAGTTGAGGAGATTAATTCAGTGACTTTCCACAGGCATCGTCATATAAAAGCATTTAATAGCGATTTAAATAGACACCGGTTCCCGCTTAAATCACGCGGGTGACACGCCGCTCGTAAAGAACGATGGCATTCGAGTAATCCGTTCGGAACGTAAAAACGTGACTTTGTCTCGAAATCAAAACAACATTTCAGGCGTGCCACAATAATTTACACAAAAAGGAACACTACAACTCTTCCGGGTATTTTTGTTTGATCTATTCCTGGCGGCGAAAGATGGCTAAATATGAAACAAAGGGCGAAAAAGTCTTTATTTGAGCGCCGAGGGCGAAATCGTCTGCCGGAATTCGTCCCCAGGGTCAACTTAACCATTGCTCAGATAAATATCTGTCGTCAACCCTTTCGTCAGGATTTGGGCTGGCGACGAAAGAGCAGCGCGAAAATCGAGGGAACGCGAACATTTTCGCCGCCTTGAAGGCCTCCTTAACATAATTAAGCAATTAACGGATGCCGTGATAACGGCTGAGCTAAAGAGCTGCGCAAATTATACGATGGTCCCCTTAATTAACGACTCCAAGTCCCCTCAAGTTCTCCCCAGAGCGTAGCCGATTACGACGGAGTGCCGCATCGCGGAAAGCGCGGAAAAAGGGTTATTCGCGTCTTCTGAAATTGCTTTCCACCCAGTAACGGAGCAATCGCGCTAACAAGACTCCTCTTAAGGAGCAGAGGCGCTTAGCACTCGGCGAATTCTGGGGGGCGCAATTTCTGATTGGATGTTTTTTATGGGCAGATTTGCTTGGAAAAATGAACGTGTTACTCTGATTAGTACCAAACTTGAAATTTTCTAATTATTGAGCTGAAGGAAGACTTTGTGGGTTACCCTTACCCACTTGATATTTGCTAAAAGTGACATTTTTGTAATATCTTATTCTGGTGTCTGTCGGAATCTTTAAAACAGATAAGTGAAATTTATTATAGTACTTACATCTAGATAAATTCCAAGGTAAAATTCCTAAGTAAAAATTATTTTCGCTCAAAACGTTAACAAATTTTCTTCTTAGGTTAAATTTAAAAATTTCCATTTTAATTTATCCATATATACATATATAATTTATGAATCTAATTAAACTATATTATTTTCTAATTAATTAATTAATTTAAGTAAGTATAGAAACTTGTAATTTTATTATTCAGATTAAATTACCTTTACCGAGAACAGGAATATTTGTTCAACGAATCAAACTATCTTTTAAAGATTATTTTTCGTAAAAAGAAAAAGTTAGGTAAGTAAATGTCACTTTAAAAATTTTTAAGTTGACTAAAATAATTTTTAAGAACAACAACTTCGAAAAATAAACTATCAAATTAAAATTGTTATTATGTATAATATACACTTTTCCTTTTAACCTGTTTTTTAATACATAGATAATGAGGGTCTATGAACACACATGAATTATGTAATTGTTATGTTTTTTCTTTACTATAAATTGGTGAATGTGATAATTTGGTGTTAAAATTTAAAATAAATGAATGCTTTTGATTCTTCTTCCACCATTGTATTAAGACATTAAATAGGCGTTTAAAAAAAAATAAAATTTCGGTAGGTATTATGAGAAATTTTTTAGTCGTAATATTGCTATTGCTTCTATGTTTTTTCTTGTATTCTCTACTCCAAATATAGTTGCTAATTTTATAAATATGAATGTTTTTATGAAGTTTTGAAATAAGTGAAGTTTATCTTTGAATTTTCTGAAGGACTGTCCGAGAAAATTTGTGGCATTGTTATTTTAGTTTTTAAGTATATGTTTGCATATTTGGGGGATTTTAATGTTTTACTGATTTAGACGGATTTTCTGAACGGATAGTCACACTGCATTTTAAAATGAAGCAATATTTAAACCTTGTCGAAATGGTAGGAAACGGTTGACTGATTTTCAACAAAAGCCATTCCGTTGACGGCAAATATATCATTTCCCAGGCAATTCTATTTGCGCGCCCCTAAAGTGACAACACCCCAAAATCAATGGCAAAGTTCGAAATTGTTAAAGTGTGTAATGTAGGGTAAATAATTGAGATGGCAAACCCAACTGGGAAGTGATCGGACGTCTCCGTTCGGCGCAATAAATTCACAGCGGCGCATCCTTCGAAGGACCCATTGTCGTGCGGTGCACAAAGCCAGTTGCATAATTCACGTCTACCGTCCCAAAGGGGATGATCAGGATTGCAACAAATTTTTATTCTGTTGCGCTACCTCCGCTGATCGATGCAGTTTTGGTGCCCTTTCTCGTGCCGCAAAAGGTATAAACAAATATTTGCTGGTGCCATAAAAAACGAAGGTACAAAGGGAAGCGATTTCATTCAGTTCGCCATTAAGCGCTTACACGACATGCCCCTTGAGAACAATGGCGGAACGGAGGAGCGCTCATCGCCGCCGCGTCCTGTCTTTTGAGTCGATTTGATTTATCGCCGGGGACGTAATGGAGATGTTTCCCAACAATGTCCACCCGCTCCGGCTTTTGGCCAACTCCTATTTGTAGCTCGGCTTGTACCCGGATGACCATTGTCCAAACAGCGCCTTTCAATCTCGCCCGATTGATAGCGTAATGTTTGGTAAACATGCCCTTTGACGTAATTCAACAAAAATCTATTCTCCGAAACTGACACACTCTGCTAAAGAAAAGGCGGTTTCTTTTAAAATTGCTTAGAATCTGACTTCTGCCAGCGTTTTCAAATTCTTCATTTATTTAGAATTGCACATATAATAGAATTGTCACCTATTCCTAGACCTAGAGTATCAATAGTATGATTTTTTTACTTAAATTTTATATTTAACAATAAAACCAGAATCAGGGAGCAAAAGTACATAAATCTTATTCTAAATTAGACACTCTAATTCTCATCAAGTCCAAGTGACATTTACTCGTTACTCTCGTATCATACCAAATTCTTACTACAAAATGCAGATGACACCGTAAAAGTTAACATTAAACGATGCTTGCATATATACATACATACATAATTATGTTTTTCTTCCTTGGAATAATATATGTATGTACCTATGTATTGAGATGATCGAGTTCAAAGTTCAAGCTGATTCGACCAATAGTTTTTGGGTTATGGGTTATTTTGTAGGAAAGAAAAGAATCAGAGTATATATGTACTTAAAATAAGTCGTAAAACGATATTTTTAATGCAGATGATCAAGATCTCAAGAACGGCTGGATTGATCGTTTCGAAATTTTAACTGCTTTTTAGTAACGTAATGATCTAGTTTCGTTTTTTGGATTTTTGTTTATATATTTTAGTTTGTTTTTTTCTGTTGTAAATATGTATAACTCAACATTTAAGTTATATTTAGTTTAGAAGGTAAAGTAGCAAAGTAAGTACATATTTTGACAAGAAATAACATGAAATACAACCGAAAGTCTTGGCATACCTTGGTAACCAAATGGCCTCTAACTTTTACCCTCAAAACGAGGCCATGCAAAATAAGTTTACGTTGCACATGGCAAAAATTTACCAGAAATTGCAAAGTCTAACTCTACCACTGCTGGCAGCGTTTTGTTATTTTATGCAAACGATGGAAGCTTGCGAATTCTTCTCAATTGCGAAAACGAACTGCAAAATGAGACCGGAAATTGGAGGTGTGCGGCAAAACGCGACGTGACGAACATTTCCTTTAATGTCACAAATCAAAAGTGCAAAATGCATTGCGTGACATGCATCCCACCCCATGTGCTTGTCACATTTCAAGTGAGAACTGCATTTTACCTGAGCATTTCAGAGTTCCCCATTAAAAGCGAAAAAAAGAAAAACCGATTCTGTTTAAATTGAGGTGAAGCCGCGTACTGCCGCCCGCGCCGCCCCCTCGCATTGTTTCTTCGGGGAAGAGTTTGCAGAACGCGTACAACAATTTAAGGTAATTGCGGGCATGGCTCGATGGTCACAAATTGGTTTAATGCATTTAAGGGTTAACTGAAGGTGCAAGTCTAATTGTTGTGCCATTTGCCTGCCTTCTGGAAACGATCGACTACCTTTGCCAATTAGAGAGAAATTGCACAAACATTAAAGGACTCTTCACTACACACTAAAGACAAAGGTATCTAAACTTATCAAATTCACTGAAATATCGTTTCTGGAAAAATATTTCTGATGATTTGGTGCCATGCCTAATCAGATATTTTATTCCGGAAAAGAATCTATTCTTGAAATAAAACGTGTAGATATTTTTTTATTATTTTGATAAGGTCAGCGGATATTTGGCATGCAAATTTGCACATACATAAGAAAATTTGAATAAAACAAATCGCAATATTGCAAAGAAAGTATAGAATAGCTTAGTAACAATAGTGGTTATATATTGGAATATAATTCAAAGGGAATCATATTTTTTAAGAAATTGTTGTAATAAAAATTGTACCTACATATGTAATACAAGAAAAAGATAATTACCCGTAAAAAATATGTAACATTAATAACCGTATCTAGGAAAATACTATTTTAGATTATTATGTATACCTAATATCTGTATAGTAGGTATAGTAATAATAAATGCCTAATTCCAATAAATTTTAGTGTTTCTTCTTTTGTAACTTCAAACTCTAAAGAGTAAAACAGGTAAACAAGTTTTACTTAAAAGTGTCTGTTAACTTGACGGAGGGGAATTGAGCTCTTGACAGTACTTCTCGCTTTACGCAGTTTTACCAGATTTTACTTGTGTTTTGGAGCATGAGTAAGTTTGAGTCAAATCACCGATTTTTCTTAGGTTCTTAGGTAGGTACTTCTAATCTATCATTTTTCAGCAAAATGCATTTTTAGATTTTACAGATTTAATTGATATTTGCTACAAACCGTAGTATATGAATTCTTCAAACCAAAGGAAACTGCACATTTTTTGAAAGGTTTAGTTTGACCTTCATGTTTACTACTGTGATTGTTATGTGACAAGTGCGTTTTTTCTATTCTTAATTTTAACCATCTCGATCCCTAAAGGGTTATTATAGGATAAATTAATCAGTTCTAGGAAATGCTACTGCAAAAAGTGACAGCTCGTAAATGGGGTATAAAGGTTTGTATTTTTTATACTCTAACTAAAAAACCAACGTAATTTTTTACCACGGATGCAGTAAAATGAGTTAGAAAGCTGCTGGGACTTATAAAAAATATCCTTAAAATAAAAAATTCCACTGCATAGGAACTGAGCTGTAAAGGATTGTTAAAAAATTCAAAAAGGCATCTGTCGCCTACTGCACCCCTGCAAGCCGATGCATTTGAGCCAGAACTGTTCAATAGTGCAATAAAATAAATGAGCTAGGGAAAGGGTTTTGGGCCAGAAGGGTTAAACGACTCGCAGCATCGCAAGGTTGCTCAGAACTGAAAAGGGCCAATTACACACGTAGAGTTATTTATGACACGGTTATGCCTAATTTGACCACAATAAAAATGTTTTTATTAGTGTTTGGTGTACCCGCGATCGTGGTCGGCTCGTCTTTGTCTTCGCGCCGACAGAGGAGCAGAGGCCGCACACAACCTGCTCATCTCCAGTTCATTGGTTACCTGAACGAATTGCTCAATCAATAAAATTCTGCCCGATTGTCGGGTAATTAAATTCGTGGTGGGTTCCGTAAGTTGCAGGCAAATGAGCGGTCCCGTCCCGCGGCGTCCCCGTCGAGCCGCGTACGAGGCGTATGTGACTGGAAATTCATAAAATATGGCATTTTCCACGCTGCATTAATCTTTTAGTAGGGAAATTTTCGGCTTTTAGGGGTTTTATTGGAAGGCTTATTGAATTAATTAGGCTTGCGTTGTTAATTCACTTTTTAATAAATACGTGCGTGCCATGAATATTTCACGTTGAAATTTGGTAGCGGCAGGATAGTGTTATTAGCGGGCTTTGAGGTTGATAAACTTTTATTATGCCGGTGACGGCGCTCAATTAATTTCCTCTTTATAACATAATTACTTCGATCGGCGGAGAATTAATCCGTTCGGCATACTTGAGAACCTTCTGAACGAAATTATTTTGGCGCCAGCATCAGACTCTTTAGGGCCAATATGGAAATTGTGTAAACTTCATAAATGGAATTGTTATGGGATTAAAAGAATTTCATCGGGAATCTGAATCTCAACTCTTTTGATGATTTATTCCGGCCTAAAGGAGGTAACATGTTTTCATTATATTAATTTTTGAATTTTATTTAGTTTCATTTCGTATTCTGTGCATACCTGCATTTAGAAAATGCAAAATTTATTAATGAATAAACGATATTTCTTCCAGTTTTCGATGTAATTAAAGTGTACCTTCCCAAAGCAAAATTTGAGTCATGATTTTAGAGACTAGAATGTTGCCTTAATCCTTGGCTGCAATTTAGTGTTAAACTGATATTAAAATAATTTTTTTTTCGTTCAGACCACGCCTTATAAAGGGATGGTTTATACGTACTTTTTTTAAATATTTCGCCTATCATTGGCGTTTTGTTTCCTTTTAAAACTCCTCAAATTTTGCCGGCTTTTGAAGTGAAATAATGAGACGTTTTGAACTCTTTCATAAAAAGTTAACTTTAAAATATTCTTTCTATTTTTCTATTATTCGCGGATGATGAAAGTTTGAAATATTTCATTTTTGAAGAATGTTTTGAAATAAAGCATAATAAGTACCTACATAAGCAAAAAATTTTCCCATCACGTCATGTTTTGGGAAAAAAAGCTTGAAGAGTACAAAATATCGCTTTTTGAACATTTTTAAAGGCTCATTAAAAAACAATGGATTTTTGCAGTAGCTTGTAATGCAGCTAAAATAAAAGTTTGAATCTTTAGCAATATTATATTAAAATACTTAAGTCTTTGAAACTTTCCAAAATACTTTTAGGAATTTCACATTTCTCTGTTAACCAATTATTCTGCACAATTGCTCAAAAGCTCATGAAAAACTACCTCCCCAATACGTTTAGTAAGAGTGATGGAATTTTAGTATTCCAAATATCTAGGTAAGGATTAAGACACATGAGCCATAGGATGGAGCACTTTTAACATTGCGTTATTTTTTATTTCAATTTCCAAATATTCCCAAAATATGATTTGTTTTAGTTTTCATACTATTTTTGTTTAAATTGTAACGTGATGGAAATAAACAAATCACTAGTTAATGATTAGTTTATGATAATCATTTGACAAAAATCAAACAAAGTACAAAAAGTTGAATTTTGTAAATCAGTGTGATTACTGATTTATAAAAGTTTATCTGTGGCATAAAAAGGAAGTTTTAAATGGATTTTTAAAAACACTGTATAGCAGTATACATAATACATGCAATAAATAAGTGAAATACACTTTTAAATATAGTCCTGTTCTCATGGCACTAAAACATGTTTTCGAAAAACGAAAATAGAAAAATAGAAATAAAATATTCATTACTCTGAAATTGGCAAATTAGCATAAATTTCTTCGGTGATTTTGCAGCTCACAAGCGGTGTGCAGGAGAAGATATGCGCAGTTAAACTGGGATGCAAATTAAGCGATTCAGTGCAGCATCACTCGGTGCAGCGAAAGTGCACCCGCTCACTTCGTCGGTCATGCACCAGGATACAGCACCACGTCCCAGCATCCGGCTCCTCCGTTCAGGCCGCCGCTGCTCCGAGAAATTTTCACCAGAAACCACCTCGAAATACTCGAAATAGAAAATCCCGAACGAAAAACGAATTCTTTAAAATTTCTTTTCCCGGATCCACGGCCAGAGCTGAAACTTCCCTCTGTCGAATTTTAAAAGCACTAGAAAGTTGCGCTTTGGACACGAACCGTTTTGTGCGACATCTTTTCGAAGTCGCGTGAGTTTTCCAGCAAAGCGGGGAAAACCAGGAAAATCTTTTAGCGGAAGCTGCCGCATCTGGACCTGCTTTCGTGTAATTTTTCACAGCAGTTGTTCGGCGCTCGCGGATGGAGGAAGGAAGTGCCAATTTTGCTAAAGGGTTGCGGCTGTGGCTGGGTCGCACGACTAGAAACTTTTTACCATTGCTGAGGCAAGTTGGGAAATTTTTAAACGATTTTTAATGATATTAAATACATTTTTACATCAAAATCAGCTCAGGTTGGAAGTGGGGCGTCAAAGGAACCTTTATTCGATTTTAAAAATTAATATTTAATTTATTGATTAAGTATTTTACTTAATAAATAAGCACTATTCTATTCCAAAATTGTAGCTTATAAAAATAGAGACTTGCGATTTTTTAATGATTGTATGCTAGTACTCAGTACTTATCTAAAAACAAATTATTTAAAAATAAGTTGTTAATTGGTTAAACAGTAAATGTTTAAATATATTTCTGAGATTTTTCCCGATAATAACACCATTTACATAATGAAATTGTAAAATAAACAGAAAGGAAATTGGCTGGAATTTTTTAATATAATATTTTCTAATTTTCAGTATAAACAGCAACCGTGCTGGAATTTCAATTATATTTAACATTATTTTTCATATTGTTTCCATTTGTCTGCTTTATGCAGTCATACTTTTATGAAAAATAGTAATCTAAATATTAAAATGGATGTACATATGAGGTTTAAAAACATGGAAGTTACTGAACTAATTGCGCTCAAATTTACGATCTAAGTTTGTATTGATTTCAGGAAGGTTTAGAAGATATGTATGTATGTAGGTACATATATAGTTTAAACACTTTTTGATCGGTAGTATGCTGAATAGAATTGGTATGTAACATTTAAATACAATATATAAATTACAGAAGGCGATGTTGATGTTGTTCAACTGAAAAAATGACGTGGAAGAGGAATTAAATCAACTGACGTATTTTTTTTTTGAGTAACACATCCATTCACATTCCGTTAATGGGAACGTCTGGGGGATCGGTAAAACTACACATACGAGAACAACTGCAATAAAGATTTTTTTTTAAATAATTATTCCCAAGGAATTTTGTATATAATTTTTTATTTCTTACTCTTCTTGCGGTTTATCCTTGCAGAATTTATTGTAAAACTTACAATTAGGTTGGGTATTCACGCTTTGGTGCAGATAGGTCTTGCATCCTTGCATTTGCTTGTATAAGGTGCAAAAAAATCGGTTGCCATAGAAACAACTATAAAAAATTAAAATTTTGCACTTAGTGCAACTATGCAATGGGTGAATATCAATAGTATTCTTACAACTTTCATATTTTACGCATTCTTCCGCAAATCTCTCGTCGCTAACCGGTTACCCACCCACTGTGAGCTCCCAAAAACGCTAGGGCTATAGTTTAATCAGAAATTGTAAATATGTAGAATTAGGAGCACTAATGAATATAAAATAAAAACAACTTTTTTAATTTCCATTTTTTTTCTTCAAAATCTACATATACTTACCAAGAAGGAGTAATTCCACAAAGATTTTCATTTTTCGTTTTACTGAATGAAGTAATTCACACTGAAGATGGACACTTTCTGAATATCTCAACTTTGGTTAGAAAAATTCGCAAATTTTCCTACATCGCGGTACGTTTACAACAGGGTTTAGGATATGGTGAAATTGTCCTATAATGTCAAAATTCTACAATCAATATGTAATTTTGAAGATCTTTCTAATGAAGCAGCAAGCAACGTTGCGAAAAATGTTTAAAAATTGCAAAAGAGATAGAATCTTCCTTTTTAGAGAAGGATTGTCTGCCGAAAAGAGTGGATATATTTAAAAAGACATCTCCAAAATTGCTTATCTGCCTAAAAAAAGCAAGAGCCAATCAATCTCTGATTTTTTAAAACCTACATATGTACATCTATACCGGAAATGGCTGTCGAACTTGTCGCTTCATTTTGATTTGGGAGTTTGTGCTCTTTGGAGGTGATCTGTGCATATAAAACATTACGTTTAGATTGTAATTCTATTAGATTATAAGCTACTGTTATATTTTTCTGTATTTTTCTTTCTTTTGTTTACTTCTTTTATCTTGTATAATAACTATTATTGTTTTATCAAATTAGTATTATCTATCTTAATTCTATTGTGTTGGCACTGTTAGTAATTTTATCTTTATTTATTAATTCATAGTTTTTAGTGGGGTTCGAAATCTATTGTATTAGACAGGTTCCGCCTGAATTTTGTACTTATAAGATATTGTCATCTTCGTACATTACAAATAAAACTATTATTATTATTATTATAATTATTACCCTACTTTCTACCTGTTGTCACGCTCTCAAACTCTATCTTCAAGTCCAGTGACTAAAATATCTACTTTTATTTCCATTCCACATTTTAGTTCGCTGGACATACCTACCTAATCAAAATTACTTAAATTTTCGAATATGCTCTTGGGGTGAAGAAATCGAGATTAAATAAAATTAGGTTTGTTATGGTTTTAAAGATAATAGTAATACGTAGACTACATAAAATTTGAAATTTTTCCAGATTTGATATAAACCTTACGGAGAATTGCTTCAGTAACAAATTAGAAGGACCGGAAAAAAAACAACTATTTTCTCAAGGAAAGTTCACTGTAAAAATGTGAGCCTTTTAAAATCGTACTTTTATTCGTATAGTCACTTTTTGCTTATCTACTATGTTTCTTTCTGGACATAGGCAATTGCAGCAAGTTTTTGCAATATTTTCTTTGTGTTACTGGATATATCAACTAATTTTTTCGAAAAATATCTCTACGAACACAATGAAGTAATTTTATGAACTCTAATTTTCAAAATGAAACAAAACTATAGTTAACTACATAGAAAAACGTCTTGATCAACCAACTGACGTTCTCGTAAATCATTCCTGAGAAGTGGCCATCAGTTGTGAATCATTAAAAAGAAACTGCCGAGCAGTGCAGATGTTCGGTGTCCGTCAAGTAAACCGAAACGGCTCAATAAATCAATTACTCGTGGAGGGATCATAATTTTGGTTATTAGATTCCTGGCAATGTCCGTTCGGGTTAGAAATTCACCGATGCGATAAATGCCCGTATTTAGACAGTGGGCCGCTTGTCAGCTATTACACGATTATTACGTCTATTTTTGGCCATTTTACGAAAATCGGTTAGGGTGCTCTCCACTCATCCGAAAACGTACAAAAAGGATACGTTGCCGCCAACGTAAAACGCAAAGACGAGTCTGGCGGCGTTTAAGAACGCCCGGAGGAGAATTTTAGTGCGAAATAACAAACAAGTAAGAGGCTCGGCGGAAAGGAAGCAACCACACACGTTGAACTTGAAATATGGAAATATCTCAAGATTTTATCGGCTTACAGACGCTAGTGTTTCATTAAAACGAAATTTCCAGCTCAGTCGGCCCTTTTATTGCTCCTGTTGACGAGGCCGCACTCTGCATATTTGCTTTTGTTTGCACGGCGCTTAAATACTTCATGCGATTTAATCCTCTTATAAACCTGCATTACCATGCAGAGAAATTTTATACGCTCGAAAGGTTTCAGCTGCGATCCTTCTAACGAAGAAAGCCAACATTTATTTGCTAAACGAGCCGAATCCCATTTTGAGGTCCTTGTACTTTTTGTTATCTTGTCAAATTTAAGACAGAATATCTTTATTATATATGACTCTTGATTTGTTAAAAAAATTTTATCAACTAAAATCGGTAGCGATAAATTTGATACTGGAACCATTCAGAAAAGCTCAAAATTAAAAAATAAAAAATTAAAAAGTTATTCTCCCTACAGAAATATAATATTAACAATGAAGGTATAAATATGAAATATTATTTTCTCAGGGAAAATTTTGTCTAAAAGGCATATTATAATTTTAAAAAATGTTCTGTTTTGGGGGTAATAATAAAATAATTCACAATAATCGAATCTTTAAAATATCTGAAAAAATTAAAAATTCTTTAATTTTATAACATTATCCGAAAATCTATATATAAAACAAAAGTGAGATTGGTGATTTGACTTGGATTGTTATTGATAATTGACCGAATCAACTATAGTCGATTAATTTGAATGTTTATATTCTGTAGGTACCTCAGTCGACAAGGTATTATAAAATACAGATTTAAAAAATCATTATGTACCGGCAAACGTTTCAAAATATCCATCTGTTCTGATTCTTGGAGCGAAAAGGTCATCAGTGCCAGTCGTCCATAGAATGAAACCATTTTATCTACCAACCTTAAAACTTTTTCGAAATGGAATCGGAATCCCGCGGGAAGACCAGAAGATATAAGATATCAGTCAGATAAACTTTTACCTTTGCTAAATACTAATATGCTAATAAAAATTTTTATATAGGAGATCAACTCTAACTAATTATTAAAGGATATAATGACACGGTACCCCAATATTGTCACATAAAATTCTTAAAAGGATTTTCAATTTTCCGTGGCACTTTTCCACGTCAGGATTATGATTTTACTCTAAATATTCGTAACTTCAGCAACTAATGTCTACTTAAGTTTTGTAGTATTTAGTTTATAATGGGCCTGATTCTGGTTGTCACCTCACTTTCCATAACGTGACAATTTATGGCTGAATAACGAAGAAATTTTCTTATAAGAAATAAAACAGCAAAGCTGACATCCAGAATCAGGCTCAATACAAAATATGTAAAAGTGAGAAATATTTTACAGGAAGGAAGGTTAGTTATGGATTTGGAAAATTTTTCCCAAGTAAGTAGATATAATTATAAAGTTTTTATATTAGAACTCCAGCTAACAATTAATATCATAGTTGAATGAAAGTTTCTATAGTATCTAAACGAAATGAATTCTATTGTAAATATATGTATATGTACTTGTCAACAGGAACTGGAAAATAAATATAGATATAAATATAATTTTAATTGAAAACTAATGTATGTACTGTGAATATGAAGAGCGTTCAGTATTAATACTAATAGGTATATAGTATTATAAGAAAAAATTTAAGTGGTATTTATTCACAATATTGAAGGTATTGTTTTATAATTTTTATTTGTATACCCCAGTAACAATGAATCTGAAGATCAAATTCTAAAATAGTAAGAATTAGAATTTTCTGTGGCAATATAAAATGTCAAAACCGTTGGACGGCAGACTGAGAAAAATTGAGTGGTTCCTATATAATTATTTTCGTCTGTAAAAGCTGAAATACTTGTAACAATCATTATTTCTGTCAAATTTACTATCAAATAACAAAAAATAGTTTGTTGCATTACTTGAGAGTAGTTTGCTTCACTACAAACAAAAGTGAAATAAAAAATTGTACATATTACTAATATTATAAGTAATATCTGTAACTATAATATTTAAATAGAGTCACAAGAACTTCTACAGTTATCAGTTAAAAATATTAAAGAAAGGAATAAAAATCTTTTATACTATTTTACTATCTTTAACTATTTTTCAAACTTGAATGAAATATGAATAAACATCACAATATGGCATATAGTATACATTGTGATGTTAATTCATTAAATAAGCTTGCATAAGCTTCAACTGGTATACCTACAATTGTACAATTATCCTTTAACATCACTCTAAAAGTATCATACTATTAATAAATAGTTCGTAAATTAACTATGAGATATTGTTAAAATATTTTAGTTCAACTAGCTAACAAATTATGCTATTTTTCTGAGTTGAGTCCTTTTTGAAATCTGAAAAAATAGTTAAAAAATAGTAAAGTAAATTCTAAGATGACGAGAAATATGTATAAAATTATCCGTTGCAATTTAAATTTGAAAATCAATGGACGACAATAGATAGGTATCGTCTTTTGTTCATCAAAGTAGAGGATCATAGTAAGGAACTATGTATATAAAATGTTTTGTTCTGCGCTTTTGTACCGAAGCGAAAAGAATTTATTTTTGGGTAATCTCACACAAAATTTTATTAATTCGGAAATCATTTTCCTTTCGGTCCCCGGAAAGACACGCTGAACACGGCCCGTAGACTAATTACAGGGACTACTAACAGGCAAATCGGGGCTGCACCATTAATTAGGGTCGGGGCTAATTACTCTAGTAGCGTGTATTTCCAAAAAGTACTCCCAAAATGCACAATTAATCACGGCTGGCCCATTTGACACGGAGCGTGTCCCCATATCAATCAGAACCTCGGCTGAGAGAAATGAAAAACAAACAAACAAACCTGAAGACAAATGGCAGAGTGTCAGCTACCCTGATTCGGGTCCTTTCTCCTGTCCCGCAGGACGCTCCGTGCCATGTGAGTGAAAGCAACAGGCACCGCGACCGATGCACACGGCATGTGACACGAAAAGAAGCAAACGCTTCACGGATGCAGATGCCGAAGCCGACGGTCTTCTTCCGTGTGAAAAATGTCGACTCGGATTGCTCAAATATTAAAACAATAAAACGAAACTGGGAGTGCCACTTTCCATGCGTGAATCCTCCTGGGAGGAAGTGTCCTCGTGTCGCAGCGCGGTGTGCGGTCGCCGGCCAATCTGCATGTGGAGCGACGCCAAGCTGTCTGGCATAAAATGTCCTGGGATTTTTAAAAATTTTTTTCAACTTATACCCAGATTTGGGAGGTCCAAACATTCCAGAACGGTTGTTGTAAACGCCTAATTGATCGGGTTTCAATTGGTCAAGGGACACTTTTCTGCTTCACTGATGTTCTCTTGTTCACAAAGAAAACACTTGGAATCGTATAGACTATAACTTTATAGACTATAATACACATTATATGTGTACTAATTACAATTGAATATAAAATTAAAACTAGTACATATTTATGTACGTCAAATGCTTGAAAGCTGATAATAATAAACTATGTACGAATCCTCGCAGAACAAAATGTTAATACCATATTAACCCTTTATACACAGTAATATGTAAGTATACCCTCTGGAAGGGTTCAGACAGTCTATTTATTTCATTAGACATAAAAAAAAAATTTAACAAAAAATATCAAATTTTATAGTAATCTTTTTTTATATGTATATCTCATGAACGTTTTAGACAGAAAAATTATTGTAATGGGCCCGAAAATAAAAATCTAAATAACATATTTTTATGTTTCAAGATCACTATACTACAATAATTAGCTTGATCAGTAGCGATTCGTGGTCTTGAAGGGAAAAATCTATGTCTCTTTCTAATACATTTCAGTTTTTAGAAAAAATATTGAAATTTCCCCAGATTTCAATTGTTAGTAAATCAATTTGATAACCAGTTTATCTACATATGAATGTCCATTCCTTCACAGTTACAGGTTAATTTATAATACGTAATAATACGTACATACGTACGTATGTCGTCGTACATACGTACGTATGTCTACCAAAATTTGTGTTTCTCAAATCTTTGTTTTCTAACAAGTATATTTTTTTAATCGAAAGGAACGCTAAGCAAAGAAAATTGCTAGGTAGGTACTAGTATTTCTCTAAAACAATTTTTTACTTTTTTTAAAGGGAACTTCTTCTGCGCTGACTGCTGTAACAAGAATTGTTATATTATTCAACTCGAATAATTTTGTTTATTGGCTTACTGGTATTTTTAACTAAAATATTTAAAAAAAAAAATTTTATTGACATACATAAAAAGAAATTAGTTTATATAAGCTTGGATATTCCGGAACATTCAAGAAAACTCGCCGCTAAATTTTTCACGATTATAATTAAAATTAAAATAGAAAATGCTTACCTATCGTATTCTATAATTGTATCGTAAAATATTATAAGTTGATGACGCAAATTTTGGTTTTAATTTTAAATATATTGTGACTATCAGAAAAACATGGATGGACTTATACATACACATACCCATACATATAAGTTTATATTTTTGCAGTTTTTACATATAAGCAATTACAATTTGGAAATTTCAATTTTTTTTTTATGCATACATATATACCTACATATTATGGACGAATTATGGAACTCTTTTTAGGAAAGTAAAGATCACAATTAATTGCTTCTTAAGAATGATGAATATAAATTAATGTTTCTGTCACTTCAATCGCACAATATACACACATAATATGTATAAAAAGGGAAATTTCCAATCGCTATTAAAAATGAAGTCTAAAATGATTAAATTTGCGTTGATTCTTTCTATTTTGCGAATATTCGCATAAGAGAATATATTCCAAACATCGAATCCAAGATTAAGTTTTGAAAATCGGTTTTCAGACTTGTAATCAGCAACTCAAAAAACCCTTGTATACCAAATTTTATGAATACACATAATATGGTTGATTTTTGAATAAATGGGTAATAAAATTGTATAAATGTTTATGCTTTTGCAAAGTTTTTTCCAGAATTAATTCCGAAAATAATTCATCATCATCATTCCTGATTGAAGAGGAATTTTTTTTAAAGAAGTCAACATTAAATAACTAATCAGTAGTTATAGATAATTATTTAAAAATAATTGTTTTTCTCCTTACAGATGATTAGATGTGGTTTTTAGAAATCCCAAGTATATTTTTCAATTGTTATTATAAGCTCCGCAGTTGCAGCAAGGTTTCGGGTGAGCAGAAAACTTTATTTGATACAATTTCTGCACAATGACAAGTGGCTTCTATCGAAACATGCACTCGGGGGCCAAATTAGTCCAAAACGAGAAAAACACGTTCAATTTGGATGCCAACAAAGAGATTTAATTCTTGTTTGAATAGAACTGAAGGGGTACCCAGACAGGAATAGTCTGCTCCAATTGAATTCCTTTCTCGTAAGTTTTCTAGTTGGAAATAATAAATTCTAAGCAGACTAGGCAAATACTGGCATAAATTAATTTTAACTACCCTCTGTCCTATTAAGGTCTCACTCAGCCCACATTAAATCTGAAATTTACTCAGAGGGGAGACTTTAAAATATTCTGGGTGGACTGTTTGCTGAAGCTAAAGGCATTCATAAATTTTCAAATAAATGACCAAGGCCCAGTTGTTAGTCTGGGGAAATCTACGGTCATTTTCTTCTTCCTGGACAAACATCCTTAATTTAAGGATATTTTGTGACGTTGGCAGATTATCTCGACGAGGAATGGCCGGCGTTGCGCAGTCCTCTACAATTTGGGGACGACCAAACGAAGGAGGGTTTTGAGTATTCTAAATATTTTCAATGTTAAGCATTTCATTAAAGTATGCCTCCCCTCAAGGAGAGTTTGCTTTTTATCACGATTACCGGAATGGCCGGCATCAATCCTGCGTGGCCAAATGTTGGCTTTACTGCAGCAGTCCTCTGGTCATTTTGGAGGGTGCATAACCAGGGGATGGGGCTAGTAATTTATCTTTTGAATTTCTCTCCAATTCGAGGGTGACTCGTAAACCGAATTTGATTTTTGCTCGACTTTAAAATTAGAAACAAGTCTTACCCTCGATTGAAGATGGTTTACATATCTTGGTTTGATCTTAAACATCTTACGACCTTAAAAAATAAAATGATTTTCCTAAAGTTGTGATGACGTTGAGTTAAACTTTTTTGAAGGCTTCAAGTGAGTCAAGTTTAAGCCAATCTTTTAACTATATTAATCAATTAATTTTTGAAAATTAATTCCAAATTTGACATTCGATCTTTCATAAAAATTTATTTTAAAAGCGGTAAGGGGGAAAAAACGAGAATTTTATAATCAGGGATAACTGTTCCATACTTATTTTCAGAAAATCTAAATCATAAATTGAGAAGTAGGTATATACTCAAAGGCCTTATTGCTTAAAAACGATTATATTTTATTTCAAGATAATACAACAAACGTCTTTGGGAATATTCTTTAAGCAAGAAATGTTTGAAATTTTTTATTAGCGATATCAGCTTACGAGAAATACAAAGCATAAAATATATATTAGATATCATATTACCTCAAGGATTCTTAAAGATTCAGAAAAAAATTTGAGAAAACTGGTAATAACTACTTTTATTATAGGTGCTATAAATTACAGGCTAGAATATGTTTTCAAGATGAATATAGACTTTTGAACGTTTTACATCCAACATCCTCAATAATGAAGTATAATAATATATGTATAGTTGTAATCATAATAATCATAGTAGGCATTTCGGATTTGAATAAAATAATTCTTAAATTTCTCAGAATTGTGATTACCGTCCATTTCTAATAAGACTGAAAGTTTAAAATGAAGAATTTGCTTCCTAAAACTAACATAGAGCATACGAATTCAAAAATCTTATGAAGGTAGTAAAAATGTTTAAAATAAATTATTTAGTTACTTACTTTCTATGACTTTATGCTATCACAACAAAAGTTGTATTCACTGAATATTCACTATCACAAAACTGTCTAGTGATACCCATTATTCATTAAAACTATCATTAGCCAATTTAGTGATTTTAGTTAGAATTTAGTTTAATTTTGTATGTATACTATTAGACCATCACTTGTCAGTTTAGTGATAGTACGTGCCAAATTTACAAACTGACTAACAGTATCAATTTTTAGTTGTAAAAAATGTTATTTATACCTTGGTATCCTTAGACATTGATTAAATCAAAAGTAATTCTGTGAAACGTCAAAACGACGTCAGAACAGATGTCCGTCATCGCGATACTCCAAGTGAAACTGCTTCGTCGGTGTGACCCAAAGATCTCATTACAAGTCAGCGCGGGATCGGAGCTTTTATACCTCACCCCCGGCCGATTTTGACTTTTAATTTAGCCATCTTCCGCCGTCGTCGCACGGGTCCAGGGCTGGATGCTGGGTGCGCATGTATCCAGTAAATGTTTTGTTTACATTGTGCACTAAGCCTCAGCTCCGCCCGCACACGTGTTTTGCGTCTCGCTCTCCCGCAGGATAGTGCCGGTAGGTCGTAATGATGGAAATTGTTGCTGCCTGGAAGCGTTCCCGAAGATCCAGCAACAAATGCCCAACATGCGCCCCACACGCCGACCGGACCGTCCCCCGGTTTCGTTCTGCCACCGCCCGGCCTGGAGCAGCAAAAAAAAGGTTTAACCCAACCCACGTCCAACCACAGCGTAATGCCGCTGTGAACTCCCGCTTTCCCGAAATTCACGAGTTTTCCGAGTTTTCCATATCTCCGATTTGTTCTTTCCGCGCGGCTCGCTTTGCTTCTTTTAGTTTTTCCGATTCCCGGAAAGCTCCCCAGAACCCGCCTGTAGTTGTGGATTCGGAGTGGCTCCCAGTGACGGGGAGCTTTTCCGCGCGGATGCTGGGGAGCCCGTAGCACGAGAGCACTGGACCAGAATTAACAGTGTAGGACCACCCTGTGAGGTATCTCGCCTGCAGCTGCATTTCTGTTAATTATTCGCCGCAGCAGGTTGCATTCTGCTCTTAACCCTGTCATTTAGTATTCAAATCCACGCCATTCATTGCCTGTAGATGCACTTGTATCAGCTGAATATCGCGCCGCCGTTCTTTCTTTACTTAACAATTTGCTGTACTTTCATCCTACGGTAAAAGATCCTTTCGCATCAATTAGCAAAAGGTATTTTATAAAAACTTAAGTTAAGTTAGTAGTAATAAGAACATTTGGAATATGTTGGAATATTTTAGTATACGGACTACAGGTATTATTTACATATAGGTATGTACATAATTATGTAGGCTTACTAGGCTAAAAAATTTAAATTAAATTAATTTTGCACATAAGATAATATTATATTATATGAACACCGTATACGTTCATACAAGAAAGAGAATTAAAATAAATAATATGACTACGTTTATGCGACAGTCCTAAATCGGGATTAGAAACCGGTTCGGCCAAAATCCGGACTACCCGTATAAACAGCACAAACTGAGACATAGGGCATTTTCTTATTATCTCGCACACTTAATAAAATTTATTCCAGCTTCTCGAGACTTCTAAAATCGTTCCTCACTACAGCAGATTCCATTATTACATTATGACATACATTCATTCAAATAAATTAGGCTTAGTTCCAATTCAATTGGGGTTAGGCTAAATATCCGACAAAACAAATTCAGATTTTGGCCTACTCTAAAAGTTGAATTGACACAGGACAACTTAGTTTTCCGCTGCTTTAAAAAGAATAAATAGACTCATCCTGTAGGTAGGTATTTGATATTTGAAAAGTTTAAACTTCAGACATTGGAGTTGTATATATCACAATTTTACAGATTTGATTCCATTATGTACCTACATGACATTTTTGAAAAAATAGGTTAATAAATGAGAAAATATATACACATGTATATATTGACTATTTTTAAAATTTCTTACCTCAACATGAAATTAAATATTAAGTATTTTCCTTTCCGATATGAAACCAATGAAGAAATGGTCTATTTTGTAGTTGAAGCATATTTAAAACGAAACGTTTTATTTACATGCTAAGTATTTTTGAATTGTGGCATCCTTAATTTTAAAATGTTCGATTTTTTCCCTGAGTAAACCTGGCCACTGTCGCCATGGAATGATTTTATTGTTGAACTTCAAGGAAATGAACTTAATCTTTTCTACACATCTACATACATATTTATACACACGCGCTTAAAGCATAGCATATATGTCTATTGTAAAATTAAAAACAAGTTTCTTTTTATAAATGGTGTCTATTATCATTAATAATTGTAAGCATTTTGGGGGGTAAAGAGTGAACACTTTATTTAAATAACCGTAAATGTGGGCTTACTATGCGAAAACGTACTAAACTCTTACCTCCTTTATTTGCTGCGTGGTGAATAATACGACAAAAATATCTGAGAAAGTCTAAAAAAAAATTTTTTTAAGAAAGGTTTTTCCTCCAAAAACATATCCACAATGTATTGGTCATCGAAGAGGAACATTGTAAGTAGGATAAAAGTATGAGAATTTTTGATTGCAAGATTTGACGCTAAACAACTCAAGTTAAATAAAAGCGTTTAAAAATCAGGCAATGATTACGGTTGAAGCTCTGGAGGCTTAAATATACAAATTATTAGTCTGACAATGAAGACATGTATTGGTAAAGGTCCAATTGACTTGGTAAACCTACCTTCAGAAAAAGAACAACCAAACTTTAATTGGTAAGTGACTAAACTTAAAATTATTATTTTCCCCTAAAAAATTATTAAAAACAGGGCTGTAATTTTGATTGAGCGAATTTTCATATTTTATGAGTTTGTTTTTCAGCTATCTAAATATATGTACGTATATGTACTTTCATACCTATATTGTAGAAAGTGAAAACAAGTTACTAATTTTCCAGATTCTTCGTTCTTTTTCATTCTCGATAAACCATAGAGAATTAAGGTCTAAGGATTAAAAAAAAAATTCATGTTATCATGCAAAACATGTAGAAAAATATAGTTTCGAGAAAAAAGCGTTTCTAGTCTAGAGGACTAAATTTCAGAAATTTGTTAGGGCTGATTAAAAACGAAACAAAAATAATTCTTACTATACCTACATACTTTTGCTTACTAGTTCTTTATTAATTTTTAATAAGCTTCTAACAACATCATAAAATTGCGTTGCGTTAAAAAAAAAATTGTTTTTCGTTCTTATTCTTTGAATTTTTAGCAGTAATTAATAATTTTAATCAAGTACTTTCCAATGTCCCTGGTTATTGCAAAGCAACATATACTGAAGTAATACACATCAAATTTGAAATTAATTAGAGCAATAAACCTTGAGATATCAATGACCTTGAACAAATTTGCAGTATGCAAATATTTAAAGTTTTCTTATTATTAGATTAGAACACCCCCTTAAAGTTTAAAGATTTCAATAGTCGGCTCTCCGTGAGGACGGATTTAAAGTTCATAACTGCGTTACTAAATTGAATTACTTTCAATAAAATTGTTTGAATCATTTTATTTCTTTAAAAAGTCAATGTTGCGATAAACCGATCATCACTGAAGGCAGTAAAAGATATGTTGATTTTCGATAGACTACTGGTTTTGTTTGGAATAAAAATAGGTACATATTACAATATTTATGTTACAGTTTGGTAGAAGATTCTAAACTTGCAGGTTTCTTGTTCACCACAGAATGTTTTCTAAGTTAACTTTAAGAATCTACAAATCATAAAGTTCCCATAGTTCTAATTAATAGGAAATGGCCTCTACCAGGAGGATGCGATAAGCTTTGCAGGCAGGAAATCTTAATTGCATCCCTCTCGTGGGTCGGATAAGAGCACGAAACTATCGGATGAGAAGGAGCCCGAAAAGGGGAAGCCCCGAAGAGAGTGTGTCCCAGGGTACAGCAACCCTTTTACACATAGAAGCAACTTTCCAGAATTTGTTGAAATATCAACGTTAGGTGTAGAAAGCTCTTCCCGTTTTGGAAAACGTTGAACGGTTGCTACGATTGTTGGAAAAAAGGGTACTGAGGTCGGATAGTAACGGAAAACATTGTTTCATTGCTAGAACGCAAAAACAAGCCCTTTTTGGGGGCTAATTCGTATCAGTATTGGTTTTTCTGTATTGGTATCCTCAAGCCCGAACCGTACATCCCCCATATCCATAAAAGGGGAGAAACATATGTAGATAATTTTCCAGAGACTCAAATGGTGTACCACACCTCAACCCTTCTTGTTTTAAAATTTTCAACTCTTTCGTTCATTATGTAAATTGTATGCCTCTGATGGTGTTTCTATATTATATAGATGTATGTGTGCGCGCCTCATCTATCTGTTCACTCATCTGGACCAGAGGGATACATTTAAAGTGTAACACACTTAGGCACATATAGACGCAGCATCCAACGATGGACCGATCCCCCTTTACCCTTCGCCAGCCCCCCTCTGGGGTACTCTTGCGGAGGATGTACATCATCGCCTAATGCTACTATAGTCCAGGGTGATGGTGACCATACACAAAATCTCCACCACACGATATTCGTTAGCGCGCTAAGTTTAGAACCCAAAAAAGCGGCTCTTGCACTTAATTCACTCACAGTTTAACCACCTTGCCGGAGTGATTCGGTCGCTCCTTCGACTGGCGGAATTCTTTTTGACGTAGAAAGCGCCCTCTATCTTAGATTTAATTATAAGATTTATAATCGCGTAAGGTGGGAATAAATTTGTTATATAGTGTATTTTATCATAATATAGTGATGTTGTGACCGGTGCAATCAGTGTCACATAATAATAATAAATAAATATATATATATTGATAGTGTCGCGGTGTATTCTATGGTGCGGTCAAATACTACGATTTGCGGCTAGCCGAATCGGTAAATGGAAATCCTCAAAGAGTAACCGCCGTTAAAACCTCAAAAGCCCTTTTTCAATTCATATAACGACAAAAAAACGCGAAAGCTCCCCATTCCGACGGCTTTGAATACCATATACAATATATTTATATAGAAAAAGTATAAAATAAAAAAATAAAAAAAAAAAATTCGCGGCCTCGAAACTCGGGAATCGTCGAAACCAAAAAAAGGCAAAATAAAGAGATAAAAATTGAGTGAGCAAGTTAAACGGTGTCCATACATGAAAACACACAAAAGTGGCTTTCGATTGTGGCAGCTTTGCGTTTTTTCACCTCCGGAACCTGCAACAGGGTGAAGCCGCCGCCACCGCGGCCGCTGCATTGCCCCTAAAATGCCCCCCAAATGGGGCCTTCCTCATCAGCGGTAGCCGACGGTCGAGCTGCAGCGCGAAAAACCAGAAAAATAAAAATAAAAAATTATATAACACATACTCGCCCCCAACATGCTCTTAAATAAAAAAACGCGTATAAAGTAAAATAAAAAAATTTAAAAAAATAAAAGTGGTCCAGAGAATCAAAGTGCAAACAACATCCCCCAATTGGTCATCCAAAAAATAAAAATAAAAAAAAACAAGTGCACGTAGACCGCGACCACTACAAATAAGTCGACTCCCACGGGAGCCAGAGGGCGCAGCGGGCGCTCGCGGATGTGTGATCCCGCGCGCGTTCATCCCGGCGACGAGCGACGAACGAGCGGAAAGGGATGCTGTTTTCCTGTTTAAAACTGGGAACAAAAATACCTGTTTTTATTTTTTATTTTTTTGATTTTATTCCCATATTTACCTGTTGTGAAAATTCAGCAAATTTTCCACAGCTCTTCGCCATCAGCGTTACTTTTTGTCACATACAATTTTTTTTTTAATAATTACTGGCGAAGCCACGGCCACGCACTGCAGCCAGTGGTTTCCCTGTCGAGTGGAGACTTCTGGATCTCGTCAAAATGAAAAAAATATACGAAAAAATAAAACCCATCGACCGCTGGATCTGTGTAATATTATAACGTGGAGGCGGCTTAATGGCTTTCAATTTTTGATGGAGGCCCGCGGAGGCACCGCCGGGAATCAATTCAAAGTGGTGCTCATTGACGGATAAGCGGATATAATTAAACAGTGGATATTGGGATTAAAAGCCTGCGGTCGTCTGCTGAAACCCAGGAGCTGTTGTCCACTCAGATCCTTTTTCTTCCGAACGACGGGCGATTACTTATGGATGAGGTTTGAGAGATCAATTCCCTTTTTTATGCTATGTCGAGGTCCTTTCTTCAAAACACCATAACTTTTTATAGGTTAGGTACTTCATATGTTTTGAAACCATTTTCTGATCAAAGATTAGTTTTAGATAACATTTTGAATTAGCTCCAAAATTCTAGTAACGAATCATAGAATTTAAAGTTTATAAGATTTTATCGAAAATATAGTATTGTAAAATGATGCAAAATGAATATAAATTACATAAAGTATTTCTCTATTCTATTGATTTTCTTCTTTTCACTATTACTATCAAGATCTTCTTTAAATTAGATTCTATACATATACTTATATTCGCAAATATGGATTATTGCCATCTTACAATCTTTTGAATCGCACTACACCATGTAAAATCTTATGGTTTGTCATAAAATAATTATTTTATCTTTGTTTCTACGTTTTCTTTTGGCATTTTATAGTATTTTGGTAATATTTTATATACATATATATAAGGTTAGATTTTGAATTACAAAATATTTTTATGATTTAATTTTGTATTGCAAAATAGTAGATGAATACATATCTGTATTTTGCCAAAATAATAATTTGTCTGACAGTTTTAATAGCGATAGGGTTTAAATACCTCCCTTATTTAACTTATATTTTTTGTCATACAAGTTATATAAAATTTTCGCAGGAACAGTTTGTTTTGTGATATTAACCTTGTTATATTAATCTAAATTATTTTATCATGTGCATCATAGAAACGTTAAATTACGTAAGAAAGTTATAAGTATATCATCATAAATTATATTTTAGAATAGCTTTGTTTAGTTATTGCTATTTTCAAAAGTGTCAAGTGAAGGAAATCACTGTTGCAATGTTGTGTAATATGCATTGTCATGTCAGTGAGTAATATTTTAGTAATACATTTTCAAAAAAAATAATTTTATTTAAATTAGGAACGCTCTAGGAGGGAATTATGAAATATGTAGAATATGTTATGAAGGTTTTATTGCTTTATTGAAGTGTCTTATGAACCATAGGTTCCAAATACAGTTTAAAAACATGACCGACATTATTTCAGAGGTATTAATCCGATTATGAAATGGGTATTGTTTATTACATTCATATCATGAGATTGTCATTGAATAATATTATAAATTATAATAACTTATCTACGCTCATAAAAAAATTCATATTCACTATACCGATACTGTCTACATACATAGATATGTAGCATACTATTTTTATTATACATAAAAAACTTTTCTTTCGCAACATCATGACCCCCAATTTATAGTAATCGGACGATCGATTATTTATTGCACATGCATAAATAAATTTATGGATAACTATGAATCATGATAAACCTTAGCGATACTAAAAAGTATTGCCCACCTCTGTCCCGAAAAGCTCAATATATAGTCCAGAAATACGAAATATAATTTCAATTTCAAGTAGGATTTAAGTCAAAATTTATTATCAAGCTCTAAAGATATTGATTTATTTATTTAGTTTCTTTGGCAGTGAGATAATCAACTTTTATAATTCTCATATGTGATCAGAGTTATTTTTCAATCTATGTATTTTTCTTAGATATAGAATAAGGAATAGCTATGAGTTTTTCTAATTCTAGTCATTAATTAATCAAAGTTATTTTTTGCTTTTACTTTATCAACAAGGGCAGAGTGAGAACCAATTTTTTTGTTTTGTAATGACATAGTTTCCAGATATAATTTTTTTGTGGAAATAGAATAAATTATCAACTTATCAATTTTCGTAATCTACTTAGTATCCATTCCCGGTTATTAAAATAAACAAAGTAGTAATAAAATTCCGTTAACAAAATAATTTTGATCGACATATATGAATCTTGTGAAAAAACTCGCCTTTTGAATTTCCGGATATTTTATTTTTGAAGTTTTAATTTCTATCGTTTAACAAATATACATATATGTATTATTTATTTAACGTAAGAATTAGTATTGCATTTTTTTCAACAAGCTTAAAACGTTCGAAAATTTCCGACAGATAATATTTCAAAAAGAATTTAGAGTAATAATTTAACAAATTTTCCAACTAAATTTTCACGTATAATATTTCCTCACTCAAATTTCTCAGAAAGTTTACTTATACAATACAAACTTATACAAAACCGACTAAACTAAACAAAAATCAATTTATTTTTTAAAGATGTTTCCCAAGAAGCAAAATTTATGTTTATATTAGTGAAATTAAAGCCAAGGAGATATTATAATTTTAGAAATTTTTTGGGGATAAAGACAGGATACTTTTTCAATTTTGCTTCGGGATACGTTTCCGATTGATGAAAATCTTCCAAGCAAATATCTGATCAATAGTGTTTGTGTTCTGCACATAGCTACGATTTCAGAGCAAACGCAAATAAGAACACATTTCATTTTAAAGTATCTAACATTTTGTTTTACGATATTGAAAATAAAATTGTTGAACCATATTTTCAGGATCGATCAATTAGTTTTCCGATATTTAGTTTTATATATGTAACATGGTGAGTGATTGAAAGACTTCATTAATATGATTATTAATGAAAGATTTCGTTAATATACCATAATTAAAATGGATTGATAGAAAGTTAGTGAGAAATCTGACGTATCTTCTAAACCTTTGTGGAGAAAAAACATTAGGTGAATCAAGAGTTCAACTTTTTTTAAGACAAATTACTAAAAAGGCCCTAAGTCCTGTAAAGAATTTTGCAGGATTATAAAGCATAGTTTGTTCGAAAGTGCAGCATTTAATACTTCAAAATTCAATTTTGTAAATTTTTGAGTCCTATGCAACTTATAAATATAATAATATTGCACATACATATATGTGTTTTACGCTTAACAGCGTGCTCGTATAGGTATTTCGTATACGAATTTAAAATATACAAGCTAATTGACATTTGGATTATAATATGTAGGTACTATATAATGTTTCTAAAATGTTTTAAAACAAAAGGTTTTGCAATCCTAATTTGGAATGGCCAGCACTTATTTAGCGATATTTTGAATATCTGGCCACTAATAATTCAGCATTAAACTTCTTTTGCAGTCATTCAATGAACTGTGTTAGTAAAATAATTTCAACAGTTAATTTAATTTCACAAAATTGAATGGAGTGGAAAATTAAAGAAGGATCCTTTGGGTCTGCACAGAATACGTTCTAGAAGTGAAAATTTACTTAATCCAATATTTTAGTGGACCGACTCTGATTTAGTAACTGATCAAACGTTATTGACCAATGGCTGTTTGACAAGTACCTACTTATCTCCTTCTTTTTATATTGTATGTTTACATATATGATATTGTCAAATATATTAACAAACTATTATAAATCATAGCCATTTAACGATTTTTTAAATCGAATGGATGGTAAGCGCAAAAATAATGAAAAGTTAAGTCAGTCAGTCAGTCTGAACCGAGTAACAAAGATTTGAAGCTTAAAATATAATGATCAACTTCATTGGCAAATTAATTATTTTGTCGCCAATTTTTGCTTTGGTTTTTTTTGTAATCTTTATTAAGAGACAGATAATTATTACTGCGTTCGACGTGTGTACTCGTCATCGCTTTATGTTAATTACATACGCCACCTTGAGGGACTTTTAAGAATAAATTCCGCAGTTATGTAACCTTTACACATATAGTTAACCTTGAAAAACCCTAATGAACATTTATGCGCTTCGAAGTTAGCAAAACTAAGTAAAAGTTGGGATTTGATTTTCTCAAATTTAAAAGATTTTAATGAAAACACTAAACAACATTTTATATACGGGTAACTTCAATAGAACTTTTTCCTTAGGTATACAAAACTTAAAATTAAAATTGTCTATCAGGCGACATCTTTGAGAAAAATGAAAACCTAAACTGTTATACTTATTGGGGAACTAATTTTTCGTAAGCGTTCGCTAGTTGTGATTTATAATCTTATAATATAATATCTTATTTTTGTTATTGAGCACTGTTTGCAGAATACCTGTTAATTTTTCAAATTAAACTAATCAATATCTTACTCATAGTAAGCATTTTAAAAGCTGGCGAAAGTTTTCAAAAAAAAATTTGTTTATGGATTTACACAATACTTCAATCGAAGTGACTTCTTATACAGCGTTTGCACGATATACCAATAATTCAGTCAGTAATCTTTAACAAGTTTCCGCCGGCATATTTTTTATACATATATAGAATTTCGAACTGATCGTGATCCACCGGTGGTACACGCCGTCGTGAACGTGAACTGTGCAAAGCAGCAAAATTTCTTAAACTGTAATGTATAGTGCTTCTTCGGTTTCAAATCATGCTAAATTTTTCTTAAGATTTATGTAATTTAGCTTTGTTATTACGAAGAATTGTTCTGGTTGTGTCCATACACTATCAATTTCATGATATAATCCGTTAAAAGAAATAAGTGGAATTAATAGAGTAATAGATGCGGCATGACCCAAAAAACTTCTCTTTGTAGACATGACCGTAAACGATCTAGTTCGAGTCGGAAATGTTAGATTTTTAAATGGTTGTACGATTTTTTTTTCAAAATTAAAACGGTAATTTGCATTTCGAACGTATTTGCAGTGAATACTTACATATTTCACGTCTGCAAACTTTCTTATGCAACGGGGACTGTAGAGAAGTTAATTTTTGTTGTAGTTTGTTGAAAATTAAACATTTTTGTACGTCAAATCCTTCATTTGTTTGTTTTCTACTATTTCAAAGCACTTATCTACATTGGTGCAAGTATTGAAGTATTTACATGTATAATTTTTGTGCCCAAAAAAATCTGCGAGCCAAAGTAGCAACTTTGGTTAAAATTAAGTAAAAATAAAAAATATATTTTCACAAACGTTTTGCTATAAAAGGATATTACTGATCTGTTACTATTCTCATCATACAAATAAAAACATTATGACTTAGTAGTCTATCGTAATCTAGGTACATACATAAACTTACATACATATGTATATCAGAGCAATTTCTAAAAACATAAGAAAAAGTTCAAACTTCAGTTTGATCAACCTTTCAATTTCCTATAAAACTCCGTTATTCTGTAACGAATTTTTAAAAATGTCGTATTTTATAGGTACTTTTTAAATCCATTTCTCTCAAAAACGTGACGTGTTCGAACATTTTCGTTCATCAAAATTTCTGAAATTTTAACGAATTTAGATCTTATATTTAATAAATAAGTTAAATAGTTTAATTACTTTGGATAAGTAAGCATTTAAAATTACAATAACAAAGCTGAAAGAATCAAAGGATAAAATTTGCTTCTCTCTTGCATCGAAGCAACTAAATAACGAAGTTTTAGAAAGTTTTATCGATAATCGTCCCACCAACATTTTCTCAATTGGTCAATCCTCAGCTTAGTGGCGGTTGAGTTCCTCGGGAAAATTGTCAGCGCGAAAAAAAAGTGAAAATAAAAAAAAATTGGTTAATCCGAATTTGGATGCCTCGAGGTGAGGAAATCCCCTCCCCGCAGTAGCCAAATTCGATAAGAGCACGCAAAACAATTGGTTTCACTTGTTATCCGCGAAATTCGCGGCGGCGGGGGCGCATACATCGTGCGTGTGTGATTGCGGACGGCGTACACATGTAAGAGGCGCTCCCGCGTCCCGTCGGGGCGCTCCGGGAGCACCGGGAGCACCGGGACCACCGGGAACACCGGGAACTATGTGCGGCCCTCGGTTTCGATGTAACGCCGAGCCCGACCGACAATATGCGGGAAGTAAAAATGATTTTCTAACTGGCTCCGGCGGCGCGGGGGAGGAGCGGGCGGCCAAATCATAATCAGGTAGGTGTGTGCATGTGTGTTAATCAGGCGGGTGGGAAAATCGCGCGGCGGACCGGGACCGGGACCAGAAAACCCACGAACACATCCCCAACGCGACTCCATTCGGGGCCAAATGAAGTTTCCAATTTCCACCGAGAGGATCTCACGGCGGCCCGTCGGTCGGTTCGCCTTTGTGTTGGCCCCGGACGAAAATGAGGAACGTGCCGTTTGCACCGGGGAGCCGGGAGCCGGGTCTCCGGCCCGTCCGTGTGCACCCACCTGCCTGAGTGGTGGTGCGGTCTGTGTCCGTGTGCCCCGCCGCAGCAGCAGCAGAAGCGTCGGGATGCCCATGCCGCCCCGCGTCGGAGTGTGCGTGCGTTTTATGTGCGCGTCCGTGTAAATGAGTTGTGCCCCCCCTCCCCCGCTTTATGTACAGAGCATGTGGAGATTTTCGGTAACAGTCAAACATACGAAAAACCGAAACCCATCGCGACCGGGAAACTTCAGTTTTTGAATTAAACAAACGGCGCCTCCACACATGCCCAAAATTGCGTTGTTTAGTTCGCCGACTAGCGCCAAAGTTCGAAACTGTTTTTGGGGCGGTCTCGCTGTCTTCGAGTGACGGTTACATATTTTGTGAAATTTCAGGTAACCGCGCTCCGTGTTGCCGTGCCGCCACCGCCGCGCCGACCCGGTCCCGGTCCCGGTGACCCGCTCCCGAGTCAGCGATCATCCACTTGGCGGGCTCTGTGACAATCCGCGGGGAATCGCGTGCCGCTCGCGGAGGAGTCTTTGAGTGACTTAAGTGGCACTGCCGCGGTTCGATATTTATTTTTGTGTTGCGGTTTTCCCGGCTCTGGTGTATTTCGGGTGTAACGTGTTACGTGTGCCATCGACACTTTTTGGCCACATTTCCGATCCTGTGAAGTGCGTGGGAGGAAAAGTGGATGCAAGGTGAAGTGATGCCCGCGGGGGAGGAGACACACACCCCCCGCCCGCTCGACTCCAGCTGGCCGTGAACGAACTGCGGACGAAATGTTCGATTTTAATGGCCCTGTCACCTGGGCTCAAGGATGTTCGCGACGTGTAACCAACCCAAAAATTAAACCATTTAACACTTTTTCAACGCTTGTTTCTTTGGCCTCACTATATGGTCGTTAGAGTTTTTTTTCTCAAATACATAAATTTATGCCCTCGTTTTTTAAGTTCGCTCTTATCGTTCACCACAGAAAAATTACACCAATTTTAATTTGTGTGTTATTGGTTCAATCCCCGCGTTTTTTTCAGCAAATAACTTTTACCTACCTATTTTAAAATCAAATAATTGTTTTTTGTTGTTTTTGTTATTAGTGAAGCTTAAAAATGATACAATTTGGTATATGTAGGTATTAAGTTTGTTTTCTGCCAAGAATAAGAATTTTGTACAGAGTAATATTAATCTAAATCGTTCGCCAACAATTTTGAAGTGATACTTTTGATTAAGTTTGGGATGTACAATATATTCTTAATTTTAGAACGTTCGAAGTTGAATATGCAGGTTGACTTTCAAAATATGATAGTACAACTCATTTGGAATAACAAAAAAAGCCAAAATACATTTGTAAACATTTAACATTAGTGGCATTTTAATTCATACAGTTGTTTAAGAACACTGTCTGGATAACGAGAGCAACAAAGCATACCATACCAATTTTAATTTATTTTTTCAATAGTACAACCTGTTACTCATCCTGTATATGTATGTACTAAAATTGTCTACATCTTGAGATACGACAACAAAAATATATTTTATTTAGGAATATTTTTCTTTAAGAAAAAATTTTTACTGTGTTTTGCTGCAGCTGGCATCTCATTTACGATATTAAATGAGAAGTCCATACTTGTTTTATCATCTTATCAATCTTCAGGTTAGACTTAAAGATAAGTGTAGTTTCTTAATTTTGAAATGTACTTTTTCTCTCAGTGTAGACTTGACTCAAACTGCCAGAGAAATGCAAAGTTTTGTCCTGTTTTTCTCAGTATAACGTCTTAGATTGTTTAAAATGTGAAATGTTAGCATCTTATATTTGTGGGTGTGCTGAACACGATTCGACCTAAAACTGGGGAAAACCATGAAAAAATTATGGCTTTTCGAATTATTTCATTTGTTGCAAAAGATTTGTCTTCATATATTCTAATTTTGAGTTATGAAAATATTGCATTATTGGCTCCTTATGTATACTATATATGTATAGGTATATGTATATGTTTTTGAGATCGCCGATTACAAATCTGAGGTCAAGTTTTCACTGTTTTCTTTTTTCTTTTCTTTTTTTCTTTAATTTTCTCCTAAAATAACATTCTTCATTTTTCCTACTATTTTTGCATTGGGTTGGTACAATCAGCGACCTCTAAAACACTCGTGTACCAAATTTCATAATATTTGACAAATTCTTTAGTCAGTTTGGTTGTCATTAAAAGTAATGATTTTTTTTGATTAAAATAAAATAATATTGGAAAATAAATTCTTTATTATCTACCACAACAGATTTTAAGTGAATCAGTTCAAAAGCTTTCCAAATGTTTCTGCTTCCACTTAAAAAATTCAATTTCGAGAAAAACACGTTTTAAATTTACTCTGTTGGAATTTATTTGAATTTGATCGTAAGATTTTTAACACACTTTCAACAATGTCATATAACAGTTAAGTTTAATTATCGAGTAAATCAAATAAAGCGACAACAAGGCATTTCGCGAGAATCTACATATATTTTCAATAAAAATGGTATGACTTAACTTGTTTCATAGTTCATAGTTTCTTCTCCCGAGAGGAATGCCAGCAATTTCCGGTCGCCCTGTATACATATATGATACTTATATGTACAGAAGATTTATGTTTTAATATATTTATAATGTGTTAATGTACCTATGTATTTCGATATCATTTGTTGGCAAAATAATCTAAATTTTTTAGTAAAACTAAACAAACGCTGCAAATTAAAAACACTAACTAATTTTCGGGCTGACACTAACGTTTCTAGCAACTAAAAAAAGTTGTGCAATTTCAACCAATCAACTACAGGGTTAATTGTATTAAATAATCAGGGAAGAGAGACAAACAAACTCCTGCGAAGAATAAGATTAGGGAATGTGGGGCAGCTATTATAAAGTAAGAATAATCGATAAATTGCAAAATTAAAAACCTTAAAATGTTCAGAATGAACTGCACTATAGCAGGTAATTAATATATTGTTCCTTAGTGCTTCAAAAAAGCTAGGTATGGACAATTTCGTATATAAAAGAAAAAAATAAATTAAAAACAGATTTATTTTCAAGAAAATTTAATCTTTTAAAAATATTCTGTATTCAACATATAGCTATATCAGAGAATGATAGGAACATATGTAATTTCAGATAAGTTGATCGAAAAAGTAAAGAATAATGTCCCAAGTAGTAAAGATTGTTAACATGTGCCTGAAATGTGCATGCCACAGTAGGGAACAAATCAAATCAAAACAATTGTCATACAAAAGATTCAAAATTCCCAAAAATATGATTTTATCCTGCATAATCGGAATAGCCAATGCATACCTACAGCATGGGAAATTAACCTGAAAACTGGTTCGTTGTTCGAAAATGTAAATCAAATATCAAAGACGATAAGTGAGAGCAAAGGCAGTAAGTGGGGCGCTGGGCCGCAAAATTCTTCCCGCAGCTCCCGGGTACCGGCCCCAAAAATAGTTACAGCCGAAAGCCGCATTCCGCCGCGCATTGGAAAAGGAAACCACTGAAAGCAGGCCGCAGCATCATCATTACTACGGTAACAAAGGGCCGGGCGGCCACCCGCCCTTTCACAGCCTCAATCAAAATCGCAAGCAGCAGTGGCCCTAAAAAGTGACCGATCCCAGCGGAGCGAAAAAAACGCAAACATCACAGAGGGTTCCGGGTCCAGTTAATATCCTGCGGAATGTTATGTGGGCCCTGATGGACACCGGTGCCATAAACCCACACATCCAATCCAGATCCCGAAAACATGCTCCCCATGTGCCCGTCCCGGCTCCTATTCTGGACTCTGGATTCTGGCTCTGGCCGAGGCTCCGCAGCATAGGGGTTTTTAAGCCGAGTGGAGCCCGGGACTCCGGGAACCCGGGAGTCGGGAGCTCGAAACAAAAGGAAAGGCACAGCGAGCGCCGGGATAATGAAAAAATTCCACCGCCGTTTAAAAATCATGATCAGGTCGGGTCTCCACAATGTGACACCAGGCCACGCCGGGAGTAGACGAGCCCCGACCGCCGGTGGACGATTTGGTGGAACTAACTGACCATGAACTATGGGGCGGCTCCGGGTCTATTCTCCTTTTTGTGCCGCACGATTTTTTTCCTCCTCTGGTCGAATTTGAATGCCTTTTGGCGGCTGGACTCACCACTGAGCCGGGCCCAGCCCCAGCCCCAACAGCTCCAGCAGCCCCAGTGCTCCCCGTTCGCCCCACGTGGGCCACATGCGAAATCAGCCCCGCGCGCTCCGAATATGCGTTTTGTCCAATTTTTACAACGCTATGCGATGCATTCATCGCATTTTCACGTTTGCTCTGCTGGCGTTTTTCGCCTTTTTTCCTCCCGCCGCGCCGCGGCCGACGGAGTGAATGGCGGCCGGGAGCACTTCATGGTTTGAATGACTTTTTTTCGTCACCAGTTTGTAGCGGTTTTCGTTCAACACGATTTCGGTCGGCGGTTTTTCACCCCAATAGGTGAATGACACCAAATTGAATAGAGGCGAAGATAAATAAGCAGATCGCCATTGTCACGGTCGACCTAATTAAATGGAAACCGCGGCGGATTTTTGCCACCATTAGAGCTATTAGAGTCAAGGCGCTGCGTCAGCTGTCCTACGTCAATATTTTTTCCATAGAACAGGCCCCAGTCCAAAATAAAATACATTAATTAGCGAATCTATTCATTTCCATCTATTAAATTTAAGTATTCCATTTTTTAACCTTAAATTCCTAGTGGAAGATATTGGAAAAACGACAAATAATCCCGAATGAACTTGCAATTCTATCCCGAAATAGCTGCGTTTTTTAATGAACTCTATATCTATGATTTTAGTACGTTTTCTCCCCATGCAAACTAAAAATCCAGGTTTTATCTGGGCTTCTATCCACATTACCACATTTCAAAAAGTGGGAAATGTCTGAAATCCGTATAAAACCTGGGTTTTTTCGACTTGAATGGGACGAAAATGAACTAAAACCTATATATGTAGTTCATTAAAATAACGAAGCTTATGTTGTGAGTTTATCTGTGAAGTATAACAGTTTAGTGAATTCCTTAAGTTGATAAGCGAGTCAAGGTTTGAATTGTCTTCGTCCTTCGTGAGATGAAACGAGAAAAACTGTCGGAGCGAGCTTTCCTTAAATTACTATCGAATTTTACTCTTTTAGTTTACCTTGATTCATTTAAAATATTAAATATCGAGCTAAGAATACGAATTCGAACAGCTCTGCTTTGTCTTCGGCTTAATTGGAATACTACAATAGATCAGCTTGTTTGCTGACGCCATAAACTTTCAAAACAAGGCGAAGACGAAGACAACGTCTTGAATTCGGACAGACCCTTAGAATGAATTAAAAATCATTGAAGTATTTAACACGATTTATTAACAATGAAATTAACAACTGACCTAGCCTGATATTTGAATTATCCCTTCTTTCAATAATTATGGAACTTTCATTTTCTAAAATATTATAAATTTTTCATTTAAAGTTATGTACTTCAAACAAATATTATTTTATTATTTTTTTGCTTTAAAACTTTTCCAAATCCGATGTAGAATATTCCTAGAAAAGTTTTAAATCAATATTTAGTTATACACGATCAAGCAGACAGATGGACAAACAGATAATTTTTAATAAATTGTTATTTTGAACGGTTTGTAATGGATTCTAAGATACTATCTGAATAAACTTTGAAACCTATGAGAATATAGTTTTCTCATAATCAATTATAATTTCAATAACACGACTTTATCATACTAGATTAATGAAGTTTAAAGCATTTTAAAGATTTAGATTTAGCTATTTATAATGATAAAAGTAGAAGTATTTCTCTAAGCGCATCTGCAGAAAATATATAAAAACCATTAAAGTAATAAGACCTGCAGTTAATTATAAAACAAATGATCTCCTGGAGCCCACCTTACGAGACTACAAACAAATTGTTTTTCTCCAGGTCAAGAGCCTCCGAGGAAATCAGCGCAAATGTGCCGCTTAAGCTTCACCGCCTTAATGGATTTGCAGGGAATTTCAATAGGTTACACGATGCGGTGCGGCCTGAATAATCATTACATCTCAATTACATGTTCGAAGCCGCAAGCATCATCTGTCCACCGGAGGTCTTATCCAGGAATCACTAGCACACACCCGGGATGGGCCGGGATGGGTCGGGATGGCCGGGAGGGGGATGTGTGGTGCCCACCCATGACGCACTTGACGTATAATCCACATTCCACTCCCACTTGCCGGGTGAAGCACCTTTAATGTCCTAATCATAGAATCCAGACGGGAATGTCGTAAAATGCAACTTTATTCCCTGGTTTTGCTCGTTGATTGTCGGATTCCCGGGGCAACACATGCGACGCCTCCGGGGGAAACATGACTTCAAAGGGCGGCCTTACCCACGAGGAGGCTCCCGGCGGGCGTCATCATAAATGATGTAAACAAAAATTCTGGACCACACACCGAGATGTCGGCCGGGACGGGACTCATGGCTGGAAGATCTCTCAACTTTGGCAAATTAAATGACTTACAGTCAACAATGTTATGACACTTTCCGCCTTCGATAGGAACTAGTAGTCAGAACTTTGGCCCCCTCCGGCCGTTCCCTCCGCTAGCCCTAGTCTAGCCAGACTGCAGTGCAGTGCAATGGATGGGCCCCCCCGGTGCATGTTGCATTATGATGCAGACGTGACACTTGCTATGGAATTTGGTTGCACACGAACGGCCGTGGCCCCGTACGTCTGCGATTATGCGGGGCTCACACAAGGGCGGCCCCGGCCGGCAAAGTTCATTAGGGAAAATCGTGTTTAGCGGCATACAGCTAACATCCCGGTTAACTGATTTGATGCATTTAAGTGGACCTGAAGCATTCCTGGTAGGCAGAAATATCCCGAAGACCCAGAACCCCCCATGACCTCCGTCCCGATTCCGCCGATCCTGATCCTGAACCCATATCAAGGCGTATATGCGTCGGGACGCCGCCGTAGAGGCATTACTATGAAATGCATTACTGATATAGCATCATAATATTCTGGCCACAGGAGGATACCCTCGGCGGACCAGAAATTCAACCTATACGTCAGCATCTGATGTGAGAATTCAGAATCGCGTCATGATGTCGTTTGGGGTTGCTTTTGTGATAACCACAATGTCGCACGCCAGAATAACCCTTTTGCCCCCCCGTTTACCCCTCCCGTACCTAAAAACACAAGTGTATTAACATACCTAGATGAGGACACAAAACATACCGACACACGTATGGCTCGATTCCATATGCGAAAATGCATTTTAGACGCAGGCCAACGTTCCGTGTCCGTTTAATGCACCCAACCAAACAGGATACCAAAGCCTTTAGGCTTGGGTTTTGGTTTGATTGTCACTTGTTTTAGGGTTTTCCTGGACAAGCCATGTAATATTTGTGTTTATTATCATTATGGAGAGATGCTAGTCTTAGCCCTCTCTGTCCGACTGTGCCAAAATTCTGCCCGCAGAGCCTGTTATCGCAAGCAAGACTTATTAATTAGTGCACCGATTTTAGGACAGGACCTGCTTTATGGACGCCACTGGGAGAGGCTTTAAAAACGAAATTCTAATTAGGTTGCATCCGTAGCCCGTAATAAATAGGGACAAATGTTTCAATTGTAGCGCCTCAGTGCGGCTAGTACAAAATTTAGCGTTGAACATTTTCTCGTTCGTCTATTTAGTGAAAAAAAAAACGCTTTCAAGTGTTTTAAAATAATTTATTGTACAAAACTGTATTCCGTACAAAAAATATAGACACTTAACATTATAAATGATAAATAAAGATTTGGATTATCATATACTTAAATCAAAATCCATGATTTAAGCCGATCTTCATTGGAAGTGACATTTCTTAATCAAATTTATTAAACCTTATCGGTAACAAAGGCGACTATTTGTCTCATAATTCATCGGCATATGAAGAACATTTAACATAAACACTAGAAACTTAATTTAAATTCAAACTGAATTTAAGAGTAATTTTAATTTTTTTCTGTCGACAATTTAACAGCGAAGCGCAAATTTTTGCAGTAATTCTGCAAAATAGTGTGAGAAATTGCATTAACTTTTTATGTGATGTTCAATCAGTTTGTAATTATGAGTGATTTTGCACCAAATTGATGTAAACATATGAATTAAATTATAAAAATATGTCAAATTGGAGTCGATTTACGATCAAGATTCTCTCATTTATCTGAACCAAATTTCAGCGAAAAAAAATTTATGGATTTGGTAGAATAAAATTGTCATGATATCATTAATTTGACAACAAATACTTAAAACTTACAGTACTAGTATCCCTATAGAATTGATAATATATAATAGTTTTATGGTTCTCCCAGAATATACTTCAAAATTTCTCTCAGTGTCCAAATAACCAAAAATGCATTAATAATAAAAGAGTGTATTTTCCAGTAATTCCTATCATTTACAATTTTTGTAGTAATTTTATTTTTCATAATTCAATTTGACCAGTCAAAGAATATAATTTGTCTAAAAAATAACTATATTTTAAAAGAATCCCTTAAATTATTAAAGTTGTTTACTAAATATAGGTATTTTTGGTTTTATTGAGGAAAACAGCATACCATTTATAAAAATTGTTAAATAAAAGTGAAATAATAAATATTGCATTTGGTTTTGCAGAAAAATGTGCAAAATTAAATGATCAACTATGTTTTAAAATACATAAAATGTGGAACATTTAAAGTAAAAGAAAAGGTCAGCAGTATTAAATGGAAAAGTTATATACTTGAACCGATTTTAAAATGGACAACTGCCATCGCAATGTAATATTGTTCCTAATAAATGTTATAAAGTGAAGTTAAAGAATCTTAGGAGCGCCAAAGAGTGAACTGTTAAGCAACTGACTTACCTAAATCTTAAACAAATTGATAATGCACCTAACTGGCACTACCACGCCAACAGCTAGTTCTACTACAAATGCGTCAAGTGGTGGTACGACTGCTGGAAATGGCACAACCACGTCCGGCGGCACGACCGTGTCCAGTGGGACCACAGAGAACGCCACGCCGTCGGCCACGAGTCTCCTCAACGAGGCCTACACCAAGATGACCTCGGACATCCTGGCCGAACGCACCCTAGGCGACTTCCTGTCGGAGCACCCCGGGGAGCTGATCAGAACCGGGAGCCCCCTCTTCGTCTGCACAGTCCTGCCACCCCATTGGAGGTCGAACAAGACCCTGCCAGTAGCTTTTAAGGTCGTAGCGCTAGGAGACATAGGCGACGGGACGATGGTCACGGTCCGGGCCGGGAACGACGAGAACTACTGCGCCGAGCTCCGAAACTGCACAGCTGTGATGAAGAACCAAGTTGCCAAATTTAACGACTTGCGGTTTGTGGGGAGGAGTGGTAGAGGTAAGTGTTTTTTATTATACAATATTTCTTAGCAGTTAGTCATTTTAAAAATACAAAGTACAAACATACGCTAAAACTTCGCTATTCAATTCAAAACACAATATTTAGTAAATAAGCATTTTGCAAAAGGAATGTGGCTAGTTAATACGAATTTTGTAAAAGGAAAATGTTTAGTCGACAGACACTTTTGTAAAAGGAAATTATTTAAATAATAAGTATTTTGTAAAAGGATGTTGGGTATATGGTTTTTCGGCCATTTGCAGTAGGGAAGTCTAGAATTTTCATGGAAGAACCTTTTTACTACATACCAAAATTAGCGAAGAAAGTATCCCCAAAAAGTACATAATTTACTTAAATTCTGCATAACAACATCTTGAAAATTATATATTTTTAAATTTTAAAGTAACTTACATTACACGGAACCGACCGACGCAACACACCCCTTCTTCTCGTAACTGACATCAAAATAAATTTACAAACAGAGGCCGTACATTAACTTCCGATTGTAGGTATGAAACTTCTCGAATTGAAATTTCAGATCTATTCACACTATAAAAACCGTGGAAAACTGGCGTAGACCAAAACATGATTGAAACTTATCTCTTTCTTTGGGTCTTCTTCTACTTTGCGCAATCCGTATTCAAAATCATAAGTCTGACTCGTGATATTTATTTTTATTGACTTGTTTTTTTTTTCTCTATGTAATGATGTAAATTACACGAAGAAAAATGTATTGATGATTGATGTATTGTTGATTTCTAGATTAGATCTATAAAAATTAATGGAGGTAGGCTATCACCAGTGCTAATCAAATAGTTACAAATTTTTTCTGCTATTTTTAAACTACTCGCCGAAAATTAAAAACACTTGTCCGTTTCATTTCTTAACGAAATTTACAGCTTTTCAAGAAGTAGTGAATGACCAAATTTTCGAAATAATTAACTATTTATTTAATGAAAAATTCTAAATAGTCTTTTAGATTTCTGGCTTCATCAATGTTTAATTTGATATACATACATATGATTTAGTAAACTACATATTTTGCTTTACTGTTGCAATTGTAGATCTAAAGCTAAACTATTTATTGGTGAAAATTCAATTTTTGTGTTATTTTTGCTGGCATATGTAAATGATTCAAAAAGGAAAAAGTAGGTATTTAAAAAAAAAAATAACGATCTTCAGTGACTTTATTCTGGTTTTCGATGCGTATTGAATAAGTGGTCCTCAAATCAAATAAAACTCGCTGACAAATTGCCTGAGGCAAACACACAAAATTATGAACTCAAGCACCAGCATAATTCGCTAGGTAAACGTTATCCCGCGCTTAATCTTTCTGAGTGGCTTACTAATGGGCTTCACTTGTTCATCCTCATAAATCTTCTTTTCGGGTAAGGAGCTCCGCTCGAAGCTAACCCTGTTGCTGCTCCCAGCCTCCAGACGCAGACGGGCAAATCACACACCTCAAATCCTGGTGTAACTCGAGAATTTTTCTCCCTTCACCGCGTTTGGTAAAAGTGAAATTCACCCTCTGTGAAAGTTCAAACAAAACCCACCCCGGCGCGGGCGGAGCTCCTTAAGTAAGACTACCTCAACTTCTTTCGGCTCCGAGAAAAGGTCGTCTGGATATGGGAGAAAAATAAGATGTTTCCGGGAAAAAGCAAGGGCTCCCCAGGAGCGACAGAAGAAGTCTGCGAAGGAAATTGCTGCCGGAGAAGAGGGTTCCCGTGGGAAGATGAAGCTGCAGAAAAGTTCCGACCTTGGGACCGCCTCGGCCCTATACATTTTATTTCGCCGGGGAGACTTCCCAAAGTGTTTTATTTATTTGGCGGCGGAACACTGCCGATTTCTGTTTCCGCCGAATTGATTGGAACTTTGTTAAATGCCGAAGTGGTTAATTGTGTTGTGTCCAACACAAAGTTTCTGATGGGAGGGTGCGATAAATGGCCTGGAACTTTTTTGGATTTTGATACATTTCCTATCTTTGAATAAGATCTTTAAGTGTGTTCTGAAATATGTAGTTATGCTTGTGATATGGAAATTTTCAAAACGTCTGAACTAGTCTTATGTATCTAAATATTTAAACCCATACGAAAACTCTTATGGGTGGGCCTTACCCATAAACCTATTGTATTGAATTCCTGAGGTTAGTTTTTAAAGACAAAACGTAGTGAAATTAATCTAATTGACTCCGAGATCAAATTTAAGGAATTTCAGAATTTTTTGAGACAGTTTAGAAGGAACTCAAACTAAAAACCTCAAATTTACGAATATAAGAATAAGATCGGTTTCTAAACCAAAGTTCGGTTGCATTGGTCAATCTCGCAGAGCTCATCCTCTAGAATTGATTTCATTTTAATCTTGTATCTATTTTTTAAAACTCAAAATTTAAATAGTACCTACCTACATGGCTGTTTTTTTTTTTTTTGTAGTACAAAACACGTAAATATTATTATACGTATTTAGGAGATCAACCGTACCTACCTACTATTAAAAAAACATGCAATCTCACCAAGTTTATAATAAGCCAATTATACCTTACTTTAAAATAATGAAAATGTTAGTGAAAATCTAAGGACGCAATATTTTCGCAAGTATCCAAGATATATTATTTTCATATTATGTATAATATCTAGGTACATATGAAAAATTTTATTTTGTATAAATCAACTAAATGTATAAACGCAGCAGGTTAAGAAGCATTTTTTTTTTAAACAAGATATACTGAATGAGAATTAATTCATATTTAATATACCCCTTTTTTCCTTCAAAATTCACTTCAGGATCGGGACATACTGTGCAATTCATTTTATTTCATATCGAGCCACGTTTTTAAATTGAACTAAAAAGTATAAAAGTGAAACATATAAACATACAGACATGAAAGTGAGTTAGTATTATTGCATTGTCATTCAGTTCTGAGCAATGTTTAAAGTTTCAAACCCCTAGCTTATCGAAAAGTTAGCTTAAAATCGAGTTTTTTAATTTGACACAATCGAGTATAATAAAGTCACAATTTATTAAAATTAGTGTATACCAAATATTCAACAATATGGAAACTATACTATAAACTCGAAATAATCACATTCTTAACATTTCTTTGTAGATGAATTTATGGTCATAAATTTAACCAATTTATATTCTCTTTCAATTTTCCAACCTTCAAATTAGATAATACGCAAAATAAAGTCACAAAATTTAGAATGTTTTAAGTTGGGTATTAAGCATTAATTTAGGCTAATATTATAATTGATAAATGAATGTTGCCAGTCTTAATAGTTTTACTAAAACGTAAATTTGTCTTGAAAAAAGAAAACTTATTATTGCTTTCTGCTTTCTGACAAATCGCCAAAATGAAGGGAAACGTTAATATGTTCCTTGATAGAAATATTGTGTAGTTTAAATAGTGTTTAAGTGTGTTTAGATTTAATTTATTTGATGCTGGCATCGATTTTATAATTCAGCAAAAATAAAGATTCTCCCTATGTAACTAATTACAGGGTCTAGAGGGTTTTAGGGCAAACCCGTTCAATCAGTCTCAAACAGGTCGGGAGGGAGAGGATTCAAATGAATTTATTGCTGCCCTTGTAAATTTCGTAAGCATGACCGCTCTCGGTGGATAACACTTTCGCCAAATCAGGATAATTAAGTTCACTTTTGAAAAGTTCCGGCCTTTTGTCCATCTAAAGTAACGTGAATGTGTTTGTTATGCATTTGCCGGTGAGCGTAAACTCACCACTTAAAACCTTTTGAACCAGGAAAACAAAAGAACCTTTCGCAACCCCAAAGAGCGACACTTTTTCGGTGGAGTAAGCTTTTTAGGGACCAAAATTCGAAATCTAGACAAAAACAAAAGCTTCAATGATTTACACAGAAATTAAAAGACCACTCAGGGAATACGCCCGATTCACCTAAGTGCGGGAGGTCACCGGGGTTGGGGTGCGTTCGTAGTTCTCGAAACTTTTGCGAAAATGAAATTTTCCGTCCCCGAGTTCCAGTTGACGCTGTCGACGCTTGGGTTTGGTGTGTCGGCCCTAGAAACAGATATTCTGCCTGCTGTTTCGAGAAGTTCGCCTTGCTGCGTCTGTCGTGCCGGGCAGAGCTGAGGGCACTAACCATCCCCATGTTGTTAATTCAAAATTTTCTGAATTGTTAATCCATTATCCTCTTTACATACATAAATACCATTCACATCCCTTCTGAGCCTCATTACAGGCTGCCGTCACTTGCCGAGGGGACCTCCGACCTCCACATGTTCAGTTTTCATGAAACTGCAAATCCGGCCCGGCTCCCCGGGTTCATTTCCATGAGACGGTTTTAAGGGTCCGGGAGGGGTGGGCGGATATTGCAAATTTTCCGTGGATGTATGACCCTACGTTTTGTCCTTGTCTCCTTTTATTATGCCCCGGATCCGGCAGAGTGTGCAAGTGTGGTTTGCACCTATTCAAACTGATTAAGCTGTCGCAGGGACACACAGAGAGAAGTTAAATTACCAGAGCCCCTGCTTTTCGTTAGCCACTTTCCCAAAAGTTTAGACTCTGGATAAATTCAATATTTTTGTTAAATTGCAGTAGGTAGTAGGAGTTAATAAAAACTTGATGTCATCTCACCGTTTAAATAAAGTAAACTTTTTATGCGAATATTCAAATTTGGTTTACAACTCACAAACTAAAATTTATTTTGGATTCCTGAATTAATAAGGTTATATGTATGTATGCCTACGTACCTTCGTAAATATGCATTTAATTGCTTTTTAGAGCATAAAAAACGCCACAAAACTAAATTTCCCATCCATTAAACATTTCATAATAAATATAATTTATAAAATAGCACTTCAATTCTATTTAAAAAAATTATAACATACATATATTTGTAACACATTATTTTTACTTTTTAATTTGATATATTTTTTTTTAAAACAACTTTAGAATACCTATGTTCAGTGCTTAGCATTTTTCTAAAATTATTCAAGAAATTTATCTTAAAATAGAAAAGTTTTTATATTTTATTTGTGTTTTTAGATATGTGATGTAACTGGGCTCGAAAATCGGAAACATTTTAAAGAGATTTCACTGTTTCTCTATTTTTATATCAAAGTGGCATTTGAGCGGTTTTTTTAATTAAAAGCAATAATAATAAGAAAATTTGTCTACGAATTCATAGTGTAGGTGATTTAATTTCGAAAATATAACAACAACTTTTAACCAATTTCAAAATATTTTGTAAGCAATTTCTCATTGTTTCCTTTTAATTTGAACTTTTTAGTTTCGAAGGGTTAAAAAATTTTAATAATTTTAATTACAAACTTCTTCCAGGACATAAAAATTTCGATTTCGAAAAAATTCCGAACGAGTGGAATTTTGTGAAGAACTTGGAGACCTTTATTTTGATATAACGCATATATCCAAAAGTATCCTAAATTTGAAAAAGTGCTTCTTTCTTTTTTGAGTGTTTACGAAAAACTAGAATAAAGGTACCTACTGTTGGGGAAATGCTTAGAATATAATTTCAGTCTAGCTTGAAATTTTGCGATCCACATTGAAGAGTGCCATAAACACCCGATTGATTCTCAAACCTGTTTCAGTTTTAATTGTCAGTTTATGAAATATAAAATTTCTTCTTTGCCGCTTTTAAATAGTAATGTTAGAAAAAATGCACAAATTTGATAGTGCTACAAATCCGTTTAAACAAAGCATTATTTGTTTTCAATACCAAACGTAAAATCATTTGCCTGAAATGATAGCACACAATTTTCGATCCTAGATCGACATTTCAGTCTCGTTTGAAAAAGGTCATAGACATCTTCAAATTAGGTTTGACTCAATAACGTTTTTAATCCAAATCGAATTTCAATCCGGCTGCAAAAGGTAATAATAAATGAGGTATGTACTCGTACTTCGTGGATTTAAGGAAATGGAAGCTTACTGATTATGAGGGTTACATTTAAAAAAATAAAATTATTCTAAAATGTCCCAATAATCGAACATCAACATAGCCGCTTCATTTAAACTGATAGCTACGAAGGTATACATATGTACTACAATACCTAAATTAATCGTATACAAATGCAAAACAATCCCTCCGTAATGATTATGTTACCGTATAAATTAAGACAATTTAAATCGTGTTTTTCTTTGCTTTTATTCCATTACTTGAAAGCGTTAACCCTTTGGAACACCTTTTCGCTATAGAAACCGGCGGCCCTGGAGCATTCTTCCCTTTTCTGAAGATATAAATCTTCTTCACAAAAGGCAAGCGCATGGTAACATTCTTCGGGATGAATTTATTCCGCCTTCTCGAAGGAGGGACTGTTTGCTAACTTCCTCACATGAAAGCCTATTCGTGTGTGATTTTCTCAAGTGGCAAACAAGTGGTAAGAAGACGCCTCCACACTAATGTAAATGAAATTTCACTTTTCAATTTTCGTGAAATGGTTGGAGGCAGTTAATGTAGAAACCGCGATTCTTTGTTCTCGTCCTGCGCCAAGAAAAGGTATGAATAGAATTTTAGCTACACACACCGATGACATGACAAAACGGCTATAGATTCACGAAGTTTCAGATACGGTCGTCATTGCGTTTTAAGCGTTTTTCCCCGCAACACCAGATGACAGAAAATCTTAATTAAAACTCTGAGATCGATAAATCTAATTACGTATCGTTATAAGCACTTCCACTTTGCCCTCGGTTCATGGGGAATTGCGAGTTGCCGAGAACCTGTCGGTCGAAGCATATCCGAGATTTGCTAACTTCCCTTCTAACTGGGGTGAACGTTTATGGAAACTATGTGTTACAAGGTCTAGGAAAAAACAAAAAGGTGTTTTAAGGCTAGCAACTAGCAACCTAATTTTACATCTGATTTCCTTTTCAGTTTTCAAAGGAAAATAGTCAATAAATTTAAAGAACATTCATATTTTAACAAATTATAGGTAGATTTCATATGAAATACTACCATTACGGTAGAAGATTTCGGAAAATGAATGATGCCAAAATTTGTTTTAGAGGTCGTCGATTTCAAAAATGAAATTAATTTGAACAATTTTATACACATAAAGGAACGTATATAAACTTGTGGACATTATAAAAGGCCGTATTTCTTAATCGATTTTGATAAAATTTCGCCTATAGGTACGTTTATCCTGCCAATATCACGGCTTAGTTCGTAAACGAAATCGGTTAAGGGGTTTAGGATACAGGGTCGACTTAAGTTATATAAAAATGGGTTGAATCCTAAATCTTTCGTATTTCTTAATCTCTATTAACCAAACTTAACATACGTAATAGCTCTAAGTCGTGTTACAAAATAGTGATGATCGGTCACATGGAAATATCTCAGCTGTGTTGGTAAATGGGGTGAATAGGTCAAAGAGGTGAAGAATTCAGCATTACATTCCCTTCAGTAAAAATAATATTTACCTACCACATTGAAATCTACCTCTTCCTTCTGGCTGCCGCATTAATTACAAAACGAATAGAATTAATGTTATTAAAAATATGTGGTTTAAATCTTATCAAAATCGTTTAAGTTGATCTTGAGTTATCTTGTAGACCAGTTTGAAAATCGTAGTTTCGAAAAAAAAAAAATAAAGAAAAATAGGTTAATCGTGAAATGCAAGGAATATTTGTTGTAAATCAGGTAATAATTGGAATTTTGAAATGTGAATACTTAAAATATTCTTATAGTATTTTTTTTTTATAATGAACTACTGGTCAACTGATAAGTTTAAATCAGATTTGAGTCAGACTTTAACCTGCTTTTGCTAAGCTTAGTTCGGTTTACGTCCATTAGAGTTCAGCTTAATCCAAACTTAAATTAAGCTTAAACTATAGGCTTAGGTCCGGTTTGATGAAATGAATATCTTATGTACTATTAAATTTAAGTATAATAATAATAATTTCGCTCTGAGTTTTTGTATCCTATCATGATTTGTTTTGTCTTTTATGAATGCAATATTTTTGCCAATGACGGCAAAATTAAAATAGCCGAGGGAGATTGTGAGTATGAGAGTATGTTTGATAATTTACGCAGTCATCAATTTTTCCGCAAAGCCGTATCCGGTGACAAGTCATTACAACAAGTATACCTGGTTGAATCAGTTCATTTGCCGCCTAAATATGAGGAACAGGAAGGACAGTCCATTCAAACTGCGGATTACGTTGCCCAGACATTATTGGTATATTGAGTGGCGAATTGATCGGCCATCGGCCATTATTCTGATTATTACTGCAGAGTGCAACGAATGCGGCCGCGTGCGGGTGTGTGAGTGTGCTCCTGGCCGATCCAGCAGCCCGTGTGCACACAGCCTTACTATGCTGCCCGGACAGAAGATGAATGAGTGCGGGATACCCCAGGGAGGACTGAAAGGCCTATTCAATTAACCTTGATGAGAGAATTGTAGGCACACATGAAAAGCAAAGAACCGACCCCATCTGCACTGCGTGGAGAGGGCGCCACTGCTACTGTTGAACTGTTGATGATGATGAATTGAGTTTCCAGCAATTCAGGCCTGTTTCCTCTTTTTATTTTCATCTCGTGGTCACTAATTGTGCTCCCCACAAAGGGAGACTTTAATCGATTTTGACTTTTGATTAAAAATGTTTTAGTGTTGGTTTTAAATCAGCTCCATGAAATTTGTGATCTTTTATGTAACACCCCACTCATTGCGTCGGACGAAGTCATAATTCGAATTATAGCAATAATTTGTTAAAATAACTATTTACATACATACGTATCATCATATATACTGCTTCTTCTACAAACACAGAACTTAAACAAAATAAATAAATATACCTACCATTTAATTTAAATACTTACTTAAAAATTTGCCTATTTGTATATTTTTACCATAAACATACTTTTTTATTTCCAAATGTTTCGTACCTATTTATTGTTGTTTAAAAGCAAGAATTTATAAAATTTCATTAAAGTAAAAACTAAAAACATATGTTGTTTTGGTACAAAATATGTTAACGAAATATTAATTAAAGGTTTTTTGAAAACGGTATTTCACATTAAAAATGGTTACGGATATAACCCCACAATAGTACAAATTACATCAAAACTATTGTAGAGATAGAAAAATATGACATGATTCCATGCCTGCTTCCGAAAAAGACTTATTTTTAAACTAAATTTCTCTTCGCGACTTCGAGTGGATATCGAAATAAATAGAAATAAAAACAGCATAGGGAAAATACAAAATTTCATGTTTTTATTTTCATAAATGAAGGATTTCCATACTATTTTGTGTCCCCTATTTTATCCCCTTTTTCTAAGATGGGTGCTTATGTCACAAAAGAAACAAATTGTCCAAATTTCATATAATTAGCAGTTTCGGCTCGAGTATTTTATGTATTGTAGATAACAGCCATATAGCGATGTGAATTTACATTATTCAAGATGTTTATTAAAATCATGTACCTTTTGTTTTAATTGTAATATTGCTTGGTTATTTTTTCGACGAAATTGATATTAAATTCCATGCTCACAAAGCCCTAAGTATGAATTCATATTTTCGCGGGCCGAAAAGAGCTCGATCAGTAGGTACGCATGTGCAAGCGATTTGCCTTGAATTTATACCTAAATTTTATATTAAAAACATTATTAGAAAAAGTTATAAACAAAATAACGTGGAAAAATTATTTGGAAAACGATTTTTTTTACAAATTAAGATTTTTAAAAACTTTTGTGATAAAATAATATTTTAGGTTATATCTACAAACTACACTCATAAATGTTTATATTTTTTCCCTCACAATTCTACAAGATGATAGAGTGCATGCCGAGAAGAAAAAATTGTCGAAGAGACATTCATATTTAATTTAATAAGGTACCTACTTTCTTAAACTTTTATAATAAAACTAAAAAATTAATTTGAACTCTTCAATATATACTCAATAAATAATAATAATTGGAAAAATATGAATGGAAATTGCTTTTGGTTTTCTACACCAGGTTACCCCCCTTAAGTTTTGTTGATCCAGAGTTCGCTCCTGAGTTAAAATATGCACATCAATCGCAAAAATATACAACTCGAAAGGCTTTTTCAGATATTACTTACTAGTAGTTTTGAGGTAAATATACCGAATAAAAATAAGTAAATGATGTGGTTTTTAAAGTTTCCCATTACAAAAATCTGAGAACTAGCAAGGGGGTTAGTATCGAAACAGCGCAGATGCATTAACTTGATTAAGGCTACTTAAATTTCGCAGAATTACCAGAAAATTCGGAATTGAAAACTCACGTTCCTCCCCAAGCGGAAAGCGTCTAAAGTGCTGAATAAATTGGAGTTTTGTGTTCGGCAAACAGCTCACGAATAAAGTATGCAGCCGGCGACTGCATAAATGTAAAACTCTCTTCCCGCGGCTGCATTAGAACGATGCAGCGGGCCAACAAAATTTAGCTTAAACAGATAGAAGCCATCTCGAGCCAGTCACCTGCGACGAGCGGGGGCTGCGACGGCCGACGTCCCGGCGCTGCGGGGGTGTGGAACAACCCGGTGCATTTTGCCACTTCACCATTTTCTAAAATCATTTAGGATGCAATTGCCCGGGTTTGAATGAATTTCGAAAACTGGCGCACGAGCACTGAGCAAATTTAATGCAATTACCCCGCTCGGCGGTGAACACGTATCGAAATCGCATATCCGAGTCGCAAACAATTTTTAATAGGCACTGTTTCGATGTCGTGGTGTTTGCACAATTTCTACAGTTTGACGGGACGATTTATAGGTTCGTGTCGCAATGCAAATTTATATAGAAAATGGTCCACGGTTGGGGCTAAGTAGATGCAGGCAATTTTACAAACAGGCGTTAGGGGTTAAGTGCTTTCGATGGTAAATCCGCAATTTTTAATGAAAGCGCTCAATATGCTAATGCTAATCACGATCCCGAGGGAGAGGCCTACAGGCCAACAGGCTCATATCAGCAAACATTGAAAAATTGTGATATAATATGTAAAAATTACTTAAATTTCCAATTTAATCCTCTAAAAATTGCTGAAATTAGTGGCTTAGTTTCATTTAAAAAGCCTGCGAAAACATGTTTCAGCCGTGGTATAGGTCCACTTTTTAACATTATTGTTTTAACAACTTCTCTAATTAAATCTTATTGTGAAGACGGCCCTAATATGAATTTTTCAGAAAGTTGTATACAAAATAACGAATAATTTATACCCTATTTTAATTACTGATGTAGTGATTTCATTTTTTAAAACAATATAAATAATTTTAATAAAAATATAATAAAGAAAAGAACTACGTATCTACTTCAAAAATCGACTCTCTGCCAAAAACGAGTATGTACATTATTAGACCTTAATTATGTGTTATTTTTAAGATAAGTATACGCTAATTAAAACAAAACTAATAATCAATAAACAAAAAAGAATAATAAAAGTTATAAAATCGAGTTTTTGAAGTATGAAAATGCACGAAAATACATAGGATAGCATAAAAGTTTTCCTTGTCTTGAACCAAGATTTTACTATTAAACAAATATCAACTAATTAATTCGTGGGATAACGCAAAAGTCCTAGAAATATTTTCAATTTTTTTTTACGTCAGGACAATGCATGTCTGAATTCCCACAGTTGTTATAATAACATTTAAAAGTGGACATTACATTAGGTGGTTCAAAAAATCAATTTGTTTTTTATTTAATAAATCATCGGAAAAATAAGCTCAAAAGTTTCGAAACGAAACTTGGATTCATTCGCACTGGTAACGTTCCTTTGCTGAAGGCCGCTGCCCTGCGCTCAAGCGCTGTCTTAGATAAAAACTTTAAACGCGTTTATGATAAGAAAAATAGAAATTACAAAATAACGATTATCAAGTAATTTTTACTTTTGAATCGCTCGATAACGATTACTTAGTAATTGTTTTTTTCGATCGCTGAATAATGATTAAGAATTAAATTTTATTTTTTGATTGTTCGAAATTAAACTCATTTCATTATTTTCCTTCATAAAAAAAAACATTTTGGAATGATACCACTTTCTTTCTTTAATTCGGTTAAAAGCCGTTTCTTATTATTATTTATAATAATTAATTATTACTTGATCGTTATCAACCAATCGAAAAATATAAATTACTTGATAATCCTTATCGAGCGAATGAAAAATAAAAAAAACCTCGTAATCGTTATCCAACGATCGAAAAATAAAAATTGCAACTATACATATTATTCAAATTGAATTTAAGTAAGACTACAAATGAAATAATTGAGTGACTCAATTTAGAATTTTATATTTAAAAATTCGTAGCTGAATTCAGATATCGTTTATTAAAGCGTTTCAACGGAAATTTAACTATTATTTCTCTCCCTGTTCTCTAGCTAAACAAATTATTCTTACAAGTTTCAATCTTTATCGAAAATCGAAAAGACCGTTGAACAACGTTTAGACGTGTTGTAGAAATAAATTAATATTGCATGAATTTCTGTGTGAATTCAAAAAGTAAGTAATCGTTGGTCAGACGACCGCAGGGGCATCGATGAGGTTAACTTGCTCCAGGGCCTCGATGTGATGGGTCTGAGATTAATAAGACGGCTTATGGCAATAAATCCGCAATTTCCGATCACAACAATTGCGCCACTTAAGGGATTTAATTGTGGAACAGGGCGCTCGATCGGTCCCTTAATCTTTTCCTACGGCGATGAGGCTGGCACCGTGTTCGGCGGTAATTAAACCCCCGCCACCACCCGCCCCGCCGGGCCAGGTGAGCAGAACCCGCTCCGGTTGCAATCAATAGCTAAATCAAGTGTCAGACGCCTTCCACACGCCGTCTGGCAAAGTGCTGTCGTGACAGCTAAGTAATTGGTTTTTTATTATTTCAGAATGCGATCTAACTGCCCTGAAATCGAGGACTTCCTCGATGCCAATCGCGGCTGCGGTGTCTTTTTATATCCCCGGGCTGCGAGGTCTGTTTGCTTTCACGCAATAAACCGGAAGCCGATTGCTCTCGGCATGCAATTGATACCCAATCGGAGGTTAGCAAAATCGGTTTACAACCGCGTCGGGACGGGGGCGCCGCCAATGAACCCGGTAAGTGCGGCCTAGAGACGACACCGCGACCGTTTTATTGAAATCAGTTGACAGTAAATTTTGGGGGTTTTGCGTGTTTCGCTCTCAAGGTTTCGTTTTGGCAGTTGCTTACTGCTTTTTTTTTACGGGTAATAAATGACTGTCTATTTACAACCCTTCGATGTCTAGCTCAAATTATTCACAAGTGGTTAGCAAAATGACGTTGTTGGATCGCGCAGGACTCAGCAATTTTAGGCTCAGTCCCGGGCGGGCCAACGACACAAAAAAGCGCATCGGGTGCATCACATTCCTAAATGCACAGCGCGCTGCTTACGTCGCGTCAGCAATTTTGAGGTACTCGGTGATTGCACTCGCCGGCCCGTGGGTGCACGGCCACCCAAGGGCCGGTCGAATTACTGCGGAGTCTGGTGCTCACCCGATGCGCTTGCAATATCAGCGCAATTGTTCTAGACTTAAGTTGAATTATAAGTTGGCTGAAATAAATTATTCATTCGGCATTTGGACAGCAGTCAGACAAGTCTTTAATTTTATAACCTGGGATTTTTGGTCATCTAAAGGAAGTCATAGCCGTTTCATCTTTGAATCAGCAGCAGAGAAGCATCATCATTGTAAGAGGTTGCATTGGTACTAAGAACCAACTGCGACGCGTTTTCCCGAGCGTGCTAAGCGAAACGCTTAGTGCATTAGGGCTTAAAAGTCAAAAGAGACTGAACATTTGGTGACCCCGACGTGATTCGCAATTTAATTTGAGTGAAGAAAATTAAAGTGAGTTAAGTTTGAGATAAAGAAGATTTCCAGCGCAAATCAGGAAGATGGATGCTCTCGCTGTTCAACAGGAGGCCACAGGAAAGGCAATTCAGCAACTGATCAGCAATTTTAATAAGGATTCGGCTGATCGGAAATCTACAGCGTCTTACTTTCAAAGACGATTAACAGAGTTACAAGAACTCTGGAACGAGTTCGATGCTCGACATAAATCTTGTGAAGCTGCGGACCCTGATCGAGAGAATCGGTATTTCACGTCAAGGTATTATACCGCGATTTCGCATTTGGTGCTCAAATATGAGAGCATTTTTAAATCAAAAATCGACGATTTCATTCGCAAGGAAGCAAGCACTTCCAAGGCGGGATCGTCAGCTCAGCCAAGTCAGGACGTGAGCACAGCAATCCGGGAGCCGCAAACAGCGACCGCAGAGGACTCCAACCATACCAATATTTCGGACAAACCGGTCTTTTTAGTGCCTGGCATCGCGGAATCATCGTATCGAGAGGATAACTTAGGTGTCACACCCAGTGAATTAACCAAGGCTATCAGAAGGCAGCATGGGAGCCTAGCAGCTCTAGCTCGGATATTGGAAGGGATCAGCCAAGCTACACCTTCCATGTCCAAACACCACATTCAGGTGAAGCTGGAATCAATAAATCGGCAGTGGGCCAAATTGGAGGAGGGCCACGCCCAAATAATAGAACTTTGTGAGGAGCCCACGACAGTGGGATACAGAGTGGAAGAATACATCAGCTTGGACGATCAAGTTCAAGATATCAAAATTCTTCTTTATCAGAAATTGGAAGAATTAGCAGCCGCGCCACCAGGACCACCACATCTGAGCGCTAACACAGTCGTTCAGAATGCAGGAGCAGTCGCAACTTCTCAAATGAAGCTCCCAAGGATATCTCTACCCGTTTTTAACGGTGATTACTTGCAGTGGCGTCAGTTCCACGACCTATTCACCCAGATGGTTCATAACCAAAATATGGGAAGGTGCCAGAAAATGTGGTACCTGAAAACAAATTTGACGGGCGAGCCAGAAAAACTCATCCGTCACTATTCCATATCCGAGGAAAATTATACCGCGGCTTGGGACACATTGGTGAACCGCTACAATAATATGCGAATAATTGTTACAGCTCTGTTGAACAAGTTAATTGCCCAGCCAAGTATCCAACAGGAAGGTGCAGCGGCAATCAAAACTCTGCATGACACCACAAAGGAGTGTCTCAGAGGTTTAAACAACTTGGGCATCCCCACAGAAAATTGGGACCCACTTGTCGTTCACTTGTTGATGAAAAGGCTCGACAAGAATACACATGTGTTGTTTGAACAATCTCTCGACAATCCACGGGAAGTTCAGACATTAGAGAAATTATTGAATTTTCTCGAAACCAGATTCCAGTCCTTGGAGGCCCTGGGGACTAAAGGAAAATACATAGAAGAGGTGAATCGAAAACCTCCAACAGCAAGAGCACTTGCAGTTACAACAAACAAGGCGACCAAGTGTTCGTCATGTAAAGCAAATCACTCATTGTTTGCTTGTCCTCAATTTCTGAAACTCTTGCCGAAGAGTCGACTAGAATTGGTGAGGAACAACAAGCTGTGCATCAATTGTCTTAGACCAGGACACAATGCTTCAAGTTGCACATCAAGATCATGTACAAGATGCGCAAAGAAGCACAACACGTTGCTGCACCTGGAACAAGGGCCTCAAGGTCAGCAGCAACAATCATCGAACAACAATTCTCAAGTCTGTCAAACTCCAGTCACTCAATCGCACAATACAGGGCTGCAGCAAGCTGCTTTATCAGCACAGACTCCTGGCATGCAAAGGAGTTTGGTTTTATTGAGCACAGTAATGATTCAACTCACTGCAGATGATGGACGAAGCGTTCAATGCAGAGCGATACTGGACTCAGGGTCGCAACTCAACTTCATTACGCAGCGAATGGCAAAGGAATTGAACCTAGCCAAGATTCCTGACGCCATGGGCATCCAGGGAATCGGTGGAGCTGCTCAGCGTGCACAGCACAGAGTAAACGTCAAGCTTGTATCCAACGCTACAGGCTTTTCAACAAGATTAGAGGCATTTGTATTGCCAAAAATCATACCAAATCATCCAGCCGCAAATTTGAACATAGAGGATTGGTCAATTCCTCACAATATCAAGCTGGCAGACCCAGACTTCAATCGGGCCAACCGAGTCGACTTCCTAATTGGAGCTGAAATATATCATCAACTCCTTTCCGTCGGCCAAATTAAATTGGGTGAAAAGTTACCAATTATTCAGAACACTTTGCTGGGTTGGATTGTATGCGGAAAGGTAGGCGATTCTTCGCAGCACGAAGCTCCTCTTTGTGGCATCTGTAGTGAGGATCAGGAGCTTAGTCAACAGTTGGAGAAATTCTGGAAATTGGAGCAGGAAGAAAGCCCGCGCAAGACGCTCAGCTCGTCGGAGCAAAAATGCGAAGACTTCTTTGAAAAGACCACACGCCGAGATGGTCAGGGTAGATTTATAGTTAGTCTGCCATTTAAAGAAAATCAAATCAACTTGGGAGAATCGAAGGATATAGCGTTACAGAGGTACCTGTCCTTGGAGAGGAAATTCATTCGAGATCCGAGCCTGAAACAAAGGTATTCCGATTTCATGAAGGAGTATATTGAGCTGGGACACATGCAGCTCGCTGACATTGGATCAGTCAAAGCTCCGTATTACTTCTTACCGCATCATGCGGTAATAAAGCCTGATAGCACCACCACCAAGCTGAGAGTCGTATTCGACGCGTCAGCCAAAACATCCACTAATGTGTCGCTGAATGAGCTGTTGCACGTGGGACCAGTTATTCAAGAAGAACTGTTCACTACACTTATTCGGTTCAGAATGCCAAGATACGTTTTCACGGCGGACATCGAAAAGATGTACCGACAAATCCGTCTGAGAGAAGAAGACCAGAAGTATCACTTGATCTGGTGGAGACAAGATCCCAAGGAGCCATTAAAGTGCTATCAGCTCTGCACAGTGACGTATGGGACAACATCAGCCCCATACCTTGCAATAAAGTGCCTACAAACGTTGGCGGAATCAGGCAAAGACTCATACCCACTAGGCGCAGAAGTATTGAGGACCAGTTTCTACGTGGACGACGTCATGACCGGCTCGGACAGCATAACTACGGCACTGAGCATGCAAGGGCAATTAAAGGAACTGTTGCAGACAGCAGGCTTCAAATTGAGGAAATGGTGCGCGAATCATCCGAAGTTGCTGCAAAACCTCCCAAAGGAGGACATGGAAGTTCAACTTGATTTCCAGGACAAGGACCAACCTCACGTAAAAACCCTTGGTCTCACGTGGCTGCCGAAGTCTGACTCATTTAAAATAAAGACAACTTGGAATGAACGGCATAAGATCACTAAGAGAACTGTCTGTTCTGATGCGGCTCATCTATTTGATCCGCTCGGCTTAGTAGGGCCTGCCACGGTAATTGCGAAGATGTTCTTGCAAAAGTTGTGGCGCCTGAAGTTGGATTGGGACGCATCACTTCCAGTCGAGCTCCATACAGAGTGGACACACTTTCGGGAAGATTTGAAGACGCTGGACAGCATCAGTATTGTTAGGCATGCAAGCCTTCACAAGGAAGCCAAGTTAATGCAGCTGCACGTTTTTGCAGACGCATCCGAAAAGGCCTACGGTGCTGCTGTATACATCCGCATAATTGATAAAGGGAATCACATCACCGCGCAGCTGTTATGCTCTAGATCGCGTGTAGCTCCCCTAAAGACACTCACGATCCCTAGGCTGGAGCTGTGTGCTGCAAGGCTGGCGGTGGACTTAGCGCAGCGAGTGCGAAGGGATTTGTCTGGTACCATACTCGTAGGACAAACATTTTACTGGACGGACTCTGAGATTGTTTTATGTTGGATCAACTCAGCATCGTCATCATTACACACTTTCGTCGCCAACAGAGTGGCTGCTATTCAAGAGCACACTACTCCTCAACAGTGGCGTCACGTCAAATCCAAGGAGAATCCAGCGGACGTGTTGTCAAGAGGCATGAGTCCGAGAAAACTGAAGGATTGTGGCCTTTGGTTCTACGGACCAACATTTCTTCATGGTCAGGAATCAATCTGGCCACCTGTACAGCTGCCGAAGGTGGAACACATCCCCGAATCCCGGGTTGTACTGGCATCAATGTCCGAGCAGCACTCACAAAACGTGCTGGCCGGGATCAATCACGGAAACTCATTCCGCAAACTTCAACGAATTGTGGCGTACATAAAGCGATTCTCAAACGAGTTGAGGCGCCGGAGGACCACTGGAGCAGCTGCATCGGGTAAGGTGGTGTCTGATATTCCTCCGATTAGTGCTGAGGAATTGGAACGTTCGTTAATCTGTATCATAAAACAGATGCAACAATCCGACTTCAAGGATGAGCTCGATCAGCTGGGAAGAAGAGGAGAGACACATAAAAGTAGCAAACTCTCCTCTCTGACACCGTTCATCGATGAACAAGGTGTCATTCGAGTTGGCGGAAGGCTGGAGGCATCGGATTTGTCATATGATGCCAAGCATCAAATAGTAGTGTCCAACACACATCCATTAACGAAGCTCTTAATGAAATCTATACATGAAGAGAATAAGCATCCCGGGCCACAGGCATTGCTGGCAATCACACGGCAGAAGTTCTGGCCTCTCAGGGGAAAAACCATTGCGCGGTCAGTGGTGCAGCACTGCATAAGGTGTTTCAAGGCGAAACCTCAACTTATGTCCCAGTTGATGGGAAATCTTCCTGCTCAACGCATTCAGCCTACGAGACCCTTTGTTAACTCAGGGGTCGACTTCTGCGGTCCGGTGTGGACCCATTACAAGATTCGAGGGAAACGACCTCACAAATCATACATCGCCGTGTTTTGCTGTTTTTCCACAAAGGCAGTACACTTGGAGTTAGTCACAGAACTGACTACAGACGCATTTATTGGGGCATTGAAGAGATTTATAGGAAGGCGTGGACATTGCAGGCATCTTCATTGCGATAATGCCACCAACTTCACAGGCGCGCAAGCTAAGTTGGGTGAATTGAAGAATGCGGTACATTCAGAGGAGGCGAAGAAGAGAATTTCGTCATTATGCAGCACACGTGGTATTGATTTCCATTTCATACCACCCAGAGCACCGCACTTTGGGGGGCTCTGGGAAGCAGCGGTCAAGTCTGCAAAGGGATTACTCTTGAGATCTGTCACTTCGGCATCCTTGACTTATGAGGAATTGGAAACGGTGGTCATCGAGGTGGAAGCAGTGTTGAATTCACGACCGTTAACACCCATGTCAGCTGACCCAAACGATCTCAGTGCACTCACTCCAGGACACTTTATCATTGGAGAACCACTTGTAAGCACAATACATCCTGAGGCTACTCCAGCGAAACACTCCCTCCTCACACGGTGGAAATTGGTATCGCACATTAAGAACGAATTTTGGAAGCGTTGGTCTGCCGAGTATTTGAACGAACTTCAGCAGCGATACAAATGGCAAACCAAGCAAGAGAACATCAAGCCCGGGACCATGGTGATACTGAAGGAGGACAATTTACCTCCCATGAAGTGGCCTTTGGCACGTGTGGTCAAGATTTACAACGGAGATGATAACCTGACCAGAGCAGTAGACGTACGCACAGCTAGGGGAACCTTTCGAAGAAGCATCTCCAGGATAGCTCCCTTACCGGTTGACGAGCCTATTGAGGCATCGCTGACGGAAACATCAACACCAATTGAGGCGTCATGGGCGGAGGCTGCAGCAGAATCAAGCTCAGCTATCCCCACGGAGGATGCAGCAGCATCTCGACCGATGTCTCGACCAGCAGAAGCACGGGAAGATGGCGCCACTTCAACAAAGCGAGTTCGGTTCTCACCAATGTCCACAATTGCGACAGTTCTCCTCACATGCCTACTGTTACCAGTAACTCATAGTACTCCAGTGGAGGTGACTTCATTCACGACTCCACCTGGGATATACTTCGAAAACCTGGGGGCAGCAAGAATAATATCAAATGAGTGGAACATCATAGCATACTACGACATGGCGGGATATTGGATGGAATTCGAAGGATTGATGAAAGGGCAAAGGTCTCTGGCTAACATATGCGCTCAGCTGGATGGTGGAGATCCATGTGCAACTACCTTAGCGCAAATTCAGCACTTGGTCAGGGACATAGAGGAAAATAATGAGTTACTGGCCACGGACAGAAGAAATGCTCGAAGAAGGAGAGGGGCATTAAATATAATCGGTAACATCGCCAACAGCCTATTTGGGGTCTTGGACTCTGAGTATGCTGACAAGATGTCAAAAACCATTGACGACACGAAACGGAATGAAGACTACCTGTTGCAGCTGATACGAAACCAGACTACAATTATTGATTCAAGTGTTAACATCATGAAGAAAACACAAGAGGAAGTTAACATGCAGTTTGGAGCAATGCAAGCTCAGGTTAATGAACTTTCGAATGGAATCCATAAGATCCAAGAAGAGCTCCGTCGGCAGAGATTATCAACGCTGTTCACTACACTAACCACACAAATATTGTTAGTGTCATCAAATATACAACGAATGCAAGCATCATTAATTGATGTCTTCAGTTACTCTCACCATGGACGGATAAGTCCGAAATTAATTACGCCCCACCAACTGAGGCAACAGCTAGGGATCATCAAGGCCCATCTTCGGCCATCGTTGAAGCTACCTCAAGTTGAGGACAACATACTACAGTTGTACACGCTAATGGACGTGGCTGCAAGAGCAGTGAAGCAACGCATTATCTTCAAAATAAGCGTCCCACTGCTGAACACGGAGGAATTTGAACTGTTGAAGGTATTACCGGTTCCGTTTTTGGTCAACGGGACTTTCGTCAATGTAGTGCCATCATCTCCCTTTCTGGTGGTGAATCTACACAGAGATCAGTACTATCCGATCACTGATCAAGAATTGCAGGCTTGTGTGTCTTTGCGTGAAGATGACCATATGTGCAGGCAAAACCATCCAATCTATCAGCGCGGCTCAAACCAAAGCTCTTGCGAGATGGACCTGATTAATGATAAGCTGGTTCCATCAGTGTGCAAGGTTGAAGTATTCTCAAAAGAATCGCAGTGGATACAACTAAACAATCCTAACGAATGGTTGTTCTCGGTAAAGGAGCCGGAGATGGTCAAAATCGCATGTGGCAGTAACGTCACTTCAAGGACACTTACGGGAGCTGGGATCTTGAGGATGCATGGAAGCTGCATCGTTAAGCAGAGGCGAGTAATACTTCAGGGACATAATATATATCCCACTGTATTGAGAAGTTCCTACGTACCGTCTGGAAACATCACTCAGGTGGTGATTCCGGAGCAATTGAGTCGGCTCACCACTCACCGGCCTGCATATCGGGTCCACTTAGCGGAATTGGAGGAACTGAAGAAGCAGATACGCCAACAGATGGACTCTAGTTACCTGCCATCCAGTTTGCCAGCCCATGATGCGCATCAATACGCCATCGCATACATTGGTTCAGCCATTTCCATTGGTGTACTCATCTACGTGGTGTGGAGACTGCGCAGCTACACGTATTCACCGCCAAGGGTGCCAACTACGTCGGGAGGAATGGCGGAAACCAGACGACCGGACCCAGCTGTGACGACCCCTTCCTCAGGATCATCACCTGCACCTATGTTCACTATACAAGTAGAGCAATAAGGGGTGTAAGGTTGAAGCATTGCTTCAACGGGGGGGAGAATGTTGGATCGCGCAGGACTCAGCAATTTTAGGCTCAGTCCCGGGCGGGCCAACGACACAAAAAAGCGCATCGGGTGCATCACATTCCTAAATGCACAGCGCGCTGCTTACGTCGCGTCAGCAATTTTGAGGTACTCGGTGATTGCACTCGCCGGCCCGTGGGTGCACGGCCACCCAAGGGCCGGTCGAATTACTGCGGAGTCTGGTGCTCACCCGATGCGCTTGCAATATCAGCGCAATTGTTCTAGACTTAAGTTGAATTATAAGTTGGCTGAAATAAATTATTCATTCGGCATTTGGACAGCAGTCAGACAAGTCTTTAATTTTATAACCTGGGATTTTTGGTCATCTAAAGGAAGTCATAGCCGTTTCATCTTTGAATCAGCAGCAGAGAAGCATCATCATTGTAAGAGGTTGCATTGGTACTAAGAACCAACTGCGACGCGTTTTCCCGAGCGTGCTAAGCGAAACGCTTAGTGCATTAGGGCTTAAAAGTCAAAAGAGACTGAACAGACGTTATGTGGGAAAAAAGTTGGTTGTTCAATTCTAACGACATGAAATCAACTTCTAAAGATAAACTTTTTAAAATAAATATGTGCCTACTCCAAATCGCCATATTGAGTAAGAAGTACCAAATTTTGAAATACCACTTCCAATGATTTAAAAAACGTAGATTTAGATATAGTTGAACGTTTTTTCCCATTCCATCATTCGTCCACATTATCTATATGTACATATATTACAGGATGAATATTCAAATTTTTAAAGAAATAAAACATTTATAAGAAACTAATACAAAACATATGCATAAGTATAAAAGCATATATCTTTCACTATTTTAGATCAAACAACAATAAAAAAAAGTTAAAAATTTAACAATCATTCAAACGAAAACAGAACTTCAAATATTGCAGATTATTAAGCCACAAAATGTTATTGGAGTATGCAAAAATACTATATATCTCCGATGAGAGTACAATAAGATGAGGTAAACGGGACACAAGATGAAGAGGATGGTCCAGGAGCTGATAAGCTGGAAGAAAACAAAGTCCAAGGAATTTATTTTCTTCAGTATCAACTTATTTAAAAAAACTGTACATCTTGATGGCCTGTCCGAATCCAAGTCTTCGTATTTGTTTTCGCCTCGTTATGACAGTTTATGACGAGAGCAAACAAGCTGATCTAGTAGTATATTCAAGGAATGCTCTTATGTCTTTCTCATTCCGTCTCACGTGGTCAACCCATAGCCCTGATTCGTGCTCGTCAAGCTAAGCATTTTAATGTGTTATACTACGCACGAATTCGAACAAAGTTTTAGCTCGGTATGTCGTCACGAACTGTTATAAGAAGACGAAGACTTGGATTCGGAGAGGCCCTGAATACCTTAATGTTGGCTTATCTGTCCTGCATAATTTCTTTCCATATTCATTGATTCAATTTACCAACATAATAAATACATTTTTAGTAAGCAGTATTTCAAAAACTTCTTTTGTAGCAGCATTTTTTTTTTAAAGCAAACTTGAATTCCCATATTTGTCTTGTAGAAGTTGATATCCTTAATTTCTGTTATATAATGTTTTCACTCTTCAGTCTCGGTATTTTCAGCATCACTTAAATAGCCTCTATCTTCAAACATAAAAATTAGGTTTTCATGAATCCCCACGTATTCTTCATATTCGTCGTCGTTATCTTAAGGCACATAATTAGGATCTGCATCGTTACCTCCGCTTAATAGTAGATTTGCCAATTTCAGATAAATGTCTTGATTCTCCAAACAGTTTCAACATTTTATTTCGGTCCTGTTCAAGTTTATCAATGCTCTAATTTCTTTTTATACGTTAAGCTTCTAATAAAATTCACAAAGTCTCAAATTCACTCATTAACAAATTTTTTAAAATTTTTTTTTATATAAGAAATTATATCTGCTAATGACCAAATAGGTCCAAAATTTCGACGTGAATACCCGCCGTGTCCCGCTGTATAATACTTGTCCTATGTAATTTCATGTCGCTGTCCGCGAAAGGGTTAAAAGATTATGTGGTCACGTATTCTTTTATTGAACTACCGTATCTTAAATACATTTTCGCTGTGTCCATTATAAAAATAATTACTCAATATAACTCCTAAGTTTTTGTTGTAAACGCATTGGTTCCATCAATATTATTTTTTTTAATTATCATATATGTAGGATGAATAAAATAATTGTGTGTTCATTAAATTTCGATAATAATAGTGGTGTTTGGTATCTAATATTTCAAAATATTTTAAAAAAATATTGCATAAAAATAAATAATCAACATTGGATATGACATAGCTAAAAAAAAAACCCTCATAACTTATTAGAAGAATAGAAGGAAAGTTGAAAACTATAAAATCAAATCTAGTTTAGCAATAAAGTCTAACATAAAAAAATATATTGGTATCTTTTAATAAGAACGGCATAACTAACTTTTGTATCCTATTTGATATAGTCGAATATCTTTCTACATATGTTAAAATTTACGGAAGTATTTCTTTATTTGATTTTTTTTTCAGGTAAAAGTTTTACGCTCACAATCACAGTTTCAACTTCTCCGCCCCAAGTAGCGACGTACAACAAAGCAATAAAAGTTACCGTGGATGGACCCAGGGAGCCCCGATCCAAGACAAGTAAGTCCTAAATTGCAGAAAATTTGATCTGCATCTCGTATCTCCTGTAAATTGCATGCCTGGCTGACTAAAGAACGCTATCCATGCACCCCGAAATGATTTATCCCCCCGGAGCACACAGGAGCATGCACCCCCTGCACATAAATCCCAAATCCGTTCTCCGTTTTGCAATTCTGATGTCCATGGTATCCTCTTCAAGGATAATTTGCATAGACCCACAATTGACTTCAAGAGAAAGAGAAATTCCGTAATTAATTGAGGAGGCTCAAGGATGCCTCAATGTCCGATTACATGTTCCGAATGTCTAATGAATTGCGTGTTTAATTAATACCAGGATGAGCTGTTTGTAATCTGGACGTAAAGTGCTTCAAAACAGACCCTCAAAATGAACTCATTTAATTTTTCGTTCAACGTTAAACATACATACATATATTTTTTTTTGTTTTTCCTTTACGAAAATTAATTACGGCGATAAATTGCCGAATTGCCCAAATCCATTTTTGCACTGTTTATGTGTCGCTAGTTGACTTAAGTCATTAAATATGTATATCCAGAGTGCAGGAAACAAACAAACGATTTTAGATCTGAATTTTTGGATCAAAAAACATTTACAATTTTCATTTTGCAAACAATCTTTTGGAAGAGCATTCATTCTGTGAAATCAAAGAAAAACAATTTATTACATAATACATATATACAGTATGTTGTTCAAAACAAGTATTGGACGAATTTTTCTTGGAAATATACCGTAGTAGTAATTTTCAAAAGCACATATTGTATATAATTCAAGAATTTTAAATATCAAATAATGCGCTGATAGAAAAGTAAAATAAATAAAGTTAGTCTCTTATCGACACTTTTTTAAAAAATTCGAAAAGTGTTATACAAACTTCTAATCTGAGTGGGCAAACTAAAGATTTTCTTTCTTTAACGTTAATTTCGACTTTGGCAGCCATTTTTCTTAGAATTATAAATTATTTTGAAAAATACTACATATTGTATTTACATCTTCCGTAATTTTCAACCACAATCGTGACGCGTTCTTTTTTACAATTACGAGGGGAACGTTTCGCAAAATAAAATCCTTAAAGTAATTAATCCGAAGAATTTTATTCCTAAAACAATAAAACCACAAAAAGTATTTACTCATGGAAATTGATCAAATCAGTCAATAGTTTATTAAACGAATTTAAAGAACGAACAGACATATTTTTATGTTAATTTGTCGGACGAGGAAATTAAAAAAAAATAAAAACTGTATTAATTAATTTTCGGAGAATAGCTTTATACTAATCAAATACTAATTTTTTTTTTAAAAAACCTACTTCTATAAGTTGAAGATAAAAATATATTAACCAAAATACAATATACCCTGGATCAGAGAAATAACTTTTATAGGAATTTAAATGAATAACGGATATAATCCTCCAAAAAAGGGAGTTAAGATAATCTGTAGATACCATAAATATATGTAGATTAAAAGGTTACCAAATATAGAACTTAATCCCTTACAAGGATATTTGTTCTGATAGTTAGGTGATATTTTTTTACTTCCAGCCTAAATTTTGTTGTTCCTTGACCCCTTTGAGAGATTTCTAAAAAAACAACAATTTATGTAGTAGTATCAATATTTTAAACTTCGATACTCATTACCTTGCATCGACCTTAATTTGATGCAATAAATATCATTTCAAATTATGTTAAGCTCTGACGTAACAGCGATTCGATTAACTACTCACAACATATAAAACGCCTAAATATAATGATGATCTGTGGGTTTGAATTATTGTTAAATGAATTTTTGTAGCGTTTCTCAATTTTAATGGCACCGGGGATTTGAATCGAAAATTATTAAATAATTGTTTTGCATCTTAAGTCCGTTTAAATTAATACAAATTAACAATTACCCTACTTCACAAGTTTCGGTCTTTCAGAATTCCGTATGGCGAATTATTTTTATTTTAGGTTCGATTTATAATATATGCATCCGTTTACTAAAACTTAGTTCAAATTTTATAACATAGACTTAAAAGTGGATACTCTAATTGCCACTTTTAACTAGGGTTCTGTTGTTTCTCTCCTTTAATTTTTAAAAACTTTTTGGAAGCACAACATGAGAACGTACATACTCCACTGCATATGAATTTTAGAATTTTTTTGTTTCCAATAGATTTCTAGATTTTTTTCGCTAGATCTAGCGGACATTTGGTTTTCCCTAGATTTCAGTGAAATTTTAGAAGACACTCAGTCAGAGTAACTTATTTTATAGTGAACAGCACTAGAAACCTAGAGTTACTCAACACTGTCTAGTAACATTTTCCTGGAAAGAAAATTTAGAGTACCTATGCATACTTTTTTTATATATATGATTAAAATTATATTAGATTAGATTAATCTTATAATAATATTAATTAGTGGTCAACTCTCTTCTTAAAAAGTAATTAATACTTACTGAGTGATGCTATGGGTCGATAGTTAATTGGCTGCGAAACCTAAATGTAATTGAAATGAATTTTATTGAAGTTATTTTCAAGAATCAATATTTTACCTCAACCACTTTTATGTGTTGCATGTATTTTACATATGTATGTATATGTATATTTCAATAGATGTGCATGAGTTCTCTTATATTTTATAAATTATATTTATAATATGTAATTACTTATATAAATTTTGACTTTATTTAGTTTTAATTGAATTAAAACCCTTATAAATGCCGAGCTTTAAATCGAGAACAGAAATTTGAACTTAGGCTCAGTGCTCTCTCTTTTAGGACAGCAACAGCAATTCCACTTCGCGTTTGGACAGCGACCGTTCCATTTTTCAGCTGATCCGCTTTCGGGATTCAGGATGCCTCCAATTGGAAATTGCCAAAGTAAGTATTTTCCACCAATAATAATAAATGCTAAAGTATGTAATTACATATTTACATAATTCTCATCATGTTATGTCACAAAGTGCAAAACATAATGAATAGTCTAAAATACTGCAGCGAAAGTAGGAAAACTGCAACGCTAGGTATAAATGCACATAAACATTAGACATAAAACGATTTTAAAACGCTCGTACATAAAACTATAAAGGTTGGTACATAAGCTTATGGTGTGCAATTAATATTTCAGCGGTGGGCGCAAAAACATACCTAAAAATTCTAATTTCGTAGCTAAAATAACATTTCAGAGCGGGAACATTTTATGCGTGCTTTTATTACATCTAATTCGCATGCAGATTTTGGATAACCAAGTGAGAATTGATTAGATGGGAACCGCACACGCGTGTTCTAAAAACATCCCACTCCGGTTTTTGTGCTCCTCTGACCCCAGTCCAGATACCGAATCAGCCCAAAAACGCAACATGGTGGGCGTTTTAATAATTTTATCATAACATGTTTATAATGATATTTTACGTCGTCAATTTATTCCGGGCCTCCCGGAAACATGTATGAGCAATATTTATGCTAAACATTGCGGTGGCGCTCTGATTTAGGCAAAAAGTGTTCAAATTCTAGCCCAGGAGTCCTTTCGTCCGGCAGGGTCAGCCTGACCCGGCGCAACCCTCCGCGGGGCGAGGGAATAAAAAAGCGATCCTGGCACCGGACAAAAAGGTCCTGTGATATAATTTTGCGAGGGCAAAATCTGAAACTCTGTTCAATACACTCACCGAGCTGGCCACCGCCATAATTTGCATACGTAATTCGTGTGCAGCATTAGAGGATTACGCGGACCTACCTGGCAAGTTTTTGCCGTTTAATTTGATGCATTTAATTACAAAATTTTGTTCTCAGACCGGGTTTAACCTAATTGGATTAGATGCAATTTTATGTTTGCACAGTAATAATTGTGGTCGCTGTTTTGTCACATTCGGAAAAATCTCTGCCCCTCTAATGTTGCGCTGGGGTTTTGCACTAATGGCCGAGCATTTAATTGCTCATTTTCCGTACGCTTTATGGATTTTGAACATTTCTAAAGTTTTTAGGAATTTACATAAAGCATTTATTAATTTATAAATACATATTATGTATATAGGTATATTTCATTTATTTAATTATTATTTACATACGTACAAATTGAATTTGAAATATCCTCGCAGATTTTGATGAAACGTTTTATGAAAATATCCTACTTACTTTTAAATTTAACGACATATCTTAAGGTACGTATGTATATGTAAACATTTTAATATGTATTGAAAAATGTTCTAAATTCTCTTACATGACTATGTCAAACAGTGCGCGCTATATGTATTAAACTTTTCAAAGATACTTTTGAGATGATTTACTAAATGAACTAACCGAAAATGTAATTTTAAAAAATTCCTGTCAGTATGTATAAGCAAGAAACACTAAAAGACAACTTTTAATTTCTTAGACAAGTCGAATAAGTTTAATTAATTTATGGATTTTCCTGGAAATTTTTTTAAGTAAAAAGCGAAAACGGCTTCTAGCTATGATTTCGAAAAAAAATTTCCAACGAAATATTTTGGGGATGTGTTGAAAATTGTGATGGAAAAATGTAATTTTTGTAATTCTAGACCTATTTTTCGGCGAACGGTGTGAGTTATTTTTTTGAAATAATGGAACGTTTTATTTACAAACATATATGTACATATTGCAGATGCAAATGTTGCCATATACCAAATGGGAAACGCTGCTTCGATATGTGTTACAGCATGATAGTGATCCGAAACACACATCGAAGTTGGTAAATTGAATGCTCAAAATAAGGATCACTATACGAAGTACTAGAGAGGATACCAAAAGGTTGCTTTAGTTTTCGTTATTCGTTCGTTATTTTTTAAAATTATTATAATTAAATTGAGTTGTGAATTTGTTGCAAAGTAAACTATTTGTAATGTCTCATGAAAGGAGAGAATAGAGAGAGAATTGCTATATATATTTTGCACAACACTTCGTGTTTTTCATGGTGTACGATGATGACCGTACCACAAATATGAAATAATGACAATTTTTATGACAATCCGGGCGGGGAATAACCTCGTGCGCCGTAATCAATTGCAGTTTGATTTTTTCTCGTTCATCGTAGGCTCGTAGGTAGGTACCACGTACTTCTGTAATTTTCTAAGACTTTTGCCCACAGTTTACCATCATAAATTTGCCTTGGTAGGGCTAAGGGCGTTTCTATACAGTTCACTGCGTTCTATAGAAAAGTCGATGTTTAAAATTGTCCAAATCTATAGCAAACCTAGCAAGAATTGATACATATATGTATATGTAAAGGTATGTAAATGAAAACAGAGCCCCTACGAATGTCACGTTGAGTGAAACACACTCGGCGAGGCGGGGGTGGGTGCAGGGTGCGTCATTGTCAACGCAATGCACTCTGAAAGCATTCCTAACCGCCGCTGTAATGTGGGCGGCATAAATTCCTGCATATCCGGTTATATGAAATAAAAAAAAAGAATTAAATCAATTCTAATTCTCGTGGGTTTAGCTGTGCTTAGCAATTATCGCAGATTTTAGATGGTCGCCAGATAGCCGCGAGTATCTGCACGGGTCAGCTTCCGCCGGACCGTCCTCATCTGGACCAGCGGCGACAAGAGAGGGCTTGTCGGGCCTGCCCGGCTGCTGGAGTGGTTTTAATATCCGCTGTCCATTGATTTCATTTGATTCCAGTGTTTTCGGTTTTTCAAAAGGTTTTACGCTTTTGATTTATAATGGCTCGCCGCCAATCCGACCATTCATTTCATGTGATTAAAACCGAGCCAGCGCTTTAGCAGCGCTCTCGCGGCTGCAGGCTGTAGCAGCCCTCTGGACGGCGGAGTGGCGAAACACCCGGGCGGAGGGGTGGCGTTTGTTTTATTTTGGAACATTTGTTGCAAGCTAAATTCGTTCAAAATTTATGCCCGCGCCAGATTCACGCATGCAGGGCTCATCAAGGCCCGGGTCGTAGTGATGGTGGTGCCGCAGCCGGGCACCCGGACAGCCGGGGCTTTATCATCCCGAACAGGAGGCCGGGCAATTTTTCCCTAGGCTTGCTGTATTTTGAGGTATAATTAGCTTTTATTAATAGCCCATTCGAAAATTATTAATTAGTTTTTATAAGCGAGCGGACTTTAAATGGACGGATATTGATTTTGCGGCTTCAATATTATGCCCAACTGCAGGAACACTGACTGCCCAAAAAATTAATGACGAGCGTTAATAAAGTTGCGAAATGTTTAAATAAACAAACAAACATGTAATTTTTGCCCTCGACCCGCCACTTTAGCACTTAATAATACAGCCCGGCTTTAACGAATCTCTCTGCAGATATGTCACAGTTCGGGCTCGGTGCGGCGAACACGCACTGGGGCTACGGCTCCGCCAGCGCGTACTCGCCCTACCTGACCAGCAGCAGTCTGTCATCGTGCACCACCCCCTCGTCATCCCAGTTCAACAACCCCGCCCTCGGGTTCTCCTGCTCCTCGAGCGACCAAAGTGGCAGCCAAGATTTCTCGGCCACCGCGAACAGGGACTGCGTTCCAAGTAAGTATTCGGCGCAGCTCAGTCAACGAACCTCCATTTCAATAAATAAATATTTAATATTCTGAAAAAAAAAACATAGATATTATATTCAAAACAGAGCAAGATTTGTATAAACACTATTTACAATCAAAAGTTTCAAAACATATTTTTTTCTTAAGTCAGTTAAATCACTTTTCCTCATCTGCCTTTTTAGCATTTTCTATAATATATAGTGGAGCTCAAAACATTTGCAACATTTTGAAATTTTGGAAGATGGAAACATGTTATTAAATATTTTTGATTTTATCGGAAAGCAATTTACAAGGAATGTGTTATTTGAGTAGAATTTTATGAAATACAATATTTATTTGTGTGTCGAATTCGTTGGCTGAGCGAGGGGGGGAATGTCTCTTCGAGTTTCTAATAGGTTCCTACTACGCAGTGCTCCCGGACTCGACGGCGAACGACCTCGACCAGCACCTGAGCAACCTGGTGGGCTCGACGACGACGCAGATGGCGCACCCGAGCCTCCTGGCGGGCTCGCAGGCGTCGATTTCGTCGACGGGGAACAGCGCCTCGAACGCGATCCTGGTGCCGCGGTACCACTCGAACTCGAGCAACGAGTACAACGTCCACTCGAGCCAGAACGGGCCCCGGAGCCTGAGCGACTCCTCGCAGACGGAGTCCCCGGTCCAGGAGGACCTCCTCTCCTCGAACACCCCGAACCTGGGGGCGAACAACCAGAACTTCTCGGGGATCGTCGTCAACCAGAGCCAGAACTCGTACAGCTCGGCGGGGGCCGGGTGCAACGGGTCCCTCTACCCGGTGCTCCCCGCGAGCCTCCTCTACTCGCAGCTGTACACCGCCGCGAACCAGTCCCACGGGTTCCACTCCCACTCCCTCCCGCCGCACGCCTCCCCCAACTCCTCCGTCCACGGGGAGCTCCAGAGCGTCATGGACCACATCAGCACCGTCGGGGCGCGTCAGCAGCACAACATCATGGCGGCGGGGGCCAGCCACACGGGCGACCTGACGCTCGTCGGGAACTGCGGCACCTCCGCCCGGAACGGCGAGGACGGCGGCGCCAACCGCCAGGTGGCGCTCGGCGGCCACCGCGGCCATCACAGTCAGACGGACAACGGGAACTCCGTTTGGAGACCTTATTAAGTAAGTAGCCGCGTAGTTAACTAATCTCGCTGTCCTCGTTTTGAGAGTCCTTTTTGTAAATAATGTGAATACCGGGGGACGACTGCGACCGCAGCAGTGACACAAACAATCCAAGAAACACTTTCAAAATTACTTTCACTGAAACTCCAACATTTCTTTCAAAAATGAAACGTCATATGTTAATATTACCTAAATTATTATCACTATAAAAATTAAGTTCCATCTCCAGCTTTTGCTATATTGTAAAACAACCTAATTTTTGTCTTGAAAATCAAAGGAAAAGTACTTCTAATAATGCACAAGTATTTCTAGAGACTTGTGCGAATTTGTGACTAAAATGTTATCATTGGCTGATTTTAAATTAAAGCCGTGTGTCAAGTGACTTTCAAATACCATTTCAACATCATTTTGATCATTTGAAACGGTTGTAGCTGTTCAATGTCAAGATAAGTGTTCCATTTCTTTTGAAATATAATTTCGATTGTCCAAATATTTACTAAGTTTTGTTCGGTTTTATATTAATTATCATAAAACCTATATGAAACCAATTCACTTTAAAAGTTGATGTATTGATTAGGATAATCTAGATATGACATTTACTATTTTGAGAAGGTAAGAACGAAAGAAAAAAAATAGTCAATATGTGAACCATACAAGTTAGAGTTATGTTGTTAAACTCATTCTATGTAGGTACTCTCAGTCATTAAATAATTGTGCAGGTACTTCTTCCGATTGATTGTTTTTCCCGTAGATATAATATTAGTTTAAAGAAAATGTTTAAGCGTTATTAAACATTTACTCGGTTATTAAGTTAAAACAATGGGTAATAAAGATAAACAAAATATTTTATGAATTCTAAAAACATTGTTAAAATTTGATCCTGCCAAAAACGTTTAAAATTAAGACAACTAAATTTCTAAATATATTCAAACATCAGTCTTAGATATACATACATATACTACATATGAATGTACAATGCATGTATATGAAAAAAATCAAGAAATATATCGGAAAAAAATTTAGTAAAGCTGTAAGAATAAGCGATATATACTTAAATCAAATAATAATAAATAAATTTCCGATCCCAACCACAAAACCAGTGAGTTCTTACACTATAGGTTTTATTTTAATTTTATATTTTAAATTTAAAATAATGAAAAACAAATATCGACTCAATATTTGGAACTATAAAATTCGTTTATAAATAATATTGGAAAAAATATAAAAAATATAGACATTATTTATTTTATAAACTTGTTAAGTGTCACTGCTGCAAGAAAAGTAAATTGTGAATGATTTTTGTTAATATGTAAATGAATATTAGTGCAAACTTAAAATATCAACATAACTATAACTAAAATCTACTAGAAGAGCATAAATAAGTTCCTAACTCTAAAACAAAAGGAAAGAAAAATGTTTTATTAAATCTCTAGCCAAAATTTAGATTGATTTTTATCCCAAACTTCTTTTCGTTTATGAGTAGAGTTTATCAATTGAGATTTTGCAAACAAAAAAAAAATTTGTAAATAAAGAGAACATTTTAAAAATGTAAAGGCGTCCGTGCAATATCATTCGTTTTTAACTAAAGTTAATGTACACTGGCGAAGATAAAGCGATGTATGTATTAAGCTTAATAAGCAAAATGAAGAAAAAATAAATACTAATAATGTTATGGATCCTCTGAGGAGTCTAAAAATTCATAGCTAGCTATTAAGACTTTTAAATCATAGTTCAATTTTATTGTAAATACCAAGATGTCCATAATAAAGGTATGTATGACGATGAAATATATCTCTGTATAAAACAAAAAGCGAGTGTTGTTTCTAATGGCGTCATGTGGGAACGCACCGAGTGTCCTCCTTAATGGCCCAATTCGGTCTTGTCTCATTTGGTGTGAGGCTAACTTTTGACCGGCCACGGAAGCGGAGTGAAACGGTCATAAACCCGACTCAGTTCCATTTATTTGTGCACCGCTTCCCGGATTATTTCATGTTCTTAGGACATTTACTGCGCTAATGTCTTCTTCGATATATGGCGGCGATAAAATCGCCTCTCCTATCCCGGCCCTGTCCATCTAGCGCTCCACGAGGCGACGGCCCCAGCCGGCCACGAGGACCGTGGATAGACTCATTTGTGACTGTTCATTTGTTTTTCTGAAATCAGGGAACCGGTAACCAGTTTCAGCTTAATTGGATGCCACAATGTGGAATAAATTGAGCGGAAAATTACTTCATATTCACCTACGGGGCACTTAACCTGGTGGAGCGCACAAGTATGTGGCCAAATATGTGCACGACTTTCATTTATTTGATGTCGAGCAGCTCCAGAATCTACCTCCAGGAGCGATTTCAATGGAGGAAATTGTCTGTAGAGGATTTTAATTTACAATCTTTTAATACCACTAAAGTAAAGACATTTAATAAAAGCTCCCATTATTCGCTCACTGAAAGAAAAAGATTAGAAAAACTATCTACTTTTTTAGCCTACTAATTAAATTAGTTGATATACAACTAAAACAGAGTGAGAAAAACATTTACAAAATTAGTTAGTTTCTTAACTATTTTAGTTGATTTCACTACTCTAAATTGCATATAAATCAATAAAAGATTAGTTAGTATTGCTAATTTTTTTTTTTCAGTGTACCATACTGCTTTTTTTACTTTTCACTACTAATTTCATCATTATCATAACATTAACAAAATCTTAGACGTTATCTTTAAACCTCTTCCGAAATGAATTGTTTGTATAATAGTTGGAAAAAAAGGTTTCACATTTTATTTTATTGCTTGTTTATTTAGTTTTTATTGATAGATGTTCAGTAAGTAAGAAAACAGAGTAAAATATAATTAGTAAATTAATTAAAGCGCTATTAATAAAAAACGTCACTTTAGAAAATAGCAAGCAATCATTAAAACTGTTTAAACTTTATATTTTTATACGATGGATAATTTATTTATAAAAGATTAACGATATTGAACTAAATTGAAATCCTACGACAGAGGCAAGTTTGAAATATTCTCAATGTGATTATTTCAATCATTGTTGATTTTAAAAAAGTGAGTAGCTCTTTTGATAGGAACTACTTTCAGCAAGTCGATTATTAAAACAAAAGTAAGTATGTATGGTATAAATCGTATTACATTTTGTATCAAATTAAAATGTGTAGTACTTATATTAAAAATTCCTGGTGTATCATTGAAAATTCTTTAAAAAAATAGATAACATCACGATTTTTTCAGACTTACACTACAAGTCGTAGTGTTTTATTTTAATACACTAAAAGTGTTTTAATATGACGTCAGTAATGACAGTATTTTAAAAACGAGACAATGTTAATCAAATGGGTGACGTCATATTAAAATAGTTTTAGTGTATTAAAATAAAACACTAAGATTTGCAGTGTAGTTATATACCATAAAGGAAAGCAAAAATTACATAGTTCAAAACGTTTATTTTATAATACTTTCTCCACCAGCTGCACTACATAAATATATGTACATATGTACATATAAACTAAAAACTACTATAATGATGTTTCAACTTAACTGGCTAAAATTCTATAACTCTAGATTTATAAATATCCACAATCTTCTTTTTCGAAAAGTAGTGGATTTTCTGTAGAAGAAGTATTACATGATCATGATAACCTCTTATAATGGAATCTTCTGAGTCTGTGGATTTAGCCTCAAATTTAAGAAATTGAGATGAATTTGTGGTCATTTGTTCTGACTCTTTCGAAATTCACTTCAGAGATTCGTTAGTTTAAAATTCATCAAAATAATCGCAATACTCGATTCTTGTTTAAAACTTTAAGTAGCTGTAGCTTATTATTATTTTATAATATTATATTAAGATGTTAATTTGACTGATTATATTTTTATTATATAGCGAGACAACATTTATATCAAATTATGTGTTGATATGTATAATAAAATTTCATTGTGCTAACTTGATATCAAAAATTAATTTTCAGCGTAGGTCCGATTCAACCTAATTATGTTTAATTTAATTTAACAAAAATATGGAGTATAGGATTCAATTAGCACGCATCTATTGTCTGTAGGTATTATGATATAAATTATGCTACAGTAATCGAGAAGTTAATTAGCACAAAAATATGCAAATTTAGAACCTCTAATGAAGCATGCTTGTCGAAACCATTAACTCACGAAAGAGCGTTAATGATTTATCAAGAGAATAATTTTCAGGTCTCCTCCCAGAACTGATTATGTTAAGAGTACTTAAAATTCTGTTGTCTACAGAGGGAACAAATATTACCCTTATATTTATCCTTTTCCGCCTTTCATGACATGTGGGATATATTCATGCATTACGAGATTAAATTTTTATGTTGCTCAATTATTCAGGAATTCATCGCTGCCTTGGTTTCGAAAAGGCTCTGTACTTAATTAAGTTGGTACATGTTCAGGAATTTCTGCGAGTTACCTATGTAAATAACGTACAACTCCGAAACAATTCACTTAAGAACACTCAGAAGCCTCGGTGTTTGGAGAGTGTCTTAATTATGAAATTATGCCTGAAATATACTATCAGCGTAAATTAGCGCATACGTCTTAGAAGTGTAGGAAGGAATTCATTATTCGAGCCCTTTCATATGCGACTTACCTTCCTACTTATGTTCCCCAGGGATTCTTGTTTATTGCTCAGCGTATGTGTGAATGTTTAAGATTACTTGAATATCTTCGCGATGCTATTAATGCAGATATGCAAAGCTTTTATAAAATTTATATATCATATTTTGTAAATCTGCTGAATCTCACTCACTACTTGACTTCAATTAAATGCTTGAATGTTATACAAATTTAAATTCCCAGTTTGTTCCATCTCAGAAACTTATTTGGTTATTAAAAGCAATATGAAGTTTTCTGAAAGGCTGCAGGTACATATACACCTATGTATAAACTGTCAAGAAATCAATTCTGCAAATAATTAAGAATTTTAACATATCAATTAGGAAACATTAATATGTCAATTACGAAATAATGAATTGTCCAAATAGGAATTAGAAAATTTGAAGCAACATTTCGATCTCAAGTTCAAAATGGTTTCAACTCGATTCATACAGCAGCTTTTCAAATAGACCTAGTAATAAATCATCGATTTTGCCATTTGCTAATATCGTTTTAAAGTAAACGAAACTTATAACATATACAAAGTTTTTAAATGTGCCTGTATTTATAGAGAATTCTTTTCTGAAAATTGTTTACAAACTAGAGAGGACTTATGATACTTAGAAGAATTTTATATTGACTTAAAAATAGTGCTTTCTGTCTTTGTTTTTTCATTATTGTTTTTGAAATTGAGAATCAAACAAAATTAAATTAAAATGGCCAATACTTGAGAACAATAAATGTACATATGTATTTTGAGACGCTAATTAAAGAAATGGTAATTGAAATATTCCATTACAAATATTTGTATTTACTTATATACAAAAATATCAAGAAAAAATTTGCTTCAATAAACTAATTTGTCTTACGTAAATTAGATACTTCTCATGTCGTAAAATTTTAAAAAGGCAAATTTTACAGACCAGTGTTATTATTCATTATATGTAAGTATTATTTATTAGCAAAGATAAATTTGTTGGTACAAGGAGGTAAATTATTTAGTATACTTTATAAATTCTTTTATCATAAAATCGCTTAAACTCCCGCAATTTTTCATTTTACGAATAACATCATTATGTTATATCTACATATCAGGTCAATACAAAATTAAAAAGATTTTAAGGCTGTAATAATTTTATATTATAACTTCATTGTGAAGTGAACTGGAATGTTATGCCTCTATTATGAATGATTTTTTTGAAATTTACAATTCGGATAAAATTACGAATTATGAGAATTAAAGAAAAAACACGTATTTTAATCTTATTCAGATTTTTCTGTCAATCGATTATGTCTCAGAAAACGGACACTAAGTATAAAAGAATAACTTAATTTTCCAATGTTGAATAAAACAAAACCGATCATAAAACAAAAATATATATGTATGTAGGTATTTAAAAATTATTGGTTCTTTTCTTTTTGTTTTCTATTGCATGGAATATACATTTAATGTGAATTTTAAATTGGAATCATATACATAATATTAGTTTTCTTCTTATAACGAAATTTAAACTAATATCAAATTGTTCGTAGGCCTTTTGACTTTACCGGTTGGATTAAAATCAAAAATACTTATTTAATGTTCCCGTAATAGTTTTATTTATGTCTTGAAATGTTCTAAATTTATATCAAATACAATTTTAAATATGAATTTCAACTTTAAACGTTTGGAGAATGTGTATTAACATTTAAAGCGAATGCCACACTAGACGAATTTGCTTTTTGAAATATTTTTATAGTTTACAAGGAATCACCTAAATTTATCATATTTTAGATAGTTTTCTATTTTCCTACAATTGCTACTACCAAACGTGTAGAGGTCCGAGATTTGCATTTGCGAATATTCATTTTATTCATTCTTAACAAACCCTAACGAGATATTTCGATAAAATAATTTCTAACCAAAAATATTCTTGCGGGTTAAATGAACAGAAACGAACTGCTTCATGTTGCAGATTTTCTGGGCGAAATGAATTTCGTTTGCAGTCTTTGAGGCTATCCACAAAACTTTTATGTGTTTAATTCCTTGCGTTTTTCGCAGATTGCATGCAGAGATTTTTCTCGAAATAAAAAGAAACATTTCGCGCCCCTTAAGCGCGATTAAAGTGGAATTATAATAAAATGAGAATTACATCGTCCGTTAAAAGCATTTTCCTAAATTTAAGCAAGGATGACTCAAGTGGCTTAATAGATAACTCTTAAAACATCAATTGAAAAAATCTTCAGATACATACATGGGTATGTACAGTGCAAAATTATATTAGAATTTTTGGTTTCAGCTAAATAAAGGAAGTCTACTCTAGATAAAATTAATTTCCGCTATCAGGTGCACTTTAGACCAAATGCAACGTATAAATCGTGAAATTGCAGAATTCGGAAAAAAAAATCTAAATTTCCAAAGCACATTCCACATCCCACACGATGTGCGAGGGCAAAATTTTATCCGCGGAATTCTGACAGCATCCCTTTCATGGATAGTTACAAAGTGTTATATTTTATGCCGGTCCATCGGAGCCCACACCCTTCGCGGGCAAATTCACGAGAATTAAATTTTTGGCAAAAATATCTGCTGGGCTCGGCACCCACCGTGATCAACCCCCAGATACCACAGCCGATGTGTTTGTCTAGTTTAGGGTATTGATTTGAATCAATTAATTCATGTGGTAGGCATGGTATTACTGCCCGGATCTAATTAATTTTAATGCACGCATGCACATTTAATTCCCAACAAAATGGCGCTCGCTCAATGAATACATTCTGTCTAATCAGAACTTTAAATGTGAAATGAATTTTAATGTTGATATATTGCAATTTTTGATTGTATTATACCTTTTAATTGAAATCCAATGCCTTCTGATCCGGGGCACTTCCCAATGAAAGAGGATTAAAAGTTACTCGCTTCACTAGAATGAATTGCAACTATGGGCACACCCATGCAATTTGATTTGTTTAGCTATCTAAACCCATTCAAACCCGTCTCTAATTAATAATTAGCGTTTGTTTGATGTGTGTTAGCAACTAACCGAATTTTGATGAAATTTTTAATTATCCATTTCCCAATAGTAATTTATGCGGTTTTCTTTTACGGCGCATGCTCATAATATAATAATTGCATAAGCCCAAATATATTTTTTTCTTTTGCAAACCTTCTAATGCCTTTATTAATCTGTTCAGGATAATCTCCTTCACCTGTATTTTTCAATGCAACATTTATTCAGTAAGATAAGTTCTCCCATTTCCTTAAAAAAGCATATAAGAATGAAAAATATAAATAGGAATTTCAGTACATATATTTAAAATAGATATTTTAATATGGATTAGAAACAATTTTTGTATTTATAGAAGATCATAACAAACGTACAACATAATTATTTGTGAGAAATTTTCTATGCTATATTCTACGTATTTTTAATGTTAGGTACTGAAAGAAACAGATATCTAGATAGAAATATTAAATAAGATTTATCGAGGAGTAGTATTTTTTTAGAAGAACCATAAGAAAACTATAACTCCAATTCTTCGTGGGAGTTGAACAATAGAACATTAAGACTGTTATAATTCGGGTAGTTAGAACAAAAATTAAAATTATTTAAATCGCTTGTAAAAGCGGGCATACATAATTATTTACTATCTCGTCATATCTTCTTAATTAAATTAAGGTGATATTTTTGAAACTGACTAACACATTAAAATAATCAATTAATTAGTTTGGTTACCAATACTTTTTTTAATACGAAGTTTCTAATAGTATTTGTTTCCTTTTTGATACAATATAAAAGCTGTGGCTTAAAATATACATATAAAGGTATAGTTTTCGCAATATTATTTTATTGTGCTATAATTATTTTTGTAATTCACATCTCGGCATGCCCGAGGGACGTGTTCGACCAGCGCAACAGTTCTATTAATACATTTGTCACCTCTTCCTTTAACGCATCTTAAAAAACACTTAATCTAGTGGTGTTAGAGAATCCAAAGAATTGAAATTGAGGCAAGAAAAAACATTGAAAGGCATAGTTTTAAAAAACTTAATACAATTACTTATTGTTAATTAATTAAAGTTCCGTGGTTTATTTTAAATATAGACCAACATTTTGTGTACATATTTAGTTTTTATTTTTACTTAATGTTACCTGACCTTCTTCTACCTGTAGGGTATAAATTCAAAAGTCGCCGTTAGAACCTACTCTAAAATTTATACTTCTGTTTTTACAGAAGTTCACATAGTAATAAATTTGTCTATTATGTATAATTTTAAAATATATTTTTAAACAGAAGATATACAGAAAATATTAAGGAAATTGGCATGCATTACCTCAGCTTTGAATTATATGAGAGCAGAAACTTTCTGAAATAGTGCAACTAAGGCCATCTTTCGGAATTTTCAGCGGTCGCATAAAAACGCGAGAGCTCTTAAAAGAAAATTTCCTTGAGAAAATTTTCTTGCAAGAAAAGTTCAAGAAAAATGGAGCGTCGCTAAGAAGGGGATGTCTGGGAGCTGTACTACGCCTGCGACACTTCCCCACCATCGGTAGCCTCGTCCCTTTTTTTCCCTTCGCCGCAAAGGGCCCGGAGTGTCGGCACTTCGCCTGCAGGAGGGGAATTTCTTTTCACATTTTCTTTTAAGGGAGTTTTTGTGAAAATGAGTTTTATGTGTCTCGGAAAACGGCAAAGTTCCGTGAAAATTCGCTGCAAGCGTTGCTGTCGCTAGAATGAAATGTGCTGCGAAAGAAATTAATTTTCCATACCTGCAGCATCACAAGAAACCGTCATTTTGTGAAACTGAAAGCTCTGCTCGGCCGCAAAGCCTATAGGAGGACATGAGCAGAAGACAACCAATTACTTTGCGGTTAGCCACGAACCGTCTGAATCCTCATCCTTCGGATAATTGAGGGAGATTTTTTTCATATGACCCTTCGCATACAGCGCACTTGTGGTTAACCACAAGCTCCGCCTACAAAACCGCAGGACTCCTTGAAGGTGTACTTCGGAGGGCCACGGAATATTCCTAATTCGAATCCGTGATTGGTTAGATTATGACTGTCGAATCGAACTAAGCCAAGGATTTGAAGCGTTTTATTCAAAACATACGCATGCCTGCTCCATTTTCTGCCTGTATGATTAACATACAAATTTTCACTCAAATTCACTCAAATGTTTAAATATGTACAAAGGATTTTCATGAAAATGAGCTCCTGGGAGTTTTCAGGATCGCTGATTTCATATCAATTTATGATCGATGTTTTTTGTTAAATATAATAAAATGATAATTTTTTCATGGGACTTACAAAGTTATCTAAGTACATCAATCTTAAACTGCTTGCCAAAACTAAAATTGTTAAAGTTCTATATTTCCAACAAGTGTAATTTTATGTTTTTTTTATTTTATGGAACTTAATTTATGCATTTTGTAGTACCGGTCAACAAATATTATATTCATTGGCAATAAATTTTGATTATGTAACAACTGCGGGCTATAAATCTTTTTTTTTTAATAACCAATAAAATATATTTAGGTCGGAATTCAACTACATTTTCCTCGTTCAATGCTGCAGACAAATTTGCTCATGTATGTATATAGCACTCACCGGCAATGTCTTTGGCTCGCTAGGAATCACTTTGAAAATATGGTGACAAATTATTATTTTAACTATAAACGCACTTGCGGGAGTATGACAAAACTCAAAGATAAAACCATAAAATCGTGCTTTATTTTTTTCATTATTTTATTTTATGGTTAATCTCCAATTCTTTCCTCCTTAATTTTGAATACAAGCTTTTTAAATTAAAATGTGATTTTGTACCAACGGACAATCCGTTTACCTATGTTTGTTCCTACTTTAATTTCTTTGTTCAATTTGTAAAATTATATCCTGCTGCTAAAATTGCTTTATTTTATTTTAAATTTTAAGTTATTTTTTATTTATTAGATATTAATTATTTTACATATATTTTCTATGTTGAAAAGATCCGAGTTTGTAAATTGTAAATAAACGCAGATTTTTAAAAAAATCGAAATAAATGTAAATAATTACCTCAGTGGGTTTTAGAAAATTAATCATAAGAGGTGCTTTACTGTAGACTCAACTCGAGTTTTTTTGATTCAATTGAGAAAAGTCATAACAACGATAGAGTCTTTTAATTTTAAAACAAAAACTTCCCGTTGAAGTTGTTTGCCCAACTTATGTTTGGTTTATTTAAATTAATGACGAACCTGTGCACAATGAGACACAAAACAACAATGCCACTTGCAAGTATTGATAAAATAACTTAAAATAATAGCGGACGTATTTGGTATCTTAAGTCGATGTCGATTTCTGTCGATATCGACAAATTTGTATTTGGTGACACAACACATCAGCCAAATTGCAATCGATCATACTGTGAAGGTGAAGTTATCTGGACAAAATGTAAGTATGTAAACTCAAATATTACAACTAATATTTACTTAGTTTTTTAAATAATATTATTGGGTAAAACTAAGGTTTTATGTGACCATTTTGTTGTCGATTCGATCGTTCCGTCCAACTGGTAATTGTCCTATTAATTAGAAGAAAAATAATTTGGAAATTAATACCATCGCATATTGAGTCCGCCACTTGTACTATTTATTTTATTTTAATTTGTTGCTGATGCTTTTTATCTGAATAAATAAAGGTAACATGTTCCAAATTTAGCTCTTTGAGAATGAAAAATGACACTAGAAAGTTATTTTCGCAGTACTACCGAACTTATCAACTTAACTCGATTATCTTTTAGAAATAATAGATAAGAAAGTAATAATAATAACAAATAATTTTAAAATAGTGCAATATATTCTTTTGACTGTTTAATTAAAATAACCTGAGTTTTTCTATAACAGAAAATTTAAATTTTAAAATTGTCCAAGAATTTTAAAAATGCACTTATACGTATATTAAAACTTTTATATTAAATACTGACAAGTTCCTTTAAGAAAAAAAAAAGTTTTAAGAGGACGATCGATTTTTAAAAATATCAGGACATCTAGACCAGTCTTGTTTCTTTTTACAATCCCAATACTCGTTTCCGTACTCGTAGGTTACTTCTCCGTCTTTTTCTATTTTTAAAAACCACGCTGTATTCTGTGGGAGATCTTTCTTTAGCCGCTGATTTTGCTCCAATGCAGCTTTGCTTTTATTGGCCTCATCCCACCGTCCCTGTTCCATTAAACGTTGATCTGGCCGCAGCCTTGAATCGGTCGGTGCAACTCCTTCCTCCTCCTCATTTAATTCTGAAGCAAAAATTGAAAAATTATAGTAAACTCCGCTTTGAGGATCCGGTAGATGTTTTGTCCAAATTGTTCTTGCAGACAATCCACTCATAATGGTATGCGATTTTTCTCTTTGCCATGGTACAGATGAAGATACTTCGGCTATTTCTACTTTACTATTCCAAAATCCCTCAATTAGAACTTTCACCATGTTATTCTTATCGACAACTTCGCCTTGAATTTTACGATAGTCTTGTTTTGCAAAAGTACTATATGGACTGAATCTCAAGTAGCATACATCTTCAACATTTTGTCTTTCACTTTTGATAACCGTCTCCCCGGAATGATCTAAATACATAGTTCCCAAAATAATATTTCTAGCCGTTGTTATAACTTTTGTCCAAGTGTATTTATGTCCGCTGTTTAAAAACTCAACGTGCAAACGCCCTTTTGGGGTCATTACAATTGAGTTTGCTGTAAGTCTTGTTGAAGGTTCCCATTGGTGGATAAATTTCCAATTTTTGCTCTCGCAATATAACACAGAAATAGGGGGATGATGTGAAACCTGTTCTGATATTAGTCGCCAACCCAAATCCTCAGTACGGTCGAATTCGAAAGTCTCTCCTAAAAGTGGATTAAATGGCTTAAGCATCCTTATATCGGTTGATGAATATGACGCCACAACGAAAGCCGCCAGATAAGCCAACTGTTCGTGGGTGGTTCGACAAACCGCCGCTTTATCAAGTAGTTCGGCATATTCAAAATCTTCCGAAATTCTTTGAAGAATTGAAATCGGTTCAAAAAAATGTACAGATAATGGAATTTTACTGAGGTCCTGTCCAATAAAATTCTTAAGAATTGTCCACAAGTTTAGCGATATATTTGGTCTATCTGGCACTCGTGTCCTTCGTTTCTCTTTCTTTTGTCGTCCAGACGATAGTCTTAAACCTTTTGAATCTAGGATGTAATATTTTGACCTCCACATTTTGGAAGAAGGTCCAGGTTCTTCAGTTACGTTTAAATGTCCTGATTGAATTTTAGCAGAATTTTTAGATTCTTTAAAAGTGTCTTCAAAATTATCTTTTCTTATAACTGACTCCAACCTAGTCGTTGATGTATTTTGTTTTTCATTGTGTTCAAGAGATGAATCTACAATTGTAGCCTCAGCTAATGCAGTTATAGGATCAACAAAACCATCTAAAATATTTCGATATTTTGGAGTTGTAGAGCTAGAAATAATTGTTGGTGTTGATGGAAGTACAGCGCCAACTCGAACAGTTGGGGCAATATGTGTATTATGAACTTCTGGAGGTTGTTGTGGCACAAACAATTCACAAATCCATCGTCGCAATGAATTTCTCAATTGTTCTACTAATTCTAACAACCATTGGTAAAGCAGATCCATTATTTAGGTTAAAAATATCCCATAAAATTAGGGTGGGCATCCTTCTTGCTTCACAACAAAATTAACTAACTATAAATTTTTAAATTTTTTATTTAACTTTTCAATTTGTAGTTGAGACATTTCAAATTGTGACACTATTGTCTGACATTTGGTTCTTAGCTACACTTAGATTATAAGTTTTCTTAAAATTCCATAGTAAAATCTACTACAGTAAAAATATCTAATTTTTGAATATAATAAATTATACATACGAATTTCCATCTGATTTCCGCCGGTTATTCACTGATTTTTTCTCTTTCCGACTGTCCTTTAAAACAGATGCTTTCAATTTTATTTTTTCATCTAGGACAAATGCATAAATAAATCCTCAGTTTTATTTAACAAGATTTTTTGAAAAGACAATCTTATTTCCAGTTCAAAATCTATATATTAATACGTGAAGGGAAATCTTTGGACCCCTTTTTAAGCAAATTGCACGGACTGAGGAGTTTGAGATTTTGCATGGTTAAAGTTTATATAGAGAAGAAGTGCACAAAGCTAAAATTTATATATAATATGTGTTATAATTACATTAAATAAAATAAAATAAATTCATTATTTACGTTCATACTGTCTATGTCGAACGCATAGTAGTCTGTGGTCAAACTGTCGTAATTTTATTATTGAAAGTGCCAATTTCAAACACATAGTAGGCTGTGTACAGTCGTATTTTTCGTAGTAACCTCGGTAGGTCGAATTTCGACCACAGGGCGACCACTAGTAACAATAAATGTACATATGTTTGTATATAATATAGTTAGTATATCTACAATTAAGAACAGCTATGAAAGTGTTCTTGTTATGAAAACTGCTGCATTGTGGGTTTAATAGTTTATTTTCACAATGTAAAATCTCAATTCAAATCGAAAACATAACAACCAACGTTTCTAGGTTATAAATAAGATTTACTAGTCATTTTCACTACATTTAGATTTGATTCAACGTGATATTGTTCAAAACAACTTAAATATATTCAATTTAATCAGGGATCAAGGTATTAAGCAATCCAAAAGACTTGTTAAATTTACGAGGAAAACTTTTTCGGTGGTAATCTTCTTTATTACTTTCATATATAAATAGGTTAAAATTATATGCGTATACCTTACTTGTAAAATAATATTTTCATTACAATAACTTTTGCTTTAATACATTGGTTCTATGTAGTTATTTATTTAATATTCAATATGCATACATTTTACGTACAGGATGTCCGAGTAAAAATGTATCAGATCCAAACATAACCCAAAACAGGCAAGCACACCCGTTCTATACCCAAATGAGGCACGTTGCGGGTATATTTTTTAATTTTCACGCCTGTTTTGGACACTTTCGTACCTGTTGCGAGTGTATTTATGCGCTATACGGGTCTCCAAGTCCGTGCCTTATTTGGGCGTATATGTACCAACGAAAAATTGATATACAAAATTATATTATTTTACAGATTAAATTGGTTTTACCAATCGATTCAACTGGAACATGAAAGCATATTTTTTTCTAAATCCTTAACCCCCCTCAGAGCATTTTCCGAGCCCGAGAAAATGTGTGATGAAAGAAGCTTACGTCCCGGAAAAGCAGGTAGAATCGCGAACAGACGTATGTAGGTATTAAGGATTCCGCCAACATGTCGCGTAAAAGATTTATGTTGAGATTTTACGTCCGGAGCCGCATATGTGTGCATCGTGTAGGTAGAAAGGTTGGATCGGAGTCCGGTTCAATTTTCTATTAGTAAGAGCAACAAATAGAGCGAAAACCATTGTCTGTCCAACGCTGGAAAACAATAACCGAAGCAATCCCGAAGGAGCGCTGTCATCAATAAATCAGTACGCCTGTGTGCCTCAACCCTTAAAGCTGTTGGGGTAAACACACCCTCGGCCACACGTTTGATATATGAAGTGCTCTCCCACGATTCCTCCGAATCCATAAATCATTGGCGGTGTCAGCGAGCCCAGGAAAGGATATCGCAATCTTCGCCCGGAGTCTTCAGAGTTGAAGAATCCAGGGAACGTGTCTTACATATTTGGCCGACTCGTATCCTATAGTTTCTACTTCTAGGACGTCGTCGTGCCTTGCGACCAACTGCCATCCCGGTGCCCGGTACAGGGTACATCGCACTCCTTTCGGGTACAGGGTGGGCGCCGGAGACAGGGAGATTTATGTTCGAAACATCGCCCTGTAAGAAAATTTGTTCCTGACCCCTTGTCGCACTGGAAATAGTCAAAAAGTTGGCTAGCGCCGAGCTCCTGGCTGAATATCGTTTATCAAATGGAAAAAGTTCGTGTATCGACGACGCTCCCGGAAGGGATGTGGGCGGAAATTCCTTTAAAGTTACCCTGTGTGTCCTCCCGGGGGATGGGGAACATCAGGTGGCTACTTACACCCGGGACTAGTCTTATAACTCAAGACGTCCCGGGGCCGAGGGTGAGTAATCTCATGTGATCTTAACAAATCGTTTTTTAAGAGCTGCCCAATATTTTTCTAACAACTCCTGAGGGCAGGTTACCCCAATTTCTTTTTGTCGGATACGCTTTCCTTGGCTCCATCCCTTCCTGTTCCTTAATAAGTGATTATCTGGGAGTTTTGTTCTTTAACCGAGTGAATTATTGATTCGCCGGGAAAAATGGGGCCCTCGGATTATTTATAGGGACTCAGTCTATGAAAAGAAATCAATGGTCCTAGGAGAACAGTAAATTTTCTTTCTTTCACAGATTAAAAAGTAAATCCCAATGCTATCGCAGAGTTTCCTTTAAAGGCTGGGGAAGGCAAAAACTTTTCAGATAATTGCCATCATTTAAAACAAAATTTAATAGATTAACGGATGGAATGTTATAAATAAACCTCATAATTACCATTATACAAGATATTTGATTGATTACTTTAACACTTTAATTATACTTACTGATTCATACAATATTCCTTATATATTCAAAAGTACCTAATTACATGATAAACTTTTTTTTTCAAAAGTAGCCCAAATCTTCAATACAGTTTACTTTTTTTTTTCAAAAGTAGCCCAAATCTTCAATACAGTTTAGCATTTGGGTGAAGAAATATCAATACATATAAATGTAGTAATTTCCTTCGGTTTCAATGTACTTTCATTACTAGTTTTAGCAAATTACAATTTGTAAATATGTAGACAGTTTTAACTCCTTATAAAGGTTTGGGTTCAATGGACACGCGTTTTCGTTGTGTTGCAAAATGAAATCGATTACAAGAAAACCAGCCTACCTGGAATCGATATGTATGACTTTGATTAATTTTAACGCATTCATTTTAAAATTTGTTGGCTCTATTGACAAGCTAGCAAAAACTGCAGCATCGCATGCATTACATCAGGAAATGCGTTTTTTCTCACCATTCCCCGACGCGACGCAACATAAACCCATACATTGTATCCCAGCCATAAAGGAAACAAACGTTTTTGTTGCAAATCAGTTTTCTAATAGCCACCTTTAATTTAAATTGACCGTAAGTGACTAGGTTAAAAATAGAGTGTTCTTTTTTTCAATATTCATGGATAGACAGTTCTTCTTAGAATTATAGAATTCAAAAATACAAACAATAAAATAAAAAGAACAACACTGAAAATGTAAATAGCACTTTTAAGTAGGTAGTATATAATATTTTATATTTTACAATGTTGAAAAGTTATATTATAAATGTTAATGTTAAACCATGTAACTTCGGAAAAATTAAAGGCTTCTATCAATTCTTCATATTAAAAAAAATTACAAATCAAAAATTGTCGACATATCAAATTTTTGTACATTCAAACAACATATTTCTAAATAAACTTGATGTGATAGAGTATTTTCGATTTCAGATTCATATAATATCAAAAAGGAAGTGTGGAACCTAAAACTGTTTTCGACCGCCAAATTCTTCTTAGTTTTGTACAATGTTGTCATTTTACAAACTCGTAATATTTATTTATTTTTTGTAATAAAAAATCTTGATAGTACATATGCATTGTTACAAAGAAGTGTAATTGTAATCTGGAGACATTTTTATTTTACCAGATTACGTTTGGCAATTTTAAGTATTTTAATGAATTTAATCTTCTGTTGAAACCTGTCAAGCTAAACATGCATTAGTAATGTAATATACAGCATACCACTCGGTCTTTGAAAGGGTTTATTTGAGAATAAAAAACCACCATCGATAGCAAAAAGCAGCTCCACCAGCGGAACGAGAGTGCTCAAAGGGCAGGAATCCAGAACGAAGAATAGAAGAATTCCATCACCAGAGCTCCTCTGAGAAAGGAGATTAAAATTCATCAGCATAATAAAGTAAGAATGCTAATGAAAATCTCATCCTAGTGTTGGTGAGTTATTCGTCTTTTATCATGGCTGCCAGTGGGTATTCTTTCTACGCCCGCAGCACACTATACACACACTCGTGGGATGTGATAGTCCACCAGCTCCCAAGAGCTGCAAACTTTTACATTGCATGCGGGTCGAAGATATAAGGCAAACAATAAGGGCGGGTTCCGAACCCACCCCAGCCGCCCACGCCCCACAAACGATGAGTTCTTGCAAATATTCAAATTTATGATGGGAAGAATTTTAGAGAAAAAGGAATCACTTCCGCTGTTGGAATTTTACGACAAAAAACGCGCTCATCTCGCGCTAAAGTTATTGGAAAATTGATTATTAGTGATTAAGTCGAATTTCCTAATGGCTCGAGGCAAAAAAATTTAAATTTCCCCTAAATATTTGGTAATGTCGCTACCCTGAGATGAATTTTTGTCTTCGTACACACGATAAGAAAAATATCACTATAAATTTAACGTTCACATAGTGCACTTCAACAAGGTGATGTTTTTGACATCTTCTATATGTATCCGTCCGTAAGGCTCTTGCCAGAATATTTTTAAGAAACAAAAAAAAGAAAACTTTCTTTCGTAAAATACGATCCAATATGATAGAACTTTTTCTAAAATTACGTTGCGTTTTCCAAAAAAGCAAATCATAGTTTTGAAATCTTTGAAATTTTATTAAATGGTGACAAAACTTTCTAAAAAATTGGTAGCCTTGAATTAGGCTGAACTCCAAAGGGGACAATGTCACTCTAGCGTCTGAAAAAATGACCATCTTTGAAAATCCACTTACAAATAACTTAGAAGATGTTTGAAAAATTGTTATTGTTATAGACAATTTTTTTTTCTTTTAAATTGGTGAACTGGAGAGCTGTATGTATGACACTCTGATTTTTTCATAGTGATAATTTGGGTAATTATGGATCTAAAAACAAAAATCCAATTTTTTCAGTTTAGGTATAACAAGACTATCTAAAGATAGGTATATGTAGGGAATTTCGAAAAAAATGACGCATGTTAGAAGCCAACGAATAGATTTGTCGCCTAAAATTACATATTAAATTGTTTATATAGTACAAAAAATACAAACAATTAATTAGAAAAACCCAAAACTCTACGTTAATTCACTCTAGCGAATATTACTATACAGCTTTGATCAAATTTTCAAGTGAAAATTGTGCGAGAAAAGTTCACCTGATTTAACAAACAATAGTTTTGACAAAGCTTTTCATTTTAGATCGCATTATTTTATGGAAATTTTGTCTTAAAAATATATTTAAATGTGCAACAAAACATTTGGTTTAAACTCCTTATACTCCGTCATTTAAAGAATGAAAAAATAAAAGTGTTACAGAAAAATACGTAATAAATTATGATTCTGATGCAGCTTTAGATAATCATCATAATATAGAACATAAACTATTCTCATTCCCGTTACTTCATATCATTGTAGCATCAACGATATGTTAAAAATACCTCAAAATATTTAAAAAATTATATATTTACACTCAAACATTTAAATTCTTATAAAAGCTAAAAATTCTTGCGTCGCGGCGAATCCTTTGAGTTGGATAAAGGATAACACAAATCAAAAAGTAAAATATCCTTTCCCTCAGCTTTTTGTTGGTCCATGCTGGCGAATTAATTTATTTTCATTATGATAGCATTCACTCGTGCGCGGATATACAAAAAGAATTTCAACATTCACATAAATTTTCCAGCTTTCATATCCTTTGATGGTCATATCAAACTCCTAGCATTTATTTTTAATATCCCCCCATACAGTTAGACCCTGGGAAAAGGAATTTTTCTGAGTTTTAATTATTCAAAGCCCGTCCCTTTAGTCGTTCTGCGCTGAACGAGAAAATCTCAGAACTCTCATATTATAAATTATTTCCAACCGTCCCTGCCGCCGTTCCTTTAGAAACCTTGCTTATTGTAAATATTTAATAACCCACCCACCCACGTACACCATACGGTGAAAAGATGATGTTGGTTTATAGACGCAAAAACTCTGATAAATGGAGCACCGGAAATACTGTGCAGAGGTGTGCTATCTTTTTCAGTCAGTCTGCCTTTCAACGGCCTTAATGCTATTATTAATTGCAACACCATTAATTTGATTCCTTTCTCCTTTAATTCAATTGAATCACTATGACTGAAAACGAGAATTTATACCCTTTTCCATTCGCTTGTGTTTTCCAGATGAAAGGTTTAATAGTAGTGTTATATTACTGCTATATTATATAGGCTTTTTATTGCAATTGTATTTTTGTTTTTACAAACGAACCAACTTTAAAACCCTGAATTAAGAAACCATTTTAAATTTCATAATTTCAAAGGCTGAATGACTGGAATAAAAGGTGAACCAAATTTCGAAGTTGAAAATTATTTATTTCATATCTCAAAGAATATACCTAATACATTTTAAAACCATTCTTTCGACGGTTAACAACAATACCAGATATCAATGAATTTTATATTGTCGATTACACTTGGACTAGGCTTAGGAGTATCTAATACCCTTTGACGATACTACGCAAAACACATATACTATATAAGGAGTATGTCGTAGCAGTATGACGTTAACTTGATTTTGCATTACACATAATTAAAAAATTAGTCTGTTTTTAATTCATAACAAAATTCCTCATAATATTACTACATACTCACTTAAACTTCAGTCAAAGAAAATTTACTTAAAAAGTAAGGATTTTTTTTAGTTCATTTAAGTAGATATGAAAATATTTGCCACTCAACCATGCTTAAACGGTTAGTTCAATATTTTCTTATTTTCTGGCTGAAAGTACCACATATTCAAATTAACAAAGGTATTATACATATGAGCTATTTTTTATACGCATATACACATAGGGTTTCAAAATGGCGACTAATAATTTCAGATTTCGGGAGATTGTCTTAAAAGTTGGTATTTAGGGGTTTTTTGAAAAAAAGGATTTCGAATTGGTTTTCAAAATTTAGAAATTGAAGATGACGGGCCCAATATGGCAACATTTTTGGAAATTCAAGTGAAAATTAGTACCTGAGTCTTAGAGTCTGAGGTCACTAATTTCATGTCATAGGTACTATCAAAATTTTGAAATATAAGGGGAATCCAATATGGTGACCACAATTTTTCAAACTCGTTGAATTTAAGTAAAATTAAACTGCTAATTTGAGAACATTGATTTCGAATCTAATGTGAAAGCTTGTATATTCTAAATGGTGGACACAATATGGCAAATGATTTAATAACACCTTTGCTTTCATAAAATAGCCAAGGTATGTTTTTGGGATTTTAATGAAAATGAGTGTCAAAATAATTCAGTAATTGCTCATAAATTATAATGCAGTGCAAAATTTCCTGCAAAACCTAGAATCGCATCCGATGTGAAAAAGCACAGCTAATATTATTATTATTATTGTCTGTTTAATTGTTCAAAGGTCGATAAAAAAAACCTCTACTTAAGCATAAAATACATAATTGGAGGGTTTGTTTTAACAGCTCATTTCTTTTTATGTTGTTGATCAAAATATTCACATATTTTCTGAATATCGATAAGTCTTGAACGTCTGGTAGTCTCTTCTCCAAAATCTAGAAACTAATTCATTAGACTACCATCCCAAAAGTAAATTAGGACCTTTCTGGCACCAGTGAGGAGTGTTTCCTCAGTCTGGGGCTCTTTTCTCGGTCACCCAAGAAGGGGAAAATTAATCAGACTAATAACTATGAAAAGTTTCTTAATGAAAAGATTTATGCCTGCTTTTTACCCAAAGCGAACGCCATTGAGCTGGGAGGAAAACGCGAGCGAAGAAAAGAAAGCCGGAAAAAAATTAAAAACACAAACAGAGGGTGAAGGCCGGAGATGGGAAATTGTTTCTCGTTTCATCTCATCTAATCAAACAAGCCATGACTAACCCTCGTTAACCAGTGGCTGGGATTTAGAGCAGCGAAAACTGGACGGCAGCTAAATACCGACAACAACAACAGCGCGGAGAATTTCGAAAATATTAATTAAAAAAATTATTGAAATAATTAACAAGGAGGGATTCCACTTCATTATGCCTGGCCTCCAGAGGGCGATATTTGTCCTAAGACGGGGGGCCCAAGACGAGAGCAGCACTTGGAATGTGCAAAAAATTGATCCCTCAACCCTCGGCTCCGGGAGACTTGGTCGCCTTGGTGCCGCACAATTTTCGGGTAACCCTCAGAAAGTCAGAAGTGGTCGGTGCAGATAGTGAGGATACAACCGACCTCGCCATAAGGTGTTCATTAAGACGGTGCTTAATTGGGCCAAAAAACGCTGTTGGCTTTAAAAAGCTCCCTTGGCTCCTGCAATTAAAAGCGGGCATCCCTCACCCGGCGGCGGGCGCGGCGCTCCGCCCCAGAAGATGCGTCTTCGAAACTTATCTGGGGCCCCGCCGTCGTTTCTACTCATCGCCTTAACCTGAAATCGTCTCAACTTACCCTAGTTACGGGGGCTCACCTAAAGGGAGCGTCTTCGGGAGCACCAAAGGAATGTTTCTCGCAATTGCCAGACTACAGAGCCACCCTGTGCCGAAGTTTTGAGCCGGAATCGGGCGCGTCACACGGTGAACTTTGACTGAAATTGGTGCTACAGTTCTTAGGACATGAGGGTTGGTTATTCAATTATCCCGAGCTGGTAGACCCTTGTGGGGCGTTTAATAATAGCACCCTGCAGGAACCAACACTCTGGAAAAAATTCGAGAAGGAAAAGCGTCGGAGGATTTTCTTTTTTTTCTCCGTCCTTCCGCCCAGGACACGATTTTTGTCACTTGGCTACGGTAATGACGGCACACTGAAAATGTTCGAGATTTTCCTTTTACCCCAAATCAGATCGCATAAATGGGGTGTCAGGGAAAAGTCACTTAGCAGTTGCCTTGGGGCCGGGATTTTAATTAGGAACTTGACTTTTTTCATGTTTACTGAATTTGGAGAAAAGCACGACTATGATTTTAAAAATAAATCTAGGATCGCATAGTTTAATAGTGTTTAACTTACTTTTTTATAGTCGAGTTGATTATTTTACATATACATATTTAGAAAATATATCCTTTCAATTTTTATTACAAAATTCTCAATAGTTTATAAGTTTTGGCCTTTTAAATAGAATCAAATCGCTGCTCTATTGTGGCAAAACGCACTGAAACTTTTTTATTATTATATTACTTTAAAATCAAAATGGCAGTCTAGTATACACTGGTGGACCATATCCTTCGTGATGAACAATGTATCATGATTTAGTAAGTATTCACCATATACACCATAAGCCAAGTCTAGCAATTATATATCAGCGGTTTACAAATGGATCTTGTAATGTAATTGTAGCTTTTTACCTTACAGAGGGGCCTCAAAGATGAACCAGGAAAGAAAAGTTTGGCAAACACACGGAAGAATACATAAATGAAGTTGTGCTGTATGTTAAGTACGAGACAAAAGGCTTTATTTTTTTATATATGTATTTTATTAAAAATAAATCATTCATTTTGGACTGTTGTTACCATTGTGAACAAAATTTATAACTCCCTCTTTTCGTAGACTTCCCAGCGATTCAACAGTTTTTGGAAATACATATAATAATCAAAATACCTACCTACACTCAAAAAAATAAAGTTGGTCAATTTAAACAAAAAAAAAAATTGTTAAATGAGCATATGGCGCATCATTGCCGAAACTCTGTTAATTTTTAAACATTTTCGTTGTTCAATAATAACTATTTTAATTAAACTATTATTTTAACTAAGTTTTTTTCAGCGTATCTACAGCAAAAAATAACAATGGTTTTGTGATTTAGGACTTCCAAAAATTTCTGATCAACTGTCGACCAGTTAAACCTATAGCTTTTCGTTTCCGGTGACCAACATACATAGACATATTTTGATTTTTACATATTTGACTCTTTTCATCCTAAATTAACGCTCTTATAAAGTTTCATCTATGTAAATGCGTGATGAAACCTCAAATTCAATAGGTCCTAAGTTCGTTACATACGGAAAGGTAATTTTTGATAAATTTTGGAATTGATTAGTAAACTTAGGTAAAAGTGTAAAATGAACAAACTTTTCTCAACATGTGATGACGTCATAGAGAAGGAAAACGCAACATCCGCCAATTACGAAATGCTTAGAGAAGGGCGAGCCCTTTCCGCTCGAAATCGCCGGAGTGAACGAGGCCCGCGCCCCGCAGAAGCCAAAATATGTTAATGGAGCAGCTAAATTCAAGGAAACGAGAGCCGAGGCCATCAATTGCAGCCAGCGAACGTGGCGCGGCAAGTGCTAAAACATTTTTCCGCAGGGGCGCGGGGGAGGGCGCACTTCAATTAAATTCGAGGCGCAAAAACGGGCGCCGCCCGACACAGCGGAGCGCACCGGGAACACGCTGTGAGGATCCAATTTTCGGTCGCAAAATTACGTGGGGCTCAGTTTCAAAGTCACAACCAAGAGCCGTGGTGAAAAATCTCAACGCAAACACAAACCGCGGGAAAAACCATCGCAAAAGAGGTGATTCTGTAGCAGGACATCGGTGGCCCGGTTACAACCCTAATGCTCTTGTTTCCTCGGCCGGGTCAGTTGCGGAGGGCTGGCGTGCATAAATTCCGATATTCGGATGGCCGGGCGGCGTCCTAAGTTCCCGGGTTCTGGGTCCCGGGTCCCGGGTCCCGGTCCCGGCCATGTCAGTGGTGTTAGGCACGATAAACATGGCACGGGAACACGCCAGGACCACCGGTTACGCTTGAAATGACCCGCTGAACATAACACGCGGCAGTTAATTACTATCGCCGGACACTTTTTCCAGCCCGCCCCCCGCTCGGCGACCCACGACCCACCCCCCGGCGGGTGCCCTTTGAGCCTAAATGACGATACTTTGACGTGACGTGACGGCAGCAGGATGATGGCCCTGCGCCAGTGGCGTCCTTAACGGACGGTTAAGTGCCACCGCTGCGAGGAAGCCGTGCATCAACGGAACGCGGCGGAATCGATCCGTCACTGTCACCCGCTGAGACACTGCGCCCCAAGGAAGGTGCGCTGCATGCCCTGCAAGAAAAATTGAAAACTGAAACTCGACGTCACCGTGACTTGTGTTCGCTGGTTTCCAGACATGTCAATTATCTGATAACGAGTCGAGCTGAGATTTCAATTAACGCCGCTCTTTGTGAAGCGCTGCGTTGCCCAATCGATTAAGATTAATAGGTCCAACTAAAGATTAGTTTGCATCGACACAAACATGATTCTTAAAAATTCTTATTTCAATTTGTCGAACTGCGTAGAATCGATACACACAACAACTACTATATACAGGATGTAAGAAAGAACACATCGCATCGGAAAACAAAAAAATAAAGGTAAAATATTTTTAAAATGCGATGTGTTCTTTCCGAAATATTAGACCGTTCAGGGACTTTTGTTACATCCTTTATGTAAATATATCACTAAAACTATGAATGTAAGACGAAATCCAGCTATTGAAAACACTCTACATTCTAAAAACTGGATATCATTAAAATAAAGAAAATGTATCATTAATTGGTTTTCCCTATTTAAAAAAAAATGAAATGAGAAATGAGTTAGAAAATGTTTCATGAAACAAAAGTAGTTTATAATATAATAAATGTACCACGATAGTGCAAAAGAAAAAATTACCAACTAAATATTGTACTATTGATTGAATTGGTTAAGACCAGAAAATAAAATCAGTTTTAAGATAAAATAACTTTGATTGGATTTCAAATGTTTAAAATTGATAAAAATATTTACAGTTTAAGAAAGTGACAATAACAAGAAAAGAAAAGTTTTTTTTATAGGTGTTACAGATAACAATTATCTTGCTCTTTAACTGTTCGAAAGCGTAGGGCCCAGATATTAAATAACCAGGTAATAATTACCTTTTAAACCCTCTCGAGCGTCCCTTTATTACGACACTTAAGGTTACTTATCTCTGGACTCCAGGGCTGCCCGGGAACTCATGTCGTAAAGGACCGTAACAATGGAATTAAACTGGTCCGCGAAAGGAAGAAAAAAAGGCGATTTTCGCTGTTCCTTGAAACTCTGGTTAGCAAGGGGATAAGCGTCTTAATTAAGAATTATCTTATCTTGAATCCAAGAAGGACAACGACCGTGGCGCACAACTGCCCCTTAGTACACAAATCCATGAAAAGGGTCACCCTCGGAAGTGATTTACTTAAGAAAAATAGCCAAAAGGGATTTTTCCTTGTTTTAACTATTGAGATTTATTCAGCGATAATCAAAAGCTTTCAAGCGAATTGCTCGGTGTCCGGCGAAGGGAAGAGTTGGCAGATTCTTGAGGATTTCACTCACAGTAATAAACAAGAAGGACCAGAACGGGGGCTTTGAATAAAATGGACGACTAAGTAAGAAGACAGAATTCAGCTTATAGGGTATAGTCTGCAGAATAAATAATTCCGGAAAACTTTTTATTTCAACGTCTTTCGAATTTGGAAAGTTCTGCAAGAGGAGACTGGTAGTACATAGGTATTTATTCAAAAGAACGAAACCTTTTAGTGTCGCTAGAACTTCTTCAATTTCCATTCTCAGTGCATGGCATTGGTTTCCCTTAAATTTGCATGGCTCATTTCACTGTATTGTCATAGGGGTCGTAAGGAAAACTTTTCCAAATTGCAGAAAACAACACAAGGGGTATTGAAAATTAGAAAAATTCAATGAAAAAATTTGAATGTAACTACCTACCTACCTACTGAATTACCCCTAGTAAAGATATTTATTTTCTCTGTCAATTGGAAACTTATTTCAAGAATCGTCTAACTTCTAAATTGATCTAAACTGTTGTTTCTGATTTCATATTAAACCTACATTCTAAAAAATATATATACATATGTAGTAAACTTACCTTTTTTCAAAAAATACATTTTTGCCTTATAAAAATTAATAATAAAACACAAAGTTGTAAATTCGCAATTTTCTACTAAGTTTGCACGATTTAATTTGAAATATTCAGTGCTTTTTACGAACGTTTAGTAAAAATATGTAGACATAAGTGGTAAAAGTGAGTGCATAATCGTAGTAAGAATGGATGGTGATATTTACATAAAGCATTTGTCACTGTATTTTTCACTATAATTACAGTAAAAAGAAAAATTTAACTTGTGTTAGGAAGTTGTTTTATAATATTGCAACAATTATCTATGTAACTCGCTATTATATTAAATTGTATACAGATGGCAACGTGATTTTACTGATGTCACTATGGCGTTATTTTGTTTTTGCGAATTTCCAAATGCCAGCAAGAGAAAAAAGTTGTTCATATTATTTTTGGGGTTAATTTTAATATTCTTAATTAAAGCTTATCCTTACAGGATCATAAATGAGTAAAAATATTTTTCGTAGTAGTGCATAAATCAATGAAAATGTAGAGTTCAATATTTATTTGTATGTGCAAGATGAGCATATATATATAGGGAGGATGAAAGACTCTTTTACAACGAAGTTTATTTCCCTCTTTCTCTGCTTTAATATTGAACAATTTTTATTTAGTTTTATTCAAGAAATTTGAATTAGTCTTGAATTGTTGCTCGCGAAATTGGTGATTTCTTGTTCAATGTTGGCTTTCAAGACTTACAAGGTTTTTGGTTTGTTGTGGTAAACGCGTGATTTCAAAAAGCCCCAAAGGAGGAAGTCTGGCGCCAACCGTCAGGAGGAAAACGACGACGAAATATGAGTTAAAACAACAGACAAGAAATTGATCAAATATAAACAGTAACAATATTACTTATTGTCAACTAATTCTATATCTGTCTACAACATAAATGTCAAAGCACAATGACTTTGACGCTATTTGCAAAAATTATAGTACATTCACATTATGACATTACTTTTGATCCACCTTGTATCAATATCACCATGTGAATGAGTAGACGTACTTTTATTCTCTTTCTTTGAAATTATACTTTTTTTCAAATTCCTTTACATTATCGAGTACCTATTAGTTTTGCAAATCCTGAATGTAAATCACCTGGTAAATATTAACATTCTCTTATAGTAATTCTACACATTGCTGTTTCATTATTAAACTGTGTTGTAAAATTACAACGTTAAACTAGCAACTTTTGGGCTAACATTTAACAATGTAAAATTCCTCAATTATTTTTTAGAGTGTACCTAATCTGCCAGTAGAACTTGAGGAGATAATTGTTAGCCTTCTTAAATAAAAAGTCTGCTTAAAATGCTATCAAAAAGTTTTAATGCGCGTAGATATGGTTGGGTTTAAGAACCACCTACATACACATGTAGACCATAATTGCGCTACGCCCAATGTCAAAGTTTAGTTCAATCAACTTAGAGTTGGTCTGCAATGAGAGCCTCTTCAATCGGAGTCTGAGGGCATTGTTTTCCGAGCTTGCTCATTGTCGGTTCACCCCACAATGTAAAATACGTAAACTCATCACCAAGTCCTGTACATAGAACGAATGCCCAGGAGGAAGTCTGCGTACATAAGGCTGGCTATATGATTTATGCTTATATCCACCTCGGCTGAGTATTTGGTTTCACAACGCTGGCTTGTGTCAACATAATAATACCAAACCGGATTCAACGCCTCAAGGTGTTTGCCAACATCTCAAATAGACACATGTTTCAAATGGGGGCAAGGACAGCCTTTGTGTACCGATGGGAAGCTGTAGCCGAGTAATTATTTGGCATTTTCAACAAATTTGGCGGGGCAAAAATAATGTTTTTTACGGAATCCATCCCTTTGCTTGTTCCTTATCTTAACGCTCGTTTTATTAAAGAACTTTTAAATTACCATGTCTTTTACAATCTCTTTCCAAGATGAACTTGCAAGGATAGCTCCAGGCGTTTACCCTACCAATTTCTCAAACTTCTAATTAATAATTTTATATGTTACTAATAGATTTATATATACAATTAAGTAAAGATAAAAAGTAAGCATATAAATATTTATACTACTATAACAATTAGGAGTTTTCTATATAGCTGGTTTCAAATATTCCCACCTAAAATTGTTTTTGTTTTCGCATGAAAAATTTATTTAATCATTATTATTGTTACAAGATTTGCTTTCGCTTATACTTCATAGTTCGGATTTAAATCCTGGATGAAAGGACTGGCAATCGCTACACACGATCGCGGCATCTGTGGCAGGAACATCAAGCCGTAGCCACACTGAGGATATCGCCTTGGTATTCTTTTAGTGGTGTGGGGGCTGGCAAATCTGGTAACAATATTTAAAAACGAAAAAAATTTCATTATTGAATGAATGATTTTAGCACTTATGCTTTACTTGTGTTATGAGACTTTACTTGTGTTATGAGACCAAATGTCAAGATCAACATAAATAAATAAAATTAAGGGGCTTTAATTGGTATCGACTCCAAAAATAACTGATTAGAAATTGTAAATATTTAAGTATCACTAATTTTTTATATTGTCCTTTAATGCTCTTTTCTTTAAAGTTACACAAAATATTGTTTTTAACTTTTTAATTTAATTTTATAGATACCTAAATGTAGGCAAAATTTTGTAATCTGCTTATTTTTTGTAAAATTTATTTTATGTCCTGTTATAATATTTTAGTACTATTTTTTACTTTTACTTGTAAAAATTGTAAAATAATGATACTCACTTGTTCCAATTAAAACTTAAGGGTAAGTTTTATTTGTTGTGCACAATTTTTATTAAAGTTATTTTTATATTTACTTAGGGTCAAAGTCACCTGTGCAACTGCACCGACCGCTAAACCTGTGATTTACCTGAAAGCGGAAGGTGGGGGACGGATAAACCGCCAAAAGCGCAAGAGATGGCCCGCTGGTAAAATTTCGAAAAGTTTAATCTCATTAAAATCATTTACAGCAATAAACATTGCAGAGCTCCGGTGCTGGGACCCAGGGCACCCTCCCGTCCGGGGCATTAAAAAATTTCGAGCATTTTATCGCGGCCGAAGAGCCAGAGGGCAACAACTAATAAATTCTCATGTTTCTATGACTCCTTTCGGATAACCCTTTCAAGTCTCCTCGCCCCCGGAGCATTTTCTTCCATCTTCGGTGGAGGTTTTGTGCTACCACGAGCGCAAGATTTAATTAAAACCCAAGACTTGATTTATTACAGTCTCGCCGGCGGACTGTAAGCGTAGACAAAAAATGTCTGTGTGTAGATTTTTTATTCGAACCCCTTCGGTCTCACCCTTCCTTCTGCAGCATCCGAGCCCTTTGTGTAATGAAACGGGCATGTGCCCTTTACCCCAAACCCCCGAGCCCCCGAACCCCCCGGACACAGGGTGCGCTGTAAGACAGTGGCAAAGTACTAAATAGGGTTCGGTAATGCAAAAGTCTGGACCGGCTAAGGCTAAGCCGACCAATAACCTTTCCTCCCGGGTTTTAAGGGCCTTTAATGTTGCGGACATTATTTCCTTTACCTGGTGCCGCGCTGCTCCTTCGCTTCCCCGGGGATCTGGCGCAAAGTGCTGCACGTACGAATGCCAATCGCAGCTCCCGGGGACCGTCGAGGCGTTTTTAAGCACCTCTGGCATTTTCTTTCTGGTCGGGGACGCTCTGGAATGTCGAACTTTGCTTATGGTTTTTTGGTGAACGGATTGCTTGCTCCAGCCAGCGAGATTCCAATAAATATTTTGCGACCGGGCACGAAAGAGCAGCGACACAAAAAAGAAACTAAAATTAAAGGAACATAAGCGTTTTTATACAAATTCCACTTTATTGCTACATTAATTTCCATTATCTGTATTTATAAATCGATTTAAAGATTGTAATGATTTTGTGCCAGTGGTATATTTTTATATTCAGAACATACCTCGTTCATAACCTTTAGTATCCAAATTTAAATCTGTTCCCGATCGAAAACTAAATTGAGTCAAGCCTACTTCGAACTTGGCTACGACTTTTTTCAAACCAGACTGAATGTCGATCCGGATCGTAGATTATGTGCTATTATTTCAGTGAAATAATCTTATCGATCCGTTTTGAAAGTCTCGATCCGGTTCGAAAATGTGTTTATGCAAGTGATTCGAGTCAATAATCTACATCGACTGGAACCGGTTTCAAAGAGGTCGTAATCGAAGTAATAGAGGATAGTGGAGAATAGACGGGATATGCAATATTTTATTTATTTATTTATTTATTTATTTATTTCAGTCTACATTTCACACAAATCTTAATAACTATCAAGAGAGGCAGCTTTGTTTTGATACTAAAAATAAATACATTTGTAAAATCTGCCATAATTCTAGGCGATAAATATTAAAATTTAAACTTAGATGTATTGAGACAAGTTACTCTCCGTGAGAAAGGCCCAAAGGCAATCAGTTTAAAGGTTCAGTATCCTGCAAAAGGGTCATTAATCACACGTATTTTATTTAATGAAGCTAATCATTTTAAAAGCATTTTTAATATATTTATGTATTCGATATGTAACGATACATTTTTAAATAATTCGTTAAACCTATTGTACATAGGTACTTCGAATCAGAATCTAACACATTGGAAAAGATGTGTAGCTTTACCTTTACAACGTCAACTGCCAAACATAGAAAATTAAGTAATAGATATATGTACTTTAAAATTACTAAAAATTTTTAAATTCGTTTGCTACATGCCCATACAACTTCATTTCAATGGGAAAAGTGATTTTTGCGTCGCTCAAAATAAAGATACATATCACTGGCGGTCAGAATTTCGTAACTTTAACACTATAAACAATTATATTAATTTTCATATTTGTAGAGTTTCATCAAAATCGGTTCAGACGTTACTAGCAAATTCTGTTAGTTTGAAATCAGCGACCCCGAAAACCCAAAGTAGGTACCAAGTCTGGAGGAAATTGCTTAAACTACAAAATTTGACAGTTGCGGTAAGCTTCTTTAATATATAAATATATGATAGAGGGTCAAATTATTATAACTTATATTTTTATAAAGTACCAAAACAGTTAAGATCTTTATAAGTTGTTCCTTCTTTTTAGGTTTATGCAATCGTATTTATTCCAATTAGAAACTTTTTCAACTGCTAAAACACAGAGACTAGATACAAAAAAAGGGAACAAACAACCTTCTGGTAACGAAATTATCCACGAAAACATGCTCATCATGAAGGGCATAAAAGAAAACCGTGTCCTTATTACGACTCAAGTCCGCTCTCTTATTAAGACAAGAGTGTTGTCCCCAGCATCCTTTGAGGGCAACCAATCAATATGATTTCCTCTGGACCGTACTTAAGGGACCCTTCCGAAATTGAAACCGTCCGGCCAGATCTGTGCGGGAATTGGCCCATAAAATGAACAAAACGCCGAAGTGGTATAATGGTCATGTTTATCGTCTCCTATTGACGCAAGGACATCGTGTAACATGGTCTGCTGAACAGAAGTGCCCCATTGGGACGGATTCGATGAGGCAAAAAAGGGGCCCAGGGGTCAGGCTCCGGGGGCGCTTAAGTGGCTCCCGGGTGGTGCGTCCCATCGATTATCTGGGCAGGTAATTTTTAAGTAAGCCTCCTTCCGCGAAACGCATTTTCTCACCTGCGAACGCCCGCGCCCTGCACCAACTTCCTCAGTTCATTATTCAATTAATCGAACGTACACACGAGTGCACTTGGAGCACGCGGCGGAGCTCTTTATTTCGTGTGCCTCAAGAATCACGGCAGGCAATTTATGCTAATTGAGAGCTTCCTAAAGTGCTTTGATCTTGTCAAATTTGTGACTAATTGCGACGCCTTCCACCCCCACCTGGCCGACGACGTGGGCGCTCTGGGCGACTGCAGCACGCGTGTGAATGTAGACGACACAAGTGGCATACGTGCCGTAATTAATGGCTGCTAAATGTGCGTGTTTGATTAATGGATCCTACAGCTTCCGATATTTATGTCTGTAATCAGCATGACTTCAAAGGCATATCGTTAAAAGTGCCAAATTGGAATTTAATAGCTCAAACTTCTGCTGCAATTAGAAAAATTGAATGCCGCTGATATGCCGCCCACGTGTAGGCGTATTCAGAAAAAATAAATATGATATTTAAAATCTCCCTAATTGGTATCATTTCTACATTTTCAAACCTTCAAATTTAGTATAAATTTACTTCTTTATAATTGCTTTAAAAAAATAAATCTAAAAGAAAATGGCGGATGTCAAAATTTCATAGAGTTTGAGTTTAAATGCTCATTATTTGTATATGTGGCATCACCCACATCAAACCACAACGTTCAACACGCCATCTGCGCTTAGTTCCCAAAAACAGATTCCTGCTAGCAAAGCCACATGAAACCTTCTCTCTTCAGCCATCGATGAGATAACAACGTGCGTCAGCTCGGTAATTTAAGGAACAATTAATTTTGTAGTTCTGTGAATAAAAACCGTACATATTGGTGACCCCGACGGGAAAAGACGTCGAGAAAAGGTGCAAAAACAGGAAGCCCGTGAAAAGTGCGAAGGCTCAGAAGTTATAGTGCATTTTTTTTCCTTTTGCGACGAAATGCAAAGTACCTTCGACTTCGAATTAGAAAATCTGACGACGCCGCCTACGCGCCGCGATGTGCTCGCAGATTTCAGCTTTGAAACGCCACCGCAAAGCGCTTCCATACGCGTAGCCCCAGAAACTGTACAAAATTCCGCTCGAAACTTGCAACAAACCCGCACAGACATACGAGCTCCTCCATTCAGTGCGGAAAGGCCTGCGTTGTGGTTCGCCTAATTGGAAGCTCAATTCGCGAACTACGGCATTAACAGAGAACAAGATAAGTTCTTTCGGGCGATTCCTCTCATTGATACACGATCCGCCGCGGAAGTCGAAGATTTGATAATAAATCCTCCTACCGACACTCCCTATCAAAAACTTAAATCGGCCTTAAGTCAAAAATAGAATCACATGCAGTGCAGTGCTGTCAAACTTAGAAACAGTGTTAATAAATGGGGTAACAAAGATTGAACGTATTGCAGTGCAGTGCAGTGCACTGCGCTGCAAAATGTAGCCAAATTTCTAAAAACACTGCAGCACTGCATCTGTTGACGTTTGACAGCTATATGAGCAACAGAAAAATGGGGATAGAAATTATTTAATTTATTTAATAAATAGTTAAAGCACACAAAACGAATAGCTTTCTTCGCTGTGTAGCTCTTTGAGACACTCTTAATTTTCCTGCTCAAAATATAATTTCAGTTACACAGTTCTGGATGCAGTGCAGTGCTGTCGCATTCTGTTTCACAAATAAACACTGCAACAGTTTTGCAGTGTGCTGCGCTGCGGAACATTGCACTGCATGTGATTCTGTTTCAGCCTTTTATTTCACGCTTCTCTAAGTCCAAAGAGGCAAAACTCTTACAATTACTGGACAAAGAGATTTTAGGAGATCACTCTCCTACGCAACATTTGCGCCATCTTCGCAGCCTGGTCCTTGACATCGACGAAGAGGTTCTCAGAATACGGTGGTTATCACACCTTCCTGCGCAAACTCCAGCCTGTCTGGTTGCCCAAAAATCCGCCGCCATAACCGAATTAGCCGAACTAGCTAACAAGTTACACGAGGTCCTCCCGACAATGCACATAACCTCAATCGGAACTTCGGAAGTGGAAGAACAAATAGCTGTACTAACAAAACAAGTATCAGTGCTAACAACATCAATAGCCGACTTGCGCACCAGAAACGCTCGCTCCCGTGAAGTCGGTAGATGTTCCTCACGAATCAGGTACACCAGCAGAACAGCATCAAACAGGAAAGTATCCCCAAAACCCAACATATGTTGGTACCATTCGAAATTTGGTAAAGAAGCAAAAAAGTGCTCACCAAATTGTAAATTTCAGGAAAACGAGAGTCGCTGATGGCGGAACACGACTCTCCACCGCAAACCTGCCGTCTTTTCCTATATGATAAAACTTCCGGACGCAATTTTCTCGTCGACACTGGATCTGACGTCTCGGTGATTCCCAGAAATCAGGTGCAGCCAGAGCAACAGCCGCTCACATATAAGCTGTTCGCTGCAAATGGGTCTGCAATAAACACTTATGGGACAATAGTCCTAAACATCAACATAGGTTTGCGCAGAGACATGGCTTGGTGCTTTGTCATAGCGAATGTCACCCAACCCATCATCGGAGCCGACTTCCTGAGTCACTTTGGCTTGCTCGTTGACTTAAAAGAGCACCGCCTGATAGATGAAACCACCAAACTCTCAACAAAAGGAAAGGTACTCCCCGCTCAAGTAATGTCCATTCGAGCTCTTCAAGAGGGTGACAGCTCACCATACCAAGCACTCTTGAGACGTTTCCATGCCATCACACATCCAACCGGCGCACCAAAACCCAGAAAGTATCTAACTGAGCATCACATCCGAACAACACTCGGCGCACCCATCTCTAGCAAGGCTAGGCGACTTGCGCCAGACAAACTCCTGAGCGCGAAACAAGAATTCGACAAAATTATAGCACTAGGCATAGCTCGTCGTTCGCACAGCCCGTGGTCATCTCCTCTGCACATGACACCTAAAAAATCAAGCGAATGGCGCCCGTGTGGGGACTATAGACGCCTGAACGAACGCACAATACCCGACTCGTACCCAGTACGATATCAACAGGACTTTACAGCCAACCTACACGGAAAAAGAATTTTTTCAACAATCGACCTAATCCGCGCCTTCAACCAGATACCGGTTGCACCCGATGACGTCCCAAAAACTGCGATCATTACGCCATTCGGACTCTTTGAGTTCCCGTACATGACGTTTGGTCTGCGCAACGCCGCGCAAACCTTCCAGAGGTTTATAAACGAAGTAAGCAGCGGCTTATCATTTACCTTCGCCTACATCGACGAATTGTTAATCGCTTCGGAAAACGAACAGCAACACCTGGAGCACCTCAAAATGATATTCCAACGTCTCCAAGAAGCAGGACTGGTAATCAATACGTCAAAATCAAAGTTCGGTAAGGAAGAAGTCTCATTTCTCGGACATACGGTAACTGCCCGTGGAATAACGCCTCTCCGTGAGAGGGTGTCTGCGATTCTTGAATTTCCTAAGGCTCAAACTGTCAAACAACTTCGTGCATTTGTAGGAACCATCAATTTCTACAGGAAATTCATTAACGGGGCCGCTCAGCTATTGGCTCCTCTGAACGAGAAACTCCAAGGCCCACATATTAAAAGTTCCCATCCAATCCACTGGACGACAAACCTGGAGAAAGCCTTTTATGACTGCAAACAAGCCCTAGCATCAGCCGCCCTGCTCGCCTACCCCAACGTAAATACAGAATGGGCAATTTCCACCGATGCATCTGAAAACGCCATCGGAGCAGTTCTCCAACAGCGCAACCAAAGCTCATGGGAGCCTTTGGCTTTTTTCAGCAAGAAACTTTCCTCTTCGATAAAAAAACGATCAACTTATGATCGCGAATTGCATGCAATTTACGAAGCAGTGCAACATTTTCGACATATTTTCGAGGGCCGGCATGTGTCTATTTTTACAGAGCCCCCCAATATCCACGCATTCAAACAGCGGCTCGAGCAGGCTTCTCCATGGCAATTCCGCAGACTGGATTTTATAAGTCAATTCACCACGGACATGAAACACATTGCTGGAAGTAAAAATATTGTTGCAGACACACTCTCCCGTGCAGATGTCTCCCCACAAGAATTAGCCGACGCACAGTCTAAGGACGAGGAACTCCACGAAATTCTTCGCAATCCTAATACTAAACTTCGACTTCGCTGACAGAAGCTGCAGGATTCAGAAGTGGAACTATACTGCGACATTTCGACAGGAGCCAAGCGACCTTTCGTACCTAAACCATTTCGGAAAAGAGTTTTCGATTCACTTCACTCGCTAGCACACCCAGGCACAAGCGGCTCAAGGAAGTTGATTTCACAACGGTACATGTGGCCAAACCTCAATGAAGACTGTGCCGAATGGACCAAATCTTGCTTCGCTTGCCAAGCAAACAAAATTACTAGACATGTCAGCGCCCCTATTGCGCTCTTCCGGATTCAAGACCTGGAAGAACAAAAAGGAAGACCCACAAAGAATCCTTTAGAAAATGAATTTTTAATGCAATACTTGTCTGAGTAGTGAAGGTGTCTCCTGTCTTATCACATCTAAAATGTAAACAGAATGAATATATTAGCGTAGAAAACCATTTCTCAAATGATTTTATTATCAGTAAAGGGATTGTATTATATTTTATATATATGAATTAAAATTGTTAACAATTAATTATAATAGTGCTTAAAAGTAAATAAATTATTTGTACTTCAAAAGCTTGAGTTATTCTTACACAAAGTCGACAGCCGGTATGGCCTGATCACATTTGTTCAGAAAAGGAAAAAAGGTACCACCAGGTTAGGGGATACTTCAGATCCCGTACCAGAGGGGAATTTAGCCTAAGCCACATATTGCCTTAAAAGACAATCTTCTTTTCATTCGACCACAGACTATATGCAACAGAAAATTGCTCCCGTTTTTTAAGGGGAATTTTAACGAAAATAGGCAATCAGCGAAAAAGTCGTTTGGAAACCTTAAGAAAGATCGGGCGGGGTTGAGTGGTATCGTTAACGTTTGAAATCAAAAATTTGTAATTAGAACAATAAATTTGTAACCAGCAGAAACATTCACGATTTTCTAATTTGCAAACCAAATATCTTGGACCCTCTATTTTCCTAGTTGCTAAAGTTAGCGAAATTGGAACCATTTCGAGCACGGTTAAAACTTACGACTCGTATCGTTCATGCGCAATTCGAGTTACCATCACAGAGGTTTGAACATATCCACATCGACCTAATTTCTTTAACTCCCTCAAATGGGTTTAACCAATGCTTAACTTACTTAACTATAATTGACAGATTCCCACTGATCTTTTTGTAACTAGATACCGCAGACGTGGGTGACTTTGGCAACTTTGTTCTTATATTTATAGAAACCACTCCTATATATAGGTTGTAATAGACTATTACATAGATGTTATAATGTTTTCATTTGATAGATGAGGATAGTAGCTAATCAGTAATAATCATTTATATGGCAAAACGTTTATAAAAATATATATTTAAGTCCTTTGAAATAATAGAAAATACATAAATGAAGCATTTGTAGTACAAAAACGTTTAATTTAAAAAAAAAAACATAAACAGCCCTCTGTTACACAAAAAAGTTTGCAGACCTAAAATACGTGAATATTCACAGCAGGTAAGTTTGAAGTGCAAATGACAGTTTTAATTTTGAAAAATTTCGTGCAACCAATTACAAATAGGCGTCAGTAATACCATCTAACATTTCCGACTCCAACTAGATCGTTTACTGTCACATACGAAGAGGTGGGTCATTCAATATACATATATATATATTTTTTAAGCCAAAGTTGACCCGTAGAGCTCTAGAGCTAAAGTAACCCGCATCTACGGTATTAAGTTTCCATAACAAAATCAGATGATCTCTAACTCCTAGATCTTAATTTTAAGACCCGATCTACCCTTAAGCAATGAGTATGTAGATACAAGATACAAGCTTTACATATTTTTTAACATCCATTGTAAAAAGAAATCAAATAGAAACATAGAATGAAAAAATTTTTCAATTAAGTTGCTAGGTAAATTGCTGATAACAGTACATAAATTATAAAAACTGAATTAAACCAAAATAATTATCGATTCGACACCAACTTTAAAATTAAATTGTCTTCTAAGAAAACGAGGATATCGTTCAAAGTTCAAACCCAATTCAACCGACTCATTTTAGTATGTATTTAAAAAGTGAACAAATTAATTTTGGACAATCCAGTCCGACATGCTTCAGCAAAGACAAGTTTTACGTCCAATATCGGATTAAAAATTAAATTCCAATGGGGGCGCAATGAATTAAATCAATCACTATGAGGCCGGGATCATTAATCAAATCACCCCAAATTAGAAATAATTGACTTCGCACCGATGCGAACCTCCAAACCTCCTCCTGTCCGATGTTGGACCGAATTTGAAACTCTTCGAGGAGATCCATCATTTATTCACGAAGGGATGCCCACATGTAATAAGGCGCAGAGCTAGAAACAAGTCTTGGTCTAAGGCTAGAGCCTAATGTTTCGCCACCGGGATAAATCGTAAGTAGCAGGCTGTGGGTCGACACTTTTGAGGGCAGGGTTTGGGGGAAGGGCGGGAGGCCCACTATCCCGAAATTCCAATCAAAAGAGAACACGATTCAATAAAAGACATCATTAATTTTCGGTCGGGCTGCCGTACCCTCATTCGAAACCTAGGTGGTGGCCACACGACGGCTAGAACTAATATTCCGCCAGTGGAGGAGGCAGAGAGTGGTCTGGGATCAACACAATCAAAGTCCTGGGGCTCCTTACCGAGATCTGATTTGAGCTCATTTAATGGCCCCTCGTCATCTTGGAGCTGTCTTGGGAGATTGCTGGAAATATGTCAAATACAAAAAGAAAGAAAGAAAAAAAAACTAAAGGATGGCTCCTTTCCCAGAGCCCCAGACCGTGTGGAGCAGAGCCAGGCTTTGCTGACATGTCCCAGGCTTATTGATTAATTGCACCAAGCAGAAATATTTAAATAAATCCACTCTCAAAGAAAATCAATATCCTTTTTGGGGGGATAGAAAACCTTCGTTCGGGGGCTCCTTCTTCGTCGTCGACGTCGTCGTCGTCGTCGACTTCTTCTTCTTATTTTCGTGTTAGCTTATAGACGTTTTTGTTGCTGGCTCTGTTGGTCCGCAGCCATCGGGCTGTGCACGTTAGTTCGTTACACATCTGCACCAACAACTATACATAGAAACACGTACTAACTCGTGGGTCTGGAAGATATTTAATATGGCAAGGAAACGAGCGCACATCTGCCGCCTCTTGCTGGTGGGAAGCGCTTCTGCTCCCCCGTTTTCCACGGGATGGCTCTGGAACATATTTTCTTGGTCTTATGTTGGTAGCGTTTTATCTAGCAGGAGTACCACACACACAACGACCCGACAGTCTGCCCACCTCGTTCGATGTGCCCAGGATATATAGGGTGTCTCAACCGAGGATTATAGTGGTGGCAGACCCACCCGGTCTCTGCACAGATATTTCCTTTTATTTATTTTTTTTTTGTAGTTTCCGTCGTCCTGCGACGGTGGCGGTGCGGTACGGGGGGTGTGTTAACGTAATGCGAACAAATGAGCTTTGGCTAACGCTGCAAATTAGATTTTCAGGAACAGGAAAGGCAAAGAAGGACGTGCGAGTCTTCAAGACGTATTCGGTCTATTAAGTTTATTTTTATTTTTTGTATTTTTTTCTTTCCTCCAAAAGGTCAGGTCAGGGGGTATAATGGCAAACCCAGATGGTTATTTAGTTCGTGAAGTATTCGAACCATTTTTGAGAAGAAAATTCAATATGGGTCCAGTATAAATGGCCAGTGGTGCACGTCTGATGAAGTGCGCTATTTTATTCCTTATCTAGGGGGTATTCCTTTTAAGACATCCAATAAATAAATCGTTTTATGGGCTAAACTACTTGACTATAATGTTACTTTACTTTAGTTAATAAACCATGATATTATCTTGTTCAATAAGTTTAACTCTAAGCACCACACGTTATCTTGAGTATGTAACATATGTCAATTTATTTATTTGTAGATAATACATTACAAATTACACTGGTCAACAACAAACATATTTTTTCCCCTAGTTCGCAACTGGTGTTTTGACATGAGATTAGTTAAAATGCGTGTGTTAAAAGAATTGAAACACCAAATTTCTTAGAAGAATATGTTTATATAAAAAAAAAACAAATTAACTGAGTTTTAAGCGCAATTAATTTTAAAAAAATTACTTCCACGTCGTGATTTTTGAGTAAAGCTGAGAGTAGTTCTTCGTCCTTTCTGACTTCTTCGACCTTGACTACAATTCTTAACTGAAAAATTTGTTTTCGCAAGGTGTGTAACTTTCGAAGTATTTAGATGCATCTTTTTTTCCGTTGACCTTCAAATTTAAAATAAAAATTAAAATTTTTTGCTCTTTCGATTTCCGGGATCAGAGGCAGGGATTCCTTAAGCAATTTCGCTGACCTTGAATTGACCTTGATCTTTGACCTTAAGATAAAGGCCAAGGTCACCACTAGTTGGCCCTTCGATCCCCTACAACTTTCGTCCGAAACATTTTTTTCCACGGTACCTATGAACGTAGTTTTCGAGAAATTGGGGTGCGTCGATTAAAATAATTGCCCCTATTATTATAAGATATTTCGATTTAATAGAATTTTATTATTTGTTAGTTTTCTGTTTATACTTATACATGAGAGATACCGAAAAAGTGTATGTAATTGGATTAGGTAACGGCAAAAAGTCATGTTGACCAGTGTTATCTTGAAGACTAGAAAATCATTTTTTTTCAAGTTTTATAAATAAATAACCATCAATTTTCATAATTGTATAAACTGCAATTTTCAAAGGTTTGAACATTTGTAGGATAAGGTAATCATTAATAATTAGAATTATTTTTAAAGATACACTAGGTCTGAATACACTTGAATTTCTCTAGATATTCATAGAAGGCTACCTATTCTAACATATTGTGTAGAGTTCTTTAAATATGAAGACAACAAATTGAAGGTTCTAGACATAGGTACAGTCAATTTTTAAGTACCGATAAATTAACGAATCTTTGTTTCGTTTAAAATTCAAATCAAAGACTTAAATTAAAAAGTCAGTTATGCAGAGTAATAGTTTTATTAACATTTACAATTCAATATATAAAGATAATGGCTTGCATTGCACAGGACAGAATGCAATTGCCATCAACACTATAACTTCTTTCAAACCATATAAAATTCAGACTTTCCAACAGTTTTTTTTATACTTATAATTGAGTATTCCATACTATTTAGTTTTATTTATTTCACACCATTTCGAAAATATACTTTCTTTAATACCTAATCCCACAGAAATTTCATAATATTTTACCATAATAAAAAGTATCCTATATCTTCACCCATTTCATAGACTGTGCAGAACCCAAATTTTATTTGAATCCACCCGATAGTTTCCGCATGGTGCATGAACAGACAAACCGACCACTAGAAAAATTAATTGTAAAATTACTTATCGACAATGTACCACAATTATAATTTAAAAAAATTAGTTATGTACAGATAGAAAATTTCAAATTCATCAACTTACAAACGAGAAACGGATTAAATTTATTTTATAAACAAAATTAGTGTATTATTTGAATACCAAGGTTTTATAAAATCATCTGTTTCTGTACGGGTTATACTCAAAATTATATCAATTGAGAATCTATTTTTTTTTTTTTTAATTTCAGATAGTACTTTCTATTTTATTTTATTTTTATGATTACAGGTTGGGTATACGCGTCTGATTTGTCGTTGAATTTAATTTACATGCATCACAATCAAGTCGATAGTTTCAAATTTATAGGTAGAGTATGTGGTGTAATTTTAATTGTGTTTTTATAAGTATAGTAATTTCAAATCCATAGCTCTTCTAAAATTAATATATGAACTAACTTTGTAAGGTGAGGACGGAATAATTTAAAAGAATCGAATTTAAACTTATTTAATTAAATACTTTTAAAACACAAATTTTGTGGTAGCATAGAACGGTTTTGTCAATATCAAACCTTTATTCCAAATTCTTATTCTTCAAACATACTTATTAATGCATTCATTTTTGAAATTGTTCCAGTTACAAGTTAAATGCTAGAATTTTATCAATTGATAAGTAAAAGGAAGCATGAGCAATTTAAAGTAGGTTTGAATGGAAACTTTCTTGATAAAACATTTTAAGAGATATTATTGCAAATATAATTCAAGTTGTAAGATCGGACGAGTTTTCTCAAGCAGGGAGAACAGTAATTATAAATCAAATTGATGCATCAGAATTAGGAGCGATAATATATACCTACAACTAAATATGAAGAAAGTATAAATTCTAAAAATAAAATTAATTCTTAATGTATGTGCTTACCTAATAGTAGAAAATTTTGCTGAAATCTGATCTGTTATTTTCTGGAATTTTGTCACTATGTGAAATTAAAAATAAACTCAATACTATACTTAAAAATTGAAATTATTTTTACAGATCTCTTAAATGCTCCAAGCAAAATATGTAGATGCAAATGTCATTGCAATAAGCATTACATCTTCCTCGCAGAGCAATAGTTTAGAAACCAATTTGAATAACATCGGTCTGGAGACCCAAACGCTAGTACATATAGGAGGATTAACACTGTCTTATTTTCACATTAATTATCCATATGCTTTAAACTCCTTTTAGTAAGATAGAATTTAAATCAATTTTCATAGATAGACTTATTATTTAAACATATGAATTTTAGTAGCTCGGATTAAATTTTTCTTGGAGGTTTAAAGACCCTCCTGCTCTATGTGCCGAATCAATACTCTTTCACGACAAAGATATAACACCGGTCATATGATACTTTTTATACCTCTTTACGGAAGCGAATTCCAAGCAGACATAAATATAACGTCTTCAATTGAAAGTAATTGGTAAGACGCTTTTGCTGCCAGGTAAAATTGAAAAACGACTACACTCTTGGCTCCTGGTCGACATGCCAAAGACCTATATTTTAAAGGAAATTTATAGAATGATGACGCATTCGATTGGCTGTGATGTCATACCTTCACCCGTCCACAACGCGAATCCCTTTTTAAGCAAAGAAATTCCTTTTGCTAAAGGAAAACACGTTATTATTTCCCGTGATCGCAACTATCCACATTCACATGTATGGTTTATACCTATTTAATATCATTTCATGTTGCGTTTTTTTAGAATTCCGCTTATTTACTGTCTTGACCAAAATTTTAAAATATCTTAAATTAATTAATTCTTAGATCTCGTTAGATTGCTGCTACTTGTTTTCGATGATTCGGACCAGTAACTAAAAACAAGTTCCCAAATAGAGGTTTCATTAACAAAACTAGACAACATTTAATTGTACCTTGCAGAGTTTTTGTCTAAAAAGATATTCGAAAGTTAACACATTTTAAAGAAGAAACCTTACGACACATCACATATAATATATTTTTAGAAGCACACATTTGCAAAGTATATTTTCATAATAAATATATTTAATGTAAATAAAATCTTATATATATGTACATATATATCTCGAAAGATATTTAAGAAAATGAAACTACATATTTACATTTAAATGTCTTTAATTTCTTAATTATTTATATATACAAATTTTTACAATTTTTAAATTACAAACATAATTTACACAACAAAATGTCTAAAATGCAGTAACTGCTTTAACTCTCAATAATTGGAAAGATGCCATCAGTAGCCCATGGGGATTTTATTTGATCATCTACAATGAATTACATAATTGAAGCGATCTACTCAAATTTTAATAAGAAAATGAGATGTATGTATTAATTTTAAACAAGGTAAATGTGTTAAAAAAACTTGGATAAAAGAATAATGTTTATCCAAATTCAGAAAAATATCTCTTATACGAATAGATTTTTTTATTTTTATAAAATTAATTATATATGACTTTTTAACAGGTCCCAGTAAATATAAATATAATTTTTTATTCATAAGTTCCAGAATTTATAAAATATAAATATTGTTGCTCTGTAGCTGTAATTTTAATAAAATGTAACCTAAACTTTGGGTTAATAATCAAGTATCCTTAAATTATGTTTTAAGGAGGATAAATATTAATAAAATTTAAATGTGTGTTTAAATGAAAGTAATTTCACTTTAATTTCAGCAAGGCAAAGAGGAAGCATAAATAATGTTCGTTTTGTATTTCTAAACTTATACCATAATTGCTAACAAAAATTTTGCACATCGTTAGTTCATATGTTAATTATAATTATAAGAAATAGTAACAAATATTGATTCAAAGATTGACTTTATTTTGAGACAAAACACGTCAAGTGAGCACCCCCAAAAACCTCTATGTCGGCGATTTTTATGAAACATAGATCAAATAGATAGGGTAAAAATAGCCCCAAAGAATTTTGCAAAATTCCTATTTTTACTGTTTTTACGGATGTTTAAAAATTTTGATTACTTTTTATGAAAACATTAATTTCTCGGACACCTTTCAACGAAATGTTATGAAAATTTTATGAGAGGTTCTTCGGAGTTTATATTTTCAAATGAATAGCTTATTTACCTATTTATTTATAATAATTAAATAAACAATTGAATTTTTAATCATGTTCTCATGTTTCGATTTTTTGGAAAATAGGCGCAAAATGTTCCTTGGACCTTGAACTATAAGATTCCGCGAAAAAATTTGACTCCCCGACTTATTCTGTAACTCGGCACCAATTTTCTTCGATGCAAGTTTACTCTACGCTAGAGAGCCTGAGTTCACGTTCTACGTACACCGAGAAATTAACTCACGTCTTTTTGGTTATTTAGGTGAATGTATATTTTTCAACTTCGGAATATATTTTACTAGCTATATTATTGAATCTACGGGATTAAAATTGTGGAACTGTCGCGTATTCTTGACAGTTTTAGCATCTGCAAAAAGTTGTACCAATCGGCTTTCATTTGAATCATGATCCGACTGTTAAAAGAAGCTGAAACTTATTTTTTGAAAAAATTGCTCGCCCATTCGTATTCTCTTGTTTGTTATAACAGAAACTGAAACTTATTTTTTTTTTAAAATTCCTCGCTTATTCATATAATGTTCTCGTGTTTGTTATAACGAGAGAACATTATACGAATGGGCGAGCAATTTTTTCAAAAAAATAAGTTTCAGCTTCTTTTAACAGTCGGATCATGATTCAAATGAAAGCCGATTGGTACAACTTTTTGCAGATGCTAAAACTGTCAAGAATACGCGACAGTTCCACAATTTTAATCCCGTAGATTCAATAATATAGCTAAGTATTTCCCAAAAACATTTAAGCAAAGAACAAACTTTAAATGATCATATAATTATTCAAACTCAGAATTTCTTTAATTTAAGATATATTAAAACATTCAATATGAATTTGTAAAATAAATTATTACTAGGACTTGTGTGTTAATAACGAGAAATCAAACATTTTTTTGTTGAACCAAAATTTTGAAAATAACGTCTGATTGTCGAGGCTTTTAAAATGAAGTAAAGACAAAGTGTAAAAATTGTAAAAATACAATTAATTTTGATCTATTTTGCAAAATGTAAATGAAATTATTGGACTTTATGCTGATCGGTAATTGGGTGACCTCCTCCATGAGCTACTGCACCAGAAGAACGATAAATTCGGTAAAAAATCGCTAAAAAGATCGATAGAACCCCACCACTTCCGCTAAATTCGATATGTAATTAAATGTAAACGCAATTTGCAACTTGCTTCACGATATGGCTGTTCACAACTTCGAGGGGCCCCAGGAGCCTCAGTAGGGCCGCCAGACGTCCGCGTGCTTCGGGGTGCGGCACCGCATCGCACCTATGCTCCCAGTGGTGCTGTGCTTGTCGTCGAGGTCGTCGGGGGTGGGCGATCGCCGCGTCGAGGTCACCGGGGGTGAGTTTTGATTTTCGTTATCAGCCTCCTTGTCGCTGTGGGAGATGAGCGTCACCGTCCGCTTGACCAGGTTGACCCCGCCCGCCTCGGAGGTGCTCCGCTCGGGGCTCAGGGGGCTCTGGACGTTGCCCGCGGGCGCCGCATTCCTGAACCACGGAAAGTCGTTGTAGTTACCGTAGAGCTGATTGTAGAGCCACTGGCTGGGCTGGGAAATCAGCGGATTCTGGAGGAAGAGCTGGGCGGCCAGCGCGTGGTTGAGCACGTGGGGCTGCTGGAACTGGGACGCGAAACCCGGGAAAAAATCATTTTTCCGGAACGCGGTGTTCCGCTGGATGAGGGAGGTGAACGCCCCCGACGGGGGCGAGGGACTCCGCTTGTCCTCGTCCTCGTGCAGGGAGTTCGACTTCCGCGGCGACCCTGTGACTGATATGTTATCGCTGTCGAACCCGGCGTCGACGTTGTTGTTGTTGTCGTTGTCGCTCGCCAGAGGGGGCGATATCCGGGAAGAGTTCGCCGCCTGGCGCCCCGGACCCGGGGAACCCTTCGGACTAGTTGTACTATGCGGATTGCAAACGGATAATTGACTTAACTGCACTAGGTGGTGATTATCTGAAATTAGAACTTTAATTAGTCCTTCAGCAGCTCCGGGATGGCTCAGCCTACCACTCATTGACCTCAGAGCGGGTCGTTCCAGGCGATCCAGGGTATTTGCCAGCACGTGCGGAGGAAACGGAGGATGCTGGTGGTGGAAAAACTGCGGACCATGAGGAAATCCTGGAGGCCGACCAAGTCCTGGGTTCCCTCCTAACGCCCGCCAGTCGGGGGCATGCAGGTGCCCATGCATTCCAGCCAAATGGTGAGCAAACCCTGAAAATTACGAGAAATCTTTGAAATACCCAAATTTAGTGCTAACGACTACAAATCGATTGTAAATTATTATAAAAGAAAGTTCGTTATCTTTCGTCAAAGAAACTTATTTAATTAAAAAATCAAAAAACAAAGTAAACATTTTCCTTCAAACAGTTTTTCTAAGCACATATTTTTAACGAACGAATTCAATGCAATAATTTATCTTTCTATTTTAATTTAAGTACCAAACAAAAGTCCAATAGCTAGTCTACAAGACTAATTGACTTAATCTTAAAGGGTTAGGCCATTCTAGTGGATCAAAAGTATTTTTCCAGTGCCGCCTGCTTTTTTCAGTGCACTGCAGTGGAACCAAAAACTCCTGGACTTTTGAAGGTAGAATCATTAACAAAAAATAAAACGATTTGGTACGATAAAAGCTAGAGAAGTACATGGGAATTTCTTTTACATTAATTTTTACAAAAATACTTAAGGCTCGGTATTTTTGTAAAAATTAATGTAAAAGAAATTCCAAAACAAATTTCAAAAATCGCAAATAATCGCCAGAGAATTTTTAATAACAACTGAACTGAATATAAAAAAAAGTCATACGTCGTTCTATGAAGAAAGTAGTTTTGAATACAAAATTAACATTTCAAGTCAACCTGTTAAGATTTCACCAAGAAATCCCGGCTGATTTGAAAAATGTTTTTTTCGAGAAAAACGCTTTCAAAGTTTTCGTTCGCAATACTAAGGGCCAAATGTGACTTCCGACTTATAAAACCTATTCTATCTTATTTTATGTCCCTAAGGAATAATTTTAGGTAAAAAAATTAAAAGTTTTTCAAGATTTTAAAGTGGTTTGACCGCTGTAAATGTAACATCTTTGCAAAATTCGATATGTTTTCATATACTCCCAATATCAGAATTTTTTTAGAATTCCAAATTATTCCATAAGAACATAAAACTACCCCTTTTGAGAAAATTCCAAGGAGGATTATTGTCTCTTTCATTATAAAAAAAAACTACTAAAATAAGGTAGAGCAAATTTGCAGAAATCATAACAATCAAGCCTAGCTAACTTCACATTTTACACTCAAACTATAAACCCTTCAATTCATAATTCGACCATTTTATTACGATAGATGAGTTTTCGATTGTTGACGTACATAAAGACAATTTTTTTATTGAACATAGTGTTGAAAGGATCGAAAGTAATGCTAAATTTTAACTCGCGTAAACAAAATAATCAATCATATAAATATTTTGTATCATTCATTCAAACGCCATAACTGGTTAATTTTAGTCCAAGTTAATCATAAAACATAACTACATAAAAACAAATCAAAATGTAAAGAGGTTTTTAAATATATTTAGCAAAACAACATTAAAAAATAATCATAAAAAAATATAACAACCATATTGTTATTTATTTTGTTTGTACCTTTTATACATATATAATTGTTTACTGTATGCTAATTTCTATTTGTCCCTTTAATAAAATATAAACTTTTAATTTGGTGCAGGCGTGCCGAAACAGAATAGGGCAAACATTTAAATAAAAAATGTTCCTCGGTTTATGTTTGAAATTGTCGCGTGAGTAAATTTAATTTAATTTTATAACTTTAAAAAATTTAATAAGAACTTAAAAGATAAGAAAAATTGACTTCAAATAATCAGATTGCCTATAGTTAAAAAATAAGTTTTGTATAAGCGGTTATATTACTTTACTGATTATTTTATTTCATATATGTAGTAGAGTATTAAAACAGAAAAGTTGAATTTTAAATATTAAGCAAAAGTTTTATCGTACCTAAGTAATGAACTCCTCTTGTGACTATCGACAGACAAACTTAATAGGATTTTAGTAAATTAAGACTTATGGAGTTTAGTTTTACTTTTTTTAATCACCAGAAGTTAAACAAAAGTATTCGATCAAGCCCAGCAGACGTGGTGCACCAGATTTAAAATTGCAAGAGGACGCTGGAAAGTACAAAGTGTTAAGGAAAGAAGATTTTCTTACCGGAAGAGATCCCGACGATTTCTTTTTTTAATATACAATATTTGCATATTCGTGAGGAATCGTTCACCTTCCACCTTAATTTACATTAAATTAGAGCCGGACAGCCTTTGATACGTAAATGCGGAAGCCCTAGAGTTTGGGTGAAAGCCAAAAAGGGTCAAGTGTTGCATTAAGGCAAAGCAGAACTTCAAAGAAGGCACTTCCAACACCCCGAAGGACCCGTGTAAGCGCATTTTGGACCGATATATCTCTAATTATATGTGCGGGTCGAGCACATCCTTCTTGCAGTCATTAAATAGATTCGAGCAAGGAATATGTATTTCTTCAGTTAGGCATCTAGAGTCTACCTATACCAATGGTAGACCATCCTAGATGGCGCTGGTATATATCTACAAATATTACGACTGCGGATATCGTTTCGTTCAGTAGTGGCTTGCTTCACTCCCACTAAAACCTAAATATGCGGTCCTGTAAGGAAACCTATGTGCGATAAAGGGTTAGCCACTGGTACGGTGAATCGTTTGCCAGGAGTGGGGCATAACGTGGTCCCATTGGTGCGCCGCAAAAAGCTTTCTCCTCAAGAATCTTTATACACCCACAAACCAACACAGATGCCAAGAAGCTCGCACCTAACCTGGCCCCAAGTTGTATACTGGGGGGCGCCCTTAAAATGGGAAAATTTTCTTTTTATATACTTTATGTACACATACCAAGAAAAGTTCATATGACACCACCACGGATGCCGCAAAAACTCCAAAACTTGAAATTTCAAGCAGCACCAGAACCAACCCTCGCAGGACCCCTCGCCCAGGAGTTGGCACACAAACATCCTCAAGTATGCCAAAGTAATCAGGGCAAGGATTGGATTTTGAACGGCACCCATGTGCCCACGCCGCGCCGTCTTGGAAGGATACGTTCGCCGGGAGCGCTCCGGGTCTCCTGCGCTCTCAGTCTTTTCTAAGAATCCTCGCCGGGTGCCGGGATGCCGCTGTATTCCCGTATCTTCCCGGGATCTCCCTCAGTTCCATTGCGCACGGAGAGGTGATTCCCGGACAGGACCAGCAACAGCAGCGCCACCACTTCCTCAGGAGCGTCGTCGCGTCGTCCCGCCAAAGCTCTTAAATTCCTCGAAAAGTCCTTACATTAGTCAATCTTCGGAGTGGGTGGCCGCGCCGCGCCACCTCTGGCCACATCGGGAACCAGCTTAAGCTCCCGGCTTTGTCCAGGACCCGAATTGAATCACCGCCTGCCACGATGACAAGTCCATTAGAGGTGTGAAAATTCCACCACTGGAACCGGGAGCGGCAACCAATTGCCTGGGTCCGAACCTCCCGATCCGGGCTGCAGCCCAACGGAGCCAGGACCATCGGAACTCCTCAGCTCCCGTTTCCAGGAAACCGGAGTCTGCCCGTATGTAAAATTTCATCTGCCGACGGAGATGCTTCGTCTCGGCTGTTTTCTCTGCACGAGCACAGTTCGTTTGAATTTTTTTCCAATACCGAAAAATGATTTTACGAACATGATAGACACAATAAATCAAAAGGATACCATGAATAATTTGAAGAAAAACAGGATTTTAAAAAAATGTGTGTTCATTCACATTTAATTTGGTTAAAGATATTTAATTCGGCAATCATACAATTAAGGACCAACTTTTCAATCGTCGGATAAATTAATTCGTCGAATAAAATTGTTCCAATAATCAACTTAAATACTACGATATAAATTCTAATTTTTTATGAATGTTAATAATAATAAATCCAATAATATCTCATTATTTTATTGTAAACAAACAGATCAAAGCAATCTCAAAATTTTATTTCTTAGTTATTTCTAAAAGCAAACTTAATACAATATATAATAATAGACTGAAATTAACAAAACCAAAAACAAAAGCCGTACTTTTGACTAATTATGTTATAAATTTTATGGTGTTTTGAATCAAATCCAACAATCCATCAATTATCACATAATTAACATCTAATCTAATTAAATTATATATAATAAACTTAGTTGTTTTCTAATTATGAAAAATTTCATTTTTTTTAACTGAAAATTTTTTTGTCACAACAAGAAATCTTGTTAAGTGAAACTTTTTACTTGTGAATTTTGTTGTTTGTATAGGAAACCTTTTTTTGCCTTTTCCAAAGAGCACTATTAAAGTCGAGCTAACCCCATTTTTAACTTAACCAGAAGTCATAGTTATTTTAAGAATACTGATTTTATCCATAGTTTCCTGATCAATGTCGCTAGAAAGCATTTTAGATTCAAATCAATATGAAAAATGTTATTTTAGGTTATTTTACCTGAGAAGTGATAGTTGTAGCAAAGTTTGGTTATTTTGGTAAATTAAATTTGCTATATATACATATGTATGTAATGTATATATAAATTTCCGTAAATGTTCAAACAAGTTTTTTATAACATTGATTCATTACCCTCTGAAATATTACGTTTATAAACTTACCTATAAGTAGGTATACATACAATTAAAACTTAACGCATATTTTTGCTTCAAAACTTAAATTTTTAAAATCGATAAGAACAATCCTATGAAATCTTTCCGAGAAATTAAAATGGACTCCCTCTTAAGAACAAGTGACCACTTTAAATTGTAAAAAGGTTGGGGACCTTCAGTTAGCAACAAAAAAGGGGTGACTTTCAGTTTCCGCTCTTTAGGAAGTAATTAAGTATGAAATTGTCCAAAGTATGCTATATACATAACTCTCATTAAAGCCATTATAAACGACTGTTAGGTAATTGTAATTTTATTTTGAAACATATATACATTTCGTAAATAATAAGACAGTATTATTATTAGAAATTTATAATTAGCCATTTTACTAGTTTACTACATAAGGAAATATATATAAATTTTTTATTTTAAGCACCTTACAATTTAAAGAAAAAAGTTAAGGCTTCGTTGATATTGAAAGTCTCCTTATTTGCAGATTTATTACAGAATATTTTCTAGATGTTTAATATTTAGAAACATAGACAAATCTTAAAGCTAAATTGAGCTTATAGGACTAAAATCATATAATCAAAATTATGCGGAAAAATATACGCCCCCTTAAGCTTGATACGACGTATCTTTTCGAAAATTGCTTTCAGACTGAAGTAAAGCGTACTCGTAACAATGGTAACAATTTGCCTCTGACACTCGAAGAAAGATGTTCAGACGATTTCTAATAATTTATTAAATATCCTCGTATTAAATTTCTTAAAGGTAGATTTCAGTGGTGTTTTTGGTTGCAAATCGAAGTACTTTAAATAATGGATTGTAGCGACTTTAAAAACCATAAAGTTCAGGGTGAAATAGATTTTAATTTTACTCAATACCTAGAGGCGCATCCCACGTGTGAGGATGGCTTAAACAGTAAACATAAACTTTGGAATAGGGTAAATATCAACCCTAACAATAATGTGTGAAACTTTTCCTATATGAGCTATTTTTAGATACTTAATTGTAACCACAACGTTCTCTTTATAGAATGAATAGTTTAAATTGTCCAGAATCTCTGAATTTTGTGTTTTGTCTACCCGCAGAATTTAAACATTTAATGTTCACTTAACCTACCCTCCTAACATTTTCTAGGGAAATGTTAATAGACGACATGTATGTGGTGTTTAGTTTTCCTAGGTTTTTAATGCTTTTCAGTAAGACTGCCTGAATTTCTCTTAAAATTCGAATTACAATTTGGAGAAAACAAAATGTCCGCTGGACCTAGCAAAACAAAAGCTAAACGACACAAACTCAACATGAGTGATTTAAATGACTTAAAAAATAAGATATAAAATAATATGTGAAATAAAAATGAATTAAAAATTTAAATAAATTTTTCTTTTTCATATCTACGAGTATATCTATTTATAAACTCTGCTGTTGGAAACTGTAATGTCATAAAAATGAGATGTTTTGATAGGGTATAATTTAAATAAAAATATTAAGATAAAATATACTATAAATAAATGTGTTTTTCTTATTATTCTGCCATCAGACTGGTAGTCACTTACAGAATACTTATAAAAAAAATACAAATTACTTTTCTGTTCTGCGGAAAAACGCTTTGTCGAATCGCCTTCTTTACATGCGATTCCATTTTCTATTAGCAAATTTTATAAATAATATTGAAATGTTTACAAAAGAATAGTGTGTTTAGTTGGAAAATTTTTTCTCATTGTTTGGCTTAAAATTGCAAAATAATTGGTGGAGTTTTGCCTTTGTTTTACGTATTACTACACAACTTTAAAGTAAAAACTTTTCAATATTGTTGTAAAATTACGACAGTTTAGGTTCCATTACAATTATTTTGGTGTGAAATTTTAAAAATTTCACAATTATTATATGAGAAAAAGAGTTGCCTCATATTACAATCATATTTTTTAGAGTGTACTTTGTTGTATTCTAGTTGGATAAAATTATATAGATAGGTATGTAGTTACTGAAAGAAATTTTTTTTCGAATTTGATCTAAGCTTGCTATTCTTATCTTTAAATATTAAAAGAACCCGGTCATTGTAAAAAAGTTCGATAGTTTTAAAGGGTATACAAATTTCGAATTGCGCTAATAATTTTAATTAGAAACTAGCATTTCGAAAATATTTCCAGCATCTATCTTGAAGCTTCTATCAATATTTATCATGAGATGTCATCACGCTGCTGAAATCACCCTCACTGCAGTAAATCCTGTCATAAGTCCTCTTAACAGTTTCACAGATCCAATTTAACCCCTTCGCAGCCTCAGCCCACAGCACCGCTGAATCTTGTTACGATGGCGCTCCGTTCCCAGTTGTGTCCTTTTAACGAAAAACGCGTCAATTTCGCACCCTTTTGTGTTGATACTCATTTAGCTGCTAACATTTTGGCTGCTCCTTTTGTAAGTTCGTCGTCGCCTACTTAAAGTCATCAGGACCGCCGGGCTAAAGAACAGCACAACTTCTTTCATATTGTCACTGTGTGGGGGTGGGCTCCCTTAAGCAGGCGAGATAAACGTTTTATGTATTTTGATAACAATATCTCTTTAATGTATATGGGTGCCGCCGAGCCAAGGGGTTGAACACCATTTGTCTTAGTCAGATGTTTTATGGGCGGAAGGGGCACGGCCCTGGTGCCATAAGGACGCATAATCACCCTACGCTTAATTTAAAGTACCAAAATATTCTAAAAGTTCCTTCTAAGTACGTCGCTGTAGACATTTGCATATATCTGTAGTGCGGTGGGTGTTCGCCTAAGCCCCGCGATTTCGAGGCCTTGTAATCCTAGCGACAAATGTGCGACTGTATGCCTCATGCCTAGCGCAATTTCGAGGAATTTGCAGAACTCGTTTTTAAGCTTTTCAATGAGCAAGGACATTTGCAGATAGTAAGTCGAGCGCACACTTCGAAAGAGTCCTTTTCGTGCATGTCACATGGGGGTGAAGCCACAGAGCTCGATGAAATTAAAGTGATTTGAGTTAACACTGCGTAGACAAATATCACTCACTGGCTACAACTTTGCTGTTTTAACCTCAAACTTGATTTCTGAACATTTCCTATAAAACAGCAACTCTTAAACTACAACTTCCTTAAAAAATGTTTCATTTTTGAATTCCTTTTATAAATCCCTTAAAATCGTTTAAAATCACTAAGCCAAACTATGCAAACCTCAAAAAGTACGATAAGCTACCACATAGGTTATAAGTTTTATATTTAAATACTTACTAAGGCTTCAAAGATGTAACAAACTTTTTAAAATAAATTGAAGAACAAATTTATTCACATGACGTTTTATGTAGTGAATCAGTTAGTTAACAATTTCAAACAAATTTCAAATTCGACGTCCACTTTTGTAAATTCAAAAAATATAATAACAACCTTTTTATAATAAAGTTTTCTGAAATATATTAAAAGAAAGGGTTTGTTTGTAAGAGATCATTTCAAAATCTACTGAACCGATTTGAATAATTCTTTTACTAATAGAAAGGTTATAACCCCAGGATAGTTATAGGCTATAAATTTACACTAATGAACGCTTTAATTTAATTTACTTTACTTTTTTATGTTAGAAATCGTATTTTCTTAAGTTTTTTAGAGTAATTTCGCAAACTACTGACTCCGATTCGATTCATTACCTCTAACTATAATGGTCTTACGACACTTAAGATTTTATTAGATTGTATGAGCGCCATACTAGAAACTATGATGGCCTTATCCTATCTTTCGTCATGTCATAAAACTATACGGTTCCGGGCGTACAAATCTTAAGGATACTTGACAAAAGGAATTTAAATCGGAATATTGAAAAAAGGAATACACTAGCAGAGTAGTGAAAAAAATTAGTGGGCTTAAACTTCAGTTTTTGTGTTGTCTTATAATTCAACTTTCAAAAATACCTTAATGCGATTTCAGTTGAGCTTAAGTTTTCTTAAGATTTGACAGTAATTTAACCAACCTTAAGGTAATTAGAAGAAAAATCTTAGTGAGTCTTAAGGCAATTATAGGATTGTACACGAAAGTTAGGTAACTTTGAAAGTAAATTATTCTTAGGTATGTGTTTTCCATGATGCAAAATTAAAGTTCTAAATTTTAAATTTAGCACAGTTTTTGAATGTTTCTACCTGCGGAGTTAGACACACACACACTAAATGAAAATCTGAATTTTAATAGATATACCTATGAAGCTCATCGGTTTTTAGATGCTGTATTCAAAAAGCTTAGTTATTTTCTTAATGTTTAAAATTGAAATCTATGTTAACTATTGTAAATATTTGTAATTTAATAGTATATTTACGTAGACAAGACAGAGTTTTTGGTGCCACTATTCTCAAATTGGCGTTATAAGTATTTTAAAAATTCAACATTTCGAACCGAAAATTATGTCCTTTAAATAATATTATATACGTATGTATGCATATAATGTAGATCAAAACTGATACTCGAAGCTAAGTGAAAACTATATGGATATAAATCTCATGCTAGGAAATCATCGGTAATTAATTTGGTTTTTCTACCGACTTTAAATGTGCCTACCTACTTAAATATAAATACTATTAAATAAATGCATCTAAAGACTCCAGTAATCTTCTAAAGAAATAAAAGTTGAATTTGTAAAGAGGAGAGAAAAAAGGATTAAGCTAAATGGTGACAATTATTGGAATGGCTGCCGTAACACCGACCGCTTTCTATTGAATCCTATTGTTCCAATAGGTGCCTTCAAAATCACTCGTAAATGTTCTTTTTTGAGAATGTGCATGCTCCTGAAACAGCACATTTTTCGTAAAAGGAATCGGAGAAAGAATTCACTTCCTTTCGCACTCTGACTGACTGCACTCGGATCCATTATAAAGGGTGAGCAGGACGCAGAAAAAATGGGAGGAGAATTGAATAGACAAACCCTTCCGAACTCCTAAATGACTCCACTAAAAGTAATTTCTTTAATTGATTCCATTGATTCTTTTACCTCCCACCGCTAAGTCGTTAGAAGCGTTTTAGATACGACGACAAAAATTTTTTTTCCTCTGCATAATAAAATTACTTTACACGTTCATTTTATCGAATGAATTCTTTTGTTTTTTACCATTTTAATATTTTAAAGATTTTAAACTCACATACATGCGTATATTAGGCAATTGATCAAATTTATTTGCATTTATACTTGATGCTCAAATTTAGTTATACCTACTCTCATACCTCATTCCTGGTTAACAATTAAAATTAATTAAATATACTATAATATCACTTATTTTGGCAATAAAAATTAATGGCTTCAACGCTTAAAATTGTTTATAAGTCCAAAATTAGTTGAGATATTTTTAAATATTTCATTTTTTAACTCATTAAATTAGCAAAAAACAATTTTTTTAAATCTATATCTCTATCTGTATTATAGTAAAGTGTTTTAAATATAATTCATAAATAAAACAATACTTTGAAACCAGATCCTCGATATTAAATATTCTATGCATTGCCAATTTTGGAATACACTTTTTTATATAATTTGGTTTTAATCTTAAAAAATAAAATAATAACTTGACCTGTAAAAATTTTAGCTTCTTGTTGCATGAACAAAGGCTATGTAATTTGGATCCCTAGTGCCAAAAAAGCACTTATGAAAAAAGTTGTTCTTGATTTTATGTCGAAAAAACAAAACGAACTTAAAAGACAAAATTCGAAGTACGATGCCACAGTCTCATATTTCAAAACACTCAAAAAAATTGCTTCATAACATAAGACATAAGTGAAACTTTAAGTAGAACATAAATGTTTAAGATACAGAAGGCCAAATACATGAAATAAAATTCAATCTGTGATACTAAACTACCTAAACACTTATTATAACTAGTGAAAATCTCAAACAGATTAACAGCAAGTTTGCACCCGAACAAAGAGCAGGATTTTTTTCCACAGAGTACCTACGAATTCGAAAATAAAAATGCTCAATTTTCTTCCATTTTCACTAAAAATAGAGTTGGAAAGTAAAAAACTTCTGATGTCTAGAACTGACGGAGTTTAGTTAAAAGTTTATAGGAACATTAATTTAGGGTCGAAAATGATAAAATTTTTAAAAAAAATTTCGGTTGCTCGCATTTTCACAGATATTTGACTCCAAAATTTTAAGTTTTTCTCTATGTTTCGATAGTATTGTGGTGGAAGTTGTGAAAAAAAAAAAATAAAAATTTTAATTTTTTTAAATAATTCGAGACGAATGCTGAAAACAAAGAAAATTGCTCTTAACTTTCATACCTTTAATTGGTTAATTTCAAAGATTCTTAAACACTTAAAAGACACCTATGGTGTTGTTTCAATAAACCATGAAAATCTCTTTAATGTAAAGTTATCATATAATTTTGTGAATAAAGTATTTGAAATTATTCTTTTACCCACGTAAAAGTTTGCAAATGTTAATATTCTGTGAATCTCTTAATTTAAATATGGAAAGGAGCACATTAATTTACAAAACCTTTTAACAAAATCTGACTTTTTTGGGAAAAGCCTCATTATATGCTCGACTTGGATGAGTTCATTAAAATTAATTCCCTGGGACAGAGGCACGAAGAGGACCTCATGACCTTAAATTATCACACACAGGAGCAAATATAATCAGTGAAATTAAATCAAAACTTTGTCCCGAGACGTGTCATCGCATCTCCCGGTCTCATGGCATCCCATGTGAAACCTGAAAAGAGCTCATGATACCCCATCAGGAAACTTAAAAGTTATCTTTCTGCTCACATCAATAATTTTACCCAACAATTTATTCAAAAGTGCGACGTGTCTGCAACGTGAACCTATCACCGAAAACCCTTGGCCCTCGTGCGTCGCAGGGGTCCCTCCGAGTAAAGTTTTTGGGTCCGCGCCGACCCCCGGGTGATGTGACGACGTCTAATGAAATTTTCACCAGCACATAAATTAAGGGTAAAGCTTCTGAGGAGAGGGATCAATACTGAAATCCTACTGATTACTACTTTGGCGCCTTCGGTGAAATGATTTAGGTGAATGGAATTTCTCCGGCATAATTCACGCGAGCATTACGGCAATTAAAATCAACAGCAGAAAGAAGCTAGGGCCGGGGGCCGGGGGCGGAGCGGCTCAAAGGGGTCGTGGCGTTGAGCCTCAGTAATCAGGACACAAACATATATGAAGCATTAAATTATGTCAGAGGCAATTCCAAATGAAATTCTCTTGAAGGAGTTTAATCCTATTTAAGAAGTTCCCCAAACTTAAATTTGCACACCGAGCCCATGAGGCCCCAACTCTTTACTTTTACCCTGCCGAACGAATCCCTAGAGAGGCACTCGAGCCTCCGCCAACCTGAGTGCTGTGTAAACAGGCGCAAGATTGAATCGCGTCTTTAAGGCTTTTAAAATATGAATTTTCGGCTGTAAGACAATTCAATCAGGGCAATAAATTAGGTCCAGATTGAGACCCCCAAGGACAGGGGGCGCTAAGTAGCTGCATAGCAGCGAAGGTAGGCAATCACCTCCAAATATTTGCAAAAAAAAAAAAAAAAAATCCATTTCAAAGGGCACACACCTTTCCCTTGCTTAGGGCACGCACCCCTGCACCGACACGACTTGCGATCCCGAGGGTGTGATTATATTGATTCAATTTCATGTCAATTTTCGTGTCAATATATGATCCAAAACTCCCCTCGTGAGGCTGCTGTGTCGTTTCTGACACTTGTGCACCGTATGCTTTATTTATGACTTGCCCGACTGGAAAAAAAATTGCTCCCACTCCCCTGCAGGATAGGGGTGAAAGCGTGACAGGATCGGTTGTCGGGACAAAACTGTGTTACGCACTTCAATTGACACAACAAATTCGATATGTGAGGAATTTAAAGGTGAACAAGGCACGGCTGATTGTCGAACATCGCAAACAATTCGCTCACGTCTTTTGAGAGGGTGAGACACTCAGATATTTCGTGTCGGTCTCAACAGGTGACACAGCCGTGGGATGGGTTCAAAAGTTTCACAAATTTTAGGAACAGAACGCCCTTTTCTTCTATCGATTTAAAGCTCCTTTGTTTGGACTCCGCGATCTTAGCACCTCATGGGTGGAAACTTAGAAAACCAATTATGTGTACCATCTAAAAGGTCACAAATGGTCATAAAAGGTCAACTATGTAGTTTCATTAATTGGTTTTCTAAAATTCCACCCATGAGGTGCTAAGATCGCGGAACCCTTTGTTTGACTTTAACTTTTAATGTAATAACACCTAAAGCTAAATACTTAAGAAAATAATATAAGAATATAATAATATAAGATGGTTAAAATATCTCAACGTTTTCTAAGTTATTGCACTATTAAAACCATAAAACCTTCTAGTCGCAATTAGCACGAAACTTTTCTGCGAAAGTGAAAAATTTAGACTATCTTAAATTTTATTTAGCCATAAGTTTTAAAATGTTTATAATGACATTTCAAAAATAATATTATTAGAATATACTTCAACTTTCTTAAGAAGGCTTCAGACTATTGGAATAATTCAAAGAAAGGCTTAAGTGACGGCTCAAAGAGTCAAAAGTAAGGGCGTTTTTTTTCCGAAGAAAAATTTTCACTGAATTGATTTTTATGAAAAGTTACCCATAACAAAAACTTTTTATTCCGCGAAAATAAAATCAAATTGCCTGGATTTATACACTTTGCGTCAAAAATTTAATCCAAAAATTTATCTGATATACGTATTAGGGCATTTAAAATTCCATTCAATGTAAAAATTAAAATGAAAAAACCGCAACTAATGTACATAGTACATAAATATATTATATACTTGTTTTAAAAAATATGCTTGATTCAATCACACAAAAACTATTAAGATCTAGGATTTAGAATCTGGATCTGGATTTCTTACTTAACGTCTTCGTACCAAGAATTGCTTGCACTTCCGCCCTTCTCAGAAATAATAAAATAATTTATACTACACGAATCATCAGAGTTTTATTTTGTATAATTGCAATAATAAATTATACAGTAATAGCATGTATGTACGTTAAAACGACCAACTTGGAACTTATTTTCTGAATATGACGATGTGAAAGACAAAGGTGTTAAAGACAAAATCAACTAGGACAAGGCTGCTCAAGTCGCATCCCCTAAGGGATAATTATTGTAACTTTTAAGGTAATATAAATTTTAAAAAAATTTCGTATACTGATTCTTTGTTTATTAAGCTATCAACCAGTCTACATAAAAAAAAATACAAAATTATTTTACTAAAATGGATATTTTAATGAATTAAAAAAAGAAAACTTCGGGACGATTAAGATAGCTGGTTGCGTAATTAATTAATTAATTAATTAAGGAATTCCACACAGATATGACTACAGCCGCGAGACCTTCAATGTTTCAAAAATTTCTGACATAACCTTAACATTTTCTAGCTTTTGATTATGCTTAAATAAATGGCAGAATATCGCGAATATAGACTGAACCAAAAAAACATTTTTCTAAAATGGCTTACAAATGAGGAAGAAATTTTAATGAAAGCATTGAAAAAAAACGTAATTTTTAATTATTTTTCTATCACGAAAGCCGACGAGCCCCGCTTATTTTATTTTTTATCACTCGTATGACTAAATACATAGTACGATTTGACAGCACTAGATGTCAATTTATATAAACACGTTTTATAGGAATATAATAATTATGGAATTGAATAGGTAGGTATATTGTCGAAATTCTAATTTTGTCTATAGAGTGTCACTGGTGTTACATTACATTATCATAATTTCTTTAATCAAAGACCTATTTAAAAACTGTGTGGTTAGCAATATTAAAGTTGAACTGTACGTAACAATTGTAAGTAATTAATTATCAAATCTGGTAAATGGCCAGTTCATTAAAAATATCCCCTTTCAAAAATTGGATCCGCTCTAAAGGACTTCCAACATAGCGAAATAAACCAAATTACAATGGCGAAGGACCGGACCGTCTGAATGCAATTAGAGATCTCATTACACGGGATATCACCGAAGTCCCAAAAACCGCCGAATTGCTGGTGAGCCCCTGATTCCCCAGCAATCGCCCGGACCCAGTTGCCACGAAACAGAGCAGAAAATTTAGCTTATCTCCCGATAAATAGAAAAACTCTGTGGAAACTCATATGGACGGCATTATTGGGGTGCACAGCAGAAATACCACCGGCAGTGGCTGAAGAGTTTCAATGGCGGTGGCACCCACTTTATCCCAATTTTCCGCCTAAATTGGAAAATCCGGATTAACGAGGAGCCACCGTATCATAAAGCGTGAATTGAAAAAAAAAGACGGTGAAGCCCCAAATTGGGAGACAAATTTAACAAATCAAAGATTCAGTTCTATGAATCCGAATTCAACTTTTGCACGGGGGGGTTTTGTTTTTTAGTCCTCCAATTTTCGGGGGCTTATTCTGTGTGAGTCGGTTTCACCCTAAGTTCATGTAAGTAAGCAGATCAATTGTCAAATTACCTGGCAATTTGAAGGGTAAGCCGCCCATAAGTGGATCCGGACCAAATCGTTGGGGGCCAAATGCAAATGGATGAAACCCCTGATGACGGACTTTTGATCTGGGCTCTCGAGGTCCGTCCACCGTCACTTTGATCGCTTTATTGTAGGTCGCTACTTGGATCGGTGTTGTCGATATAACTATAGTAAGGCTGAAGCTTTTTCCTGAAATTATGAAAAATATATTTCAGTAAGACGACATTTATTTACATTATAAATTTTTTCAAAAAGAGCTAAAACGGTAATATAAAATCACCATAAAACCATAAAAATAATTTCGTTCAAAAATAGTAAAATTATGGTAAGTAATCAAAATGATTTTTCCTCAAATTTCTACTGATATTAAATTTGTAAGTGATTTTATAATAGTTATAATATTTTAACATATGTCATCAAATTGCTTAAAAACTAAATAATAAAATATTTCCTTTGCTTCAATAAAATGAAATTGATTAAACGTTTATCTTTAAAAAACAAGGGTCCAAATGTTACTACTTAAAATAAGTATGGTAAAAATTTTTGAATTTTTAATATAATAATTATTTGAATAACCTCTGAATATGGCACTCATTTTTTAAATGATTTGTCTTTCGTCGAGGTCATTCTACATATATCCATCAAACTTATTTAGAATTAAAAAACATGTAAGATTTTTAACCTTAGTTATCGAATCAGTCTGGCTAAGGGATTACACTATTTTTAAAGTAGACGCGATTATAATTTCAAAACAAAAGTGTTTATTCTGTACCAAGTTATCTTTTGAATATTCCTTTAAAAACATTGCTTTGCGGTCATATCAGATCTTCTTTGCGATTGATCCAAAATCAATACAATAAAAAAGAATTGCCAAATTATATATCTACTAGTGTACTAGTGTCTAATCTAAGCTTTTATGTTTTCTTCAAATTGAACAAATTGGCGATTTTAGAATGTAGAGTTTTTTTTTTTATCGTAAAAAAGAGCTTTTTTATTGTTTGTAAAAAAAAGTTTTGGTAAAAATTGTAAAAACAAATTTTTTCTATTAGGCACTAGTTTTGACATGTATTTTTAAAATATTGCATTTTAAGAAAAATGGGAAAAATTGATGACTTTCCCATGAGAGTATATATTGGGCTCTTGTTTTAAAATCCATATATTTCTTCCAAACTGTCATTTTAACATGTGCACAGATGATAAGGAGTTTTTAACTCGGACCATAACACGTTGGAAATCAAAAGTGATCTCCAAGATGCTAATTTCAATTCACTGATATGGAAACCAAATAATTGCTGACTACTTAACTTTAAAAATTCGATTAAAATTTTCATTTTTAAATTACAAATTGTAAAGAACAAGAATTCTAATCACTGTACTCTGTACGCATTCATCATATAAGTAGCGTATGTACGCTGAAAAATCTTTGCAAATTTTCATGTTAGTTAAAGGAAAACTTCCAGACTTAGAAATTATATGCCCTTAATTCTCTATCAGCAAATACAGGAACACAAAAACGGGTAAGTGAGAGTATAGAGCTCGCACTTGACCGGGGGTTCTATATATACCTTAAAAGGAGGACGAGAAATTCATTTGTTGCTTTGAATTGTTCTCGTAATTGGGTGCACTAACCGTAACCATTCTTATTTCAAAATTTTCAACTTTTCTTATGTCTGTTTCCTACGAGGTATGGTTGGGATTATTTGCGTGTGAAAAAAGGCAAGCATTCAGTTTAATACGTAACCTTAAATTATTCGCCTTTTGAAATCTAACCGACTTGTTCAGAGTTTTGTAATTTTAAAAATATCTTTCACCCTTTGTGACATTTACCATTTTGATTTCATTCTATTTTTGTACTTGTCATTATACACATCCTCGTACAAAATACGCGGATAAGCTGGGGATAAGCTGGATGCCCAAAAATGTCCCCTTCTGCACGGGACAGGTCCCCTATTTCGATAGAATTTTTTGTCGAAGACGGAGCAGATTTAACAAAGGTCCACCCGCCACGGGGAGGACAGGGATATTTCGTATTTTTTTTAGACTTCTGGCGACGCCTGGCGCTGATTGCTCATTTTTCCATCCACTTTGCCTGTTTACAGTGGAAATTAAGAATTCTTCGTTCGTTTAATTCAATCTGCTTGTCCTCATTTGGGTCGCCCTTCTACTTCATCGGTTTCTGTTCAAAGTGGCTCAACGAATTCAATTTCTTTTAATTTTTTGGTCAAAACGTCCCTGATAAGATGTCTATGGGCGTAAATAGGTCGCTTTTCGGGAGGTTTTACTTTCCGCCAACTCTTAGTCACGGGGCTTAGACGGGTTTCAGTCGGAATTCATTTCAGATAAGAGGGTGGAACCAAATAAAGGCGATAATTTTCGTGATCCACGGACGCAAGAGGGGCCTTTTCCTTTTTTAATTTACAAAGGGATTAGTGGGGCTTTACAAGTAGCAGCGGCCTCTAACTTTAGGTTTTAAGAGCTAAAATTATTGACCACTTGGAAGGGTTTTTTTCCCTAAGCTTTTGAAACTCTTGCGTAAATAATTTATAAGTCATTAAACACAAGCTGTACGCCGTATAATTTCTTTGTGAAAAAAAAATAGATCGTTCAATAAATATTGGGTCCCATTCTTAAAAATTAATGAGTTTTAAGAGTCTTTTACAGGGAAAAATATTTAATTGATTAAACTAAAAATGTTACCAAATCAATTAAATTTGGTTGGACCGGACCGTCCTCCGAAATTAAATTGCACTTTTGAATCTTTACGTCCTCGAAACAGGGATCAAAATAATAAAGTTTATTGATGGGTTTTGAATTATTATTTAAAATTTTAGATCCACGAAATAGTTGTCAAGGATTAAATGAGAAACTGGCAAAAAATCCATCTGCACATGGATTCGTTTATCTAATTTTGTACTCGTTTTCAATTATACTCCAAATGGAGTAAAAAGTTCGTGATTTCGCTCAAACCGGAATAATTTTCATGCATATCTATATAATGTGTCATTTAATTTTTGAATCTTTTACCTTTATAGTAATACTGTTTTTAATTAAGCAACTTAACAATTTTCACCGGTCGCAAACAAAACGACATAATTACATTTTTTCAATTGATGTAGCAATAATTTTACTTCAAGTCGATGTGCATTTGGTACCGCGAATTAGAGTTTATTCCAAACAATTGTTGCGATTCAACAAACACTTAAGAAAAAAAATATTTTCAGTCGTATGTAGGTACTGCACCTAATTTATATAATACTTGGGCATAGTCTCATCCTTAAATAATGATTTACAAAAAAATACAAGAAACTAGGAATATACAGAATATACAGAAAATAAAATCAAAATTTAAATTAAATTAAACCTCAACTCACATTTAGTACTATTTCAGTGTAACTACCATAACTACATATTTTTATTAATGTGATATTTCAGTCAACATTACTGTTATTTTATTTAACTTTTTTTGTTTTAAATAAAATAAAGATTTTATTCTATTGAATAAAATACATATTATGTTTCTTTAAATAATAATTTGTTTGATAGGTTTTTTGTTTAAAATTTTTTATCTAGCAAATTTTGTGCATCAAATTGCTATGATATTTAGCCAATCAAACTTCAAATCTTGGACCAGATAAATTGTTGACCCAAAGTTGGTATATGTACTATATATCCATGCAATTTGATTTTATTTTCGCGAAATTGAAAATTGATATAGGTAACAATAATTCATATAATTTAATTCGGATCAAAATTTCCTACAAAACCTAGAACCGGAACCGTACCGATTTGAGAAAAAAGCTTACGTATTACGTTTTAAATCGTTCTATTCATTTAAATCCTACCGTAGTCATTCGCTACATTGCTGCCGAAATATATAAAATCAATATTTGAAAAACGATTATTTTAGGTGCGGGGAAAAAGTATCCATCTTAAAACGAGTTGAACAAAAATTATTGGTTAACAGGTTAAATGCTAATCATTCACTTGTTGGGGTCCGTTATTTTATTTTTTACAGTATTAAGATGAAAATATCTTTTGTTTTAATATGTTTGCATAACAATAAATTAAAAATCTAAACATTTTATAGTTTGAGTTAGTTTGAGCTACACCAAGGTAAGTGCGTCTCTAGTTTCTAGTATTAGTACTATAAGCCTACTTTTGTAACAATCGCGAATAAAGATGTCTGAATCTGTGTATGATGCAGTATGACTATAGTTAGTAGTTTTTCATTAAAGGCCTCTATAGTAACTTAAAGAGGCATTGTTTAAATTTGTAAAAATGCTATTGTTTCATAAAAGTTAATTTAAACTCAACCTCCTGCTGGAAAAAAACAGAAAAACACATCTCTCAAGGAAAACGATCCTAAGAGAAAAAGTGAGTTCGTCTTCGTCTCGTCATTTACGTGATTTCGCCACTTAAGGCGCACTGTAATAAGTAATTGATGAAGTTAATTTCTCAAAGATCCCTCCAGCGCGAGGTGGCAGTGTGTTTCCGAATCTATTTATCTGGCGGAAGGCAGAAAAAAGTGCGGAAGGAAGTGAGGCTGTACCAAGAAATGACGACGAAGACACCGGGGCGCCGCGACGCCGAGAAGTTACAGAAAAACGACAAAAGCAGTCCAACTGAGTCGAGATGAAATTTACGTCCCCTAGATCCAAGTGCCCCGTCCATTCATCGTCAGGATCGCATCATTATAATTTTCCTCAGCAATTTTTTATTCACATCTGGCAAACATCTTCGAGGCGTTGGCGTACCATGCGGGGGTGGTTGCGACTGGGAAGCCTCGGCAACTGGGGAAGCTGCCAGAAGCTGGAGCATAAATGGAAACATCTCCGGGAATCGAAAAGTATAAAAAATCCCGGCAGGTCGCCGGGTGGCGCGGGGTACCTACAACAAATGAGGGCTGGCTGCACAGGATGAGGGTGACAATTTCTGGCAGCAAGTGGGCCACCAGTGTACCTCTTATTTTTCACTTTGCTGCGGATGCCATAATGAAAAAAACATCGGAAAATGTTATTTATGACAATTGAAGAAATCAAAAATATCACTCCCAACACGGCCGGAGGTACGCCGACTTCCCTGCTGTTTGCTACTTTGTCAGCGAACGGGGGCTCCTCTCCGTTTGACGATGGGGCCCCAAAAATCCAGAACCCAGACTCCAGTCCGCCCAACCCCACAGACCAAGTAAATTTATGCAAATTTGTGTTATTTTGATCTTGCGTTTAGAGGGGTTGTTGGCTCTCGCAGGCCAGGTTAACTTGAACATAATAAAAAAATAAATAATCAGACCCGGGAGTGGCTGAAAAAGCCATTGGTGAAGTCTTTTTTTTCCATAACAACTCCTGAATTATTAACATCTTAAAAAGGTTCTCTCGTAAGAATGAGGGTTGCCGCGCACTTTAAACTTTCCCGATAATGGACTGCTTGTTAAGGATGGAATTTGAAGAAGGACTTCACCTGAGTTGGTTTTTTTTTTTCGTTTTTGAGGAACATTTTTTGTGGGATTTGCATTAATTATCTGGAACATGCTGGCTCAGCATAATTTGCTGAAAAAGAAAAACGAATAATTGAAACTGAAGCTCTTCCGGAACCATAGATGTACCTTGAAATTTAATTTTTAAGTGCGGTATGTTAAGCACTTCGCAGAAGAAACTCGAAGCAATGAAGCTGATTTTTCGGGAAAAATAGGGACCATGACGATCAAAAAGCGACGATATTAATTTTAAGTTAATTTCATTTTCACATATAAAAATTATGTTAATGAATTTAAGCATTTTCATGCATTTTCTCTGAATTTTCTCCCACTAGTTTATTTGTGCGTTTGGTACGAATGAACTGAACGTTTTACCACGTATTATTGAAATTATACGGAGTGTACTAGACTATTTTTACGTTATGATTTTAAGATGGCGGACTGTCAAAGTTTGGAATTAATGCGACTTTCACCAAATTTAGTACTGTCAGAGTTTACAAATTTAAAGTGCAGGACTGTCACTGTCCGAATTTATTAATTAAAGATGACTGTTCATTTTTCACCAAATGGAAAACATAAAATATTGTGTATCCAAACACGTTACAATAAATATCTATAAAATTCATTTCTACTTATTCAATTCAAATATTTTTTATCTGTCAAGGCGTAGCAACGAAAGCCGGGTATTTGCTTGTCGTATCATGTTTGAAAAAATCTTGTCTTCTCGAAACATACAAAATATTGTACACCTATTCATTAATAGACAAGCAGTTGTAGTAGTAGGCACAATAAAAATAAGATTTAAGTTTCAATTCATGTTTATTTTTTAGTATAATACTTTTTGGATTTGGATAACTAAGTTTCCTTGTCTCTGAATTCAAAGCATTTTCTAAAAAGAAAATATTTAGTCAATAGACATTTTGTAAAAGGAAAATATTTAATTGTTGTCGGCCTTTGCGGGCATTTGCAGTCGGGCAAATGGACGATTACTTATATTTTCTTTGTTTGTAACTTTTCTATGTCAAGATAGTATAAAAAAGAAATTCAAACGTTTTTCACTTTCTTTAACAATTATTATTGCTATTCGCAACTTTCAAGAGAAAAATTGCTACATTTTACTGTATTAAAACTTTTAATTTAAATCTTATTACCAAACAAAATATAACAAATGCTTAAAATTCTGAAGAAAGTCTTTTAATACATAGATGAAAAATATTTGAAATATCAGGAAAACAGCAACTCCTGCAATGTATTTTGAAATCTGAACATATATCTGAACGTTTGCCTGCACCCGACCAAAATTGTTGGGAAGATATTAAATTTACAAAAGGAGTGGAGGAGGCCACTGCAATTATTACTGAAAGTATAAAATTAGGCCATGGATGGATTAAGCGCAAAGCTTTCCCCAGATATTAATTAAATGGCGAAGTAGCTGAAAAGAAACATTTTAATGGACGGAAATTTGAGCCAAGCCTTAGGCTGTACCCAGTGAAAGGAAGGCGAGACGGGCGAATATATGGCACAAGTGTCGAGAGGATGCTCCATCCTGAATGGGGTAATTGGTTTTTGTGTTTTAGACTCTCCCCGTTGTTTATCCCACAAACAAGGATAATTAATACCCTCTCAGAGTTTTCAGAAAGGGCACATTTATCCGCAAGTGAAAATTTCGTACTTAAGGAACCTCCCATCCCCGTGTGCCTAATTTTACTTATACAAATAATACCCCGACATATATTACGGGCTGGATGAGTCTTTCGGTACACAAATCTATCTCTGCTTATGTACAATATCTCTTCGTTACCCTTAAATGTAATTTGTAAGTGTAGGCGGTTATGAGCACAGGGCTTAAGGACTGTATTAAGGAGGGTGAGCCCCGCATGTTGCCAGATAAGATCCCAGCGCCCGATCTTAAGATGAAAGGGTTGACTGGGTTAAATTCATTTGGGTGGAGATATTTCCTGGTGTTGTAACCTCGTTAAGCTTAATTAATAGCACCCGAGCGCCGAGAAACAGGTGCTGTGCTGTCTTCTGCCTCTCAGGCATGCCTCGTAACAAATTGCTAGAGATGGATTTCGAGCAAAAATTATTCTCGGCTTTCTGCTGAATAAATTTTGAGTTATTGCCATTCCGGGAACTACCACCCAAACTGTGGAGTTCGGGAAAGTTTAATTTAAAAACAGATTTAGTGCAAGTATTTAGTGTACTTATTAAATACTATTGTGCGTTGTCTTATAGTTAAAGTAATGCGTACATTTCAACATTATATGCATTAAACCACACTTTAAAATTGAATTTTGAAAAGAAAAGTATTCGGGTATTTGGGGTACCAAACACCGACGATGAATTTTCGACCTATAGACTAGACCCAAATTAATTAGTTTTTGAGATATTCTCACTTGTGATGAGCAAAATCCATTCTTGGTCTCGTAGTCTTGGAGGAAAGACCAAGACTCGACTTGCAAGACTAGGACCAAGGTCAAGACCATGCGAGAAAAAAATAACCAATTAAAGCAAGCTTTTCATAAAAATATGATACACTTTGAAAAATAGAAATACAAACATTTCCACATTTAATAAACACATCCTGCATTTGAATGAAATCACATAGTAAGATAAATTTTTAAACCCCAGAACCTTCTTATTTCTTATCCAAATCAAAAAAGATTATTGGAATTATTTCATTTATAAATATGTAATGTTATCAAAATAGTGCAGTGGGTAACGTACAGAACTCCGATTCTGAAGGTACTAAAATCTTATCATCAACTCTAGGATTTTGTTTTAGATAAAATTGAAAAACCTTTTCGACAAAATATATTAAATTAATTTAGAAATTGATTGATTTTTCAGAAAACAAGACAATAGGAGGGTGACTATAGGTCGGAAAATGTAATAATTTTCTTCTATTTTTAATATTATTTTGTTCTTTATTGTTAAATTACTTAATGGTGTATAGTGGCTTACAAAAAAAAAACTTGTCTAATGAGACTAAGACCAAGGTTGAGTCTATTGATGAAAGATTATTATATCAATATTAAATAATTTATTGTAATTTATTTTATATTTCATTTAAAAATCGTGAAAATCTCCATCATCATTGTAGCATGTCTTAAAAAATATGCATATTATTCATACTACAATATTTATATTTTTTGTTATGAATTATATAAAATAAAATCATTTCCATTAGAAAATAAAAATATCCTGACTTTTGTAGTACTTATTATACAACCTTCTGCAAATATTCCAATTCTGTTGAATTTCACTAGACTAAGTCTAGTAAAATCGAATTGAAGGAAGTTCATTTCCATTTTCAATTGGTGCAACTCTGCAGATCTTAATGACCCCAATTTGGGCAAAACCTAAAATCTAAACTCGAGTTCATTACAGCGACGGTGATATTTTCCCAATCCAACGCAAATTTAATTTGTGCCACGCAAATATCTAACATCCGCCAAACAGCGTTGTGCGGTGCGCGCTCGGTGGTGCAGGAGCCTTGCTCCGGCTCGTTTTAATAAATCCCGGGCCAAATTGCATGCTCCCCGGGATAGGCAAGGAAGCGGCAGGTTCGAACCCAACACACCTTCGTCGACCATTTTGTCTGCATGCTTCTCGCTGTTATGAATTTTGCAAGCTGCTAAGGGGAATCTGATCAAATCTGAAGGCGATAAATTTTCAAATGGCGGGAGTTTATTGGAATTTTATGCGTTCGCACCCTACAGACAGGGGATGACCCTGCTTCGCTGGTGATGCACTTATTTGAGCGCGTCGTATGAATTTTAAATTTGCTAACATTTTATGGCCAATTTTCAATGTCCCAATATTGGGATACAGGAGGTATATTCTTTCACTTATTCGTCTTCAATTTTAAGGAAATTCAATATTATTTTCTAATTTAATTAAAATTTACACAGTGGGCAACTGACAAACTGTATACGCTGAGACTTTCGTTAATAAATAAATAACGTATTCAAATAAATTGTCTGGTTTAATTATCCACCGCATTTGTTACCCCAAAAGTCACAAATGTCAGGCTATTGATATCAATCATCATCTTAAACATCTGCTTAAATTGCATAATACCTATTTATTTATACCTTTAAAGATTGCAAACTTATTTCTCTACAACAGCCTATACATGTATGAATTACAAAATGAAATTGCTTTAATTTCCTTAAAATAACTAATACCATATTTTTACATCAATTAACTTACTTTTGTTCCTCGATAAAGATTTTTAATTTCGGCTTCTTCTTTTTCTTAAAAAGGCCTCTTAAAAGTTTAAAAAGGGGCCTTACTTTCCTGACAATTTTACAATTTTATTTGATACCTCATGTATTAAATTTGAAGGTCAAAGTATTCAATTATATTTGTATTTTCAAATTGAATGCTTATATTTTTCATACAAGAGAATGGTCGATTAAATTAATCATGGGTTTTCGTTTTGTATTTATACGTAATAAAATAATAAAGAAAACAAGGCTCATAAAAAACATGTTCTATATTAGTTATATGTATATTCAGAACGATGTTAATAATCAATGATAGATAACTGATAATAGAGTCTAAAAGTAAATTCTCTAATGTTCTCCAAAAAAACTAAGACTTTTACTAAGATACAAAGTCGACTGAAATATGTACTTACTTATATTTTGATATTTTTAATATTTGAAGACAGAAAACAAATAATACATATTTTGAACATCGAACATCTATAAATAAATTTTTACGCAAATTTAAAATTGTATTAAAAATTTAGGAAAAACCTCAGACTCAGAACGGTAACCGTCCATTTGCCCAACGTAAATTCCCGACAAACCATTTGCGTCCCACAATCATTTTTTTCCTTTTACAAAATGTCTATTGACTAAATATTTTCCTTTTGCAAAATGTCTGTTGACTGATTATCATGTTTTTAATAGGATAGGGAGTTTTAACACATTTGTCGGGAACATAACTGTCGGGCAAAAGGTTGTCAGCCAAAAAGTCATCGGGCAAAAGGTTATCAGACAAATGGGCAGGCAGGCATTTGCAGTCGGCCAAATATGGACGGTAATCAATCAGAACGATCATATCTCACATAATCATTGTGATTTTGGAACATTTGTTAAGAAATCGATAACTTTATAGCAATTTAGAGAATCATTTGTAGTTTACAAAGTGGCTACTTTTTTTTAAATAATGGCACGAAACAATTGAAGAAAAACGACAGTGGCTGAAAATCCGACATCGTCACAAAGCGAGTTCGGTTAAACCCGCCCATGCAGACTGAACGCAACGATAAATCGTTGACTGTTTTGAGAATTGTCATGCGATTCTACGGCGGGAAAAGGACCCTGTGGCCGCTTCTATAACTCACTGGTCGTATCCCGGCGACCCATGGAGGCCATTCCTTTTTTACGCTTTTTTACCTTCTCCGCTGGACCAGGGATAACAAGAAAAATCTGAACAAATGGAACAAGGTTTGAATTAGAGTCATGTGTCAACCCCCGGGCCAGCCTATCACTTCCGGCAACACATCCCGAACACAATTGGAGTAAACGGGGAGCCGCAAAGAATGAGTTTTAAGGGTTGCTCGTGTGAAATATGATGGCTGGGGCGGAGGCGCTGACACTGGATACGGACCAAGAAGTCATTTAAACATTTGTCAGAACTGTCAGCTACAATGGCACCCCATGAATTTCTTATAGAGCAGCAGCGGCACCAGCAACCCAACACATCAGGGTATAGACCCCCGTGTCACCAAAGACTCCGCAATTTACCAGCAGAACAAACACTCGCTCTAGCTCTAGACTCTAGAACAATTGCCTCGCTGTAGACTTAAGCAACGATAATTGCTTTCGCTGCCGCTGCTGCTTTTTCGTCCTGTTTAGACATTTCCCAGTTAATGAGTTTCTTATTAGAGGACGCAATACTTTAAAACGCCTGGCAACGAAGAAATTCTAATTAAAAACTTTCAGCCATGGTTAAGTTGTATCGGTCGTTTTAAGATCTCCTGACAAGATAACAAGCAAACTTCTTATATTGTTTCGCTACCAATCGAGTGATGCAGATGCTGTATTTATTCCCTAGAAAATCCACAAAAAATCTACAATTATATACTTATCACGCCTTATATACATACATATATACATATCTGCACCACCCGACCGACGGCATATGTTAAACACTTTTTAAATGTGCAATATTTTGATTTCTACATGCTTAAATATGGAATCTATGTATATGTATACACGTCAATTAGGAATTTGAAAAGAAATACTAATATAAACCATTAGTTATTGTTAAGGCAATCAGAGTTAACATTTTTGTATTGTTAAACAGACGGACGGAATGTAAGAGTTATCCGATAAAGGTTACATTTTTCTTTTCAAGGTATGAATAATTATTATATTTTATTTCGAAATTTTTAACGTTTAATAATATTGCATATGTATGTGTAATGTACACATATACAAGTTTAAAATATGCGCCTTTCAGTTATTTTGTTAACAAAATTCAAATAAATAAAATCAAATATCGACCATAAACATATTTAAAATAAACGATTTTGCTTTGATAAATTAACTTTCTTCCCCTGATAGGACAAAATATATTTAAAATTTTAAAATAATCTTTAGAAAATAGGTATATAAGAGTATAGGTATTCAGAACACTAATTTTAAATACATACATATACGTATAGTATTAAATTTTTAGAATTCAATAAAACCGACTAAAAACCTTAGCCATACAATTGTTTGAGACTTCAATATACTCCAAAATTTTCAAATTGACATTATTTCTAGTATTTTGGACTAAACACAACTTTTACAGAACCATTCAGTTTTCTATTATTATTAGTACTATCTTTATTTTCACCCAACTGACTCAGAAGAATATTTTTCGGGTGTACATACATATGTACTTATGTATGTAAGTATGTCTTTTTATTTTTCTGTCGCATGTGTTTTTTTTTTTTTTATTTTCAAACATACCGATATGGGTATCAAATGAAAGGTCTTAATGAAACGAATTCAAATTGTTCATACATTAATGCTTATACCAGCGACACACCAACTGAAATTTAGAATTTCGAGCGTACTCAATTTCACAATATTATTGTATTGCTTTGAAATTAGAGTTAAATTTTTGTCAAAATCTCGTTTTTACAGAATATTTGCCTGAAACTTTTTTACGAAATTCAGAGGTTATATGATATATTTCTGAAATTAAGAACACTCGAAATTTTAAATTTCGATTGGTGTGTCGCTGGTATACATAAATTAAAAATTTCGAAATAAAATAAGTTAATTAAAAGAACTAAAAAACCTGACTTTTTGTAAAAAAAGGAACCGAAAAGATATAAACAATTATGTATTAAGGTACAAAGCTTAGATACAAAAAATTCAAAATGTTATTATTACTATTCTTATCCTTTAGAAAATGTAGGGTTCAAATTTTAAGCTCTAAAATTCATGCTATCAAATCGTGACATGCAATCGGACGCTATAGGTAAATGTTTGTTCTCAATTGTATATTGATATTTATTGTCTGAAAGTTATTCTATTAACTAGCACTTTATGTTGGCAAGCACCCGACTAACTACAAAAGTAGACCTTCTAACACTTTAAATATTTAGAAATTTTCATCTACCTGAGTATATTTTAGTAAAGTTTTTTTTATCCCTTTCTGCCATGCACATGCACATTTTAGTGTTAAACGTTGAGTCGAAATTTGTATCGATCTCAAAATATTTTAAGTAGAAAGCCCTTCTAGCCCACAAATAATAGGCTCGCTGCAAAAACAGTCGCCATTACCCCAAAAACCCGCCAGAAAGTGCTTCAACTAAATAGAGCGCAGGGGTTAATGATTTTAATAACAGCAGCCGTTTTGGCCCCTGCCGAGGAAGACAGAGGAAGTTGCCCTCCTGCCCCTCGTTTTCGTAAAGTACAACAAAAACTGGGCCCGGGGCGTTGGTTGTGAACGCGAACTTGCTCGGTAAATTGCGTTCGGATTTGGCTTTTATTAAAGATTATGTGACATTTATTGTTCACGCCGTAATCGTATCCCTGTTCGCTCATTGCTTTCCTTCGGGGCATGTAGAGGGCTCCCGGTTTTGTAAGCACTTTGACTTTCGTTTCAATTTAATTCCACCCCCGTGTTCTTCCGGTATTTTTTTTTTATACAGGGTGTGAGGAGCCAAGGGGTGTTTTATACCAACCCCACATCTGGCAAGCCGATATGCTTAAAAATTCGACTGAAGATGTAAACTTCCCCAGCAAAAAGATTTAATTTTGCATTTTAAGTAGTAGGGAAAAAAAAGAAGGCACATGTCGCCCATCAAAGAGCCTTCGAGCCAATCGCAGGCATGGACTGCATGCGCAAAACATGATTTTCAATTAAATTCCTTCGATCCGGGGCAATTTGAGGATGATATCTCTGGAGTCTGGGATGTCTCTCCAAATTCCAACTTTGTCCTTTGTCTTTCGCCTCATTTCATTTCGATTCAAGATCACAAAAGTCTGGAAACGCGCGACCTTGCTGTCAAGTAGATGAGAATTAAATATGTCCTCTACTCCCCCCGCGTTGTTGAGTAAAAGAATTCCTTTTCTGCACAACGAATTTGAGTTTTGTGTAAAAATAAATTCAATTTCTCGAATTTATCTTTCAGCGGCGCAAAAACGAGATTTCGAAGGAATTGCTTCATGCTCCTTTACGCAGCATACGTGCGAACATAACTCCTCCTTGAAGCAGGAGCATAATTAAATACCTGCGCTCAACGACACGCGCCTGGTTGAGTGCACCATTCTCGCATATGACATCAGGCAATCAAGGGGACGTGTCTTCCTCGGGATTATTGTCATAATGACGAATAAATTAAATCAGTGTCCCCCTTCTGACACCAATTGCTGCGAACAAGGCAATTATCTTGGGCCTGTTTATAGGGTAGTTCGACATCTTTCCATCAGGGGGAGGGGACCGAGCCACGGCTGTCAGTTGTCACCACTTTTAGGAATCCGAACGGACCCTGTAAGTGTCCTCAGTTGTGTACATGTGTCCTAGGGATGTTTACCTGAGTTAGTCAGGAAATTATCAACACAGGCCCTATGTTGGACTGCTCCTTTCGTGGCACCTTCCTGAGCAGCCGAACGGGGGTGGTGGTGGTGTCGTGACGTGACACGAACCCCGGCCCCGGTCCGGCCGGCGGGCCCGACCAAATGGGGGACTTTGCCCAGATGGTGTTTGGAAAGGTGCCCTGACAAGTAATTAATAAGGGAATCGGGGTTGTTTGCACATATGCCTGGTTATTTCGCATTAATAATCCCCACATAAAGCCATGACCTATGCTCCGTAACGGTGGTAATGTTTGGTCTTAGATTGTTTATTGAAGGTTTGATTTTGATTGATAGAAGGTCTGTGATGTGTGCACAGCACCTAATAGTTGCGGGAGTTATGCTGATACGACCGCCTTAAATGGGCGCATATGTACCTATTTATGGAGGAGCCTTTAAGGTGCACCTAAGCTGCATGATTCCCATTTACTAACTTGCTAATACCCGACTCTGAAATTACTTAACAGATATTATAACTCCTTATTTTCATAAAGCTAATCCAACAACATCCTTTGAAGCAAATAACCTTTTCAGCAAGTTTACATAAAAATCAAAAACTGGCTGAATGGCTTCATATCTCTATTCCTGGAACTGAAACATACGGAAATATTTGGAAATATTTTAAAAGTACATAAACTTATTGACAAACAAATAAATGCACTAAGGTGAAATTATTTAGTGACCACTTTTTCTTGCAAACACTCTATTCAACTAATTTCACACCTCACAGCGTAATAGCTACTCAACGGACGTAATCTACTAAAAAACACTTCATATTAGTACGCTTTTCTAATAAATTTTCATTCATTATTTATCTTTTGGTACTGTAATTTCTTAAAAGTAAAATTTGATTAAAAATAAAATCTATTTTTAAAACTCTTAAAATGTAGCCTTTTAACTACATATGTACATAATTGCGGGCGGACTTCGGGGCTTAAAAATGGAAAAAGTTTGGGTGTATATCGGGCGCGTTGCGGGCGTGCAAAAGAATTAAATATTATTACTCGGGACGTTTTTAATAAACTGTTTCACAAAAAACTAAGTCAATACATATACTCATATACCATAATGTATTATTATATAATGACCATTTTCTAAAGTTATTCCATCCTTTCATGGTTTTTACACCTCATCAAATTGAACTTGTATTTCCAAGCATAATACATATTCAACTTTAAAATAATTTCAAAAAGTGGAATTTTTTCAGCAGTTTTCCCAACAATTCGACTAAATAGAAAATCCTAAAACAAAAATTTTACCGTCCTTTTCCTTCCGAAAAATGTCAAATCTTCATAAAATAGACATTTTAAAAGAAATTGTTTTCCCGTTTTTATAAAGGTATTATAGTTGTTGATCAATATGTTTAAAAAAAAGGGTCCGGCTACCAGTGTTTAATGCAGAAAATTGTTGTTTAATAAAACCTTTTCAAAGGCCTTCAAATTATGATACAACTTGACATCGGGTATTTTTCTATTTTCGAAATTGATATACGTGCCTATTGCTCTAAAACACTGAAGGGAAAGTAATATAAAAATTAAATAGATCATGAAATTATGTTAAAGTGCAAATACTTTTGCAAAATAAATGTCAACTTTATAACTACAAACTTCAAAATAATTACATAAACTAAACAGATGGTGTCGGACTAAGAAATTTCTAAAGTAAAGACAACCGGCGCATTTTAGTACTATACTTGGGCTCGAATCGATCAGTGTGCGGGTCGGGTCGCCAATGAAGCCGAAGAAAATCCGATCATTGGTCAATAAATGTAATTTTTCTGTTTTTCCATATAAATGGCACATTATTTCTATAGGATCTTGTCCGTAGATTACGAATTCATAAATTAAAATGCTCAATCAGCTCCTGTTTGTGAGTAAAATAGAGGCAAAATATTCAAAAGACTATATATGTATATTATAGCCATTTTTAAAAAATCATTGAAAAATAAAGGTTGATATGGTAAAAGCACTCTTTACATACTTGGCGAATAAGTTTTTCAAGAATGTGCACTTGCAGTGTTCTTTATTCGTTATCCATTAGGTACATGAAATAATCAGTTTATATGGAGAAAAGTATAATTCACGAAATTCTGCCAGGTCTTTTGTACTTTTATATAATAGTCAATAATGAACAAAATATCGCGTTTCGTAGTATTTAATCCTATTCTTATCGAAAACGGGCGCTGATTGGGAATTTTCATTTACGAATTGGTAATCGAATTTGAAAAAAAAAAAATTGGCATTGACCAGTGTAATTGACAAAGCTCTTAAATTTGATATTTTTATCTTTCATTATCTCACACTCAGTGCATAATTTTAATCCAGGTTAAAATTTACAATTTACAAAAATAAGAATTAATTTTATAAAATTGTTAAAATTCAATGTTTATACTTACCCCTACCACTTCGACCAACGAAACGTAAATCATTAAATTTTGCTACTTGGTTCTTCATAACAGCTGTACAGTTCCTAAGCTCCCCGCAGAAATTTTCGTCGTTGCCCGCCATTATAGTAACTATTGTCCCGTCTATCACGTCCCCGAGGGCGACCACCTTGAACGCCACCGGGAGGGTTTTGTTCGACCGCCAGTGCGAAGGCAGCACAGTGCAAACCTACGTGAAAAGGGCAAGAACCGAGCTTAAGATAAAAATTAAGATATTTAGATAAAAATCCCTTACAATATGGGGAGATCCAGTCTTCACTAATTCGCCAGGGTGCTCCGCCAGGAGGCCATCGACGGTCCTTTCGGCGAGCGTCTCGGCGGTCAAGTAAGGGATCCCGTCGTTGCTACTGGTGTTGCTATTTCCGCCACTATTCGTTGAAGTGCCATCGTGAGGCACCTGATTTGTTGTCGAACTCACTTCACTTGCAATATGCATAATTCACTTAAATTTTGTTTTCGTTTCATTCACTACAGCCAGTTCCATTAAAAGGCAACCGCTAAATAGCTACCTCCAGAAAACCATTATTTGAAAGATGGTAGATTTTTTATTAATTTCAAATTGTTTTTATTAACTGACTTGAAGACACGCTCCACATAAAATTATCCATCTGCTACTATCCCTGGAAAAGAATAAAAATAAAAATTTATTAAAAATATTTCGTGAATCGTACATCTTCAACTTTGCCATTTGTTAGGGAGCTAACTAAATGTATTGATTTATCTATATTTATAGACTTTTCATTTAAAATGTTCGTCATCCTGGTTATTGGACCGTACAGTTATTACCCAGAATAAAATTTTATTTCCAGAAATAATTTTGCTATTATTAGACATTAGATAATAAGTATGTATTTAACTAAATCTAGAATACATTTGTAAGAATTGAAACGATCATTTACTTAAAATTATTTCAAGTTGTATATGAACTCTGCTCTCAAAAAGTAAAATTAAGGATAATAAAGATTTAAAAAACTTATTGGGTTTTTGTCTTCAAAAGTAAATGTTTCCCAACTGCCAAAGTCTAAATACTGATGAATTCTGCTAGGCTATAGATGAATGAACTTAGATTCTGGCACTCTATAAGATTTTAATTGTATAAATCATATGTATCTACTATATCATCTTTCAAATATATCTATATATCTATCTAAAAATGCACACCCAGTAGTAGGAGTTACGTAAAATAAAAACACAAACATTTTTGAGATTTTAAGCAATGAAATACAAAATCTAGGTGTCGAAAACATATAGGTATGTAACTATATATTTTTTATGAAATTAATACAAATATGTATTCATACACAAAAATATTTTAAATTTTATAAGAGATTTAAATTAATATCTACAAAAAGTATAAAATTGTATGAAGTGACTTAATCACAATAAGAAATACGTTACAATCTATTTCGCATCTGTTAGAAAATTAAAATTTTAGGTCTTCAAAGGCACTTTTGTTAAAAATTGGTACTTTAATTTAATATAGAGAAATCTCTCCCCAAATTGAGATTTTCGTGAATTTTTCCCAAATTCCACCCTATTTCCGACAGTGACAAATTTAAAGATTTCTTTTTTTCTCGCAAAGAAGAAACGTCACTTCGAATTTTGAGGAAGGCTACAAAAAGATGTTTTCCTTACCCCAAAACGCCAACGCGTTACATACCACTTCATTACGAGTCACTTCACAAATAGATCAAAGAAAACGTGTCTATTAGGGAAGATACGAGGCGTGCCATCGAAAACTTACAAGAAGTACCTAAGTCCAAAGCAAGCTTCACGCCTATGTTTCTTTCTCACATCTGATTTTTTCCATTTCAGTGCATTTTTGGCTTAAAGAGGGATTTTTCTATCCCAACATATGGGGAGTGAATTCAACAGGTTTTCTAAGGCTTTAAGTATAAAAAACTTTAAAAAAAAGTGGAACTTAGGTATTTGATTTATAGTATTTAAAAGAATATTCTAAAATAAAGATATCAAAACAAGAGATTTTGGACCATCTTAGGTCACTTTTACCTAATTATGAAATATTTCGAGTTTATAATACATATTTGGCATATGACGTAAGCTAATTTGTTATCAACAATATTAAAACTATTATGTATTTCAAAAAAGTTTCCTTTTAAGAGGTTTTAATGTACCTGTACTGCTGCATGTAAAATAGGGGTATTCTAGAGATATACATACATACATATATATATTTTTCTAAATAAATAACAATATCTAATTTTAGTATTGATAATGTTTTTTATATTTTGTAAAGATGTTTACAAAACACTGAATGAACAAAATAAAAAACAAACATATTTTTTGTTTAAAATTATATCTATAAGCTGGCAGATTGTGATCCGCGATCCACTTTAGGTTATCTCAAAAAAAAATTGTAATTTAAGTAAAGAGTTTGAGCAATATTGTACATAACTATTATAACTATGATATTTCCATTGTTCCTATTACATTCAAAAAGTTATTTTGATTCAAAAATTAAAAATAAAAATATATTTATGGTCTACTCAGAAGGATCTTTTCAACGATAGCCCACAGGTAGGAACAAACTGGACAAACATCGTTGGCACGACAATAGTATGCTCATTTGGTATACGGATTATCCTAAAAATGGCGTAGCTTTGAATTCGATGCAACAAAACTATTGTTCGTTTTAATATTTTTTAATTGAAAAACTATAAAATGTTCAAAATGAAAATATCTGCTATAGGCCATCGGTCTATATTTTATATAGAAAAACGTTTTAGAATTTGTATTCGATCGGTCCAGTACATTTAAAGTTTAAATAAAGTATAGAGGGCAGTGAAATTCAGCCGTATTCAAATCGTTATAACTTTGTTAGTTTTAAAAATTTTAAAGTTTCCTCTTCATGATATAATTTTAAGAGTTTATTAGTTTATGTATGGTGAGTTAAACTAATGAAGAACGAGTAGAAATTGCGGATTAGGTCATATGTACTTGCATTCAATACTGATCTACCAAGAATATAATATGCACATACAATAATACATATATGTATAGTAATACTAAAAGTTAAAGCAGGCTTTTAAAATATAATATAAATTTGATTTTTTTAGTTTAGTAGTTTTTCTGAGTACATCCGGGTGGGAGTATTTATTCAGTTTCACTATGTATTTTAATTTAAAAACAGAAGTACTGCGAGAATACTCACTAGAAAATTGTACCCATTTTCCTTATTGTTTCGATCAAGGTCACTTTTATTTTCTCAACCACATTATTCACTTTCTATTTGAAAAAAGGTTCACTTAGTGATTTATTGACCACCTTGAAAATTAGACTAGTAAGACTTCAAAAACTGAAAATTGGAAAAGGACACTTTTCACTGCTTTAAATTGCTCTTTAACTGCTATAAAATGGTTTTTTAAAATTAAGAACTATTCACTCGAATGTGGAGTTTTCTAAACACCGATATCCCGAACGAATAGTAGCCAACACCTTTCTATCGGAGCTCGAAACCACCAACGGCTGGCCAAAGGGCTGGCCGATGTTTATTTGGATGAGCCGCTGAAACGAATACTTTCAGTTAAGTCGAAAAATTTTACCATAAAATTTCCACCGGGGGGGAGGACGATGATATTTTATAATTTTAACTCGGAGAACGTGTTTCCATATGAACGTCTGAAATTGGGAAGAGTTGGTCGGTGGCTGATCCCGGAGCCACAGACCAACAGCCACATGAGTCAAAACAAAAAACTGCGGACACATTGGTTCCATAATGCCCGAAAAGTATAGGGTAAAAAGAAAATATACACATTGCGAATCCCATGCACAAACACAAAGTACCACAGATGTGAATAAAATCCGCAAATGTATGAATTTTTTCCAGTTATTTTTTATCTGGTAAAATCGCGGACCTACGAAATATATAATTATGATATCGCTATGGATGCACGCCAGCATCCATAGTGGACCTTGATGCCACGAGTGGCTCAATGAGATAAAGAATAAACTCGCACCTACTGTCGCCCCAAACTGTGCGTTGTATGTGCGTGCGCTTATAATATAATTTTTTCCGGTTGGTTGTACAAATGAATATATTTTGAGCGGCGCTTCTGTCGACAAAAAGTGGCGGAAAAACTAACAATAACCGACAACCACACCGAAAAAAAGCTCTCACACACGCGGTGTACCAAGCGGAAGGAGGACCAAAAAAAAAATAAACATAACGTACATCCGCTTTTCCATATTGCGAAAATTATTTGAAATAAAAATAATAGAAAAACTCCATAACGTTGGGAACGTAAAAAACTGGGCTGGTGCCCTCCGGAAAATTCGAATGCATACGCGTCCGTCTGTCCGGAGTTTATTTTCCATATGCGAAAATACGAAGGAGCTGACGGACTCTGGACTTTTTGCTGGTGCCATCTGTTGGGGCGACACCACATATTTGCGCCCGCAAAAAAAACCACATATGACGATGGGGTGGGGGTTGACCAGTTAAACCAAGTTTTGAACACTTTTAAGTGCCACATAATAATTCTATTTCAGCGAAATATTCATATGTATTTTCCCTTACTAGCTCGAAAAATTTAAACCATAACCGAAAAGTATGAACTGTTTAAAACTAAAAGTAGAAAGGAAGTAAGCAAATTAAACTTTAATTTTTATTTTAAAGACGAACTGCTATATTTTACTAAGTTTTTCCTCTTATTTTATACATTTTTCATAATGAGAGACAAACGAAAGGCAATATAAACTGTGCTTTATACCTATACTATTTAAAAACTGTCTGTCTTTTTAACTTCACCATCTACCAACATTATTTTATGACACAACAAGGAAAGAATAAATTATCAAATTAATAAACAAAATATATATTCATATTACAACCTTACTTTTTTTGGATCCTATCGTTTTAAACGTTTTAGAATTACATACATACATATATTTAGCATGATGTCAATACATTTGGAAAAGTTGATTGTGCTATATTAAGCTTTATACTGAAATCATTAAACTTTGTAGGTATTTAAATTATAGATATATCTACCTGATCGCTTAATTTTAAAACAAGTTTTCCTCAAAACGAAATCCTCTAACCTGGTGAACACTATTTAAGAAAAATACTTTATAAGTCGGTTTAAACTTTCTACATAATATTTCACATGCAAAGGTATAGCATAAGCCACTGGTATGCAGATTCATTCATTTTACTATATGTATTTTAAAGGTTCCGTACTTCGAAATAAAAAAAAACAGAACTTTACAGGGGTTCTTTTCTTTTCACTTTGCTTTCGTCTGTCTGTCCTTCAAGACCCTTTTTTTAAGGAACTGCTAAAATTAATACCAAATATACCAAAGTCAAAGCGATTTTCCGTAGGTACTAACTAACCGGCTAATTCACCGACTGACACATCCAAACTTATTGGATACTTGGCCTCATAGCCAGATATTTAATTTTTAATTCTGAAATCCTCAGGAGAGGAGTGTACTCGCACTTGTCCGTCTTTTTTACTCTAAGAAGAGGTGCTTTATGCTTTTTTTACAAATAGATAAAAACTGAAACGCCCTATATACTTGACTATTTTTAAAAATTCATAGAAGGGAAGATCCTTAAGATTTGAGTCTCACAAAAACCAGCCAAGTGCGAGTCAGACTAGTCAGACGCTAGAATGCCAGAGAATATTTTAAAAAGTTGCCTACAATTACATATATATAGATATTACAATAAGTAACGCATATCTTACAAAGCATATATACATAATTCATAAACAATCTATCAATATATGCAAATCTATATTATTATAGTTTACAAATTAAAGAAGGGTTACAAAATTAACATTGTTCCTTATATCAGTCCTTGAAATAGTAAAATTTATTTCAGATGTTATGGCTTATAATCTTTTTTTTTTTTTGATATGGATGAAAATGGCATTATTGGACATAACTCAAAAACTATTGCGATTTTTGCTCTATTAGTTATTTAGAGTACCTCATACTATGTATATTTAAAACAAAACCTGGAAGAAAATGTGGGGAAATAACCTTTTACGATACCATTAAAAAGCACTCAAGATCAAAAATAAATTTAAGACTGATTTCTAGGTCAAAGATCAGATCAGATCAGATTAGTTTTAAAAAGATCCCACCCTTGCGAAAAATAGCCTCATATTTCACACAGTAGATGGTGAATGATAATCGCAATAAGTTCAAGCTCATGATCTTAAAATCATACCTGTAAAATCATATTTTTAGCTACAGGTTAAAGGAGATATCATTTTCTTTCAGAAAATATACATATTTTTAAGTCCTTTAATTTTTAAAACGTATTCTTTTTATTTCATTTAACTTTTTTTTTAACCTAATAACAATTTATGGCTGAATTTAAAATCGTAAAACTAAAACCATTTCAGCATAATATAGTTAATTATATCTTGAAATTTTAAAGAGAATATTTAAGAATAATTCCACCTTAAATATTCATAAGTTTCATTATAAAATTTGTAAAACATGTACGCTCCAAATCAGTATTTTTAAATTTTCATAATAATTGCAAAATATGGCCCTTTAATTGAAATGTTAGAAGGTAAGTTAGTAAACTGGTAGATATTAAATATTAATTGCTTTACCCATAACTAGAAGTTGATTTCTCCAAATACTTATATTTTATAATTTCAATCGTTTTAAAGAGCTCTGATCCTAGTAATAATCCTTTTTCACGAATCGTGATCACTGAAAGAACGTAACAAAAATCACTCACGATCACTTAACACAATTTAGATCATTTGAATATTTCCTAAGAAGAATTTAACCACTGAGCACATTGAGAACCACATAAACTCAGTTAGTGTTGAATCCGCGCGCGCGATTTCACCATCCGGCAGCCACAGCAATCCCGAACTATTTCTGCGGTAAGCCTGAAGATGCCAACTCGACCACTACTCGTCATCATCATCATCACCGCGAAGACCAGCGCCAGTGGTTTGTGGATGTGGAAGACCATCCCCACATAGCCGGGGCCCCATAACCGTTTTGGGGAAGATACGAAAAATATATGCTGCCGCGCCGCTACCCACAAACCATTGGTGTTTTCCATATACACATATACCAGCGGGTCATGCCGCCCCAAACAACACGATTTGGGGAAAAAATATGATGCCAACAACAATTTTATGTTGGCGCCCTCAAGAAGTGTGGGTAGTGGTTCTACGTTCTTTTCTTGAGAAGTTTTCAATGTCTTGGACCGTTCCATGTCTTTCCACTCTTTTTGTTCGGGGCGACGAGCTCCTTAAGAGATTTTACCCACTCTTGTAGTTGTTACATAACTATAGAAAAAAATGCTTTTTCGTCTATGTAGTTGTACCAAGTTGCGGTGAATTTGTAATAGACGTGGTTATATGCCAAGAATCCAACCAATGTGTTGCGGCTAAATATTATGGCAATCCGCGGCTCAGGAATGAAACTCCAGCCCACTTTCTAGAAAATGAGTTACACCTCCTTAGACTTAGTCTAGGTATCTTGAAGGTTAACACTGAACCTTTTAATTGCAGTCGTAATAATCCACGCGGCTCTCGTACTCTCAAATGGGAATCGACTAAGTGCTCTAACTTCTAGCCGCGGCTGTAACGACTTATGGGTTACCATAAAGTCGATATACCAAAAAAAAATCCCGGGAAATAATATTATACTTCCAAAAATATGTCAAGTAAAATATTTAATTTCAAGGCGGAGTCATATTTATTAAGCGAAATAATTTCCATATAAACGCACCCATTTTATATATATATATATATATATATATTTTTGAAAAACACAAACTAACGATATTTTCGCATTTGACGGCGAAATACCAACACCGCCAATGTTGGTCGTGATGGTAGCATTTACCCAGCCACACAACGTCATCTTCATCGTTGTTGGTGGTTGCCCTCCTATGGTACACCGCTGCGTCCTCCGCATTAACCTCTAAACGTCTTCGTCTTTCCTTCGCCAAAGTCATCTTATACCATCCGTTTAAACTCCCACACAGGCGTCGCGGCGCGTGGAAAAAACGAAAAAAAAAAAAAAAAAAAATTGAAAAAGCTCAACATCATTTTCTCACCTTCCTTCTTAACTTTCATCCCAAATCAGCATCCTCCCACCCACAGGATCTCGGGAATAAGCAGGCAGCAGCATCCAAGGAGCTTCTCTCACCAACACAAAATTGTTTTGGGAATATTTTTTTCCCTTTTTTCTTAGCATCCGTCTCGTTTTTTGTCACCACTCATTCGAATATGCTTAGGGAATTTCCGAAAACTTTTTTTCTTGCCACCGGGAGTTCCTTGAGGAATTCGAAGGGGAAGTGATCCCGTCGAGACGACATACGACAACGACAACGACGACGTCGACGTCGTTGTCGCCAGAAAAATATCCTTCCGAGAGTTCTACCCCTGGCTCTCCTCGAGATGAAAAATAAAACCGCTTTCGGCTAATAAGGGCAGGATGGCAGCTCCGGAGACATCCCGTCGTCTTCTTCGGCTAGCTCCAGAGCCTCCCAGCCCTCCTCGAAGTCGAAGGAGCCGGGGACTCCCCTATCGAAACGGTTGACGAGGAGCATTTTATTTCTCCCCTTTTTTCTAAGACAACAGCCGCCCTATGTACAGCCGCCCTCCACAGCGAGCCATCGCGAAAAGTCGCTTTCTTTAAACGCAAACAACTGGTTGCTTATGTACTCCCCGTTTTCGTCCTTCGAGCAGACGAGCTTTCTGAAACTCCGCTGTTTTGTCATATTTCACCGCTTTGTCATATTTTCATAAATCCATCGAAAGTGGTCGACAGAAAAGCTCTGTTCTACGGAAAATTTGAATGGGGGCTATCTTTTTAGCCCCTTCAAAACAACATCGAGACTGTCAGGAAAAAATATCGGAATATTGATGAATTTTATAAAGACCATTCAGCTTATATAAAATATCGCTGCAAATCTTACAAATTTTGAAAACGTGTTATTTTAAATCACTTTTAGTGAAGTTTTACATTAAGAAGTCTTTAATAACAAACAAATATAGAAGATAATTATAACCAATATTACTCAAATATAGTGCGTTTCATAATTATAACGCCACCTAAAAAATTATGATTTCTAGAAAACTATTGTGTTTAGTGAAATACAATATATAACGAAAATTATGAAAGTAATAAACAGGAAACAATTACTTGTAATTAATAAACCTATCACTTCAATGGCTTCCATATGGGAGGAAAAAGTGGTAGATATTATTATCTTATTATTATAATGCCTATTAATGAAGAGTTGCTCCTTTCTTCAAAATCGTTTTAAAGATTCTGGTTTTCATGATTTTGATAGGATTTTAAATTAAATTAAAATCAATAGCATTCCCTTCTTCCAGAATTTGTTTTAGGTCCTAAATGGACGATTTTTGATATACTCCGATGTCCTGAAACTCCCCAGAGATTCTCAATTGGATTCAGGTCTGGAGAGTGTGCTGGACACTTCAAAACCTCAATCGAATTTAAAAAGAATCTGAACTGGTTTCGCTACTAACTTGGATGTAAGCATTATCCTTCGGAAAAATCCTCTATGTAGGTATGCTGCAAATTTTGCCGAATAAATGGGACTAAACTCATCTGGAGCACATCCGTGTAGTCCTTGCTCTTCATTTTTAATAAAATGAATTGCAAGGTTAAACAGCCGAGTACAGAAAATACGCTCAACTTATCACACTTTCGCCACCAGAGTTTATTTCTTTGGGGTAAGGGTCCTTTTCTCAAATTTTCCCAATATCATCGAAACCCATCCGGTCCACATAAATTCCACTTTTTTTCATCGGTGAATATCACCTGAGTGTTTTGTTTTAAATTTAGGGGCGTTTTAATTTTATTTTAATTTGAAACTTATACTGTATCTCAATTTCTATTCATATCTTTTATTGCGAATCCTACTTTTTGTGTTATTCTTTTAATTAAGGAAATAACTTCATCAATTCCTTAAATTTCGTCAAATATTGTATCCCAATAAAACCAATAATTTTCCCAAAATCTTAAAATTGTTGGTGGCGTTATAAATATGAAACACACTATATAATAATAAACAATAATATTATACAGCTAATGTTGTATATTAATAAAATGTAAAAAGAAGAAAAAACACTTCATCTTTGCATAACTCGCACATTTTTTCTTTATTATTTTCTTCAAATAAATCGCTTTGTCGTATGAATTTTAACAAAACAATTTTTTTTTATTAATCAAAGTCCCAATTACTTACCCAATATTCTTTACAAATGAATGCTAGAAACTGTACAAAGACACTTCAGTGTTTTGCAGTTTTTACAACCACTTTATTTAATTTTCTTAATTGTCTTTTACTTTTTTTTACTATATTTAGATAATTCCTAAAGTTATGCATGTTTTTCACAAATCTGCAATCAACTAACTATCAAGGATCAACATTTTCATTATTTATTATAAATTATATATGATAGTAAGTAAGAGAGATTGCTAATTGATTCTACATACATATATAGTTACAGTTATAGTTATACATTTACAGACAATAAAATAGAATAACCTTCAAATATATAAAAAACTAAGAAAGAATTTGAAATCAATAAAAAGAGAAACTGTTTTACTGCTAATATGTATAGGTATCTTAAAACTACAAAGTAAACAATATACAAAACAATTAATTTCATATTAAAAATAGTATAAAACTATTTCAGGTTCTAAGAAATCAGTGGACAATAAAATCGAATCATATAACTTTAAACACCAAATAATCTATTTTAAGTAAGTTCTTCTAAATATTCTTAATATTTAGTAGCCTAACCTTTTTTGGCTAGCACATACGAGAAAAATTTTTGGCATCGACTCTACCAAAACCTAATTTATGCTCTTTGGTATAGCATACGACGCCTCATAAATTTGTAGCCACAATTCCTCCATGTTTTCTAACTGGCCCAATTTTCTCCTTAACTACATATGTATTTTCCACAAGTTCTCTATTATTAGGTCCAGATATTGTACTAGCCACTTCATAACACACACTTTGTGATTCGGAACCATGTTTTTGTTGGACCCGATCCCGAAGTGCGTGTTTCGGGCCATTGTCTTGCTGGAATTGCCAAATAAGTGGCATATTGCATGCGGCATAACGCAGCATAATCTCATCTAATATTTTTCCATCAAAAAATGTTTATCCATCTTTTATTTAATCTAAGATAAAGGTCCGACACCGTGTCACGAGAAGCAGCCCCATAACATCACATTTCCTCAACCTTGTTTGAAGGTATTTGTGATATACCGCGCGTGCTTAATTCTGTATTTTGTGGACCAAAGTTGTCCAATCAATAGATAAAGTTATTAATAGCAACAACAATATAATAATTCGCATTAAATTGAAATATTTGAATTATTTTAATTCGTATTGAATACGTTTTGCATAGACTAAAAAATAATTCATAATAAATCTAGTTTAAAAAGGTTACTAATGCATTAAACAATCATCAGGTAGTTTTTATAGTGTTTTTCACGTTTATAGTATTTCAGAATTTTTATTTTATAGGATTGCTGCTGTCAATTTTATACACTCGTTTTCCGACAGGTATACCTACTTACCATACGCATATATGTATGTTATATATGTATGTAAAAATATGTAAAACTGCCATTGTTAAATTTTCAGAGTTATTCTTGAGCATACTTATAATGGTAAATAAACGATGTTTTTCGGGCCCTACTAAAAACTCAAATGAAAAATGAAATATTTGAGTAGGTTTCTAATTTTTATACGGTATAACCTCTTACTACATGATCATTATAAGTTTCCTTCATGAAATTTAAGGTATTATTAGTAACGCTTCGAACTTGTAGATTAGAATGGCAAGTATGTGAAACGAAAATAGTAGATAATGGAAATTTGTTATATGTAACTTAAACCCATCCGCCTAAGTGCCCTTTGAAGTTCTATCAGAAGCATTAAGATATTTCCGACTTGCCGGAGGATTATCCGGTGCCCAAAGACAAAAACGGATGTTCCCAATCCTTGAGTTTAGCGAAACTTTTTATGGTAATTTCCATTTCCATCTGCTGACATCATTCCCTTGAGGCTTAGGGACGATAACATCTCCAATGATGGAAATCACTCGTCCATCCGTTGTATCCCCAAAGCCCCACACTCGCTTGAGGATTCCCTGCTCATTCCCACGGAGTCCGGTCCCATGCAAGTTGGTCTCTTTGTGTGTGCCCGCTCCCGCCTTTAAATGCATATTTAATGTCCTTTTATTTGCGTTTTATGTATTCGGAAAATATCCCAAGTTGCAGCCTTTTGGTCCTGGCCAAATGCCCTCACGGCTCCTGGCAGGGTCCAGTTTGGAAGGGCCTTAGCCCTGTTCTCCCTGCGCCCCCCGGTGAATTTGTTGCTGCCTTCCCTCCGCTTCTTAAGGATACCCTTTGAAGTTTTTGCTCCAGCATTTCGTTTGCATATTCTAATGACAATGTCGGGGGTGGAGTGAAAGTTTTGCAATGCGAAAAAAGAATTCTAGAGTGCAGAGATTTCCTTACCGGAACCATTTTCCGGAAGAGGGTTAAGTCTACGAATCTGCTTTGATGGGAATTCACAGGTTAAAGGTATAGACGTTTTTAGTCCGTCGTTGTTAATGTACTCATACCTGTACACCTGTAGGCTGTACTCAACTCATAAGATGATACTATATACACGGACTGTAATAATCAAATGCACAAAACCTTTACAGAAAACAATACTTTAAATTATATTCATATTAAATCAACGCATAGTCTTCATCTTCAGTTTTAAAATGATTGACTTTAGCACCTAAATTCCTTAAAACATTTAAAAGTTTGAAATTCATTTTACTTTTTTACAGTAATTTCTAAATTTATTATACTTTGTAAAAGAGAAGGTTAAATGTAAATTTAACTCAACATTAGTAAAGGATTTTTAGATCCTACCTATGATGAAAAGCAATTATGGATTAATTTTGTCGAAAACATTGAACATACAATATAAGTATGTACATACATATATGTACGTTAAAAAAACTATTTTTTCTCATAATTTATTCTTGGGAAATAAATCAATCATAACGATCGCTTTATTCTACAATAGGATTAAAACCGAAGATTGAGGGTCATTATACTAAAAGGTAACTTATAACTAATTGAAATTTCTAGAATTTCTACAACATTTTTTCTAATTTCTAATTTTATGATCTCACATAAATGAAAAGTAGTACTTATATTTACATCAAAATAGGTAAACGAAGGGACACCGTCCTCGAGAATTTTAAACGCTCTCTAATCAATTTATTATTAATTATACGAAATTGTCTTTTGTAAAGTTTAGTGGTTAAAATTACCTAAAGCTAAAACATTGACCAAGAATTATTTTTGAATTTTCCAATTAGCAAAACTGTTACCTTTTCGTTTTACACACTGCCTATTATAAAATAATAGATAGCCTAATTGAATTATATAGGTATTTAACAAGCGTTTTTTGAAAAGAAGTTTACTTGACAATACATACATACAAATATGAAAATGTGAAAGTATGTTAACCACCAATTCAAGGGATTTTAATGAAAAATATAAAAATGATTCGGTGACACTGATTTCGAACTTACAAAAAACGGCCAAGTGCGAGTCGGACTCGCGCATCGAGGGTTCCGTAAAAAATTATTTTTTTTTAATTTAGCAACAAATTTAAACGGTTTTCGGATTTTCCCCTTTACTTGTGCTATAAGAAAGAGATTGCTTCTTGTCAAATTTCATGATTCTAGGTCAACGGGAAGTACTCTATAGGTTTTGATTCCTTTGTAAGTGTCCACATATGCGGCATAAACGGCCGTATCTTTTGATTGCGTTGACTTAGAAGTTTGATTTTTTCACAGCTCCAAGGGATTATAGACCTAAGTATTTGGTATGAATTTCAACTTGATACCTCCACGCATTCCTGAGAAAAAGAGTCTTAACAGACAGACAGACGAATAACAAAGTGATCCTGTAACGGTTCCTTTTTGCCATTTGAGGTACGGAACTCTAAAAAAGTTATGCAAACAAATACATAGCGTTATTTCTTTAGCGGTTGGTTGGTTGGTCGAATTTCGACCGCAGGAAGTACTAATTATGTTATAGCTGAGTACTGAACCTTTATAGTTATGTACATATTTACATATTTAATTTCTCCGAAATTCTTCTGAAAAAAAATTGTATACATATGTACGTAAATTCTTGCAAAATGGACAATTAAGCCCTACTCTACCGTAGAGGTGAAACGAGATTAATATCATCAGTTTAAGTCAATCCTGAAGCAATAAGCCAAAAATAGCCTACACTTAAAATGCTTATGTTGAATGTAACACGCGCAGTTATCCATTAGACAACGGGAGATTGAGGGTACTTAACCCGCCGAATAAATAATTCTTTTTAAGGCTGATTTACTTAGCTTAGCAGAACGGGGGATGCTCGTCAGATGGGCCGGGGGAAGGAGAGAAATATTGCTGAGTTGACGGGCTGCTTCCGTCCCGTGAATTAATCAAGTTTTCCCCAACAAAATTTATCTTTCAATTAGCCCACAGCGTGCCTGTTCGCCTCCAACATATGCTGAATATTAAAAGAGGTGTACAAATTGAAAAAGGAAGTCGATCCTTACGTGCCATAACCAGCAACGAAATACATTAATTCCGCCCTGCATTAAGGTAGCGCGTAATCAGGTTGCTTGACGGGAGCGTGGGTGGGATGCTGTGCTTTTTCCATCTCTTCAGAGGTCTTGTTATTAACGTTAATGGCTCCTACATCCATATGTGGGGGAGGAAATCATCATCAAAGGGTTTTTCATGAAAGCCCCGGACCCGAAGCCTCTCCCGATAGGAGTTTAAGGATTAACGAAACGGAGACCGGATTCCTGATGTAAAACGAGTGTTTCAAGTGTGATAAAAGGGTTCCTCAAGGATTTTGAATGATGGATGGCCTTAATGAGATGGTTAGGAGGCATTGAGAGTCGGGTTAACCCGGTCTTTGGTTCATGCACTATTGTGAGGCGCTCTGGGTACAACAAAAAAAAAAGGATAGGGTTTTTCTCCATTGCCTTCAACTTCAACCATTGTCCTCTGCAGCCTGCGACAGTCTAATGCGGCACCATAATAAGCCCGGACAAAGGCCGGGGCTTCGCTGGGGCTGCAAGAACGACCTCGACTCAGGAGCATGCCCCTATTTTTAATAAAACATCAACCTGAGCTCTGGGTTCGTTTATAAAAAATTCCTCTCGTTCCCGAGCTAGGCAAACAATCAACACTGAGCCCGCTTTTTTTTTTTACATATAAAAAAGGGCTCCGGGAAAAACAAGGAAATTGAGGCAACTTTGTGCAGAGCAGAGCAATGCAGGAAGCGGAGCACTTCTCACTTGGGTGGGTGGCAAAAGCAACTTTAAAAAAAAAGAAAAAAATCGCATGGGCAATTAAAACATAACCTAAAAACACGCAGCTAAAACCATTGCAGGACATTTTGATTTACGCCCCAAGTGGGAAGCCTTTCAAGTGCCCCAGCCGTTGTTAAATTCTCCAGGGAGGATTGCCTTGAGGTGGGTACTCCGCTTTCCTTGTTTGAGCGCGCCCCAAGAGCCTCACGAGCTGGAGCTGGACTAATTCAAGGATACTGCCGTAAGTGGGCTTCGTTTGTTCATCTGCAATAAGGAAATTATGCCAATGCCCAGTTGAGTTCGCTGGTTCTGTGCAAAATCTTTAAAGATTTTTATCTCGGTTTTCTTACTTAAAACAAAATCGTTTCTCACATAAAATCGATGTTTTATATAATTTATAAAGAACAAAGGACCAGTGACGTAACAATAGGATGGCAAACCTGATAAAATGCCAGCAGTCCTGGCCCAAAAGGGACTCCGATGACCTCGACGATGAAAAATAAAAATAAGATATAAATTAAATAAATCAACATTTTGAACGCATTCTTAAGAGAAAGATATCAAGTTATAGAACCGACTTCAAAACTTTGCCTATATGTATATTTACTAAAACTATAAAATTAAAAATAATATAATACAATACAACGTAAAAAGCATTAAAGGACAATATACAAATATAGGTACGTATACTCAAATGTTTACCTTACCTTTTTAGTTTAAGTTTATCTTCTTTATATATACATATATTTGTTGATACATCTGTTAGTGATCGTGTAACTTCTGAACGACTTGACTGATTGAGGTCATATTCCTATTCTACCATATAATTGCTTTGTCGTAACGATGGTTCACAGTATCAATAGTTGCTAGGATCCATAGGATTCATATTTACACAATTTCCAACAAACTTAGTACATGGGGGTTTTCGGGACCGCTGATTTCAAACCGACTGTCAAAATTTACGAATTCGTGATGGCGGACTGTCAACTTTTAAAGTTTATGCAATTGACATTAAACATGGTACTTGAGGGTTTTCGGCGCTGATATCAACCTGGCCTGTCAGAATTTACGAATTCAAAATGGCGGACTGACAAATTTTGAAGTTTATATGATCTTGTTGAACTTGGTTTATATGATCTGGTATGAACTTGGTTATCGATACTTCCGATAAGCCGGCCACACACGGGACCGTTTTTGGCGTACAAACTTGTGACAATCTTTATGACAAACTTTGTTTGTACGCCATTTTGCCTACAAACGGTGTTGGTTTTCATTCCTAAAGCGATATAACAAATTTAAAGAACGAAATGGCGACTGCACAATCGAATGTCGGAGCAATTCATCTTGACAGATGATAAAAAAATAAAACCATGGAAAAATCAAAGGCAAGAAATATTTGGGACGGTTTTAAGTTTGTACGCCAAGTTGCCCACACACGATCAATCTTATGTTTGTACGCGTGCTTGTACGCCAAAAACCGTCCCGTGTGTGGCAAATAAATATACATATAACTTAGAAGCAATTCTATTGATGAATTAAGTTTCCAAAACATTAACGGAAATGTTTAGAAATAGCTTTATTTTATTTCCTGTATGATTCAGCCAGTTTTCCGTTGAGCAGTCTTCGAGTGTAGTTGAGCATTTTATAAGTTACCCTGCCACTACTCCACAAGATATTAATATTCGAAATCAAGGAAGTGTGATATCTTCTATCTAAAGCAGGGCCATAAAATGGACACTCTAAAGAGCCCGAGGTGCCATAAAATTTCTCGTTGTATGATCTGCGCCCCCGGGGGCTCAACTAAAGAGCCCCTAGAAGGAGATGGGGCCGCGAAAATAACAAACAGCCAGGGTGAATGGCAATTTCTTCCACCCGATAAATTAAGTGGTCGTAAAATATCCCGAAATTCCGAGAGACTTGCATAAAAATCAACCAAGTGCGGTGATTGTGTTCAGGATCCGGGACTCCGTCTCCGTTCCCCACAAATGCCCACCACCAGTCCGGGACTGGGGTCTGGATGATTCCGCGCGACGAAAAAAAAAATCACGGGAGCTACACTGCGGGGGCGGACACGTTCCATCCTTGGGAGGCAATGAAAAAAAAAAATTCGCGAACAAGTTGTTTTCTGGCAGTTACAAAGTGCGCCTACGTCACGGCTCGCAGGATATTAGGACAGTAAAAAAGGATCTGAGATTACACACATGGGAGCTGTAACCGCTACATAAATGTTTTCTATGTTTCTGGATCATTCATTACAGCCGCATGCATTTGGACGTGCCCTCGATGGGGTGAAAGCACATCCCTTTTTTTTATTTGCGATTTTTGTTGGTATGCTTGAACGTGATATCGCCCGGCTGAAGCCATTTCTCTGACGCATCCCCAATGCTAAGGGCACGAAGTCTCCTTTGGTTTTTTAGTCAATCCGCACATCCCGAAAGCATTTGTCCTGTCGAACGAGACTCGACGTGAAGGAAACTTCTCAACAATGGAAAAGTAAAAAAGGAGCAGACGTGCCCGTGATCCGAATATTTTATTCGATTCGGGGGATCATTGCCATCATTGATAGTCATAGCTGACCGTTGTCATCCGAACGGATGACCCATTCAATTAATTTGACTAAAAAGGGATACCACTTAAGGACACATGTTGAGGTGTGTGCGGATCTCGGCCTCGAAGAGCGAAAGGACGTCCCATGTGATAAAATGCAATTGAGCCAATTTGTCGCTGAGGACATAACGACTCCCGGCAGGCAAGGAAGGAACTCAAAAAACTCATTATATTTAGGAGCCCCCGAACGGAAAGGGATGATAACGTCCTGCAAACGATTTCAATTCATGGACTTTTCGGAACAACACTTTGGGTCGGTGTTTATGACTTACTCGCGATCGCAGGACACTGGGTCCATGTCCACGTCTCCATCACGAAATAATTGAATATGTATATGTATATGATAATTTTTTGATTGCAATAACGTCTTAGAAGATTTCACTTTAAAATATCTACGGAGAGTATTCTTATGGGTTCTACGACATAGATATATTAATTTATTTGTTTCACAACGTAAAATTTAAATCATATTCATATGTACATACCATAAAAATAACCATGCAACATTAAATCAAGACCCTTTGAATACAACTGCAAATAATCAAATTTGTGGATTTAAGACCGATTACATTTCATACTGTTGTTCGTCGGGGCTAACGAGCTTAAAAATTCAGTGTGGCGAAGGCTTGGTGTTCCTGCCACAGACGCCGAGATCGTGGGAGCCGAACGACAGCCCTTACGCACGATTGAAATCCTAAGTGTGAATTATAAGCGAAGGTAAATCGTGCAACAATATATAGTTAACCCTATGTAGATAAATAAACTTAAAATAGTAGGTATTACTCTGTAACTATCCAGGCGAAAAACTCTAAACGTTTACGTATATGTTTAGTCTCCCGAGTAAAAATAAAAGGCCTATCGAAATTCTAAAAATTCTAGTATATGTATGACATTAAGACATTAAATACATTTTGCAAATATGTAAGAAAAATATTGTCCGATGAGTCTAAAAAAGGTATTTCCTATTAAGCTCTGGAAATTCTAATAGTGAAATAAAATTATTTATTAATTAAGTATTTTAGAAATTAATTAAGATTTAATTTAATTTCTTTTTAATTTTAACTTAATAAATTATTTTTTCTAATAGAATTTATTCTGTTACGGCTACCCTATTAAGGTTTGTTATTAAATTTAATGTGTTCTTTTCCGCCTTATTAAAGTAAAACGGCACAACATTTTTTATATTGTCCCGACATACTCAAGTAAAATTCCATGCAATACAGGTTACAGAAATTATCTTAATTGTCATATATCGACCGCTAAATAAAACAAAAATTTGTTTTTTTAGTTTATAATTTCGAAACCAAAACTTGCGCCCTTGAATTCCTTTTAAAAACTTTTTGTAACATTTGCAATAAAAGGAAATACCTTCGTAATTGCAAATAAATCCGATGTAATTCGGCTCATTACGACCTCCTGCTTTCTTTAGCCTTCGCTTTCTCATCGTTTAACCATTACTTTTCTAATGAAAAGCTGTACGTGTAAAACTCAAGATGGTATAATGATTACAGGAAAAATTGAATGAGGATTTCAGCAAAAGGTCGTATATTTACATATGTATATTATTTTATTATTTTCATTTGTTAAAAAAATCTACCTAAATTCAAAGTTGTATAAACCCAAATCCTAAAATGATTTACTTATACTAATTAGAGTGCCGCTTTTAAAAACCTCCCAATTTGTTCTTACATTCAAAATATTTAATTTTTGATTATTAAAATTGTAGCTAAATTAAGGAAGTATTTACTATTAGTTACCATTTGGTGATTTGAATTCAAACTTTGAAGAACTGATTACCAAAAACACTCAAATGCTTTTTTCTTGTTTCCTCTCTCCTTTGATTTTTAGCACAACTCCATTCAGACACTCAGTTTGTCTCCAAATACCTTCCTTTCTTTTATATAGTAGAATGGACAACAACGAAATTACATACAAGTATAATTTCAATGAAATGGAATTGACAAATACATAGTTCAAGTCCATTATGTACATTGTCCAATTACAATTCCTTCTAATGAAATTGAAAACTTTCCAGTATTAAGGATTTCAACATATTAATTACATATTACAATATCAGGAACTTGGAATTTAAATATGATTTTATTCCTAAAGTGATCCATACCAGTTCTGATTAAAAAATCATTTCTGTAAAATCTTTTCCATAAATTACGAATTCTATTATTTTACAGGATAATAATATTAAGGAGTACAAACTAATAAAATTAAAAATTTAGCTAAATTAATTCGCAAAATCAAAACGCAAATGCCAAATTTCAACCTTTTAAAATTCTAAGAGCACAAATAAATTCAAACATTTCATTTTTCAGCTGAATCAATCGTACCCAAACTGAAAAAGGTATATGCTATATGGATAATTTTGTAATAATTAAGGTACATTATGTTAACAATTTTATTTTGTAAAGGCGTTGAAACAATAGCATAAATTAAACTGTAGTAGCAAATTTTGGGACAACTGCAATTAAAATCGGTGAACTGCTTTAAATTGAACCCTAATCTAAATTATTTCATAAGAAACGAATCGAAAAGAACTTACAAAAAACCTTTTTGGATTAAATTCCTTAAAAAAATTCCTAAAATTTTCACAAATTCACCTTGCCTTACTATTAATTTTACAGCATAAAACGTCAAAATATGTTATTTGAGTAGATATATCCAACCGCATTACAAATTTCAAGTTCTCTCTTGGCAGCCTTTGGAGTCGGTCACCAGTTTAGCGAGCTTTTGCAGGGCATCACGGGGTAGCCATATTGGTCTTGTGTGTTTTACTTAGATTTTGAGTTTCTTTGTAATTTGTGTTCTTGAGATTTCAAGCTGTGTTTTTGAGCACTTCAACTTAAGAGGAAATTTTCACTTTGAAGGTTTCATTTTGTAAAGGTAAGTGAGCTTGGGTTCTTTTTGCTGTGATAACGGTTCTTCCTCCTCTTCTGGAAGATATAAATTCATTCGTGGAGTGAAGACCTTTTGGTTAGGCTGTACTTGTCTTCAGCAAGTAACGGTTGTAACTAGCGGTCAATTAGCGGTGTCAAGTTTTAGTTTCTTCCTACTTATTTCTGATAAGGGGCAAAGAGACTCCAAAAACTTATTGCTTTGGTTTTTGAAATTGTGGATATAAAAGCTGTGAAGTAAAAAATTGAAAGGAATAAACACAGGTTTATCACGATTAGTTGGAGACATATTGTCGCCGCACGGATTAATCTTGACAGCAATTAAAACGTGGTTTGGTATTGAGTAGTAACTATTAACAGTCCCCAATTGAGATTCTCTTTGTTCCTTGATTAGATTAAGGAAGCCGATTTCACTTTTTAGTGTATTGTGAATTGTTTTAAATATTTCCACGGTCTTCGTCATTTTAAGCTGTATCAGGTTAATTCATACATTTGAATAATCCTGTGTTTTTTGAGGTACTTTTTTAGTGTGGTTAGCCTGGAAATAAGCAGATAAGGCTTAAAGTTTTTCAAGAAATTTTTAAACTGTTAGATTGTGTCGGGATGAAGAGGAAGGGCTCAAACAAGCATATTAATTTTGACAAGTCGGAAAGACTAAATGAAAAAGGACCATCTACCAAAAAAATGAAAGTTGTGGTGGAGGAAAAAAATTCAAAGAAAGCTTGTGAAGAACTGGCAGGAGGTGAGATGGCAGTGGATACCAGAGCGATGCGAGCCGGTAGCATAAATAGAATTATTTTTGGCGATGAAGCTATCAGTGGTCGAGATGATCTCGGAGGAGTCTTGGAGGCGAGTGGGAATCGGGGTGGTGAGTGTGTGGAGGTTGTGGATGGGAATGGTGGTGGTGTGGTTGATGAGGTTTTGGATGGGTCCGCGGGTGACGGTGTGAGTGGGGCGATCTCCTCATTCCAGTATGGGGGCGAGGTCAGAGCGTCCTATAGGGTGATGATCTCCAGACAGAGGGCGGAAGGTGGTGAAAGAGTGGGAATCAACCCTCTGGCTATAGGCAGGTCTTTGAAGGCGGAGAATGACAAAGGAATTAAAAATATAAGAAGGGTTGCTTTTGATAGATGTGTTGTGGAACTTAAGAGTGGTGCGGATGCAAACGAATTTGTCAATAGTCACGGTCTTGATGACTCTTACAGAGTGTATATTCCTCTAAGTGCTGTTGCAAGGGCGGGCATTTTGAGGGGGATTGAGGTGGATCTGGATGAGGTTCTGTTGTTGGAAATGTTAAATAAGGATAATCCGGAGTTTGAGTTTTTGAAAGTGTTCAGGGAGTTTAGAAGGGTGAGGGGTGAGAAGGGTTATGAGAGGGTTCCAGTGGAAAGAGTTAAGGTGTTTGTTCGTGGAGTCAATTTGCCGGAAAAGGTTCAGCTGGGATATACGATTGTGAAAATGTTTGAATTTGTTCCTGACCCGGTAAGGTGTTTCAGGTGCCAGCGTTTTGGACATATTGCCATGTATTGCAAAAGAAGTCATGTGACCTGTGCTAGGTGTGGTGAGGAATGTGGTGATGGGGAACATGATTGTGAGGGGAAGATAAATTGTGTTAATTGTGGTGAACGGCATCCGGCCTTTAGCTGGAGCTGCCAGGCTAGAATCAGGGAGCAGAAAACTAGAGCTCTTATGATTTCGAAAGATATTAGTAGGAGGATGGCGAACGTCTTGGTGATGAGGGATTCTTCTACGGGACCCATATCAAGGGTGGATGCAAGTGGAGGTGATGTGGTGGTGGGATCGGCGGATGTTGAACCAATTCCTTCTGGAGATGAGCGGAATGATTTCGAGGTTGATATTGATGAGAACGGAAACACATCATTTCAAAAACGTTTTGAATTTTTAAAAATAAAAACAGTGTCCCAATTAAAGGACAAGTTAGTAGAATCAACCAAAAAAATAATTGAGCTTTTAAAGTCTGACGGAATTAGTTCTCAAAATGAAATAATTAGTCTGCTAATTATGTTGATTAAATCAGTAAATAACATTCTGACGGAGAATGTTGATTCAGGATCCTTCGTTGTAGCATGAGATTTCTGCAGTACAACTGTCAAAGTGTGAGACCCATTATTAATGAACTTGAAAGATTTTCATTAAACAACAATGTTGGCTGCCTGCTTATGAGCGAGACCTGGTTACTTCCGTCGGACCGGGTCTCGCTCAGTGGGTTCTCAGTTGTGAGAAGCGATAGAGCTGATGGGTATGGTGGGACTGCTGTCATTGCTAAGAATGAACTCGTTCCAGTCAAGGTTTTGTCCCCTGGTTTGGAGAACACTACTATGGTTACAATCAAGTGTGACGAAGGAGTAATTACACTTGGCTCGGTTTATTTAAGTCCTGGTCTGGACATTGGTAGTTTCAAATCTGTTGTAGATGGAATCTTTCTCAATGCAATCAAAAAAGGTAGGGCAATCGTTGCGGGTGATTTCAATGCCCGAAACATAGAATGGGGTGATTCTTTCACTAATAGAAAAGGTGAAATCCTTAGTAGCATCGCAAGTGACTACGGGTTCAGGAGTATCAACAATGGTGATTTCACTTGCATCACTAGAAATGGAAATCCTTCGAAAAGTGTGCTTGATATCACGTTCATTAACTTTTGCAATGCTAAATTTCTTTGGAAAACTCTAAATGTTTCATTTGGGGGTAGCCCTCACCTTCCCATTATGTTTGAGGTGGATCTGTCGGTGATCCGTCCCATTAGAAGGATCTTGGCGAGGAAGGAGCTTATGACGTCATTAAGCAGAATTGGATCGGGTGATCTGGAGAACATGAGCATCATGGAAAAACTCAAGAACGTCATCAAAAAATCGACTATTACTGTTAAAGGTGGAAATAAGTTCGTGCCTAAAAGATGGTGGTCCCCTGAAATTGATAAATTTTTTAGACTAAAGAGCAATGCTCTGGCTAGGTTCAACAAAACTGGAAACATTGCCCACCTGATAGAACACAATAAATTGAATGCCATTTTCAGAAGGAAGGTCAAGGTTGCAAAAAGGAAAGATTGGGACGATTTTATTGAGGACATGGGGAGGAGGGGGGAGGTTATGGATTTTTGGAGAACGGTTAGAAGGATGAGGGGTGGTGGTGAGAGAGTGAATCTTTTTGAGGACGGTGATATGGTTTTGAAATTCATGGAAATGGTTGTGGAAAAGGTTAATTCTCCATCCCTCATTCCTGAACTGAAGGATACAGGCAGGGTAGTTTTGCTGGGTCTGACCGTTGAGTGGCTGGATGGTTATCTTGGCTCCAAGTCTGGTTCTGCCCCTGGCTCGGATGGAATCTCTTTTGCCATGCTGAAAAGTTTATCACATGCTGGGAAGGTTAAGTTTGTTGAATATTTGAATAGAACCTTTGAATTTGGGGAACTCCCTGAAGAATGGAAGTGCATAAGGATTATTCCTATATTGAAGCCTGGCAAGGACCCTACCAATGTTTCGAGCTATAGGCCCATATCACTGATTAATGTGGCTCTAAAAGTCATAAATGCCCGCATTAAAGAAGTCCTTGTTGGCATTCTTGAGAATAAGGGTATTCTGCCTCGGCACTCCTTTGCCTATAGGGCTGGCAGGTCGGCGTCAATGTGCTTGGGGGTTATTAGGCAGAAAATTGCGAGCTTATATAAAGTTCATAAGTTTGTTGGTGTTGTGAGCATCGATTTGGATAGTGCTTATGATAGAGTTGACCTAGGCAAGCTTTATTTGAGGTTGTTGTCATGTGAGGTGCCACTGGCCTATATAAATTGGATAGTTAAATGTTTTAAAGAAAGAGTGCTGATGATGAGAGGGCAGAAATTTGCAGCTGTGGGTGGTATTCCTCAGGGGAGCACTCTAAGTCCTGTCTTGTTTAATGTCTACACCTCGTTACTGCATGAGGGTGTGGAAACTGATGTATTCTTGGTCCAATTTGCTGACGATTTTATTATTCTTGCTGGTGGTGGGAGTGTTGTGGACGTAAATCTTAGGCTCCAGAATGCTCTGGATATGTTTGTAAGGAGGACGACCGAAATTGGCTTGATGATTAGCAGTAACAAGTCGAAATGTATGTTATTTAAGTCCAAACACAATCTCACGCTGAGCATATCTGACACTGCTGTACCCTGTGTTAAGGATTTTAGATTTCTGGGTTGGACCTTTACCAAGAATCTGAAGAGTGGCACCCACTATAACAGTGCTCTGAAGGTTGCGGAGAGCAATGCACGAGTTGTAAGACTACTTAGTGGTGTTAGATTTGGTATCTGTCCTAAAAATGCTCTGCTCCTCTTTTCGTCGCTAATAAGATCAAAAATGGAATATGCGAGATCACTGTCCTTTAATGAATCAAAGGCCCTAGACAAAAAAATTAATACGGCAACCAACAAGCATATCAGAAGGAGTATGGGGTTAACTCATAGCACTCCAAATCATGTCCTATATATCCTGGCCAATGAATTGCCTCCGGATCGTAGAGCGGAGCTGGCTACGGTAAGGGAAATACTGAGGTTGTGTAAAATCTTTCCTGATTTTGGTAGCATACTTGATGAAGGTGTAGGTGACACGCCTTATGAGGTGTGTTGGACGAAGTATAGGGAGCTATTTCAGTGTCTTAGATATGGGTCAGTACGCTCTGTTGAGGGGGTGGGTGAAATTAATGTCAATACCGGTTTTCTGGGTAGTTTGGGCCCAAAAAAAGATATCAGTTGTGAAGTTGTAAGGGTCATAATGTGTGAAAAAAGAGCTAGATTTCCTGATGGAGCTGTTGTGGTTGCGACTGATGCGTCTGTGGCGGGGGGTGTGGCTGGATTGGGGGTGGTTGTCCCTGAGAGGGGGGTTGAGTGTGGCTATAGGGTTTTGTGGGGTATGTCTACCTTAACAGCTGAACTCCTGGCAATAAGGAAGGGGTTGGAATGTGTCTTGGAGTTGTCAATCGTTAGGGTGGTATTGATCACCGATAGTCTCAATGGTTGTTTGGCTATAAGAAATAGAAATGTGGATAACTATATTGTTGCTGAAATTTTTGAGTTGGCTACACTTCTTGAGTTCTTAGAAATTGTGTGGGTTCCATCCCATAAGGGAATTGCAGAAAACGAAATGGCTGATAGGGCGGCGGAGAATGCGAGATTGACTGGTGAGGCTATATCGGTTGGTCTCACTCCTGATGATGTGATGATCAATGTAAGGAGCAGGGTCTGGAGAGAATGGGGACGTGAGGTGGATCGTGTTAGTGTATCTAAGGGAAGATTTTTTGCGGAGGTTCACCCTGGTCTTGGCTCTAAGCCATGGTTCCTTAAATGGAAAATGAGTAATGTGGAAGTTAGAATGATAAATAGAATTATCACGGGTCATTCTTACTCCAAAAAACACCTGGCTAGGTGGAGGCGGGTGAGTAGTGAAAATTGTGATTTATGTGGTGTGCCTGAAGATGATGAGCATTTGATTATGACGTGCCCCAAATATAGTGGAGCAAGAGTGAATGTCCCCAGGTTTATGAAACCCTGCTCGCTCGCTGAAGCTCTATCACCCCTTGATCATGACTGCATTCAAGATCTGGCTATGTTTTTGAGGAGCTCTGGAGTTGCTCTATGATTGGTAGCACTGTTGTGGTATCTGTTTTCAATGATTATACTGTCTATACTCTGCCTGATGGTTCTGTTGATGTTGACACATGTAAACCAAGCTCACTGCCTATCTATCTTATGATGGAATTCCCTTTGTCTATTGCTCAATATTTAACACAGCTTGTTTCTTTTCAGTAGTTGAGTTTGTTTGATGATTTTTGTATTTTGAACTCGCGAATTGTACCGTGGTGCTCCTTGGCTTGTGGTGACTGAGGAGTTGGAGGTGGTTGCCCTGAAAATTGAGAGAACTGCCCTTGGAAGAGGATTGTACTCCTGGGACCCTGTCCGAGTTGCTTGGTGTCCTGGGCTGGTCTGGGCTCTGGCCGTTCCTGCGCTTCTTGCTGCCCGTCCTTCTTGGGCCCCATCGCTTATGAAATTGTGCCTGGGATTCTTCAAATTGGTTTGCTGGTCAATGTGGCTGATTCTGGCCGTGACCATAAAAATCACCTATGTATGGTGATGCCCACTGGGTAGACTAAACCAACAACAACAACAACAACAACAACAAATTTCAACAACTTTGAATGAAGAATTAATTGATGTCAAGGTAACTGAAATGGATTTGTTACAAATTTAAGAATTCTAGGTTGTAATTTTGATGAGTATTTTAAAAGCAATTTTCGTGTCGTTAAATCTTGCCTCGGCCAGTTACGAAAGTGCTTTTGGGCTACCTTAAGCCATCTAGTGGCATTTTCATGCGACATAATAATCAAATCGATTTCGCATAAATTCATAAAATGATGAATTATGTTATAAAGATTCCACAAAATGACAGTTAAATAAACAAATTTAAGCCTAATTAACAATAATTTTATTTCAATAAAGGAAAATTAAATTTTGTAAACAAATCATCGCACCGTTTCCTTACAGCCACACCACACGATGGCGCTGGAGTAGCGAGGCAGGCAATATGCCAGTTTTTTCAATCGTTCAACCCACAACATTCTTTAAATGTCAAAGGTTGTCAAAAGTGTTGGTCGCAAATATTTTTGTCTACAGCTGCCGATGAGAAAAACCGCAATTGCCGCCGATTTACTGCCCAACTTTTAGTTTACCGCTCTTGCCCAGGACGGGGTGTTTCCAGAAAATGCACTGAAAAAGGGCCATCTGCGATTTTCAATGGCTGACCCGAGATTAGGGACTCCGCAGCATCGGGAGATCGACATCAGCGAAATCACCGATCGGAAGGTTTGTCACTCCGTTTGTTATCTTCTGACGGAAATTGGATTAATTCCCCTCCCTAATTAACCGGCTGCAGTCGTCCGAACTCGACGAAGTCCTCGTTTATTATGTAAAGAAAGGTTGAGGTTACCGCCTCCTTCCAGACGGGGGATTTTTTCTTTCAGTCCCGATGGCCAGTTGGGTGCTTTTGTTGTCCATAACCCGCAAGCCCATGTCCTTGAGAAGATATTTTTGCGCGGCACTGTGGACATTACTTTGCTATTTCTTAAGAAGTTTCAGTCCAAGGCTATCCGTTTTCTTTATATCAAAGAAAATAGTTCTTATTTAAATCTAACAATTTTTGCGACTTTGTTTAAGGTCAATCAGCTGCAGTTACCTCATGCATGCAAAATTTGTATTGCTCCATTCTTAAGCAAGTTTTTTCAGATTAAATAGCTCGTCACATTGTTTACACATAGTAATTTATTTTTTAATTCTTAATTTAATTACTGAGAAAATAAACAATGTCACTAATGTAGTTGTTACTTAATGAAAAATCTAGCTTCTTCCTCCTCTTGAGGCAACATCAAGGACGTAGCGACGGCTGTATCAATGATACAGGGCTCCAAGATAAAAGGAGCTTCCAACATGCGGAAGCAGAATATCGTAAAATGTTATCCACATAATAAAATGAAGTGGAATCTTGATTAACAAATTATTAAGTTTATTTTATTAACACTGAACCAAATAATTGTTCATACTCTTAAGTCAACGCAGCCGCAATTAATGCTACAGTTCTATATTATTCAATCTTGGGGAAGTACTGATTAGTTCAGTCAATACCCTAAAAATTTCGAAATCTAGCTTACAATTCTTGGGGAATTAACAAATTTAAATTATTGTTGTTCATTTAAATACATTCGTGGAATAATGAGCTTATTTAATATGAAAATTTCCATTTATTGCAATTGATATTTATTTAATGAGGAGCGCTGTTTTTCATCATTTTCACATGAATAACTCGAAAAGTACGCTCCGTTTACCGAGATAAACTGTTATCATAAATAGTTTTGTAAAATCGTTAGACGAAGAGAGACAACTTTACTATCTTTCTTTTGGAGCTTATATCGAAAAATTATAGTTTGCAATAAAAAAAAAAATTTAAGGAGCACTTTGCAGCTTTGTGAACATAGATTAGAGATTAAGAGATTAATTTTTAGGGGATTTATTTTCATTTTAGACAGCTAATAACCTGTCCAGTTTAGTTAGAAAAACCACTAAACCCATCGCACCATCAATTTAGTTAGAACAGCCATGAACCATTTGATTTAAGTAAAGATTCAGGAGCTAACGGCCGGAAATTTACGCCAGTATGGAATTAGCAAGTTAAATTCTTTTTCGTTTATTTTGCAATTTTATGAAGAAAACTGCAAAATTTCGAAATAAAACGTAAAACTTGAAATTTCGGCCTTTCTTAGAGGATATTTACTTTTTCTACTTTTATTAATAATTTTAGATAGATAGATAGATCTACTTATTTTCTTTGTATATTTGTAGACGGTAGGAAGAGGGTCATTTGGAACGGTCTATAAAGCACATTGGCAAGGTAAATGGGTAGCAATTAAAGAATTTGATCTCGAGGCCGACAGGAAGTCTATAGACACAGAGGTATTTACCATCTTCAAGTTCTCAGAAAAATTGTTTATCGCTTGATTTCATAGGTTAAGCAATTATCGCGTGTAGCCCATCCAAACATAATCGTCCTCTACGGAGTGTCGAAAATGTTTTCTCGAACTTGCTTAGTTATGGAATATGCTGAAGGTGGCTCTTTATATAATTTCCTACATACCAAACCAAAGCGTTATTACTCAGCTGCTCATGCTATGAGCTGGGCCCTACAATGTGCAGAAGTAAGTCAGATACTTGGACGAAATATTATAAAAGATATATATAATATAATGTAATTATTTTATATCATTTTTTATAAGGGTGTGGCATATCTGCATGCTATGAAACCAAAGCCTCTCATACACAGAGATTTGAAACCACCTAACCTACTGCTAGTGAACAAAGGAAGAACTCTAAAAATATGTGATTTTGGAACTGTTGCTGATAAATCAACGTTAATGACAAATAATAAAGGAAGCGCTGCTTGGATGGCTCCAGAAGTTTGTTAATTACAAAATTATTATGTAAAGGATATGGTAAATAAATATAATTTAAGGTCTTCGAAACGTCTGCATACACAGAAAAATGTGATCTCTTTAGTTGGGGAATAATCCTTTGGGAGGTTCTATCCAGGGAACAACCATTTAAAGAAATCGGACATACATACTCAATTATGTGGAGAGTTCACAAAGGTAAATGGATTTAATTTCTTAATTCAATGATATTAAAAAGTATTGTATTGATTCATTAGGTCAACGTCCACCACTTATAGAAAATTGTCCAAAGCCTATAGAAAAATTAATGACTACTTGCTGGGATCCAGACCCCTCCAAACGCCCGTCCATGCAATATGTTGTGAAAGTTATGAGAATTTTATGTCGTTTCTTTCCTGGTGCTGACGAACCTTTAGAGTATATAAGTCAAGTAAGAAGTTATAATTTCCTCTAATCTTTATACTAAATACACTTTACAGCCCCTAGATGAATACTGCGAGGCTGATGAAGAGTGCTCAACTATTGATAGCAATCAGGTCGGATTCGAAGTCTTTTCAACTGAAGAACTGAACACACCTACTAACTCCACTGAATTATCTGAAGTAGCAGAATCGCTAAGTCAGCAGTATTTAATTGGGAGTAACGTGACAAAGGGGCGATGGGGAAATATTAGCAATGAATGTGTTCACACCCCCACTTCAACGAACAACGCGAGGAGATATCAAGTCATTCGAAATGGAATGATAGAAGCACAGGGTGCTCCTTTGAAACCTCTTTCTGTTGAAGTAGATCCAGTGAGTTAAGCTTAATATAATCTAAGGGAAATAAAATAAAAGTTCCTTTTCAGAATGCTTGGGAGTTAGGACGAGATGAATTCAATGACATTATGGGAGGAATGCGTAAGTACTTAAAACTTTCGTTTTTATAAATAAAAATATATAAAAGATACTGCAGAATTCTACAATTATTTGTATGTACGCATGTGTTGAAAACGCCGAATTTTAAAATTGTTTCTACTTAATATTTTTATAACTTATTTTCCAAGTCTGACAAATGGGAATCCTTTATATAAGAAAAAGAATTGGTGGTAGTTTTTAAGAAAAATACTAAACGATGTACCAAAATGTAATGGCAAGAAGTTTTATATATATTAAAAGAGGAAAGTCTGTTTACATTTGAAATTTTTTCAGAACCTTTTGTACAATTTTTTACAGTTTTTTTTAAAGCACCTATTTAAAATCAATGATGAAAAAAACGAAATTCATACATATCGCTTCTATGCCTAGTTTTTTTTTGCCGTTAAATAATATTTTGTTGTAATTTCAAACAAAATTTTCAAAACAGTCAAAAATGATAGGTTTTCAAAATTTATTAAAAACAGTTTTGTCAAAATACATAAGTATTCGTTAAAGGTTTGTATTAATAATTACAAAATGTTTATATATGTATTTCACAATATTCAGTTTACTAAATATAGCACGCCTACCTTATTCGGTTATCTACTAGCTCAGTTTGTTTAAACATTGATCAAGTTTTCTAAGCTTAAATAATTATTTCGATCTTTGAATGGAATTCGAATTTTGTATTTCATTCAAAAAGGTGTATTTAGCACATAAACTGCTACTGTAAATAAACTCATTGTTTACGAATGTAAAATAGCCTGTACATACATATATATTGACATTCAATCGATGAGTCATTTTTGTTGGATTAGAATTTACAAGAGTCGCAATGCAAGCGACATGCGGTCGGGAGTGCTGCAAAGGCCGCGATTTCGGAAATAGTATAAATAAATTAGTGCAATGTCAAATTAATGAATTTCTTATCTGCACCATTAGTACACTTTTCAGCTGTGCGGCGCGATCTTTACATTCTTAGTGACACAGATCATTGCTGTTCTGGCTGCGACGTTGTAGTTTTAGACACAACCTCGTTGAACTGAATCTGGTCGCGAACACGTAATTGTTATTCTTAATAGACGATGATTACTCATCTCTAATTGCTTAGTAGGTTGAATTAAACTGATATTGCTCACGCTTATCCTGGGACAATCAAAATAGGAAAATGTTCCCTTAAGAAAATGTCTGTAGTTCTAAATATTTTTTTTATTTAGAGTATTCCTGTCCATTTGCAACATGCACTCTCTTGCTTTAATATTTGCAGTTTTCTCACTTTCAAGAAGGTAAAGACTACCATGCGGCTATTTGTTCTTCTGAAGCCGTCAAGCTGTCTCGAAATTGCCAAGTAACACAACGAAAAGCGAAATTATGTCACAGGCAAGGGAAGTGGGGAGATGGAAGCATTATGTAAACTGTAATCAACTTAGATTAGTACAAGCAAAATAGTTTAGTCTTGGTATGTGCTGAATTAAACATTTCAAGAAAATTTCTCTCAATACCGCGCTTTTCCTTTATTTTGTGGTGAGATGAGAGAAACGAAATTAACTTATAAAATTTATTCATATTTCAATCTATGGTACAAATATTTTTTAATATTGATTAAAAATGACATTTAAAGATTGGCAGAAAACAAAATGTAATCGAAGGCCGAATTGTTTCAAAGAATTACTAATAACAAATCGACAAAGCTATTATTATTTTAGTTTTGTGATATTATTACCCAAAATAGCTAGATAACTATTACTACATAAATCGTTTTAAGATAGAAATCGGGAGATGCGTTTCTTTCGCTCTTATATATTTTGGAATCTGTTTTTTTCAGTTCAATGAAAAATCAGTCAAGTTTTATTTAATCAAGATAATTGTCGCTGCCTTCTGAACAATTAGAATCACAGAAAAAAACTGTTAGTAAAGAAATAATACGATTTGTAGAAAAACTAAATACCCCAGGTTGTCAGCTAGTCTTAGCTTAAATCATCTGTAACTTTTGCAATTTGTTAAATCTGAAAAATTCTTTCCCTCACATATTTTTAAAGGCTTAAATATAAATAAATGAATACTGTCTTAAATTGCAATTTTACTGCATTGCGTCTATTTTTGGCCTGATAATGAGTACAAATTTGTGAAAATTTGGCTTTCGACGTTGTATGGTCTCTAAAAAAATGTATTATGACAAATGAAAAATATCAAATTTTGGACAGATCATTAGATCCATCTAGAATATTTATTTAATTAAAAAACGATTACACATCCATTTCAGATGGAGGGTATACACGATAATTCTATTGTTTACTATCTGTGATCAGAATAGAAAATTCAGCCGCCTACCTATTATTGATACACCCGCGGAAAATTAAATCTAAATTAAGAATCCAATCAGCTGCAGTGTTAAAATCATGCATAGCTGAAATATTAGACAAAACCCCGCTGAACCTAAATTGCAGCACGCATAGCGACACTAAATTAACACTTTAGCGCGAGATCAGACAGACCGAGTCGCCCTCACTAAGTGCGATTAATTGCAATTGGAATTGGAATTGCAATTGCACGGCACACTTGACGAAAATGTGCAGCCACAACTCGTCACGATTCCTTTGGGAGTAGTCATCAATTCCTCTGGCATGCCTCCCTCGAGTTATTGTGACCGATCGCCGGGTGCACTCTTTACAAAATGATGACGCAACGGACAATTTCTTTAATTAAAATCAACCTGTTTTGTTTTGCTTTCCTCAGCTTTGTTGTCTTCAGTTAAAGACGGGCCGTCTCGCTGGTATCTTTTTAGCGCGGACTTTGCTTTTGCGAATATCATTCTTTGCAAAATGTGCTTGTGATTTTAAAATAAATTTGTTAACAATAAGTGCGATGGGTAATAAAAAAATTCTTATTATTTGATTAATTTGTAGTTGTTACAGTGAAAATTATTCATTGTTTTACAATATTTTTGAAGTTATTTAAGTTTTCTACAATTATTATAGTTGAGTTAGAAAATCGATATAAATTAAAAATCAGTTCTTCGTATTTTTAACATAAAAGTCTTGTTCAAATTATTTGAAAAACAAGTTTAAAAAATGAAAATCTCATAATTTCGTTTAAGATTCCAATCGAATTTCTAATAGATTTACCCTGGATTGTTTAATAGTAAAATTACTTAATTAATTCTTAATCTGTGATGTGTTGTAGAAGTAGTGTTCAGTTTCAATCAATTATTAACCTAAGACAGTTGCATGAAATCTAAATTTATCAAGACGTGTTTAAATTCCTGTTCTAAACATTATGACTTTTGACCGAACACATGTCATTCACAAGCTGAACAATTACTTACTGCACTTTTGTAATTAGCTCGTGACTTATGACCGGTCATTGACGACTTCTAAAATGTTTCTAGAAAAATTTCCGCAATTTTAGATTTCATTTTAATTTTTTCAACCAAGCTGAACTGAAATACATAATTTTTGCCTACACATTAAATTCCCGTGAAATTTGGTGGTTAACATTTATAATTTAAAATAATTTGTATGATATTGATAAAATAAGCAAGTAAGTACTATTTTTCTTGTATGGTATTTTATTTTAATTCCTTTTGTGTACAAAAGAAACCTTTATTTGTACAAATTATTTTGTTTCTAGCCCAAATTTAAATTTTAATCATCCAGCTTTAACTAGATCTGTTGCGATATTTGAAAGGGCGTGTATTTCATTTCATATTCCTTTGCTTGTCCAAAAATTTAATTTGTTCTTGAATTTATCCAAAAGTTTAAATCTTTCTGTAGGGCATCTCTTTATAACTTGTACAATTTACAACTATTAAAATTAGAACGAAATCTTGCTAGATTATCATAAAATTATAAAAGCTTCGTAATAAAATCCAGATTATGGATCTTTTATAGTCTTAATATCGCAATATCGTACAAACAACATCTATATTTAAGAAGTTATGAAGTATTTTGGACTTCATGAAATCATCAAAAGGGCTGTTTAGTCTGTAATATTTTTTATGATTTTCTGAGTGCTTTCTAAAAATATAAATTGAATACATAAATGATAGACGAGAATATCTGCACGACAGTGTGGTAAGCCACATTTTATGATTATGATCAAGTATTTAATTAAATGAAAATTTTGAACCTTATGAGTATAATACAGAATAACTCGCACAATTACAATGACTTCGTGTTTCAGAATCGCAATTTTTTAACAATCAAAATTATTTGTAGTAACATATTTTATAGTGCTCAGATGAGGCCAACATTAAACATCTCATCTCCTATAAATACTTGGCCACCATATAACCAATTTTATTTCCTTGAATTAAATTTTATGTTGATTTATTTGAAAGATAACTTAATCTTAAATTTATGACAACAGCGTTAAAATTTATTGTTTTAAAAGTGACGTTTAAACTAAAATGTTGGGTGATTTCATCTAAATTTAATTTGTAGTCATCCGCTGTGTATTTCTTGATCAAACCAAATAGTTCAATTACATATTTATATAAAACTTAAATCGAATCAATATTTCTAATTGTGCTATATTTTAGCGTGGCCGTATTATGTCCCTTAAAAATAAATCCCAGCAGGTACATTTTGACTGCAATAAAAAAAATTCATGAAGATGAATTTTACAATAAATACAAATAACCCGATTATAAGATCAATATGTCACTTCACCTTTGATTACATGTGACACACGGCATATCCTAATTAACAAAACCGCCACATTTAAGCGAAACAGAGGTGCAATGACCGGGCCAACAAAATCGTCGAAAAGAAACAAAAATGTCCGGCAAGATGACTGTCTACAAGTAAGTTCCTTTTCCATTTAAGTCCGCTCACCTAAATTGACAATTTTATTTTTACACAACCAGTTGGCGGAAAAGTTAAAATGCTTGCCAGTAAGCACGTGTCATTAGACATTTATCTTGGCACAAATACGAATTTTCTACATCTCTTGCTGCTCGCCTTTTTTTTTTTATTTCACTTTTAATGTTTGCATTTGGGCGCGGACAGGAAAAAGTAAATAAAATCTTTGAGCTTTTGGTGCAATAACTTTTGGGAAAATTTTCATGTCATTAATTTGGTCAATCAATCAAGAGCGCTTATCAGATATACTTAATTTTTATATATAAGATTTATAAGATATACTATATGTAGTTTTTTTTTAAAGTCTCAGAAACGATTCACGTTTAAAATATGTTTAACACTCCTCGACTCTTTTCTCGTTGTATATAAAATGAGATTTTGAGTCACCCGCAACAATGTTTGCGTGTGCCAACTTATCACGTTTAATATCTTTTAAAATGTCAACAAAGAAGATGGCAAAATAAAATGTCTGAACAGCAGGTCAAAATAGATTTTGTAGTAGCACTGGTTGGGGTTAAAAATATTTCCTAAATGGAAATCATATGACTCGCTTAAGGACAGCTGTTTCCATTTACACGAAATAAATATACTAAAAGTCATTTTTCATAAACCAAATTAATGGGTGTATCATCGTCTTCCATTTCTTATAAAAAGTTCCATATTGCATTTCGACGTGCACCGGTTCCTTGCTCACGACTATCTCGAACGTAACCATCGAATCTTGGACTATTTTTGATTAAGGTGATTGACCCAGTTGGATTTTCTCATGTATTTCGTATTGAACTTATACTAAAAAGTCATAATTCAATTTATTTTTTCGTTTTAATTTTTCTATTATCTTACTTAAACTTTTATTAAATGTCAAATACGTATGAACCGAATTTACGCATTTATATAAGTTGACCCATCCTTCATTTTGAAAAACAATGTACGTTATTACAATTATACTCCCATTACTCGGTTGAAATAAAATGAAAAATTTTCCCCATTTTTGTTTTCGTTTCTTTAGTCTAAAAGACCTTAAAAAACCGTGCTATTTTGGTACATAGTTTTACAGGAACAATTTATTTTAATTTGGTGCACAGAATTTTCAGTGGAGAATAAGAGAGGGTAATTTCATAATGTGCATTTTAGAACACAGTAATATTTAAAACTCCTATGTAGTCGATGAAAATTGTTTGAAATGAAACATATTCGCTAACAATAAAATATTCGAATCCAAATGACGATGAGAAGGTCGAACCATGGCTGATCGATTTCGCTAAATGTCGAAAATTTCCATAAGGAGTGAACGAACTAATTAAAGTTTTTGAAAAGGTTTAGGAAAATTAAAATCGGAAAAAAAATCGGATGGTGATGAGGGAAGCTTTATACTTTCTTTCGGACTGATCATCTGTAAATAGTAAGCTATGTATTATACATTCATATTTCATTTAACTGATGTGCTTAAATATTTCGTATTTCATAAAACAAAAGCAAAATTTTCATAATTGCAACATACGATGTTCGACTTATGCAACTTTAAGCGAAATATTTAAGCCCTTGTTTTTGAAAGTGGTATGTATAAGTCCACTTTTTAAGATATCATTTTCACACCGCCTCTAATGAAACCCTTTAGCCTCGTTTGGATTTTTCAAAAAGTCGACTTACACAACTTTCAAAAATAACGAGTCATGTATGAAAAAATGTCTTTAGTATTTTTATTTTTTAATACTTGTGTTTTAGGTAAATGATAGTGAATATTTGGTTTGTGTATTGCCTACATATTTCGATATGAGGAGTACATTTTGGACTAGTGATTCTCATTTTAGAACAAGAATATAACGTCTACTAGACGTTGTTATAATACAAGGCGTTAGGGTTAGCAACGTGAATTATCTTCATATAATAGTTTTTTGTATTGCAAATAAGACAATATGAGTAATAACACACAAGTGAATACTAAAAGAGTGTAACATTAATAGTTTTAAGGATACGTTTATAGGACATCTATCTAATTAGTAACGGGGGGTTTAAAAATATAGAAGAATAATTAAGAATACCGAATTTTGAGATTTTTGGCGATCATTGCATATACAGTACAAACCAACCATCCAAGGCGTCATATATCGAATATAAGTAAATATATTAATATTATAATTCGAAGGACTATTCTAACATATTTGTAATAAGAATAAATAGTGTTTATGTTCCTTTTCTGACATATGCTCGTAATTACCATTCAAAAAAGTATAATTGTTTCTCTGGTTAAAAGATATCAAACGGAGTTTATTTTCCGAGGGCTAAATAAAGCACAAAACACAAATATTGAACTGTCCACATACGTGGTGCTTACGATGTCGATGTGCCGAAAGCCATGACTCATCCGGCAAATCGCTTTTGAAAATACTCTAAACAATTTATTTTTATCTTAGTCATACGCACTTGTACGCCGGGAAGAGCTACAGTCTACAGAGGTCAGTATTCGCATTTATTGGACGCGACTACTCATTTCGTCCGTGGCGACTCCACAATAAAAACGCAACAAAATCGGAGTGGGATATGATCCATTCCCCGACACTAAATCAATCACCAAATTTCCCAAGATGCCGAACTCTTTAATGTGACGCCCTCAAGAGCATTCCGCAACAATAATCGCAAATCAAAATATGGTTTAATTTTTCCTCGGCTCGATGTCCGTGGTCATGATGAGGAGATCGCTCGAAAAATACGGGCCTTCGGCGAAATTTAGCTCAGAATGAATTCTGAATTTCGTCAAACCGTCTACCAAGTCTCGCCTCGCATGGTATATTAAACTTCCGCATTTGTGTTGGTTGGTATAGGCCGGGATGACTCAATTGTCTGTAAATAGATTTCATTTTTCAGTGAACTTATTTTCTTAGAAATCATAGGAAAATCGGGTGAGGAGAAAACGTACAGACGCCAAACTGTCGTGTCAGTGCGCGAGGCAAACAAAAAGTTTTAAAACACCGTGTAGTTGGACGGTGTGCAACGTTTGACTAAATACATCTTTTCTCTTAAAACTTTTAACATTCATTTTATGCTACTGCTAAACGTTTTCTCTGTTAGTTTCTGTCTGCATTTTTATTTTATTACTTTTTTCCCCAGATGAATTTCCGAACAGATTGTCTTCTCTGGCACATACGCTGAGAGATTAGATTGGAAAGCCTTTGGAATGGAAATTATTTTGAAAATGCTCCGATTACTCATCCTGAAACTTTCTTTGTCACTCAGGAAAATTTATTGTTCTCTAATTTTGAAGGTTATAATTAGTCCGAAACGTTTTCGTACAATAAATTCTTTAACTACGTATATTTTAAGCATTGTTTTGATACTATATCCAAGGACAAAAATTAATCTATTTTATGTACGTTATCCAATATTGTGAAATCATGCAAAGGAAATTCGCAAATGTTTACAGAATTTATTAATTTCTTTATACGTTTTATTAATTTTTAGTTCCATTTTTGCTAGATGCCTCCTCCAAAATGTATGGTATCCATTGCTGTTATCGATTCGTCATTCGATTGAATCGAATCGAAAGGAGCTTACAGAAGCCCTTTATGGAGAACAGTGCCTACAATTTTCTGTAACCTTTGACTTCAATTCATTTTTTAAAAAGTAAATGTTAGATGTTAAAATAATTCGATAGAAAAATCAAACGAATTATTTTGACGACGTGTACAGAAAAACTTACAGAAATTAAAGGTAACTAAAATGAATATGTAAAAATTTGATGAATATTTATCCAAAAAGCTCGTTTCGATTCGATATGATCGAATTACAAAATGGAACACATTATATTGCCCTATTCATTATATGTACTTACTTTAAATTTTTCGAAACCAATATTTTATAAAAATGATACATTCAAATAAATTATAGCAATAGCGATAAATTATGATAAAAATAGTATTTCTTTGCTACCTTTGATCACAATAGAATCTTTCACAAAAAGTTTACAAATGCATAATATGAAAAATATTGCAAAAAATTACTTGCTTAGTTATGATAGTCTTCCTAAAATTATGTCTTTAATATTAAAACAAAAATCTTTAAAAGAAACCCTTGTATACTGATTTTAATGGAAACAACTAGAAAATTGTTAGTCACCATATTGAGTTTGTCGTTTTGAATTTTCATTTTCCATTTTTTTATGAATCCTTCGAAACTACGTTGGTTTTGTATAAAACGATTGAAGGACCATATTCAAAATATTTACACAAATCCTTATTATAAAAAATAATTATTTTTGCCAATCGACTTTTCCTGAGAGTACCCAAGTGTTAACGCATGAAGAGTAATTTCATCCGATTAGTACTCTTTAACGAGCAAGGCTCTGACCCACTTTTTGTAGCGTTCAATCAATTTGTCAAAGACATTTCCCTGTCAACACAAATCTCGAAAGAATCATCAGAAAATTCGTGAAAAACTCTCTCAATACTCAGGCTCAACTATCAAAAAGATCGACTTTAACGAATCACAAATGAGAGATAATTTTTGTATTTTGCTTGCCCATCAAAGTCGCTTTAATGATCACAAAATCAAAAGAAACAAAATAAAACCAGGGAGTGTTTAGTGAATTGCTACTATCAAATCTATTCGCACCTTGGGATGCACTTTAAATCTTTAGCAGGCGTTCAATTTTTGGCTGAAAATTTCTTCTACCAGCCCGAGCAGAGCCACACCACAGAAGAGCGTTGCATAAATTATTACCGAGAACAAATGAAAATCTTCCTGGGTCCAATGAAGCATCAGAAGAAACTTAGTCTTTGATGGGAACCAGTCGTGTGAGCAAGTGCTCCTAATTCTGCTGCGAATCGAAATCTATTTCTTACAATTGTTTATAGCCGAAATTTTGTTAATCGCACTCACGCTTTCCTGGGCTTAACTGACGGCCACTTCGCCGGGTTAATTTCTCAGTGTCAATGAAATATTATTTTCGTATTTAATTTTAATTAAAAGTGGTTAGTGAAAGGAACATTTATTTTTGAAAATCCTGATTTGGCTTTTATATGCACGTTCAATGTTCAAATGATTTAAGATAATTATGATTATATAAAAGCGTGCTATTATCACAGTTTATTAATATGTGAAGTAAATAAAATAATTAATAACCGCTTTCATCACCACAGTCATAAACCTCAAAAAGTGTATGTTATTCAAACTAAAAACAATATCTTTAATATTTTGGATTTATTATTATTATAGCTCTTAATAAAATATTAATATGAATTTACCTCTTTTATCGTCCCTTCAACAATAAATAAAAAACTTTGAAGTGGTATTATACAACAACTAATTTAGTTTAAATACTGCACTGGTAATATTTTTCGGTTGAATGCCAGCTATACATATAGATTACTAGAATCTGAAGAAAATACAAAAATAAGCAGAAAAATCTTTTATAAATATCAGCTCTAGGTAAGCACTATAAATATAAGCATTCATGTAAACATTATAGGTTCATGTCCTGAATAATTGCTAATACTTATTTTTAGTTTAATCAATTTAAATCACGTTTAATTAATTATTTGAAAAAAAAAAACGATTTAATCCACCAAAATTATGATTTTAAAACAAACGATTTCGTTTCTCTAATTAGAAGAAAATTATTAAACAAAAGGGCTTTTTGATAAATGAACTATAAAAACGAGCTCAAAATTGTAAAATTATTTGGTGAAAATGATAAATATGCTTTATATAATAAAAACATTAAAATCGTTATTTTTTATCGAAAGAGTTCTGCTATTAAAAACAAAATTTATTGCATCTTATATAGAAATTCAAAATCTACTAGGTTTTCAATTTATAGAGGTTCGGATGATATTAATTCAAATAAAAGTTCGAACTCATAGTTGCATTAACCTTTTGGGACAACATTTTCAGGGAATAGTAGTCATGATCTTAACTATTATTATTTCGAAAAAAGTACAATATAAAATTATGTAAATGATTGATTGATACCAAGGTTTTCTGGACTTAAATGAACCACAAAAGAACAGTATTTTTAAGAATTGTTTTTTGGACAAATTTTTGGAAAACTGTATTAAGACTTTCCCATTTTTTGGCTTTTACTTTGCAAAAGGGACACAAAGGAACTGCTGAAAAGAAATATTAAGTAGAATATTAAACTATACACCAATATCTCATATAAATTCGCCATGTTTAAGTTTCAAATCGATTAAAACTTTTAAAAGTACAAACAGTTTGAAGTAAATTGCTTTATTGGTTTTCAAGATATATTTACTAACTAAGGCACGACATTTAGATTAGGCAAAAACATGTTTAAAAATGATGTAGCTAATAAAACATGAAAGAAGCTCTGGGTTTAAATTGTATTAGCGTTGGAAAATGTTTGAAATTCCAGCTTGAAATTTGTACCAGATATTCTCGGCATCTTAAAGTTAAAATATAAATAATTGTCTAACCGACTCCTAAACGGAAGAACATGTTTATAAACCAAAATTAATCAACCTTAATAAATCAAGGATGCAGCGGTTTTAACCTTCAACCGTTCATTGTGGGATCTGATTGACCTCAGTCGCCAAAAATATTAATAAAAGCACAAATTTATATAGTCTCCAAACAACCTTTATGTCAACGTATAATGAATTATTAAAGTATCAAAAAGAATATTTTTTATATTGCTATTAAGCAATTTTATTTATATCATTCCAAATAATTTTTAAAAATAAAGAAAATTCCTTCCATCGGTATGTGATTGCATAGAGCAAATTCGGTCATGTGATTTTTAAGCACGAGACCAGTAGAGAGTTTGTTAAAAGAAAATATTTTAAGAAATTGTAATTTAAAATATGAAATATTTTATCATTTATCGTTTTTTTTATTAGTTTATTTATTGATTAATATGAAAAGTTTAGTATTTTTGAAGCCAAATCAGGATATGAGCATTAAAGAAAATTGTTCATTGTATCCATTCCAAATTTTTTTGCAGTGATTGCGGCATGTGTGAAAGCACCACATTAATCTCCAACCAAAGCAGTTTGCACAGTTGTTGGATTATATACAGTACGGATAAATTTCTATACTATTACTTTGCATTTCTACAAATCTCAATATGTTTCCCTAAATAATTAAGAAACGTGTAGTCTAACGATTATTTTTTTTCTTACAGCAAAGAGTGATGGAAAAGAGCGTCTAACAGTCACCGACACTGCACCAGTCGAAGAAACCAGCGAATGCACCGACACGGGCGATGACACCGACAGCAGTTTGCACCTAATGTTGGAGCCCCACCTTCAGCCAGAATCCCCAGATCCAAACGATCGCCTTTCAATGGAAATATTCCAGGAGCACCAAAAACTAGCGAAGGAGTACTTAAGAGTTGACACAGAACTTTACTACGCTAGAGACAGAAAGGAAAAAATAATTGCCGCCTTGGACCCTCAGGAAAGGGAAGAAAAGTTGGCCTTAATTAAGAAAATGAGACAAAAGGTACCCTGGCTGAATTTATAGAAATTAATTTTAATTATATAATATTCGAATAGGAGGAGCTTCTCGAGTTGTACAATAATCTAAAGCAGCAGTTAGAAAGGATACAAGCAACGGGCGGTGCAGCTGCAAACATTGAGCAGCACAGGGTGCACCAGCAGAGCAGTCAACCAGCCGAAGAACCACCCGACCAAAATGACGAAGGTTGGGTGTTTGTTCCTTCGAACCAGTCGTAGCAGGTTTCCTTTCAGGCTGTGATTTAGGATATGAAGTGTAGTTCTAAGATTTTAGTTTTTTAAGACTAGTCATCGCATGACTGGCTCGCGAGAGTCAAGAAGTATATTTACTGAATTTTCAGTATCTTTAATACCAGGATTATTTGCCTGGACTTAAGACAGCCATATTAACTTATATTTTGTAATCATGAGATTTCAAATGTTTTAGTATTTTAGTTTGAAAGTTTTATGTATTTTTCAGTTCCTTTTTGTATTTTATTTTATTTTTTTCTGATGCGCCAGAAATAGAACGTCTTTGTATTTCACGTTTTACTCCTTTTAAACTTTTAAATCAATTTGCTCATTTTGTGTTATCTTCGCGTTATGCATTTGATGTAATTATGTGGAAAAAATAAAGTGTTTGTAGTACAACTTCAGAGTTTGTAGTATTAACCCTTCACAGGTATCATTGAGTTATTTATTAGTTTCTCAAATAATTTGTTTACATCTTTGGAATCTTAAATCATTAGTAACATATTTTCACTTTATTACATAAGGCTGATCACAGTATAGATGAAGTGAAAATTTGCTTTAAAATTTGTGGTAACTTTGTTAAATCCATGCAAACATAACTCCGTCCAGCGGGCATTTGCAAACTTATCCTGCAAATGATATAAAAATTGGTTAAAACGAAATTAAATAAGATATTGTAAAGAAACTCACATATCAGCCTCTTTGCTTAAACTGCCAATGAAAATCACATATCCCTGCACTTTTGGTTCTCCTTTCATTATAGCCGTTGCCAATTCTTTGGGCGGTATTCCGTACCGCGACAAATTTGCATCACTCAAGACAATCACAAGGGAGTCGTCGTTGTCTTCTTTAAGAAGCGATTCAATTGCGTGTGTTGTCGCGGGCAAAGTGTGATCACCAGGCCAACAAAATTGGGAGTGGGCGTGCATCATTCGCAGGGTTTCTAGCCGCTCTTTGTCGTCTTTTGGTGGTTTTCCCTCCTTAACAAAGGGAATGTTGTAACCTTCTCCGCTGTGGCCAGTTATATCGTAAACGATCTTTTTATCGTACCCTTCGAAGGCCTCCATTACCATAACAACAGCCTCCAACTCACGATTCAGACGTCCATCGTAGCCATTGAATCTAAATTAGAAAAAAGAAAATTTGTTGAAGAGTAGTTTTGAGATCAAATAAATTATGAAAACTGGTCAAAATTCGCATTTTCTCACTTTTTGACTCTATTTATCTTGAAAACGTAATGTGATGGAATGCTTTTAATTTCAGCTTTTCAGCCTACGATAAATTTGAAAACATTACACAAAGTAAGGGTTAGCAAATTGAAGTAGTAATATTATATTCGCTATAAGTTCCTTTTATGAAAAATTGGCTAATTTATTTTACTATGCTACTCAATAGCTATCAAATCATTTGACTATAAAAACATTTTCCTTAAAAAGTTCTTCAAAATCCTTGAAGTGAAACACTTATCGATAGTGACAAGCACGCATTTCAAGACTAGCGCAGAATTATTTACAGAAATCAGGTAAAAACATTTCTAATTAAAAAATTTTGCACTACATCCTAGGAATATGGGCTCATATAGCTCAGTCTCGATTTTTATATAAAAAACCGAGTTAGATCTCAATTTGAAACTAGATTGAGGATTCGTTTAGTTAGTTTAGAATATGAGCTATTTGTACATTGTAGATGTTTACAAACCTGTACATCGATCCAGAAACATCAACCACCAGCTTAAGTCTCTTTGGTTTTTCCTGAATTTGATCTGCCCACGGATTAGCCTCAGCACGTCGTCTATAAATATTTTTTTCACCCGCAATTCCTTCAATGAGTCTTGTGTCGTCCAGTTCTCCTGATGTCTGATACTTTTGCCACTGTCGCTCATTGCTCTTTGTTTGGAGCGCATTTAAGACAGCCTTGAGCTGCTGGACCTGCTTCCTGATTGGCTGACTGAATTCCGCATAAATATTATAGTCATACTCGGACATGCGAATCTCCTTTAATTTTTCTTCGAAAGCCTTACGATTCATTTCTCTAGCAGCGCGCTTAACTGCCTCAGGTACAGCGGCTTTTTCAGCATCTGATAATTGATGGACGGTGTGTCCAGCATCAAGTCGATATGGTCCACCTTTGCCCCCTAGACCTGCGGTGTCCCTGCCCCCAGTACCCCCAGCCCAGGTGTTTCCACCAACATGGGGCTCATTTTTAGGGTCCTCTTTACCATGTTTTGGTTCAGAGACATCTAACCCACTTTTTCTTTCAATAGTAACTTGTATTTCTTTTTTGCGACGCTGTGTGAATAACTCGTCCTCCGCGTACGTTTGAATTGGAAGGCCATGTTTTATAAGAACCTCGGTTACTTGCTCCAAAGTTTCAGGAGAGTACTTATCAAAGTCCAGGACATTACCAACTAATTCATACATGGGTTCATCTGGGAACTCTTCTAAATGTTTAACAATATTAACAACTTCTCGAGTGGAGTAGGGATAATTTAGAACGCCTTCGTCAGCCATTTCACGCAATTCTCCAAAAGCATTTACTAAAGTCCCAAGTGTTTTCTTTGGGACAGACGGTCCATATTGTTGCAGGAGATAAATCTCCGACTCTGGGGAAGGATTATCAACTGCATGACAACTAAAAACATCACCGAGTGATGCAAAGAAGTCATTTCCTAAGAAAGGAAAACCAGGTCTATTAGCTAGAACCATAAGACGAAAGTTCGGGTGAGTTTCAATGATATCCTCATTATTTTCTTCCGCTACTGTGCCGTGAGGAACGATTTTTCTTCCGTCAGATAAAATCATTTCGCCATCTTCCACTAAAGTTCTCAGAATGCATGTAACGTTGACTGGTGCTTTATCGACTTCGTCTATAACGAGAACATGTCCATTTTTAACGGCTTTGACCAGAGGACTGTCTTCGAACACGACCATTCCGTCTCGAAGCGTCGATTGCACAGTCAAGCTATGGACCGTGGTATCTCGGTGGAGCTGGAGGTACTCTCGGGGCTTGTTCATAAGTTGCAGGAGTTTGTCTACAAGCTTATTTTTGCCTACACCTTGGTTACCGACAAGTAAAAGATGATCACCAATCAAGAAATCCTGAAATTTTATTAAAACAAAATTAGTAATTTTGAAAAACATGTAAAAGCTTTCGGAATCTGAGTATTTATTTTGTAATAGCTAGTTTCACTCGTAAATACTGTTTAAGGTGTTATATGTATATCCTTGAATTTTCAACTAATCAAAAGGGTTCATTTTTACATCTTTATTATTAGAAAATTTCATACTAAAGTTTGAATATTTTTTTATTTTTTAAGATTGGGTCATTTTTGGTGAAGTGACCAGACCCATAAGATTAAGCGCGTGATTTTCATCATTAGTCCCAATTTTTAAATTCTTGATTTAAATAAATTTCAAAAAATGTCTTTTCGCAACGCGCAGAGATTTGAGACGTCTTAAGCAAAGACATCTTAATTCGTATGTAATACCTTTTTAGTAACTAGGTATATGTATATGTTATGACAAATTATGAACTCCGGACTAAGAAATGGATTGGCTTAGCAAAAATATGTTCCCATATTTTGATATTTCTACCTCCGTATTCTACTTTTAGTACGCTGCTCCCAATATTTTTATGCTTTTAAATTGATATACAATTTTACCCCTCAATTAATTAAAATAAAAAACTTACTTGTAACAAGCGCTCTAAAATCTCAATGTGCTGGGGTACATCGTAAAATAAAGTACTTGGAACTTTGCTTTGCGCGTCGGTTTCGGTCAATTTCATTTCAGTTTTTCCGATACGCAAAACGTTTTCTTTAACTTCAACCGTTTTCCGGCGCGTCGATCTTTCTCGTGGTTTTTCGATTCCTGCTTTCTTCATCGAATTTTCAAGGGCCGCACGAGGAAGTGCAGGAAGAAATTTAGCAAGGAACACGTCTTGCAACATTTCATATATAGAGCTTAGAGTCCCTTCCTCAGCCGGATACACCGAAAGTCGATGAGCAATTTTCAGCAATTGTCGAGTTGATAAAGTTGCAGCAAGATTTTCATACATGGGGTCAGTTGATTCGCGAAGAATATGCGAAAGTGTAATAACTTTGTGAATATCTTCATCAACGTTGCCATACAACTCTTTTATAATTTGGTATTCTTCACTTTGGTGCAGTGGTCGGACTTCGAGGAAGAGGAATAAACTCAACATTTCAGGAGTTAACCAACTTTTCGCCGAAGTTTGGCTTGGTGGTTCACCTAAAGCGATTATTCTGAAAGCATCGTGAATTTTACTAACGCCTTTTGCAGCCAGTTCTTCCGAAGTTAAGCCTGACGAGATTAGAGCATCATATCGATCAGATCGTAGAAGCATGGTTCCATCGCAGAGCTGTAGCTCACGATCGTGGATTAATCTAAATTCGAGTAAATGAAATCAGAGACTAAATATTGTAAATTTTTAAACTACCTTTGCAAAACTGTCGCTGCACTTTTATGGAGTCGATTGATTCCATCCAAAACTGCTACAGTACCATTTTTAGCTGCTCTAACAAGAGCAGAATCTCGCCAAACAGTATCACCTTCGGAAGTTGTAACCCTTTGTTGGATTAAATCGCGAGAAGTCATGTCTTCATACAGCACCATGGGTTCAATAGACTGTCCCAAGCGTTTCACTAATTGGTTAGTAAGCGCAGATTTTCCTACACCCTTCGTGCCTAAGAATGTAAAATACATCTCACCTTTCTAAAGTTAAAAAAGGTCAACGTCTTACCCAAAAGACAAAAATCACCAATAGCATACATTTGAACCATGTTTGCTAAAACATTTCTTTGATGATCAAGATCAACGAAAGATTTTTCTTTCGGAATCGGCACCTTTTTACCTCCTGGAACTGAAATTGTTACATCTTCTCCTAGATTGAAGGTAACACGATTCGAATCTGTTTTGTTACTCTCGATTGTTTTAACCACATTGTCCGATGCAGTTTTTATTTCAAACGAATTTAATAAATTATTCACCCTATCAACGCACTCTTTCTGTAGAGTAGTCTTGTAAGGATAGAGGAAACAAATAACATCGTGAATTGATATATTTGGATTTGAATTCTAAAATGATAAAATAAATAAATTTATATAAAATTGCTTTAAAAAAAAATTACCATCATTCTTGCAACCATATGCAAGCTATCGAGTGGAAAATCTGGAAGATTAGACATTTTTTCGGTGGATAGAGTAGACAAAGCAAAAGATATAAGTTTTTCCAATTTCTTTGGTTGTACTTTTGGAGCTGTCTCTCTTAATTCAGCTAACAATTCCTAAAAGTTAAAATTTTCTTTATAAGCAATACTTGCAAAAATACAAGTAAATTACCTCAAACGAAAAAGGTGCTACACTTCGAGACTGAAATCTTGAGCGCAGTGGAGGATCTAAAGGAGTACCTTTGTATTTTTCAGTTGGTAGGCCAAGTGCTATTACACGAAAGTCCTCTGAGACCCTAATGAGACCCCATTTATCTAAATCCTCTTTGCTATTTGTCTAAAAGTTATTCTTTTACAAAAATTTTAATTTCAATAATATTAGATTATTATTTACTTCTAAAAGTTTATCATATCTCTCTGGGGATAGCAAAAATTTTCCATTTTCTAAATGCATTTCTCTGTTTTCTAGTAAATTATTTAAAATTGGTAAAACGTTCCTTTCAGCATGCTCTACTCCGTCCAGCACAAGAATTCGTCCGTGGATCGCAGCACGTACAGCACACTAGAAAATGATTTTATTAACTAAATATTTATTATTATTTTTTATTACCTGGTCGTAGTAAATGGCTTCTTTGTTCTTTATTTCTCGTCTCTGTTTTAAATCACTCTCTGTGGTATCTCGGCTTAAAGCGATATATTCCAATTCTCGCTGTGTTAATTCTAAGTACTGCATGGCGATTGCTCTTCGAAGGGGTCCAGGATGTCCCAGCAAGAACATATCTTGTCGAAGTTTGTCTTTTTGCAGCATCCATCGCAAGTGATGTAAAGCAGATTGGGTTAGCTTCATTTGGCCATCTTTATCTGTTTTTACTGTAAGATAATTTATAAATTAATTGAAAACTTCCAATTTTGTATCCCAGATATTGAATTTTTAAAATTCAGCATTTAAAAAACTGTCATACTGGTTTTTGTGGGGTTTAAATAAAATTCAGTACTAAAATTAAATAATCTAGTATAATTAGAGTCCTTATTTTGAATTTTCGAAATTAATTATACTGAGTTTGAAATCAGTGGTGGAAAAGTAATAACATTCATATGAATTTTAAAATTTATAGCTTTTTGGCTCGAAGGACAACTATGTATAAGTCGTTGGTATTAGAATATTAGAAATCCGTAAGTTCATGTTTAAAAAAAGCATTGCATTTTTTTAAGTTTTGGGCGTTTAAAAAAACTATACCTTGGATTCATTTCAGATTTTATTTTGTTGTTTTATCCAAAAATTAAATGAAGGTCGGGATATACAAAACAAAGAATTTTAATTTGAGAAATCTTTATTTTATGTTTTTTCATAATATGTACATGCATAAGTAAATAAGTTATGCGATTTGTGTTTAATTCAAAAACTTCTTGATTTAATATATATGTGGGCTGTGGGGAAAATATATGCAAAAACTTTGCAGTAAATTGGAAAATAGATTTCTTATTAATGATCCTTTAAATTACAACATGAGCTGAAGAAATGTATGTTTTGATGTCATGAACTACTTAAAAAATTTGTAGAATCATCATCACAAACTTTAATCAATTACTGATTACTTTTTTAGAAAAGAGAGTTACACAAATTGTCTTTACCAAAAATAATTATCCGTGTTTTCAAGAATTGACCCACCTACGCATCCGTTTCAGCTACTGGCACATACATAAGTTTGCTAATTTGCAAGCTTGTCAACTAACACTACCTAAGTTCTTTATTTTCTTGAAAATGGAATTAGTTAGGAAAATTATTATTAAATTTGGTAATTGAAATGTGCAATAGGAAACACCAAACGTATCATGCTCAGCACCAACATTTTACATCTGAAAATCAAGCGCAGCCAAATCATCTGGCTGCAGCGCTTACATAAAAATTTGGCAGCTTACTGAAATTTTGAAAAAACAATTGCGACGCATTTCACTGCAATCCGAATATTTGAATGACTGACTGCAAGGGATGCGCAACCGGATGAATTTTTGAAATCTCCCCTATTTCGAGCCCCTTCGCCATTATCAGATAAAGATAATAATGATTATAAAAATGTAAAACTTTATTACTTGTCAATAAATTAACAATTAATTTAGTTTAAATACAAGTTTATTATAAGCATTTAGGTACATGAATTTCTTTCAAACTTTCGAAGAAATTTATTGAGAAATCATATTCGTTCAGAAGTTATAATCGCACTGGCTCTAGAAATACATCTGCAAAATAATAGCCGCCATATCAAAATTAATTAATCCCTAATTAGAAAAAAAATAAACGTTTGCCCTACCAAAACTTACATCTCAATGAACTTTTTATCGGACCAAGTATTCATTTTTTGGTGCATTTATTACAAATAGAAGTTAGTTGCCCAGTGCCCAGTTTTTAGGTGGAAATTGAACATCGTGTTTAAAGTACTTTAAAGACTAATTTTTTGAGAAAGTTTCAATCAGTCAAACGTAAATAGTTTGCAGTTAATCTATGCACAAATTCTATTGGATTGCTCCCTATTTAAATTTTCAACAAATAATAACAGAAATTTGTTTTGAATCTCACAAAATTGCCTTCTCATCATGCTGAAGCAGATGCTGTTCAAAGTTTCATCATCTCGTTCATTGCTCTTGCGAAAGCACTTCTCTATTTTTTTTAGATAAGCCAAAGTGCACTGTATAGAAAATTAATTTTAATTTTATATAAGGTGTTCTTTAAACAGCATCTCAACTGCAATAAATGACAGCAGATGACTCCACGATATTATTTAATCACCTTGAAATGGGGCATTTTACTCAACGTTTTAATGAAAGATAGACTGTGTGTTATTTAATTTTTAGCGGGAAATAAACTTACCATATTTTATTGGAACAAGCTCAGGTTTGTTTGGGTTCGTCAGCTGTTTAGAAACACCTCCAATTGAGATCCGACCTTCGACCTTTTCTGGTTTTGTGGCGTACAAGTTTATCCGGACTTTAGCACTTCCTTCGCAACTCCTTAAACTTCGCGTAATAACATTAATTGTGCCCAACCGGTACATTTTCACTTTTTTTTTATAACACAAGAAGTCACAACTCACGAAAGACTTTAATTAAAAACCGAAACTCGAGCGATTTTAATTAAAGAGAGAACTCCTGGGACCACCACCGCGCGAATAAAACTCAAATTTTTTAATGAATGAGAAACTTCAAAATCAGCTGGCACAAACGTCATCGGATGACGTCTGTTGATTTTGGAGAGGAGCAAGCACGTGTTACAAACAGCTGATAAATCGAATAAGAACGATTCTCAGAAAAGAGATAGAAATATAAACAGAAATGCGTGAGCTGCGTTTATCCGTAATTCAGAGCGGACTTGCCAGATTCAATGTTGATTAAATCTTATTACTTTCTTTTTAAATTAAGAACTATCGAACTTTGTTGCTTTCAATTAAAGTGGTGCTGCGGTTGTTAAAACAATTTTCCTATGATTGGTTGAAATTGAGCCGAATGTACTTTATTTATATAAATCTCCACTTTAAAAATCTCATTTATTTTTTTCTTTAAGAAAAGCATTTATTTACACCTTCATGTTCACAATTAATTTAAACAATTGAGAAAGTTTCACAAAAATAACTAATATAAATTCAATTAAAACCTGTGTGTTTTGATTAAATAGAAATGTTCTGATCTCTATGAATTGTTCAGAGATGTTCTTGACATGATTTAGGAAAAAAATATGCAATAATCGATAAATATCGAGGCATTTGATGTCTCGAGAAGAACATATTTAACCCCTTAAATCGTCAGCATAATATTGAGGTTTTGTTTTACCTACTAATTAATTTTATTTAATTGTTTAGACTAATCATTTTTTTATATATTAATAATTAATTGATCAATTACTTTTTCATTCCGATTAAAAACAATTGCACCGTTGTCCCGTAGTAAAACTGAAGCTGTACAAATTGTTGTATTACGTTTTTTTTTTTTATTTTTTTTATAAAAGTTCCTATACGATAGTGAACTAATATGAATTTTCAATCTTAAATGTGAGTTTCATGGAATTGTTAATATGTATAAGTACAATAAGAGTTCAAAGTAAATTCGCGTTACCACCTCCAGAGTTTTAATTAAATATTTACACACATGTTCCATTATCAGAAATGAGCCATTTTCTGCCAAATGAAAACTTTTATACGTTCTAATTTATCTTAATTACCATCACAAACTCAATCATTTTGAATAAATACCCAACGAAAATCTTCTGAGATATTAAGAAAGTGTAGACCCTCATAGTGAATTACTTCATTAAGTAAAACGAAAATGAAAATCTTTGTGCAATTACTCCTTCTTGGTAAGTATAGTTTTTGAAAAAAAAAAAATACTTAATGAACTGAAAAAATTAACTTCTATTTTGTATACATCCATGTTCATAATTATATGAGTGCTTATTTTTGATAAGATTTTTTTAAAGAAGTTGTTAAAAGGATATGTTAAAAAAGTGGACTTGATATCACTTTCAAAAAGAACGGCTCATATTTATAAATTACTGATTACATTATAACTTTATTCTATTTAGCTCTAGCAATTTTGGGAGTTCAGAGTGAAAAAGCTCGTAAGTTGCCGGGGATATGCAGGAAATATAAAAACTGCAAAATTGATGAAGCTCTCAGAAAGGAAAAAATTGATTGTAGTATATACAATAAGTTCTGCGCCAAACCCCCACCGCATCCACGGTAAGAAATTAAAAACTACAAACATAATTTCTTGGGCATAGTTTTATTTAAAAAAAAATTATTTCAGATGCCGCCTTCAATGTCTCCGTTCTAATCCACCGCAATGCAGTTGGTCATGTCCAAAATGAAAACCAATGAATTAAGTAAATTTATTTCATATATTTAATATTTACACTAATGCTGAAATGGCCAATAAATTTTCTTGTGATTTCAATTTCCCCAAATGCTTTTATAAAAATCGATGGACAAATGCAGCATTTTAAAGCGATCGTACTATGTACAGTCAAATAAATCCCTTGATTTTAATGTAAAAACACATTACAGAAATATATTTAAAGAAAAAATTATTATTATTTATAATAATCCATTTTAAGGGACTGGTGCAACATTTTGATAGCTTTTTTATGATATAACTATGTACATAAAAACATTAATGACGAACTTAAATAAAATTCAACATCATATAAAAACTAAATAGATCATGATCATGAAGTGACAAGTTCGATTGCGCTTCCGGTAGATATATAGGTTTTAAAATATCTGTCGTTAGAAACTACTTTTTCTTTCTTTGCAAATCTATTTATATACATTTTTAGGCAGATAAGCAATTTTGGAGGTGTCTTTTTAAATATTTCCGCTCTTTCAAGTTCACCTGTTTTTCGATGTGTTTCGCTAACAAGCTTCAACTACAATCAAGCCAAATACTTAGACAGATTGCTAGCAAACAACGCGAAGTGTTTCACTGCATCGAAACATATCAATTCACTTTCCGATATTTCCGACACTTTAAGTAGGTACTTACTTGGATTAATTTTTCTAACCATAAATACTTGTAATAAATATTACTTAATCTAAAACATAAAGATGCTAAAGTACTAACTTTTAAACCTAGTCTTTTAAACAGTTGAAAATAAATACTTCTATACTGCAACCAGAAAATGAAAAAAAGTAGTTCAGGGTTGATCAAGTTTACACATCAAATATAGTCGAGCATTTTTATTTTACATTTATGAATGATTACATTTGGATAGCTTCACTTAGATGGTGTAGGAGGATAGTATTTTTTGATTTTTATGTTGTTCCAAAGTTTCTACGTATGTAATTTGTAAAATAGGTATTGGTAGATTACTTAAACTGTCTTGGGTAAAATATTTTGTATAAAATTTGTATAAATTCCATGGAAATTGTTATTTTAAAAACAATTCTTCCTTGCAGTTGAGACGTTACAAGTCCAAACCATATTAATGTGTGTGCAAATGTCCAAAACTATAAAATTAAGTAAATTTACATATTTTACATTTATAAAATTATACAATTTTCCTTAATAATTTGTCTTTGAGATCACCTTATAGTTTCCTGTGTAAAATTGGTCAAATGTCTTTGGGTAATTTAGACAACAACTTTTTAAGTTATTTCCCGAATTATTCTTCAGTAATAGTGTTTGAGTTTTGGCCTAAAAACTTGAAACATTTCGAATGATGTGTAAAAGTATCAAATCAAATTCGTCGCCTTTTCCTTAAATGTTTTCTCAACATGATTCGCATGTAAAGTTGGAAGAAACAGTTCCTGAGTTGAACATAAAAAAAATTGGTACCCTAGTTAAAGACAGATTTTTAATTATATTTTTTCATTTTGTAGACCACTACTGATCTTTGAAAAATGTCACCTTTAAGGATCTCAATTTTAAAAGATCGCCAATTTAATTCAAATTCAAATTCAATTTCTTGGTTTTATCTTTTCATAGGACAAAGGCGGGATTGTCATTTATTGTAATTTTAAATATTTTTAGTTTATTACAAATCTCAGAGGGAGCTGTTCTCTTTTGTCTCTCCAACATGAGCTCAAACTATCATTTAGGGAATTAAATAAGACTATATTAAGATTTCAAACAATAATTACAAATAAACAATTATTATATACATATTCATATTTATCTGTTTATATATATACAGTGAGGAGCAAAAGTGGAAGAATGATCCACACTTTTGCTTTTGAATAACTAGTACCAGAGTAATGGAAATGCTGAGGAAATGAAACAATTGTTGTTATTTATGGCCGTATATTCAGAATATGTTGCTTTTACTTTTTACTTATTTACTTACTTACTTACTAAGAAAAATCACAATTATGTCAAATAAGTTCATTTCTTCCACTTTTCACCAAACTCAGCGTACTTGAGCATTTCGTAGTTAACGTTATTTTAATAAGAATTGGAGTGAGATGAGTAATTTTTTAAAGAATATTAAAAGAAATTGTGAAAATTTGTATTTTAATAAGAGTGTTAATTCAAATTTTAAATCATGAAGCTAATTGCAGGCACACTAGGAAAATGTCCTTAAACTTTCTGTTGAAGGCAAATTTTCAGGAATTATTGTTGAGAAATGTAAAATAATCTACAAAACAATTCAACAAATTTAAAAATGTGCCAGCGAGGAATTTCCAAAACAAAAAAATGGACGATCTGTGAACATTTTCTCATCGAGTTGTCCGGGAAATGGCTCGATGTATAGTATCTGGAATAACAAAAACTTCGCAGAAAGCTGCTCAACAGATCAGTAATGGAGCCAGTAAATGGACTTGTCGTAGAGCCTTGAGCATAATTGGTCTAGAGCCAATAAATAAAATAAATGTATTATACTAGCCTAGCATTACTATTCGTAAAAGTTGTCAGTTATCTGTCTGATATTATTTATTTATTTGACGATTGAAAAATCAACCCTTAGACCGGTCATCCATATACCAAAGGTAATAAGGAATTTAAATGCTTTATAATTAATTAAATTAAAGATTATACACATGAAATAAGACATTAAAATTAGAAATGGCAAGGAGTACAAATCAGTTCGATTTACAAACAATTTATTTGAAAGATAAAACCCTTTTTTCTGTTTTCTGTACATTTGAAACAAGAAATGTTCTCTTATCAGAAACAATTCAAATTCCAGCAATTTTATTTTATCGTAAAAGAAAAAATATTTAAGACTGCTAAAAACTTCTATTTCACGTTCCCACAAGTACTTGCCGTGAGACTTCCGGGCATTGGGTTGTGAAAATAATTTCGTTCGCATGCGAAAACGTCCAGTGAATTGGATGCTTATGCTTATCAAACAAATTCCCACCGAATCCAAACTTCCATGGATATTTTAATGATAGCCGATAAGACCAAGAGGCGCTTTAATCTCACACAAAGATTTTGAGTTTGTCTATTTTTTATTTATTTTCCGGAAATAAAATGTCTGGTGTTTTGTTATTTCAGGAGTCCGCAAAAATAAGCAAAGTACTTTCTTGACTCGTAAGACTTTTATATTTTGAAGAAGTTCTTTAGCTGGGAACGGAAAGTGCTCGTGGATTATAGTTTCCTCTGCGGTCGACTGTAAAAACAATGATAAGGCGCCAGGGCAAGAGCATTGCCGAGATAAAAACGTATTCTTTTTTACAAACATAAATAGATAGAAAATTGCATAATACTGTTATCACGTCACGTGATAGAACTATTTCCATTGGCACTAATTTCTCTCTTTTATTATCTTGAAAACTGCACACATACCTAAATATAAAATAATAGGTGCAAAATGGTTAAAAATAAGGTTCTAAAATTACTTTCTCGAAAGATTGAGTATTTAAGTACTCCAAATACTCATAGTAGCTTGGCCAGAGTTTAAGTGAAGGAATTTTGGGTACTCGAATATTTGAGTCTTATGGCATGCATTTCCAATTTCCGGGAAAGTAAACGTAATTTTTGTTGCTTGAAACCAACAATTAATTACATGTTTAATTCTTAATTTCTATAGGGCTGGAGTACTTGAGTAATGTACTTGAATTCTCTCAAGATTTTAAATAGTATGGGAGTTCGTGAAAAATTGTACTCCCAAATATCGACTTAAGGATAGGTATAGGTACTCTGATACTAAACATTTCTTTACTCAAACTCGGTCTTTAACCTTTAACTATGGACGTTCCATTTTTGTTACACTACTATGGACGTGCGGCCTCACAGACCGCTATCTTTACGGGCTGGTTTCTATCTTGATGAGCAAGTATTGTATCATTTTTTGTTTTTATCCCTTAGAAGAGTTACTAAATGTAAATAAAAGATGTAATTTTAATGAAAAATGTATTTATTTTAAAGTAAATCTAACGATATAACAATCAAAGGTACTTTTCACGCACGAGAATCACAAACTGCACGCGGCCTGTGAGACCGCACGTCCATAGTTAAAGGTTAAACACAATACTCAAATACTCAAGTAATTGAGTTCACTAGTACTCGAGTAGTAATAACCCTAGTTAAAATTTTAGATAATATTTCAAAAATTTTCTTTATAAGAATACCTCCATAATTGTTTTCTTAAAAGAAAGTATTCAAGAAAAATTGAACAATTTTAATTTTGGTAATTTAAGATTGAAGTTTTATAGAAATGTTGAAATCCATTAAGTTACTGATAATAGCAAGAGACTATTATTTCATAATCTGAAATGCTTTTCATAATTTTCTGGTATAAGTTACATAAATACCGACTACGCTTGGTTTCTGTTTTTAGTTGACTCAAGATATACTATTCTAAAATAATCAGCAAGACTAGGGATTCTAATACCATCGAGTGACTCTCGAGTTTAAATCTTTGAAGTTATAAATTTGCATACCACATAGGTATATCCGAGATTCCGCTTACATGATTAAAGATGTTTCATGATGATTCATTCACAAAAACCTTTCGCACGAAATGCTCTGAGTAATCGAGGAACAAAAACCTTACTGAAATGTGAAAATTCGCCTAATGGTTAACGAATCAGGTATAGAATCCAAAAATATAAGAAATTTTATCACATATTAAAAATTTATTATAGTAATCGCCTAATAAATTAAGTCTTTTGGAAAATCTAGTTCTTGATCCAGGCGAGGAATTTATTTAAAAATGTTGTAATGAAATAGGCATATTTAAGACTCACTCGAATTTTAAGATATAAGTGCGCAGTTTTTTTTTTATCAGTTATTTATTGGTACCAAATCGATTTACTTTACTTTATATCATATGTATTTACTTTTCGTTTTCTTGACTTTCTATTCTCTATTTGAACAATTATTTTCACTCGTACATTACTTAGTATTAATTAATTTATTATACGACATTTACCATTGAAATTCTCTATCATAGATTACGTGTGATTAAGAACAATAAAATAGTAATGATAAAGCGACAAATCAGTAACAACTAAACTCGATGTTGAATGCATTCCAAATTGTGTTAATTATTTCATATTTTATATCTATGGAAAAATGCCAAATATCTCGGTTCGAGCATTTAGGAAAATATCAAAAATGCGTGCGAGGTAAGAAGCTATATCTTTCTTAAACTATCAACTAAATTCTTATTGAAGAAATAATAAAAACTAAATTCATTGCAAAAATAAGCTTAATTAAATTAATTCACTTTGTCGCTCATGTGATTTTTAAACTTAAAAATCCAGCCAAATATTTTCGAATTCGAAGTCAGAGATGGTCAGAGTTATCTTTACGACTTATTTAATGAAACTGAAAACACAAACCAAACTTCATCAGTACCCTGTCGTCATTTTTGAGGCATTTTACGTGCATTTTCGTCAGTCCAATGGTCTCATATCGTTGGAATTGATATCAAATGTCTTCAATAAATAAAATAAAATGACTGTACTTTTTTGGACTGGTATAATAATTATATTATCCACCAATTATAATTACAAAAACTGCACTTAATTTATGTATGTTTAGTGCAATGTTTTCTTCAGAATTACCTTATTTTCGTGAAACCACCCATAAATAAATAACGTCCAATAAAATTTAAAAACTTTTCAAATGTAACATACGTAGATTTAAGATATGAGACCCAAATAAGACCTGAAGCCCTAATAAAACTCATCTTTTAAATTACTCATTAAACGGATTCGGAAATGCCACAATGATGCGTTGACTGTTTCCCTATACAAGATGATGAATATTAATAAATATTATATTTCCTTTTTCATTCGCCACTGTATGATTAAATGTCTCCGCCTATACATTTCCCTAATAAGACACATTTAATTTTTATTCGCGCCTAATTAAAACTATACTATTTAAATTGATTTTCAGTTATGAACGAAGTATATATTGCTTTTATACATATAAGGTATACATATGTATATTCCTTGTGCTTTTTTAACTTATTAACTGTCACTTTCATAATTAATAATGATATATATGTTTACAAATAGAAAAGAATGGTAATAACAACCATTCCTCTATGTAGCATCAGTTGTAAAAATTAAAGTATGTAGTTTCAACAATTTTTATAATAAAATGGGGCAAACCCACTTTTTTCTAAAAGTAACTAAATAAATAATGATTAACAAATAATAAACTTAATTTTTTTTAAATATTTACCTACGACGTTTTGAAGATTAATCATACCTAGATGGGCCTTATTTGGATACCTTTCTTTATTAGAATTATGCTGCGGGTTTTCTTAAAAAAGGTTGGTTGTTGAGTGTATGTATGTATAAATTGATAGGGGTTCTTTCACTGAAATTTTAAAAATTCAATCTAAACAATTTTTACTACTATTATATTAGGCAACTTTGTTTCTTGTTTTTATATATGCAATTGTGTAATTTTACAAAATAAGGGGAATATTAAGCAAATGTGTTGTAAAATATAAACGCTTTATTGAGTAAAATTACAATATTAGGGTTAAATTACACAAGTTTCAGTGAAATAAACTTTAGAATCTATAGTGAAAGTGATCTTTTACTTTTAGGGTACTATCACTTAACAATTAGGTAATGGACAATCGAATATCGAATGTAATTATTCTTTTTTTTAAATAAAGAGTGCATAATCTTCGTTAACATTTTTCTATGATTAGTTCAGTTAAATCGTTCGCGCGTTCTTCTCATGCTATTTCTAGTCAAATCCCTTTCAAGAAATTTTATTTAGTTAAGGGGCTTAGGTAAATCTTAAATTCTAGTCTCTTCATGTAGATCCAAGAGTTTGTAAGTCCTTAAAGTGTTCTGTCTTCCATCGAACCGCACGGTCTTATTAGTCGATAATATCTAATAATTAGGAAGCATTGTGCCGAAAGGTTTTGCTCGCAAAAACTAGTTTTCAAAGGGCCGATGTAGGGCTACAAAAAAGCCCCAAGTTCCCGTCTAAATCCAAAAGGAGATGGCACAAATCGGTGGGAAAAGGATTAATCCGACGGATCGCCAATCTGGCAGCCCATGGAAATCTCGGCGTCCAGTCCCCGCCCCTAGCGAAGGCTCGGCGAATCCCAGCGCGCTTCCAATCGGGGCTCCTGTTGCGCAAGACCTGACGGCTGGAGGCATGGGCCGTTTTCTGTTTTCACGCTTTTCGATTTTTCTCTTCTTTTTGCTGGCGGCGGCGAAAAGGTCTTTTCTTGGCCGGGAAGCGCTGCAATAAGAAAACGCCAAGAAGAAGTAGGAAACGCGCTGATTCGAGGCGGGCTGATGGCAGCCCGAGTGGGCCCCACGTGGTGGCCGTGGAGCACCCGCCGGGGCAGGCTCAAGGGACAAAACCCAGCCCAGCGCGGCGCTCTCTCGGGCTCCGGCAGGCAGCGGCGGTGCGGTCCTCTTTCGTTCTGGAAAACATGAAAACTGGTCTCGCGAAAGAGCCCCGTGCGGCGCGCCGAGTCGGGCTCGCGTGGGCATTGGTCTGGCCGGTGGGGCTCCGGCTCAGACGCGCTGTGGGGCCGTCTCGGTAATCAGTTTACTGTTCGACCGGGCCGCGTGAGCACCTGTTGTGTGGACCTGGAAAACCTCCTGAGACCGGCGGGTTCGAGACCGAACCTTTTGAGCAGCGTGTGCCGAACCCGAACCCAAACCCAAACCAAAACCAAAACCCCGAACCCAAAACCCAAGCCGCTGTGTGGCCGCCTTCTGGTGCGGACCTGTGACATAGTGCCGCAAGCTCCCCAAGTGACGTCACAGTGTTTGAGGTGATTTTTCCGCGGGTTTTTTTATCTTGAATCTTTTAAATCTGAAATTGAGTGTGCGGCGGGAGCGTAACTTCCGCGAACGATTTTCTCCGGGTCCGTTCCGAGATCCGGTACAACACCGGTGCGTCGTGTGTTGCGTTCCGGTGAAAATACCGCGAGATTTGAGCGCGCGCAACCGATTCGGCCTTGACCACCTTCCGAAATTTGAATCGACATCTTTATTAAAAGGCAATGTAAATTAATTAAATCGCAGTGTGACTAACCGGAGGAGCAGAAAGTTTAAGAGTCATTCAGTGCTGGGGAAAGCCACGATGTTGTCTGCCTCCGCTGCATATGCATAAATTATTAAATAAAATAAAAAGTAACCAGTAAATTTCCGAAGATTTTACAGAAAAATTTAACGTGCGCCGATACCGCACGTGTTTTGTGATTTTTCAAAAGTTTCTGTGCATACAAAAATTTGTCAAAATAGCGCCGAAAAATTTATTTTGTCGAATGCATCTGCCGAGCGGGACAACGACGGCAGTCTATGCCGGCTCAACGGCCGGAGCTCTTTCGACGGATTGGGGAGCGAGCTCCTACAAGGGGGGCATGGTTGAGCCCCCCAACAACAGCGGCAGCACCTCTCCGCCCGGGTCACACGACCTCTGGTGGACGGAGCGGCTAGTTTTAGAGGCCCAGCAAGAATATCCCGGGGAACTAGGTATGACGTCACGGCCTTCCCGCCAAATTATTGTAAAACGTTTATTTAACAAATTATTTTTTTAATTAATTTTCCTTAAAAGTACAATGTTTGTATAAATGCTTTTACGGTAAATGTTTACATGATGGGACTGTCAGTCAGAGGGAGTGATGGGGGTATACTTAATACATACATACATACATATGTACCTATGTAGATATAATTTAAAAATATTAAGAACTTCTTTTGATTTCTATGTAAGAAAAATCAAAGGAAATCAACATGATTTCAAATATCAAAAAAATAGTTAAATTTACAGTTTGTTAACTATTTTCCAAATTTCAAAAAAGACTCAACTCAAAAAAATAGTAAAATTTAAAAGCCGGCTGAACTACGATTTTTAGTTATAAATATCGATATTTTAACTATAAATTATTGCATAGTTAGTACCTAAATATCGCGTGTGTTTTATTCTTCTTAGTTTTGACCTCACAACCAGGAATGGCAATTATAATTAAGCTCCTGTGACTACATTTAAATAACTAGAGGTATCACTAAGAAAGTTGTTAACTACTATACATATACATATGTAGAAGAATTTCAACAAAATACGTTTTTTTCAATTTTAACTATAGTAAATTTTACCAAAATAATATCTATTTTTTACTGAAAAAATAGTTCTAGTTTTGATCTTCTCTCAGTTTCATTCATATAGGTAACAAGAGTAAAACTAGTTATTTCTTTTATAGTGAAAGAGATATTTGTTTAATTTCCAAAATAAAAAATCATATGCATTTAATTAATAGTTACTCCTATTTGAGTTGTTTATTAGAAATATTTTAAATGGCCATTTAAAGCTTGAACACTTGAACATTGCATATTTTTAAAAAATAAATGCTTTTTTCACGTTTACATTTTTATTTACAAACGTACAAAAGTTTATTTAAAAAATGCCAGGTAAAATAATTGCCCGGTCTTGAAATTTTTAATTTAATTTAATTTTTTTTGTTTTTCTTATAACAGGTGTGATGTACACCATATATTTCCAACGTACCAGGTTCTATTTCCTCGGTTAACGCTTTATATTCCATATTGCGATGCCAATTTTTTTGCTTCATTTCTACAGTGATATTGAAAAAGCCAATACCACCTGATGTTATTTCTAGGATAAATGGATTGTTGTTGAGAATGGAAACTCTATGCTCTACGTAGGTTATGATGAACTGTGAGTTTTGGTCTCTCTGTACAAATATTGTCATAAATAGAAAATTCTTCTACTATTTATGTATTTAAAAATTCACACTTACCGGGTGTGGGAAGACGACCTTTGACTGTCCTTTTTTAGGTGATTGTTCATTATAATTAGCATACAGTAGAACATCGTTGTCTTCACGGTCACCTAAATAATCTGAAATTTGATCTCCCAAACATAGGTTCAAGAAAATTGAAGCAAAGATCAAAATACTCTTCATCTGAAATTAAAATATATATCAATAAATTATATTAAAAGCGCTTTTTGTTCAAAACCTCAAACATTTTAACTGTAACTTAACTAACTGAAGTATTTGAGCTAATGAATTACAATCGTCACATTCAGGTTCTTATATAGATCTCTAGACAATGAACTGAACTATACAATCTTATTATTTAATTGCATTTGTCTGAAGTTGTTCATTTATTTTCCAAACTAAGCAAACATATAATGTTTTGACAAGGTGGTTAACACGTCAGCGAGCGTAAATGGCAATGCTATTCATTTTTATTGTGGTGTATGTAGAGTAACATGAAAGATACAACATTCACATTTTAAAACCAATTATTATTCATTTAATTTGATATAATCTTAACGTTTTTAATTATTGTCCATTTCATAGTTAAGTAAAGGTCAACTGATTCATTAAGTATTATCATATTATTTTACCTCTTCTCCGTTTATTTAAAAATTTACTTAAGTTTCAGAGTCACAGTTTTACTGTACGCGAACGTGTTAAAAATATGTGAAAACGAAAAAATACAAAAGAACACATAAGAATTTGTGTGTTAATATACTTATGAAAAGCTTACTATTCGTTTAAAAATTAAAGCACTGAAACTGCTTTGAGCGGTTCATTTTTACGCGATTTTAAAATGATCACCAAAAACAAAGCATCGTTTTGCACGGTTTCGGTTTGGCTATAGCTTAATCATTATTTTTAAAATTTAAAATACGAGCTTTATTAATAATATAAAAATAAATAGAAAAACATCTCTATAATTAGTAAAGCTCATACACCGAAAAAAACAGATTAGAAACACTAACTAATCTTCTGATTAATTTTCAGCCTACTAATTAAATTAGTTGGTAAAATAATGGAAAGTTGTAAAACCAAATAAAATAGTAGGGAAATCAAATAAAATATTTGCGAAAACAACTAATTTTGCAAATATTTTTCCCATTGTTTTTGCTCTATCATCTAATTTAAATTAGTAGGCTAAAAAAGTAGTTAGTTTTTCCAATCTTTTTTTTTCAGTGTATCACAATATCAACCTACAAGGAGCTACTAATGAGGAAGATTGAAGAATTAAATTTAGAAATTATATGAAGATGTTTTAATTTTTCTTATGTTTACGTTTTGGAAAGAAGTTTTGTTGTATTATGTTTTACTATTATCGTTCCAACTTCCTCATTACAGTGAAAAAAAAATTAGTAATACGTAACTAATCTTTTGTTGCTTATCAGCCAATTAATTGAATTAGTTGTTATAAAAATCTAAAGAAGTGAAATCAACTAAGTTGAGAAACTAACTAATTTTGTAAATGTTTTTCCCACTGTTTTAGTTCTCTTTAAATAGTTGGCTGATATTTCACTAATCTTTTCTTTCAGTGTAGTTATCCATCGCAATAGTTGTTATATACTGTATATATTAAGTAATAATATAAATTCATTTATCTTCAAAATTTGCTGTTATGGTTTTGTTCTTGTAAACACCCCTTTTTTTTTTTGTATTGAATTGATATTTCGCTGTGTGGGATTTCGCATTGCGCGAGTATTTTAATAGACGCATCCCCAGCCCAAAGCGAGGTATGACTGTATCAAAATTTATTGAGATATTCATATTAGTTATTCATATTGTGGATATTTTTGTCTGATATTAAAACTCTTAGCAAAAAATGTCTTTTAATTTTCTATAATCCATTTAAAGTGATCAAATGCGTATATAATAAAATTCACATACGTCAATACCATTGATAAGACTGACTGCACAAGTGTTTTTCTAAAAGCGAAGAATCATTTAGACGTCAATAAATTAACACATACATATGTACACAAATGTGCTTTAAACTTGAGTAGAAAGTACCTACTTTTCTACAAGTGAGAACTGTTTCTAAGAGAAATTTGGTAAGCTGTTTAAAATAAAGTCTTGAATTGTTTTTTTTTTTACTTTTTAATACTAGAAAACAGTTCAAAATCTGAAGAAGCAAACAAATAATTGAAGTAGTAGTAGTAGTATAATGCAATCAATATAAGATATTATTTAAAAAAAATTTAAACACATGAAATAAGACATTGAACAAATTGATTTTATAACGTTTTTATTAGTTCGGTTTCCGTCATGTCTGTCTGTCTGTCTGTCCGGGTCAAACTTTGCAAGCGAGTTTAAACTAACTTCCCGATCAGCTAGAGACTTGAAATTTTAACCATAGCTCAGATGTGGATGACAGTGCATTATTAGCTATAAATTAACTGTCAGAATTTTTCGAATTCAAAATGGCGGACTGTCAAACTTTAAAGTTAGTGCGATTTGCACCAAACTTGGAACTTAGGAGTTTCCGGGGTTACTTAAAGCAGTTTGGGTCAAATAAGAAAACGAATATTTTACATGTAGTTACATGCTTTTAGTACTTATTTAAGAATTGCACGTCAAATAAACTCGTATTTTGAATCAATTCTTCTCTTTTAGATGGCAATTTGCTGTAAGATTTCTCAATGTTATTAATCTCACTTTGTGAATTTTCACCACCTTGCCACAGGCGCTAAGCATTCACAAGCAAAATAAATGGAATTATCCTTTTATATGGTATTTGGCGCTTATCATATTTAATTTTCGTCGAGGTATAGATTCTATAATATTCTTTTAATTGCTGAAGAGATTGTGCGTCTGTTATAATTCGATGTTTTAAATATGTAGCTTTACAATTACTCGAAAATGCTGCAGCCAGAAGAAGAGTTAGGTCGGAATATTTAAATAAAAGCTCTTATAGTTTCGATACCGATATTAAACAAAAATAAATGGTTCCGTCTAAATTACAATTTTTAGGCAGTTACGAGTATACTCTAGGAAATATTTTTATCAAGACCTTAACATTCGGATAAATGGATGAATCAGCCTTTTTAATTTATAGGTACACTTCTTTAGGGATTATCATGATCATGACTAAATATGTAATAGTTTTTTATTATCTTTTTATTTATTATGATCTTTTAGGTCAATTTCATATGATATACTATTTATTGCAGCCTACCTGATGAAAAAATTTCGAAAAATGAAGCCAAAATTCGTTTTAAAGGACGTAGACTACACATACATCTACATAAATATATATAAATGAATAGATAGAGCAGAAGCCATATTCTTAATCGGTTTTGATCAAATTGGGGGAATCGGTCAAGGGGGTGGAGATATAAGAATTACGAACACGTTGACAACATGATGTTCTAAGTCGTGTATAAAAGTGATGGTCATCGGTCAAAGGGGTGATTGGCTCATATTGTACTACACTACTCCAAACAATTAAGGGAACATAAAAAAATCTAAATTTTTTAGTGATTTTTGACGGGCTGTATCTAAACGAGAAATGATCGTATCGAGGATCTAAAGCAAGCGTCTTAAAGCTCCACAACTCTAGTTTTTGGAACTTTCCCACACAATTTTCAAGGCCACGGTTCTCACGCAATCTAAAGAAATAGAGCCAAAAAAAAATGTTTCAAAATTTTTAGTACTCGGACTCGGACATTTTTTTTTTTTTTTTTTTGATTTGACCACCATATGGACCAGATAGCCTGTTAATTCAGCTTTAATTTTATTTTTTCAAATCCTTGTTACGTTGATATTCAATATCCAATATCCGATATTTAGCGAAAAAGGAGACATTTGTATCAAACCATCGATATTTCAGGAACCAATGATCGCACAGAAAATTTAAGCGCAGTTTCGGAAACTGGAATAAATTTCCTAAAAGAATCTGTCAAGGCATTTAAAAAAACAATTTTTTTTATATCCGTAATTTCAATTTAAAAAATGTCAAAAAAAGTGACTGTTTCCCTTATTTTGGTAAATCGACCGCGTTTTTGCAAATACTGATGGAAAGGCTAAAGTTTGTAGGTTTTTTTACACCTCAGTGTACCCCCAATAGACCTGTTATTTAATTGTGTTTGTCTGCAGTTGTTAATTTTTTTGCAAACAAAGCAAACACAAAATGTTTTGACAAGGTGGTATGTGGAAACGAAAGAGGGCGTATTTCTTAATCGATTTTGATCAAACTTTGCCTATCGGCACAATTTTTTTTTCAAAATTAAAATTGTCATTTGCATTTCAAACTTACCTGTTGATACTTAAGTATTTTACTTCTGCAAACTTTCGTGAGTAACGTAGTTTTTAAGGTAAGTTTCCTTTAATATTATCATTTATTAGGACAAGAAATATGTTTAGGAGTACAGTAATGATAGAACTTATTGTTTTATTACAACTTAAGATACTGAAATATTAAATATTGAGTGTGGTAATTCTTTCACTCATACATTCCAGTAACTTTAGCTCTTGAGCCAAAGTAACCCGGTCGTATAATTTTTACCAATATTAAGTGAATAATCAAATTATAAACTGTTTCGGCGGTAGCCAGTCTGTAAAGATGAGCAGCTCTATAGTTGAGAAAATATTATCTGCAAGATAAATGTCCCCAAATTCGAAATTCTTCTCATTACCTGAATTAGATGGCTAAGTACCAAAGAATACAACGGAATGATCCTTACAGTTTGTTTTGTTTTGTTTTTTTGAAAATTAAACGCTTTTGTACGTCGAATTCTTAATTTGTTTATTTTCTATTATTTAAAATGATTTACATTGGCTCAATACTTGGTTACGTATAGTTTTTGTGCCCAAAAAATCTATGTGCCAAAGTAAGCCTCTTCAAAAAACAACTTTGGCTCAAATTTAAAAAAAAAACAAAAAAATTAAAACATATATTTTTACAAACTTTTCGCTATATTATAGATTATTATTGATTAGCTACTATCCATCCATCCACTATACATATGTATAAAAGCGATTTCTGAAAATATAAGAGAAAAGTAGCCAAAGTAACCCGCATCTACACTATATTTCTTAATCGATTTTGACCCAACTTGGCTATATTGTATAAATATTATACTCTTCATGAGAATATCTCAGCTATGTTCACAATTGGGATGAATCGGTCAAGGGGGTGGAGACTTCAGAATTATTGAAACACAGAATATTCTTCAAATGTTACTTTATTATGTAGTAATTATAGAAGTAAATATATTAACTGTGTCGTCAAAAAACATTATCCAAGATATGCTTTCCTTGTATCGAATTAACCTTATGACCCCCTTAAAAATATTGTCTGGTGTGGAAATTGTCAACTTACAAATAAAAGTATTTAATTGCGGAAGATATCAATTTGTCTAAAAAAAAAACTTTAATATTCATTGCAGTTGGAAAAAATATATATTTCATGATTTCTTAGAACAGCTTTTATGTATTCCATATATTTCCAACGATGCAGGGTGTATAGCTCTATCCGATGCATAATACTCCATTTTGAGAGACCAATTTTTCTGCACTATTAGTACAGTGATGTTGTTTTCGCCAATACCGCCCGCTTCTACTTTCATACTATATGGATGGTGGTTGTAAAAGGAAACTTTATGCACTACATAGGTGATGGTGAACCGACTCAATTCGTTCTGTAAATATAGTAATTAATTAGAAATTTTGTCTGCATATGTATTTAAAAATTCACACATACTGGGTCTGGGTATTGGGTCCATGACCAACCTCTCGAAGGTGCTAGGTCCTCATAATTAGCATACAAGAGAACATCATCTTCTCCATGCTCACCTAATTCGTTCGTAACTTGATTTCCCAAACATAAGTTGCAGAAGATTGGAGCAAAGATTAAAATATCCTTCATCTGAAATTAATATATTTGTATATCAACAAAATGTATAAAAAATGCTTTTTGTTTTAAAACCTGAAACATTCTGAAACGATCTGAACTGAAGTATTTAAGCCTTATGAACATCAATCATCACATCTAGGTCTTTATATAGCTCTAGGCAATGAACAATACAATCTTATTATTTAATTGTGTTTGTCTGCAGTTGTTATTTTTTTTTTTTTTGCAAACAATGAAAACACAAAATGTTGTGATAAGGTGGTAAAAAATTACTGAAAACGAAAAGAGACAAAATTGGAATTGCTCTTAGAAGTTGTGTTGTAGTACCTATAGTTGTGTTGTAGCGTAGTTATGTTAAAGCTTACTAATATTTTAAATACTTCAAAATTAAAAACATTTATTGTTTAATTAGCCTCTGAAAGTAAGGTATTAAAGTTTATTGAGATAAGTATATATTATTATTGTGGTATTTTTTGTCTGATATTAAAATTCTTAATGAAAACTATATTTTAGTTGTTTAAAATCATTTGAAAATTATCAAATACGTACATATGTATATAATGTTCTTAAAATTTAAAAGCTGATAGGAATACTATGATAAACAATTGTTCTATAACGTCTATAAAAGTGTTTCCCCAAAAACGAAACATCTGTTTAAATTAAGCCCCGTCATTTTCGATTTTGGGGAATTTTTGTTTTCTGCTATATGTTTTGCAACCACAACTCCTTTTTCATTTCCGGTTTTTGAAAAAAAAACAATTATTGCTCTGGAACTCTGAATGTACTGCTTGCGCTTTGAAAAAGGCGAAATGGTATTGTGGCTGTAAAAATATCATTTCTGGATTTAATTTTCGTTAACCTAATAGTACAAGCAGCATATCCCGAACACCTTACAACACAAATAAAAGTTGTCCAAAAAAATTAAAATTACTGAAATTTCGCACCCAAAATGAAGTTGTGGCTACAAAAATCGCAGTTGTGGAGGTACATATATTATTTTCCTTTAAAGCACAAGCAGGATATCAAGAACATATTGTAGCACAATAATTGTATTATTTTTCATAAAGCCAAAAATGAAAATAGAGTTGTGGCTGTAAAAGTCGTTACACACAAAACAGTAAAAAATTTTTTTTCAAAACATCGAAAATGACTAGGCTAATTTGTAGAAAACAATATTACTATAGATTGAGCATTTATAAGAAAACCTAGCTTTAAGTAACCCTAAAAATTACGTAATTTTCTGAATATTTTTTACGCCATTTATATACATATAGTGGCAAGTCTCCACGCCATTTTGGTGTAAGCTGTAATATACTACCCACAAAAATGATCTGAAATCAAATTTACAAAAATTTTTAACTAAAACGAAAACAGAGTTGATATGTTATTACATTCAACAAACGTTCGAAAGATATGGTTTCGACTCCATTCTTAAGAATTTTGCAATATCTTTCAGAAAATTATTCAGAAAGGTTCACAGAACAGTAATAGGGAACAACAAATTGTTAGTGAAATTAAGAAAATTTCAATTATCATATAAAAAAAACCTTTAAAAAAATCAAATTAAAACTGTTATTGTAAAACAGATTTTTTTAACTGCAAAAAATACATAAGTATATGTAACATTTGCAGAAAAATAACATTCCCTAAATAAAATTGAACTTTAATTGAGTTCTTAATTTTTCTGAGCCGTTAACAGATAAAAGTATATTATTTTTTTTGTCAGAAAAAAGGCTTATCGTCAAAATGTTTCTCAGTATTTTGTCACATATTTGTTACAATATACATAAACATTATTACGCTTTTTCGACACATTCGGTTTAATTTGAAAACAAATGATATTATTGGAATATTTACATTTGTAATCTCTGTAAACCAAAGGACGTAGTATTGCAGCCGCCAGGGGAGTAACACGAAAAGTAAAGTGTAATGGCGGACAGCGGATCGAAAAGTGAATTGATTTGTTTTGTTTTATTTGTGTTTCTCATCTTTTAAAGTGTTTTTTTTTCGTAAAACGAAAGATGTGAAGAGTGTTTGTATTACGGTGCCGTTCAATTCTATCTTTGCTGGAATTATGCGAGTGAAAAGAAATTTTGTGTTGCAAATATTCAACTTACAATTTTTACAAATGTCAACGTTAAAAGTTGAATATTGTCGAAAATATAGCCGACCGCCGCAAAATTACTTTAGATTCTTCCGTTTTCGGGCAAACGGATGGCACCAAGTGCGCGATTTCGTCGAAATCGGAACGAAACCGCTATTCTTCACTTAAGCCCAAAACTTTTATCGGTCGAGAGTAACAGATATGATAATTCCTTTTCAACAAAAAAAGTTATTGCTGGTTTTAACATCATCTACTGGCGAGATTTGAGGAAGGAACTTTTTTTGCTTGAGAGGACATTTTAAATTTACTTGCAGTTTGGGTTTTTATTATTTTACAAGCATACAAAAGTTCACTCAAATAAATTTAAAATTTTCATCTTAGTATTAATTATAAAAGATATAAATTTGGCAAAAAATCCATACAACTTTAATATTAAAAATATATTATAAAAAACTGAGTATTTATTGGGTTCAAAACCTTTCAATTTTTTTTTTCTTATAACAACTTTCATGCACTCCGTATATTTTTAACCATCCAGTTGTTGTATCGTAATCGTCGTAATAGTCAATAACTTTTTTACCGTCCCAGTTTAATTGCATCAATTTCAAACTGACATTCTTATGGCCAATACCGCCTGATATTACTTCCATGGAATATGGTTGGACGTCGAAATAGTAAATTTCATGTTCTATGCAGGTAATGATAAACTGCGGATATGCGTTCTGTAAATATATTGCAATAATTAGAAATATCTTTTGAATTTATTTAAGAATTCACACTTACTGGGTGTGGGAAGACTACCTCTGACGAACCTAGCAATGGTGATTGTTCTTTATAATCAGCATACAACATATATTCGTCATCTCGACGTTCACCTAATTTGTTTATAATTTTTCCTCCCATACATATGGTGCAGAAGATTGAAGCAAAAATCAATAGGCTTTTCATCTGAAATTAAAATATGTGCCGTAAAAATATATAAATAATGCTTTTCGCTTTAAAACCTGAAACGTTTTATCTAATAACCTGAACTGAAGTATTTGAGCTTGTGAATAGCAATCTTCACATCTAGGCCTTTATATATAGTTCTATAGACAATGAACAATACAATCTTATTATTTTATTGTATTTGTCTGCAGTTGTTCATTTATTTTGGAAACAAAGAAAAACTGTTATAAATTACTTACTGGAAAGGAAAGGAGACAAAAGAGCAATTGCTTTTAGAAATTATATGTTAATATACTTATTTAAACCTTAATACTAACACAAATTACTTTATAATTTTCTTAAATACATTCAAAATTATCAAATGCGTATTACTTTGTTCTTAAAACTTAAAAACCTGTATGAATACAAAGATAAATTGTGCTAAAGATTGTTCTAAAGATTACACAAGTGTTTTCCGAAAACTGAAGCGTCAATCAGACGGAAATAAATTATCCCTATGAACACTATAGAGTCATGTGGGGCAGGTGTGCGCACTTGAGCTTTGAAACTTCATAAAATCGAAAATTTTAACTTGAATAAAATAAAACGATGTAAATAATATAGTGTGTTTATTAATTAACAATTTTAGGATGGAAACAATATCGTCAATAGCACAACTTCTTAGTGATTAAGCAAAACAAAACATAGTCGAAATGCGCACATTTACCCTATAGTATAGAGGTAAGTGTATGTAACATAAAATAATGAGATACTAAGGGCCCTGTTATAATTTTCGTACGAAACTAATCAAAAAGAGCTTAAAAAAGCCCTTTTTGGATAAAAATTCCTTAATAAAGTTGCTAAATTCTCAGTTGTCTTTGATTTCTATTAATTCTTCCGAATATGTTAAAATAATTCGAATTTAATTTTTCTACCGAATTAGCTACTTTAACCGCTTTGAATGAGTAAATTAATTGAAGTTAAAGGTGACTGAAATTATGTAATTTGTTAGAACTTTAGGAATGCGCATGCGTACACATACACGACAAGGTCGTGCGCACACTTACCCCAATGCTCAATGCATCATAACGAAATTCGTTCAAAATCATTTATGATTGCGTCATCAAAATAATTCAAACAATGTTACTCGTTTTACCTTTCCTCAGTTCTGATATGATAACATTGATAACCTTAAAACTGGGCATTTTATGTTATTCTTCATTATGTATCCAAGAAAGCGCAACGAAACGCCGACTTTTAAATACCGACTATGCAGTAACTGAGATATTTGCCCGATTTTTGAATCATCAAAATTCCGACAAAAAAAAATGTAGACTGAAAAAATCCCGACTAAAATTTACAAATCCTGACTAAATAAAAATACCGACTTTAAGAAAATATTTTTCTTTATGCCTATTAACTAAATATTTTCCTTTTACAAAATGTCTATTAACTAAATATTTTCCTTTTACAAAATGCCTATCTATTAACTAAATATTTTCCTTTTACAAATATATGCCAATTAAGATAATATATTCTGGCTTTTAAAAATCGGACTTTTAAGTGTCGGGATTTTTTTTTATCATCAGGACCTTTTTATCGGATTTTTTTTTTCTTAGAATTATGAAAATCGGTTTTTTTTATCAGTATTATGAAAATCGGGCATACGTTACAAACCCGTGTAATATTTTTTTTTTACAAGTATTCAAAAAGTGAGTAGATGAACTATTTTACATCAGAATAGTAATAGTGCTAACGTTGTAAGCCGTTGTTATTATAAAGTCACAATATGTACCTATTCACTATTAGATATAAAATTAACATATGAAACCAAAAAATAAATAAAACTATTCCAATTGGTGAAAGAGACATTTGTCTACTTTATAATATAAAAATAATTTCATGTATTTAATATACCTATTTTATTTTACATATTTTAAAAATATCCTTCAAAATGTCGTTTTAGTTTTACACTTTATAACGAAAATAACTGGCGTTTTTTTATCCCTTTATTCATATAATTTTGTCATTTGTGTTATAATCGTCATACTGAGAATAAAAATTACATTACAAAATTATACAATTACAAATTCAAAAATTCCGTGTAAAAAGACTACTCGGTTTCGAAAATGTTAACTTAATATTAATTACGGAAGAATTCAATTTGGGAAGAAAACATATAACTGTAATATTTGCACACTATAATTATATATTGAGTAGGAAAAATGTACCTATTTTATTTCTTTGTATAACAGCTTTTATGTACTCCCCATATGTACAACCATCCATATTTAAAACCGTAATCGTAATATTCGTAGTCTCCATAATCTTTTTGCTCGATAACTATAGTGGCGTTCATGTGACCAATACCGCCTGATGTTGTCTTTAGGGTATAAGGATAGTCATCGAGTTCCTGAACAAAATGCTCTATGTAGGTGATATAGAACTGTGGATTCAGGTTGTCCTGTAAGGATATTGGCATAGTTAGAAATTTCTTATGCAATTTATTTAAGAATTCACACATACTGGGTGTGGGAAGACAGTCTCCGATGAACCTTTCGAAGGTGATTCTTCTCTATAATCAACATACAATAAAACCTCGTTAAACTCACGATCACCTAAATAGTTTGCAAGATTTGCTCCCAAACATACTTTGCAGAAGATAGAAGCAACGATCAAAAGACTTTTCATCTGAAATTAAAATATGAGTCAGTAAAATATATTAATAATGCTTTTTGTTTTTTAAAACCTGTAACATTTTAACTAATAACCTGAACTGGAGTATTTGAGCTTATGAGTATCAATTATCACATCTAGGCTTTTATATACATAGTTCTAGACAATGAACAATACAATCTTATTATTTTATTGTATTTGTCTGGCAATTGTTCATTTTGGAAACAAAGAAAAACGATTATAAATTACTTACTGAAAACGAAAAGGGACAAAATAGCAAATGCTTTTAGAAAATATATGTTAATATACTTATTTAAACCTTAATAGTAACACAAATTACTTTATAATTTTCTAAAATCAATTCAAAATTATCAAATGCTTATTATGTTTTTGAAACTTAAAAACCTGTATGAATACAAAGATAAATTGTTCTAAAGATTACACAAGTGTTTTCCGAAAACTGAAGCGTCAATCAGACGTTAATAATTTAACCCGTATGTGCGCACAGTATGTGCTTTTTAAAATGTGTATCAACGTAGAATTTATACACTTTCAAATTAAAAAAGGGGACGTACACGTGAAAGAAATGAAACTTCTTTACCGATCTCCATCTTTCTTCATGATAAATTCTAGGAATGATCGAGAAAGGTCGGGACTTGGAAGCCAAGAGTATTTGAAAAACCGTAATTAAAGTGACGTTGGACATTTATTTTTTTAATGATTTTCTATAAATAAAAATTTATATAATGCCTTAAGCAGTCACAGTCACATTGCGTTAATCATATATAGACATATGTACCTTAAAATATTAAATATTAACAAACTTGTTGAAATATATGATCACAGCATGGAAAAAACAATGATACAATCGTTTCATGAAAGTATTTACAGTGAGTGAAGTGAAACTTATATAGCCGCGTATGTAGCACTTTATACGTCAGAATTTCCCTCAATAAAACTGACCGAAAAAACATACAATTATTATTTCTTTAATCTAATTATTAAAAAACTACGAAGAATGTTTATTTTTTATGAAGTTTCACTTCTATCGAGGGTTTCGAGACCAACGCGTTTTTATTTTCTATACATAGGCTCATGGGTAGGTATAGTCCAGAAGTTGAGTTTTTGTTTTGACTTATATCTCTTCTCCTGTGTTTTTAGGTTTGGTTTTGTAGACGCGATAGGTGAAAAAAGTAAGTTTCATTTCGTTTTTTTTGACTTTGCGAACAGGAAGCCCTTACTGCTTGTAGCACTACAGACCTTAAAACAATAACGATTCTGCCATTTAATTTAAATTACAATATCAAAAATACAGAAATGATAACAATTTGGAAAAAAAAACAGAATAGAAAAATAATGGCATTATCCTTTTTTATAAATACATAAACACAGTACCTACATAAAGTATACTTTAGCGCTTATCACATTTCATATTTATCGAGGCATATAGACATATTATTATGGTTCGGAATATTTAAATAAAAGTTCTTATAATTTCGTGTAATTTAAGCTTGCTTACTGATATTTTAAAAAAAATAAATCATTCCGACTAAATTAAGATACAAGACAGTTTCTGTAGGAAACATTATTTATTTCAAAACTTGAACATTTATATTTAATGGATGAGTCACTCCATTTTATTTATACTCTTTATTAGGCGCTTTTTTTAATCCCTTTTATTCATTTCACATAGTTTTGTCATTTGCAAAAAAAAAAAACAAAAAAAAATATATATATATATGTATATATATATTCTATAATTTTAATTTTTTCATATAGGTACAGTACATATTTTTCAGTAGTTTTAGTATTTTTTCGTATACAGTACAGTAATATACAGTATATTTTATTATTGCCTATAGCAACTTTTATGCACTCCGTATATTTCCAACCATCCTTCAAAACCGTAATCTTCATAATCGTACTGTCCGTAATCGTTTTGCTTGATACGTAAACTGACATTATAGTAACCAATACCGCCTGATTTTACGTCCAGGGAGTATGGATATTCATCGAGATTGGAAACGCTATGCTCTATGTACGTGATGATGAACTGTGGATTTCTGTCTTGCTGTAAATATATTGCCATAATTAGAAATTACTACTCCAATTTATTTAAGAATTCACACTTACCGGGTGCGGATAGGTAGCCTCTGTTGGACCTTCCGTAAGTGATTTTTCTTTATAATTAGCGTACAATAGAACATCGTTGTAATGACGCTCGCCTAAAGAATTTGCAACTTGTGCTCCCAAACATAGGTTGCAAAAGATTGAAGCAAAGATCAATAGAATTTTCATCTGAAATTAAAATATGTATCACAAAAACACATTAATAATGATTCTTAGTTTACAACCTGAAACATTTTATGTTAACCTGAACTGAAGTATTTGAGTTTATGAACTGCAATCACCACATTGTAGGTTCTTATATACCTCTAGACTTTATAAAGTTTAGACAATGAACAATACAATCTTATAATTTAATTGTATTTGTCTGCAGTTGTTCAGTTATTTTATATACAAAGTAAACAAGAAATATCTTGATAACATGGTTAAAAATTATTTACTGAAAACAAAAAGGTACAAAAGAGTAATTTCTTTTATAAATTGTTTGTTAATATACTTGGTAAAGATTACTAATAGTTTAAAAATTTAAAAATTGCTAAATTACAATTTTAAAACGCGTATGGATGCAAAGATAAATTGGCCTAAAATTTACACAGGTGTTTTCCAAAAAGCGAAACGTCAATCAATCAAACGTAAATAAATTAATACACTTCGTTTCATATTTCTAACCCTCCTACATATTTTGAATTTCGCGCACTTTTAATGAATGTATTTATTATTATTTTTGAAGCTAAAAGTTCGAGAAGCTGGCTGCATATTGTGAATATTTTAATGAGTCATAGCTACCGTCATTTTTATAACCCGCATGGTCAAATGTTGTATTACGTCTTCAAAAATGAACAGCATTGAATACATCTAAGTACTCCAAAATAACTCAATCCCATTTCTGGCAGACAATCCTATAAACCTGTCTTTCAACACGACAATGCCAGAATTCACATCAGTATGTACACATGCAGTTCTTAAAATTGATATGAAAAAAGATATTATTCTCAAATTCGACTACAAATAATTCCACCTCTTAGTCCCCATAATTCATAAAGATAATTAGTTCTGCCTTAATTTTCAATAAGAAGGTATGTTTTAAATATGGCACAGAGTGTATTTAAGCAGATTTTTTTAAATATGCATTCGTTGACAATGGAAAACTGTTTCTAAGAGAAAATTGGTAATTTGTTAATTTTCAGGATTATAAAGTTTAATTTTTTTTTTTACTATTAATTTCAGAAGTAGTTATGCCTAATCTATTTCAATATTTGTGTTATTCGTGTTATCTTTGCTCAGTTCTACTTGGTTTCAGTAATTGTGAGCACTATTTGATATTGTAATGGATAATGGATAAGTATTTTACAGGTAACTCTTCGTCGAACTTTGCCCAGCGTTGTAATTCTATCAATAAAGAAGGATATAATGCATTTTTAATTTTGTGGCAGGAACAATAACATTTTTCTTAATTAATGAAATATATATGTAACTTTCTTTTATGTGCTGGAATAGAAATAATAATAAAGAAATATATCTGCGATATCTGCATTCAAACCAACTGATTTTCTATATGCTTAGCTAATTTATTCCCTAGGAATTTATATTAAGATTCCTACGTGTAATTTACATATATGTAAATTTAACTTTGAATATTCCAAATAAAAAGAATGCAACTGGATTACCTAAGGAACTATCAACTTGTAGTTTTTAATTTGTTATTATGAAATCTTGTTACGTTATTTTATAGATTCTAACCTTAACGTATAGATGGTATACGTATTGGGCAACCAGAGGAACCTTAATCATAGCTAAAGTAACTTTTTGAAAATTGTTAAAATACCTATTTCGATAAAAGATTTTTGTATTTTTATTAAAGCTGATTGATAGCTTAATAAACGAAGATTCAGTGGACGCAAGTTATTCTATTTAATTTAAATTTCCGTGAAAATTGCAATAATTCTCCCTTAGGGGGTAAGACTTGAGCAACCTTACCCTACATAAATATTGTCAAATTGATATTTGTTGGCATACACATTATAGAATTTAATTGAGGCTTAAACTAAGCTTAGGTGTACCTATACTGAGAAAAATTTTTGAAGATTTGAGGGCTATAAAATTCTGTTAATATTTTTGCAATATAGCAAAAGACTTTATAGTTATAGTCCTTACATCCCTAAGATGAATGAATGATGATTGTATATTTTTGGCATCCATAATATAATATATACATACATATATATGTATATATGTATAGTCCATTGAACTATATTTATGATTCTCCCAAAATATAATTAAAAATGTCTTTCATTGTAAACTTAAAAATAAATTTAAATCACGGAAACCAATGATTTTATAGGTATGTAGGAAACGAAAAAAAATAGTAATACACTTAAGTTGATTTTAATGCTAGTATAGAAATTTAACGTCAGAGAGACTCATATTTTGAATCAATTCATGCTTTACTAGATTGGACGCAAATTTTCTGTAAGGTTTCTCAGTGTTATTAATATCGCTTTTCGAATTTTTACCACCCTAACCCAGGCCTTTGGCGAACGCGGGCCACAGTCATGTAAATGATATCCCCTAAAAAACGACACCAGATACCTCAAAACTTGTTGAAATATCTGATCACAACAGGAAAAAACAAGGGCCCAAACCTTTCGTGAAATTATTCACACGCGTCCATCCGTCGGACTTTTTCTACATGGGCTCACTCACACTGCGGGTATAGTCCACGAGTTGCGTTTTTGTTTTGACTTTACATCTTCTGTCTTTTAGTTTTGGTTTTATGAACGCGATATAGGTGACAAAAAGAAGTTTCATAGCGTTTTCTTGACTTTCAGTGCGAACAGGAAGCCCTTACTTCTTGTGTTCAGCTCTTCCGAACCACTGGAGATCCAACAAGACCCTTCCGGTGGCATTCAAGGTGGTGGCGCTGGTGGATGTCGGCGATGGGACAATCGTCACGGTCCGGGCTGGAAATGATGAGAACTACTGTGCCGAACTGAGGAACTGCACAGCCGTCATGAAAAATCAAGTAGCTAAATTTAACGACCTTCGGTTCGTCGGACGAAGTGGAAGAGGTAAGTCCAATATTTCGGACAAGTATATCTTTTTGAAAAATGTCCTTATAATCCCAACTTTGGCTTTTAAAAATCAATTAGAAATAATAGAAAACTCTCTGCATAGACTAACCAATTCCTGACTACAAGAAGCGAAGCTCGCTTCGTAACAATCTGCCTATTAACTTACTTTAATCCATGACTTATAAGACATAATTGCGACGCTAATGCACTCTTAGAGCACGCGACAGTTGTTCGGCATGAAAGAGTTTGCCGCAACGTTGTTGGTGGCTTAGGTCTGCACAACACAAAAAGTGTTGAAATCCTCTTTCGAGCGAGGGATTGTTCACATTAGCTGTTCTGGCCACTCGCGGAATTGTTTACTCACGCGTTTATTGCCAATTAGCCCATGTAATGGAGGCTTTCTAACATTTTCCTTCGAGAGCTCGTATTACCGATTTCACTTGTTTTTAAGCTGACAACTTACACCACTAATATTCTACTCATTTATCATTCAATCGTCACTTTGTGTATATACCGAACAAAAAAGTGAAAATAAAATCAGTTTTAATTACATTTTTGGTATTTTAATCTATAAAAAAAATCGTATCAAAATTGTCTATCACTTGTTCTCTTATATACAATAAAAGGATATCAACATTATTGTTCAGTGCTATTAATAGAGTAAAAAAAAAATGGTATAACATGAACTGTTAAATCTAAGATTCATATCGAATAATATCAGAGTAATTTAAAAGCTTACCCCCATTTTAGTCGAAAATTACCCTAAAGCCTGATCAAGGTCTTAGAGAATAGTGTTACTTTAATATACTATTACTATACATATATGGTTAATTCTTTTTTTAAATTACAATTATTCCTGCTGTCTTTTAATGTTGCAAGGTTTTGTTTAAGTTTATTGGAAAAATATCTTAAAATATGATCAAACAAGCAATTAACGAACGTGATAAGAAAATAAAACTTATGCAATTAGAAAAATTATCACATAAACGTAAATAAATTCTTCACAGGCTATGTATAAATTATTACTTTTATATTATATATCAGTCAATATTTGTTTAACTTAAGGGCGGTATATTAAATTCTTCTTTATAAAAAATTAAGTTGTTATCTCAATTTACAAACCAAATTCAAATTCCAAATCGAACTTTACTTCGGTTAAATTTCCCAATCGAAAGAGGTGCAGATTTCGGGAGGTTGGCTTCAGAGCCCGGACAACAAACAAACTTTGGACGCCCGCAACGCGCTTATGATGTACACCTAAACATTTTCCATTTTTCAAACCCGTAACAATTGTGTCTTCAACAAGCTCGCATTTCACTAAGATACCTACGCCGGTAAACAGACCCGAAAGACGCTTGCAAAAAGCCCAAATTATTGACCGAGATTTTCAACCTGGAATTTACGAATTCAAGATGGTGGACTGTTAAGTTTTGCAGTTTATGCGATATCCACCAAACTTAGTAGTTGGAGATTTTCGAGGTCGCTGATTTTCCGACTGTTCGAGTTTTCGAATTCAAGAAAGCAGACTGTCAAATTTTGTAGTTTATGCGATTTCCAGAAAACTTGGTAGTTGGAGGTTTTCGGGGTCGCTTATTTCAACCCCACTGTCAGAATTTACGAATTCAAATGAAATTTCCGTGTGCGATTCTGAATGGTGTTTTAAAATTGTTCTCTTAAAATAAATTATTTTAATTCTTTCTAATGAGAATTCTATTGATATTCTAAAAATCATCCGTAGGTAGCTATGTTATTATTTTTCTTGTTTACATTTGACGATATAATTTCATTGAATATTATAAAAATAAATGGTGGGGTAAATTAATTATGAAAGCAAAGAAACGAGTAGTAATTTGGGCGGAATCATGTCAACATTCAAGCGGAATCCTTTTACACAAATAAAGCCAAAGAGCGCATGAAAATTAAATGCCAGACACACTTACGCGGGATCAGACAAAGCTGCAGATGGACTCCTTCGCGGGATGCGCAATTAATTTCGGAGCGTATGAATGAGTACCTGTATGGCACTAATAACCCTTTTCTGTGATCCAACAAAGCAGATGAACTTATTTATGGCGCGTGTCAGGCGAATTCTTTTATCGCCCTGATTGAGATCATTTATCTCTGGAGCCTTTCATGCGGAGGTCATTAGGAGGAAAATCAAACTCTTCAAAGCGACCGTAACGCGACCCAAAGAGGCTGCTAATGCGAACAGATCGGAAAGAAAAGACCTTCGACTTTGACGGTAATTCCGAGAGCAACTAGAAAAGCTAAACCTATTAACCAACGAGCGGCCGCCGAGACCCGAGGGTTTGATGAACTCTTGTGATTTACTTTTTTCGTTCCGCTCATTATCGGAGTAGGACATTTTTTGTACGCGGAAAAGCCGGACAATTACATTAGAATTCAGTCGAAAGTTTCAAAAGTTTTAATTAATAATAAAGTAATACAAAAGGTAAGTAAAAGTTGAAATTAAGTCAACTATATCTATATATGTATGTACGTTCGTATGGTAGGTAGGTATGTCTGTACATATTAGACTTAAAAAATACTTGTACTTTGAGGAAGTATTTGTTATTATTATTATTTTTAAGAGGTATATAAAGATGTAAAACCATAAAAAGCTTGTTAAATTGGTAAATACACATTTACAAATTTTAAATGTAAGTTTTGTTTTAACGAAGAAAATCACGATGCGTAAAAAATAAGTTGTCCAATCGTAAAATCCATAATTTTAATTATACTTACAAAATATTGTGCATGATACCCTCTTTTGATCCATGTTGAGATTTTCTTCTCTTTCTTTGTTGAAAAACGGTGTATATAAACTATTTTTTTATATTTTCGAGCCAAAAATAACAAGTTCTAAAGCTTATTATTTTCTCAAGTTAAAGTTTCCAATTGTTTCATCGTATACTAAGTCATAAAACAAATATTATTGCGTTATTTTTGTCGCCAAATAGGTCTTATTTTAACACATTTCCAACAACCGAACGAATTGCACCTGAGTATAAGCTACCCACCGCCACGTATAGTGGGGTACACTGTCTACCAATTTACAATTCTAAATAACAATTTGTAGCTTCCGACTGCATCTTACGATTTGATAGCATCATGAACTTTAAAAAGTCTACGTAAATGCTAAACCCTAATTAGGTACTTTCATAAGGATAAGAAAAAGTTTTATTTTTTTGTCGGGTTTTTTAGATTTTTAATTAACTTACTTTATTTCGAAATTTTTATTTTAAGCATTAATGTACGTATGATATTTGAACTCGTTTCATCAAAACCTTTCATTTGATACTCATATCGGTATGTTTGAAAATAAAAAAAATACACATGCGAGGAAAAAAAGCGGCCATATATAGTTTTTTCAAAAATTATATAGCCTATAGCACTCCCACAACTAAAACGAGTCTAACGACAACTCATTTATTAAAATCCATAAAACCCTTTAGGCTGCAGGGTATGCCAAAGATATCCTTATACATAGGTATGTATTTACATACAACACTCGAAAAACATTACCCTCCTTCTGTGTCAGTCGGGTAAAAATGTTTGTTTTCTTACTACCCTGATTATATTTGAAGTTTTTTAAATAAGATATTTAAGTATATGTAGAAGTATTTGATTTGCGAAAAGATGATTTTGATATCCAAAAAGGTGATTTTGTTTTGCAAAGGATGAATTTAAAGTGCGGATACAGTATAATAGTTTTTTTTCCGTCATGTTTCACAAACTTTTTCGACTTCTAATGCATTCAATCAACTTTTCCATCGCTCACGGGTAGTGCCAAAAATCAAACTGGCGCGTTTTCCTCCGATATGATCGCGCGAGGTCGCGTCGCATCGCTTGGCGTAAGATCTGTGAAGACAAAACAATTTGTTTGTTTTGGCAGTGAATTGTGGCATTTTGTAACAATTGGCAGCATTGCTTGCGGCAGCGCTTACCGCAAACGCACCCAAGCTTATTGTACCTTATTTTTCTGCCATTACACTTTATATAAAAGATGCATATAAAAACTAATTAATCTTCCTTTTTTATTATTAATATGTACGTTGAAGGCGGGATATAGTTAATTAAATATTTTGAACAAAAGTCTTTCGTCCTTCGGATTAAATCCCAAAAGCTGAGCTCATCTAAATAACTAGTGTCGCATCGATCCGACGACTGGCGAAATATGTGCAATATCACCGAGCATCGCGGCAAGGCTGCAAGTTGCAGGGAAAATGCATGCGAGAGCGTAAACATCGGTCTGAATATGTGTAAATAACAAATCACCGGATTGTTGCTGACCGCGATTCAATGGCCAGCCTCAACATATGTCTTCGGCCGCTGAATAAACAAGCGCTAACTGAGCATAATAAGTGGGCTCCGCGGCGTTTTTTGGGGCCCGCTCCACCGAGGACAATCAGTCGCGCCACCGCCGCCGCGCGACAACAACAACTGGCAACTTTATTAAATATGGTAATGGAGTTGTGCTTGCCGCTGGCACATTCTGCCCACGTGGGCCAGAGGTGCAGGCATAAAGTAGCCAACGTGGCCGGGCAGCCATCCGCAGCCCCGTCATATGTGGGCCGCGTGCACCGGCGATTGCAGAGGCATTTTTTTTGAATTTTAAAATGGAGCCCCGCAGCAGAAGAGCCCCGCGAACCTTAGCAAAAAAAAAGGATTTCGTCTAATGAGGGAGTTTCGAAGCAACAGCTATTGAGTGGCATGTGAACAAGTGCCTGCGGGGGTGGGGCGAGTCCTGGTTGAGTACCCGCCGCGCCGTGTCATTACAACTCCACCCTATGCTCCCGCGGGACCCTGATCCCGTGCTTGTCACAGCCCATTTTATCCTGCCGAGCTACTAAATGACCTCCAAGCAGCAAGTCCATTTTTTAAAATAAAAATTGGTCCTTTGACTGCAAACGGCAGATGGATTTAATTTTTGCTCTGTTCGGGAACTCGCTCCCTGTTATCCCGGCGCGTCACCCAGGAATTGATGGCCATTGCAAATAGAATTCGGGCTGCTTCTGTGGTCGTTAAATGAGTGAATTTGTATCCTGGCCCCGCGTTTACCTGTGCCGTGCTTTTTGTCCCGGATTCTCGGTTTGTTTTTGCTTCGGGCTGAGGTTTTGCGGTTACCTCCCGAGGTCTATTTATGTTCTGCATTTGTAACGCAAGAGTTCAGTTTTAACTTAGCAAAGGCAGTAATGCTTATTATGTATTTAGTTAGAATTTTCTAGGGGAATTTTCGAGCTTCCTTTCTGCTCCTTGGCATATCGATTTCCTTAAGTATCGCCTGCTACCGCCTTCGCGACTTAACTAATATTTTGTCATAGTCTTAAAGAGCTGAAAAACATTTCGTTTGTTTAGGAGATCAAAAGCATTGAAGGACGCGGAAATAAATTAGAAACCAAATCTGATTAGCTTTAATTCTAATATTAATAATAATTTTTATTTTGAATGCATTTTAATGTATCGTAACTGTAGGTTAAACCAAATGGATTTTTAGGGATTTTTTGAAAAAATTAGTCGAATTTATAAAAATCAGAAATTTAAAACGACGGTAGTTTGTTTGTCAATTGTCACTTGTATTTTCATTTATGGAAAGAAGTGTATTAATTCAAACATGAGCAATTTTTTGGACTAGGAGTTTTTTAATGAACATTTCGATAAATTTCAAATTCGAGCCTCCATAACTCCTACATTTGGAAATGGATCCTAACAAGCGAGGCATATTAACATAGTAATGTTTACTCAATAAAGATGCCAATTTTCTATATTATTATATTTTACATACGTATTCTCGTACGACATATTCGCTTTATATTTTGTCAAATTCAAAACCCAATTGATGTGAATTCTTACTTTTTGTCGAAAAATGTGAGAATACCATTTTTTTTTTGTTTTTCACTTTTCGCAAGTGAAGTGATTGTCCGAATAAAAGTGTAAATCTTTAAAAAAAATTGCAATTTTTCGCTACTTAATTGCACATCGCAGTGTTGCTATATTTAGCTTAGTTCTAAAATGAATTTTAGGACATATGTACACAATAAGATAAAAGATACTGGACCTAAAATTTCCATCGTTAGAAATACGATAAAAATTATATTAATAGTGCATTTTTCTGACAATACTCATATATGTACATACGTATATAATACATCATTATATTATTAAATTACTTAATTGAACTGAGAAAACTGTCTGTTCAATTGGGTTATGGTTTTGCTTAATTGGCAAAATGTAGTTGAATATGGGAAATGATACACAAAATTCGGCGGTTAAAAACCGCCCTGAAAATTGTTTCTTTAACGTAACTATTCTCGGATAAATATTGCACATTGCTTCTACAATGGTCGATTCTTAGTACATATGTATATATATTTAAAAAAAGTTAAGCGTACTTTGATATCTTTAACTTCGGATATTTCAGTTAGTTCATAAAAGTATTAAATAATATTAGACTTTGTTTAAACATTGCTAAATGTAAATGTATACCATTTCACAAATCTCAAACTGCAATTCTCCATTGATAAAGAATTACCTACGTGACCATATGTAGTGTTTGTTATACAAGATGGTAAGGTCTCTTTCTCTATTCATATCGAGATTGTAGGGGTTTACTATCGGAAATTCAAATATAAATGCCTCGAAGATGATTACGTTCTATAATTTTTCTGTTAATTTTGCATCATTGTACTAATTATTGTTTTAGAGGACTACTAACTAGAATGCTCAAAAAATTTTAATTTTAATTAATTTATAGGTCTCGGCATTACACACCATCCACTATTTCCGTAATCTGTCTTTTGTAAGAGTAGACGGAATGAATGAAATAATTAAATGACATAAATTCTTTCACATTTTCTAAAGCATATTGTTTCGAAGATGAAACATAAGCAAAGAAAATATCCATCTCTTTTTAATCCATTTAGGTGGGCAAAAGGCTTTCTTTAAAATTCACCTCTTGCACAATTAGCGCTAATGGAAAAATCATTGAGTTTAAAGCGCCGAGTTGAGCTGTCACAAGAGTTATGGCAAATCTGCGGAAACACCTGCGGGCGTGCAGAGTTCTTCTGGGAGGCTAAATTGTAGCGTTCGGCCAGGAAAAAAGCGACTCCGCGGGGAATTGTCTGCATGATAAGTGCCGTGCACCTCGCAGTAACAGTAGCAACCGCAAAATACTGACCGCGGCATAATCTGATCATTACCTCTCCGTTTACGTCCACACGCCCCTCGTTTGCCTAGCTTCTTACGCCTATAATTAACAAGAATTTTCATCGACAAAAGATCCATAGAAGCGCGAAACGCGAGTTTCTCTGATCGTGAAAAACGTCTGGTGTGGTGGTGCGCTCGCCTCGCCGCCTTGCCGTAGAGCTGTCGTCATTAAATCTCTGGCCCTATTTCGGCTGTCAGACGGCAAAAGTAAATTAGATTTATTGGATAATTAATAATCATTTCGGTACTCAACTCTTATTATATCCGCTACCATCGCCTGAACCGCCTTCCTCACCTGGGAGATTGGCCCGACTGAGTGGCAAACCGGCAGAAGACCCGCCGTTCGGACCTCAATAAGCGGTCTATCGGCGGAGTGTAATATGTCAGGTCAAAAATCGTTAAAGTCATAGGAGTCATAAAGTTGCTCCTCAGCCCATTTCGCGTTCGAGCGCGCTGTCTTTAAGTAGAACGCGCGTGAAATTCAATCGCCTTTTCAGGAGCTAATGCGCGGCCTGGCGAAGTTCGTTGTCACTTAAATCTGTGAAGAACATTGTGGCCAGATATTTTGTGATAAAGTCCCATATAACAATTGAATTGTTCACTTTGAGCCGCTTTGTGCTCGCTCAATTTACGCAAATCTCAAAAACCTCATTAGTTCGACATTTATCGGGTCTCGATGAAAGATGCTCCTCAATGCAATGGGGGAATGAACTAGCAATTTGAGCAGCCCCGCTGAGGTGAATGCTAATACCAGGCCAGGGGAACTCGGTTTAACAACGTGCAAAAGACAGGAGATGATCCCAAAATGATGTCAAATTGAAATTCATATCCTGCAGTGCAATTGAGGGCTCATTCAAGGATGCACAAAAGAGTTGCACCCGAGTACTTGGATTTGGCGAGCTCACCTTCTACACCTTTTGACACAATGGCCTACAGCAGCTCTAGTTAACATTACCAGGGAAAATTAGTTTTACAATGATTTTACTACTAATAGTCACTTAAAAAGTACTAAACAAAACTGTTATTAAAACAAACAATTTCTCCTATTAGTTCCATTAACCCTCACGGAAATCAGTTCAAAAAATATCAGATAAGAAGTACATGTGTATGGCCTGTATTTTTTATCGCATATATGTACATATCTCGAATTCTATTATATACCTATTCAATAAAATTTGAACTTCCATATTTTTTTACGATATAAAAAAATTTATTAGGTACCATTTAAGATATCAGAGAAAGAAGCTTAAGAAAATTCAACAATCATCGCTTTCTTACAGCGGTTTCATACCATGTTACGAGTATTTATTTTAGAAAGTTCCATTATACAAATAAATGACGATGTTCTACTAAAAAGTTTTAGATTTAATTAACCCCTTCGCCTGCAATATCGAGTCTGACTTGTGGTTATAAGTTCAGGCAAAACATGAATATCACGAATGAGAATCGTGATTACGGATTACGGGCCATATATACTTTCTTGACAAACCTCACATTTTTGTGGCAAATAAAATTCAGGAATTACAGAGAAACGCATTTTGCGTATTTTGGTCCTATTTTAGAAATGTGTCCTTAAACTCTTAGCTAACAAAAATAATTGCCAAGTTTCTGTTGCTAAAATGAGCGCAACACTGTTTCAAGTGATTTAAAAATTAGTTCGGAAAAAAACTAATCAGTTCAATGTGAGGATAAGGGTCCGACCAAGATCATTGGCGGATTAAAATAAAAAATAAAAAATCCTTCAGCTCAACCCTAGTGGCAATAAAATCCATCTTGAAAATTAGATTTCAAAGAGCCGCCCCTAATTGCCCTATTAAAATTAATTTTCATAACCAACAGATTCCCACGAGCCGCTGCTTCAACTGCAACGAAAAGTTGCCAATGAGCATCTCGAGCAGTTTTGATTTATAACGTGGCGATGCTTCTGGGCGCTTTGTTTTAAACTTTTTACCTACTTTCTGATTTTATGTCTTTCAGGTAAAAGTTTCACCTTGACGATCACGGTGTCGACCAGTCCGCCACAGGTGGCTACTTACGGCAAAGCAATTAAAGTAACCGTCGATGGACCGAGGGAGCCACGATCCAAAACTAGTGAGTATTTATTAGAGATAGTCTATTAAAATTAGTTTTAATTTTGCTACAGCGAAAGAAAAATATAAGTCGATTTTACTGTAGATGAATGCATAATTAACTATTTAGAGCAATGATTTTCAGCCAATCATTGTTTAGTAATTTTAACAAATTCAAAAATTTTATATTTACTATGAAGCAAAGGTTGAAAAAAACTATTTGAACTAATTAAATACCTACATAACAACTATAAGTTACATAAATTTAAAATTCTTCAGTGTGAAAATAACAAATCGTAAAATTCACTATTTTTTTTATGAATAGTCGCGTTGACTATATATTTGGCATTGAAGTTTATCAAACTGATACTTTATAAAACTATACTCTAGAATTTATTTAAAAAACAGGCAGTTATACATGACGATGCTATTCAACTAGATGGTAAGGAATTAAAAAATGGGCGAGAGTTACTTTTGACTTTTGATAGTTAAGCACAACATGACCACGAGCATAACTATTTAACTATGGCATAGTTTAATTTTAACCATACTCCTTGAGTATGGTCAGACCATGGTTAAATGTAAAGAAGATTAAGTTTTTAAACTCTCTAACAGCTTTCTTTGCGTGAGTTTTGGTTTGGTTAGAGGTTTTTAAAAAATAGTAAAACAATATAATTAAAAAAGGGTTTTTTACAAGGAGATGATGGCGAATTATATGTTAAGATGCCTGTATATGCTACTTCTTCTTCTGTTAGAACAAAACCATGGCGTAGTTAACTACGAGCGTTCAAAAATACTCTCGTGGTTAAGCATAACCATGTGGTTAATGGGCTTCGATAAAAATAACTATGGCTTACCACAAGGTTAACTATAGTTTAGTTTTTGAACGCGCTCCAGGTGCTGGGCTCAGAAAAAAATCTAATGACGCCCCTATGTGCTGAGATTTTCCAACTGGATTGGAAAACATGCAAATTCGAGCACATCTGATTGGAAAAACGTCCATAGAAGGCAAACGTATTCAAATGCCTTATTGAGTCTTCCGAATATTCCGAATGAATAAAGAAACAAACCCTATATTTCACATTTTAAAGTTTATTATTTTAAAATAGTTAGCTAAAAACATTTTAGAAATTGTAAATATATAATATGTAATATGTATAATATTTTTCTCTCAGTGTAGAGTTGACAGTATGTGAATTTAGACACTAACGAGAAGCAATTTCGCAATTTGTGGTCTTGGGCCAATCGCCTCCACGTGTCGTCGTTTCGGTGTGCACTTTCACCCAAAAGTTGCAAGTTGCCAATCTTCGTGGAGAAAAGACGGGGCATCGAATCGAATCGTAATTGTCCTAAACCGCAACGCCCGTACTACGGATTAACTTGATATGCGAAGAATCGGCCGACACTCCTCATGGACCTCATGTCATATGTTTTGACACGGAGGTGCGTGCAGGACCTGCCGAAGGGCTCTAAAATAAGTCAAAATCCGCATCTCGCACAGAAGGGCCAAATTGCACATTCACCGGGCCCAACTCCGGCGGCGAGGAAAAATTTGGCCCTTGGTTCGGCAGGGCGAATCAGCCACATGGTGGCCTCTGAATTGTGTGTCGGCTGCTAATAATGAACCTGAAATAGGTAGCCGGGGCCCTGCTAATGATTTCGAACTGCATCTGTGCACACGCTCGATTCGAGACGCCACTGTAAGGGCTCGGGGCGGCCGGCGGTGTTGCGTGACAAGCGTCCCTTTTCACCAGGGAAATTGGACAACTCGGACTTTGTTGGCCCATATTTAATCAAAAGGTTGCTCCACATTCATCACGGGGACTGCTGTAATTTCTGAAGAAAATCGATCATCCCTGAATGACCTGTTGAGTGTATGACCGCGACGCTTCGGCTCGAGTGAACTCCTGCCGACAACTAATTACAGGGAATCATTCCATGTGTTAGCCGCCAATAATTTCATCACTAAAGCGAGAATACCCATTTCTGCATTTTTAGTTATTTTTGTTTCACAGCGTCCTCTACCCAAAGTATGTTCTAAAAGAAAATAGGTGCATTCAACTCTGAACAACATTTATGTGAATTCAAACTTCTAAACTAATTCATAGGAGTCAAAAAATATAAGGTAATTAAGGGATTCTATTATTTCTGAGGTTTTTCGATTTAAGGACAGATTCGAAAGCACTTTATGTAGGGAAGAAGGGAAAAATAATAGAAAAACACCTCCCATTGTTTTTGAAATATCATAAAAATATAGTAGGTCCTTGATAATTCGAACCCCCGCTTATCCGAACGTCTCTATAATCCGAACGACCCCTCCCGCCTGGTCCCGGTAATTAAATGAATGCTGAATGGGCGGATGAAATAGATATTTCAGTTCCAGAAAAAATGCTATTGCGTAAATTAAGGGATAAAGCATTTTCTATGTCACTTAATACAACTCACCAAAGTACCATACAAGATTTTTTAAAAAATTGTAATAATACATAGTATAAAAATACTTAATAATTAAAATTTATTTGTATCTACCTTCAATTACAAAAATCTTTGTCTCATTTCAAAAAGTACCTTTCAAAATATCTGCATAAGTATACTGTAATCCAAACGCTCCATAGATTCCGAACAGGGTATCGTAGTGTCATATTTAAAACAACAACCTTTTACAAAATATTTCTATTCACTAAAAACTCCTTTATAAGTTTCCGATAGTCGTCTTCACCCTTTATAACAAGAATTATTATACTTTTAAACATTTGGAGAAATTAGGCTTATAATTCTAGGATATTTCAAAATTGCTCCTTTAGAGAAAGGATTAATTTATTCAAATTGTATTCTATATAAACTTAAAAAGTAAAAATATCTTCTAGTCTAAAGTAATCAGTCTAGATTAAGTTAGGCTGGTGGAAATTGAACCCCACAAATGTACCAACAGGCTCAGCTGTGTCAGTTTAACTTTTATTAAAATAGGTTATTTAAATTGCCAAAATGAACTTTTAAAATTTCAAAAGTCATAGGAGTTAATTGTGCTGATAATATTATAAGCTATTAATTAATGTATAGTGATTTTGAATAATAAATATAACAAAGAATCAAATTAAGGGAATGAAATATTTGTAAAGATCACAGGTCTACAAAATTTACCTTTTTAAACATTATATATGTATGTATGTACATACATGAAAAGTATCTAGTATTGAGTTGTTGAATTCGGATAGTCATTTTTTCCTTTCTTTATATGTACCTACATTGAAATCAGTATTTTTTGTCCTCTTCTTTCAAATTATCACATACGATCCATTTATGTTCTTGATAATTGAGTTTATTTAGAATACAGTCTAAATTCTTGTAACATTCTTGCAGATGAACAGAATATCCACTAATATTTTTGCAGTATACCTACATAAGTATTACATGGAACTCCATCTTAACAGAACTACCTACCCGCAATGGTGATTGAGTTATATTTATTAGGATATCAAATAAACGTTATGTGATGGAATATTTCAATTATTCTTTCGTTAATTAATGCCTCAAAATTTACATACATATGTAGGTATAAGAAATGGTACTTAGTTCAATTTTACTCATACAAAGACAGATGGTTCCAGGATTGAACAAACCCTCGTCATGTAGAGTGTATATTTTGAAATATGCATTTACCTATTTGTGTTAACCTCTAGAAGCGATGATAAAATACCATAACTTGATGAATTTAATTCAATACAAAAGTTCCTTCGGGTCTAACAAAGTGCACCTCTCTTGTGCAACAGTTTACCAAGGTCCAACTAAATGCTACTTCCGTCACATTCAAGATCATCCATAATTGAGCAAATTTAATTTTGAATTGAATTATTCATAAAAATTAAAATGACGCATTAAAACGTGTATATTTGATAAACTCCATTAAAAGTCACAGCTCCGTTTCCACCATTATTCGAGTGGTAGGGCCTTGCAGCATAATGGCATAATGTTGGGGCTCATCCCCGCAGCATTTGCAGCACCCAGGAGGAGGACAGTCGAACGTGCAGCCTGCAGCTGCAAGGAATAGCTCTCTAAATACTCCCGGACCCGGCGTCCCGACGCGGCAGCCGGGCACAACGGCTGCTGCTCAACGGCATGCGACGCACCAAATGAATATAGTCGCCTATGACGCCGGACAGTCGGGGCCCTCGGTAATGTTTTCAGATTCGCCGTCCGGACAGCAACATCTGTTAATGATTTGGCCTAATTAATCGCGAGCCGGCCGGGGTGCTCCTGTTGCAGTCAGAAGGCACTCGCATTTTCGCACTGCCTTCGGTGTCCTTTATTTTGGGGCTTTTAGGGACTTTGGGGCCCCTTCCTGCAGGAGCTCAACTTTCGGCCTCTGACGAGGAAGGCAGTAATTTAAATGTTAAACAAATTGTGGGCCAGTCCACTGCATGACAGAGGCATTTTGAAGCTCATTGCAGATGAACCTGGAATGGCTCACTAAAGGAATCAATTGCTAGCATGGCATAGGAAATTCAGATGGAATTTTTAATTTTTCGTTGATTTTCATCGATTTTATTGAAAAAGAGATTTTAAGAACATATATAGGTATGTATAACCGGAAATTTCATAAAATATATTTTTGGTTTTTCCTCTAGAAGAAAAAACGATTGTGGCAACCTGCAAACACTTGCCAGAAAATACATATGTCTGTTAAATTTTCATTCAATAAAATTCACATGTAGGAATTATAATAGCCAAGGCCGTAGACAACGGGGGAAGGGGGCGGGATACATAGAATTTGATTTTTATTGAGAATAAATGTTTATAGAAGCATCAGCTTAGTACAAGCATCGTTCCCGCATGTACATTTGACTACATCATCATTTTTAATAAATAGAGCCAAAAACATCTTACAACAATATGCCAAACATAAAAGGTGCAAAGAAATCAACTTTCCCTCTTTACAATTGGATTTTAATCCAACACAATACCCGAGATTAAGAAACACAGCAGTTGAATAGCAATTTATTAAATGTTTTTTTTTCATCTATCTAGAACAAAAGACAATTGTGCTTGAAATTAAAATTTATCATGAATTACTTATAGGAAAAATTTAAAATTTTCTAAAAAACATCACATAGCAATGACTTTAATACACATTTAAGTCAAAAATTAATCTGAAAATTGTTTAGTTCAAGGTCTTAAGTTTTGCATGAATAAAAATCATGGCAATTTGTAGATAAAATTTGATAATCCTTATTCTGTTATTAAACACTTCGGCACTTGCTTATTAACATTACACACGCGATTAGTAGACTCTCTCTTTTGCTGCTTTTTCCCTAACTACAGAAACATGTTAAGTAATTTTGCAAAAACACGTTAATTTAAAACGGTTACTTAAACGATTAAATCTAATCTAACTAATATCATAAATGTGAAAAAGAGTGTGTTTGTTCATCTGTTCACTGTTCATTGGATCTGAACAATATTTTGTATATGTACCTATGTATTAAGTGTATATACCTACTGTTTTATTCTTCTATACAATGGTATACATATTAAAACTTCCATATTTTGACATTTGTCTTCCTACATACATTTTAAAACAGCATTTATTACTAAGTATATAAATTTACGAGTATGTATTATTCAAACGTGGTTTGCATATACACAGGTGTAATATTACTCGAACTTTTGGATCAAAGAGTATCATAAGCACGTGTTCTTTACCTTTTTCTACCTTGTTCAGGTTAGATAACAAATTTTTCATTGAATTGAATTTTAAAAAGCTTCACGTGTATCAATATCTTAAGCGTCAAATACACGATACCATTGTTGGCCCATTTGTTGTCATATACGACAATTGTATCGTGTATGCGCGTCATTCACAGTTGGGCCGATATTTCACGGTCGTAAGGTCTGGATCCAAAACTTACGATCGCATGCGATAAGTTTTGACTAAATTGTATAATCTTTACAACCATTTCACCAATTTCATGCTTGAAAAGAGAACCCTTGTAAGTCGAAGCCTGGAACGTGAAAATGGCGTCTATCAATCAAAAATAATTTTGCGTGGAATTTATCGATAAATATCGTACACTTCCATGTTTTTGGGATGTACCTACATTTAAAATAATGCAAAAACACAATTCTAAGGGAAAATGCGTTGCAGGTGTTTCAACGATTAAAATGTTAATGAATATAAATCTTTGTTGAAGGAACATCGCACCCAAATTGTACCGTGGGGATGCTTTAATAAAATCGTCGAACCAATATCAACAACTTAATTATCGTGTATTTAACGCTTTAAATTTAAAAACAAACTGTGTCCAACACTGTTCCTTGTTTTTCTGACGTTTTTTAAATTAATCATCGCATTAAGCAAGAAAGAAAGAACGAATCAATTTTCCAAAATGTTTGAATATATTATATATTTTTTAAACACAGGTCACAGTCTGGTATGACTGAGACATTAATTGCATTCACTTACAAAGCCGCTTAATTTGTTTAGAAATTTATACTTGCCTTTATAACTATGTATGCCTAAACTTCTATTTTTTTCTCTAGAAAATAGAGGAAATCATTTTCCAAAAATGATTGGAATTAAGAATTGATAGTAGTCATCTTGTTGTCGATTTTTGTGTTTAAGATGGAGATTAATATCTATTGTTATATTGTATTTACCAAAGATGCTTACTTTCTAATCAATCCAACAGAAAAGAAAAGTTGTGTCGTGATTTTTAGCTGTTTTTTATATTAAGAGATTCTAATAGCATAATCAACTTTTTTACGATATATGTACATACATATTATTAATTATTATTATAATTATTCTAAATTTAACAACTAATAATTGAAATTAACAAACTATAATATTAATCTTAATATTGAATTATCTAACAAATTTTTTTATGTTTTTATTTTCAGGTCCAACAAGTGGTCATCAATTCCGTGCTTTAGGTTTAGGTCAACGTCCATTTTTAGACGCCCCATTTACAAGCCACTTCCGAGAGCTGGGGACGCTAAGTCGAAAGGCGCCAGTTTCGTCTCTAGCACCTTTAGGTAGTAATCACTCAACTAATAGCACAATAAATCCTGACTGCCAAGGCTACAAGCCGAATGCACCACAAATTCAAGGTCAGTACCACTGCTATTTGCTTTCTTTCCTTTCGTGCTCAGTTCAACCGATTCGTGTTTATTGTTGATTGAAAGAAACAAATTTGCATTCGTGAATGACTTCTGTGTATATTTGCGATAATGGCGTAATTTCCTTTGCTGATTTGTTACTCAATATACGAGTAGAGTAGTAGCCATGACCGCAGACCATGATGCTAAATTTTAGAGGTTCATGCAATCATTTTCTTTAGAGGTTATGTATGTGATATTATAAAAAGGGTTCGAACCATATTTAAATCAAGCTTGACCTAAACTTGCAACAGAATTTAATTACATTTAGGCCAGATGTCGACTACAATAGATTTCGTCTAAGCTTGACCTGATCTCTGTTACGTAAAATTTAAACCAGGCTTAAGCTTGGCGTAGATCAGAACTGAGATTTCGTAACGATTTAGAGTTTAGAATTTAGAGCTTCTCTAGTTCCCACAAGATTTTTAACTCAGAGCAATTATGTATGTACTAGATTATCGGATAACATTTAAATTTCTGGATGAAAAATGACGGTGGCAGTTCCGAACGAACATTTCTTAATATACTTGAAAAAGTTATTGTTTTGTTCCAAATGAGAAGAATATTGAAAAAGGTCATATGCTATAGATATATTGGAACAAAATTTAGAATTTTGGCCGTATTAAATTTAACAATTATATTGATTTGAAAGTCAAATTTATATGTTTAATAGAATGAATATTCTTTTGAATTTTTTAAGAAGTTCAAAAATAATATGATATTTTTTAAATTTAGAGTAGGTATGCGAAATTCTAAATATCGTTTATAGTCTGCCCGAAGTATTATGTATTATATTTCTGACTCTGTGCATTTTTTTGAAATTCCGCATTTTAAATTTCACTTTTTATGCTTAAAGAATTCTTCAGACAAAGGATTTGTTCAATAATTTTTTTAAAGATGTTTATTCAAAAAGGGTTTTTTTAAGCTTCTTTCGATTCAATGCGATTCGAACGTTTCTCATGATAGCTCCCGTTGTCATCAGTATTCATTTTTAAAAGATAATTTTCAAAAACAAATTACCACTTAAAGCTGCAATTTACTTAAAACTGTACTGTGAAACCGAAAAATGATTAACCAGGAACTTAACTGACGACCATGTGAAACTGGGCATTAGAGAATTTCAATATTGCCCTAAATTTATGTAGGTAGTACAATTATTTAATTTACCTATTTGCCGAAAGTCGCATTTTGCATTTCTTAGAGTTGTCAAAATTGCTCTAACTCAGACCGTTTTTTGATAGAGAATTACGGAGTATTGCAATTTTAGAATGTGAACTCTAAATTATATCTCTAAATCGTTAGGGATTGCCAGGGCAGGATTTATCTAGGATTCTAGGCTAAGGCCATACGTAAAAGTACGCCGACTTAGATAAATACAAACAAATTATTAATTGTAAATACATTTACTGTCGTCTAGTTTCCCAGAGGTTTCTGTGTATGAACACAAATATGTAAATATACAAAAGGGTCAAAATCGACATGTGACAATGTGTCTGCAATTAAAAATTAATTATTCTCGAAAGCATTCGACAGGAAACAAATTGCCCGGTAAACTGCGCTCAATTTGCAATCATAACATTACTACGGAAATCAGACTCAGCCCGGATTTAGTGGTAGTCACTAAGTTCTAAGTAGGGGGACCGAATTAGCGAACACTCCAGTGAGGCGGATCTAAATTGCGTTTCATCAATTAATGTTAGATATTGATGGATGCATCCCACGCAGTCCTCCTCCAAAAAGGCATAGGAACGTAACTTCAGTGATATTTTGCACTGCATCACCATGCCGCTAAAATGTAACGGAATTAGATGCAAATGGTTTGCACTGGATTGCGGAAATTACTGACCATTGAACGGAAAGCAATCACTGTAAGCATTTCTCACACTTCTTAGGACTGCTCGATGATGATTTGAGGAATTTAAGAAAATTACGAGAAAGATTCACCACCGGATGTTGCTCAATTGAAACAGTGAACGTGTCGTGCCTTACTGGAAAACGGACGGCTTGTTACCTGCGATCCGCGCACTGTTCGCAATTACTGCGAGCGATTCCAACAGGGCTTCGCGGTTGAGGAAAATTACTTATGTGCCTTTTGCACTCAGGTGATATCTCAAAATTAGTATTTCAATATATGATAATATGATTTCGATGCAGGTTAGCTTTTAGATTATTATAACTTAAATATTTTGTACACATATTAGTGTCTTTTAAGCCATTTCATTTAAAATTTAACAGCGTTGAAACAGCTTTACAATTATAATACAATACTAGTAATGCAACCTAAATCTAGCTCTTAGTATTATTATTATTACTTTATTATTACTATTCAGCGTTATTTATAATAAATCAACATTACTTGGCATTACACACACTTATTTTTTTTATTAAACTTATAACTATGATTAAAAGCGAGTTTATTATAATTTAATGGATGAATGAAAATTAATAATATCAATTACAATTGATAGCTCATTAATGTAATTTAACGTAAATACAACTAAATTGGTAAAACTTCGCAAAATTTCAAATATAACTCTTACTATTTATGGAAAAAACTGTTGCCCCATTTAGGTTCGTAATCAAAATTTAAGAAGGAAAAAATTATTTGCGAGCCTGTCTAAATCCTTTAGTATTATAAATTTCTGTTAATATCTATTTGATTTAAATTTTATAAAGCATTTATAATTTCATAATTACGAAAAAAGCTACAATTAAAAACTTAATAATTATTTGCATTCTGTAAAAGACATTAATAAATTAATGCGGGTTAAATGACAAAGATATTGCTTATATGTATCTATTTTTGTAGTTATTTCAATGAACTTGCTTCTAGAAAAACTTTTTTTTTCAAATAATAACAGCCGATAAATCATTTATTAAACGATTTTATTTAACTTGGGTTACTGCAACACAAAATTTTTATACTTTTATCTTACCAAAAGTTATAAAAGCGTTTCCTAAAAAAAATTGTTTTTTTTTCGAAACACTTAATTTCGTTTATTCAAAATTGATGTTTTACAAAATTCTCTGAAAGTTGGATTTTAATTATTACTCTCTCTAAAATTCGCATTGAAATGAAATACACACACACATTTACGTAATTAGCAATCCTTTATACGTTAAGATGAGCTTCCGTGTTACTTACTTTAAAAATTCAGTTGAAATTTAATAAATTTTCCGCTTTATGTTATTAAATGTGAATCCTTTGGGGAGGTTCATGAAGGGATTTAGAATCGACGACGAAGTCATTAAGGTCTAAGTAATAAGAACATTCTCTCAAGGATAATTAATCTAAATATGCGAGTGATGAAATCCTGCAGGGTTGCGATACTTTGAGCATGTTTAGACGGAAGCCTGACATCGCGCCCAGGAACCCTGGCGTGCAAAATTTAGAGCGGGGATGGGCGCTATCCTCGTCTTCGAATTCCTCAAGGATAAAATTTCCAATCATGTTAGAAATAGAATCGTCATATTGTTGCCCGTCGACCTCCGTTCGCTTAGCATTTATGGTGTCAGGATTTTTAAATAAGCTCCTATTCGCATATTTTGAAGAGTTTCCATCGCTGCGCTTGACATGTTTCGTTATTAATTACTATCCGAAGGAGAGCAATTCGGATGCTGTGACAGCGTCAGTTAAGAGCAAATTTTCATGATATTGAGAATGTAAATATTTAAAACACATGGCGTTCAAATATAATTGCTGGGCTTAATTAAGAAAAAAAGGACATTTTTATGGGATAGGAGGAATTTATGTTTTACTGACATGTTATTATTTATTTCAAATTGGGATTTTGGATACTTATGATGATACACAAAAATAAGTATAAAAATAAACATAAAACTTTCAAATTAAGAACAATTTAATTTACTTTAAAAAAAATGAATACCTAATAAAATGATATCCATTTGTAATTTAACTGTGTTTTAGGATCCTTTTGTTGTCCTGTCTATGTCTTTTTCTCACAGAGGTATCGAGTTGAAATTAATTTCGAATACTAAGATCTACATACATATAGCCTTATACTGTTGTTCAAAATTTGTTTCAAAGTTTCTTCGTGACCGGTTCAAATTTAGAATTTCTATTGTTAAAGTACATATTTAATGCCTCTCGATCTTTCCGTCCGATGGTCAAAACGGTCGGTAGCGTAGTTTTTTTGTAATCGTGCACACCCACTTGAAAAACGTGGTTTTGACAAAATCGCTTTTAAAGTTTTATAACAACATTTTTTGAAAAAAACGCAATAATCATCAAAATCTGTCTTTCCAAAAGAATAAATCTGAAAATCATTAGAACTATAATACTTAGTAAGCTGTACAATAATATAACAGTGCGGATCTTTTAAGGCGAGTTCTACTCGAACTTGTCCTTTTTTTCTTGTTCATATTTGAAAATGTGTAAGATCTATTCTCAATGTAAAGTCAAAAAATAAAAAATATTAGCCAAAGTAAGGTAAAATTAGTTTAAGAGTTTTGTTTTTAAAATTAAAATTTATTTTTAAAATTATTATCATGTGAATTATTTAAGCCTTGGCCCTTATGCTACTCGTCTCACATTTTTATGACAAAGGATCACCACATAATCACTCGGGGTGTGAAACCACAACAAAGTGTTGGTAGCAAGTATAAAATCAACAACAATTTAAATCGATTTAAATTTCGAATTTGCATGGTGCACTTACCGGGGATTGCTCCCGTTGCGTTGGGCGGCCAAACATGATTACATGCCGGAGTCACTCAATCATGGTTTGCGCAGGTTAATCTGCTCGAAGTCAGAAGTTAATGATGGACTGGCCGGAAAATTGAAAACGAGATCTCGGGAAATGTAAATATAAATGGGAAGCGGAACGCCAGTAAGCCGGCCCGGGATCAGGTACAACTCCTGAACCCAGACGGGCAAGGGTTTAACCGAGCCGAAGCTGGTTACTCATAAGTCATAATGTACGTGATGATCCAAGTAGCCGATCTGAAATTATCGAGAGAGGGATCAACGGGGGCAGTGATGCAATTTACAACGGCGAGATCATGATTTTTCACCTTTATGGCTGCTTCCACATTAGGCTTAGGCATAATTTTGACTGATCGAATTTTATCAGAGTCAGACGAGCACAGCCTAGAAAAGGGAAATTATATTAGAAGTCTCACTATTCCTTTCTAAATTATAAAAAATCATGAGAGAGCAAGAGCTAATTTCTGAAAGGTGTACCTACTTAGCGTCAACATGCTTTCTTTGCATTATAAAAATTAAATTGGTACATTCTGAAATTCCTAAATCAATATATATGTAGATATCAGTTCCACGGGTGTTAAAAAACGGAAAACAATAAAAAATTAATCAGCTGTCGGACTATTTGGGAATGAATCGTTTTAAACAGATCCTTTAGTAAGTCGTGAATCTCGGGAAAACAATTTTGTAATATAATCATAAATTTTAAAATTACACAGTCCACCATCTTAATTCGTAAATTCTAACAGTTGATTTACACTCAGCGATCCCGAAAACCCTCAAGTACCAAGCTTGCTGAAAATCGCAGTTGGACTTCCAAATTCTGGCACTCGGGTTGAAATCAGCGATCCCGAAAATCCCCAAGTACCAAGTTTGGTGAAAATCGCTAAAATTATTAAAATTGTATACTTATGTAACGTTGCAGTAATATTTTTAAAACAATAAACCTGAAAACCGACAAAATGATGGGCTTGGCAGTTCTAGTGTTAAACTTTTTACAATAAAAGCCTGTATTTTGATTTAGAGGTTTACAATACTATTCTATCGTACTTAGCATGGTGAGGAACAAGTTTTTCAACTTCAACTTTTGCAATATAAAGATGAATAAATATCCCTTTTGTACTCGGTGGATTAAATTGAAGAAAAACCAGTTCCTTAATCTTTCAGTATTGTTATAACATTAATTCACCTAACTTCGACACATGTATCTGTGTTTTCGATTTCTTTATATAAATACAATATATACAAAAAAGTACATGGGTATAGTGTTGAGTAGAAATTGTTCTTTTTTTGAAATTTGGTTATCTTTTCATTGCGCATCTGTGCGTCTGCGGAGTCAAAATAATCGTAAGAAATTCCGAATGCATCCATTTAACCACATACTTTTACGAACAGAACCGTATTTCCTGCAAGTTAAAATTTTTAAAAATAGCTGTTATATGCGGGAACCGCAAGCGACTTATCACCTCGTCGTTAAAACTGTGCGAGCCGGAAAACCGCAAGTATTTCTGAAGGAATATACCAAGACGGCGGAAAAAAAATCAACGTAAGCCTCAGCCACCTAAGGCTTGCCTAATCGCGGAAAGAAACGCGACCGCAGAAAAATTTGCCGAAAATTGATTAGTTTTACGGCCACATCGCACTCTAGCTTTGATTTGTTTCTGCCTGAATTCCCGTCGAGTTTGGTTGGAAATGTCGCGGAACTTTTCACTAGCGGGAATCGAGGGTTTGTGCAACGAACGACATGGCATCCGCCATCAGGTCAGTTAATTTATTTCCGGATGGCATCCCAGCGAGTGATTATTTTTTGACCTACGAACCTGATTAGCGGCTGATGGAGTCACTGACAGCGTGATTTGTTGGCGATATTACGACAAGCCCGCTAATTATTTATTTGCCGAAGGTACTTTGCCACATAATTTGGTGATGTGTTGCACAAAACATCGATTTAAACAACATATTGCGAAATATTGCCTAAAACATTTTAAATAATACAACATACCTTATTCTCATTTAACTTTCCTTAAAAGTATTTTCGATATTTAAAACGTATGTTGAAAAATCTGTCAAAATAAAGAAAATAATATAAAAGAACCACAACATTTCAAATATTATTTTGTAAACAAAAACAATACGTATGTTGGTTTGTTTACATGTTGTTTATAAAAATTGTATAAACAACTTTTATACTTAATCAATCAAAATGCTTACTAGCTACATTATGGTTATACCTACTATCAAATATAAGAAATTTCCAATTCAATAGCAATGTACCTAATAAGTAAAAAATAATTAGGTATTACTTTTATAAATTAACGACTAATTCTTTGACTCCATGAACCAGCAGTACGTAGATCCAAAGTGTAACAAAAAATGTTGTCCATTTTTGATAATTTATTGTAAAAACAATAATTTTATCGTTTTTATTTTAGTATTCTAAAATAGCAGTTCTTCATGTTGTTGATATGTATTTAAAATTTAAGCTTAAGGCAGTAATCTCTATTTTATTGTTTTATTAATTAACTCAATTATAGCCACAGATGTGGTCAGGGTAGTTACATACATCTATATACATTCTCTATATTTAATTTAAATGTGTCGTATAGTAGTATTGTGTCAAAATCAAATATTAAAAATAGAAAAATGTAGTAAAAACAGTCAATATATCTATAAAAAACAAGAAATATTGGGATTCCCAAATATCACCTACGTTTTAAATAACTAAAGCAGAAAATCCCCTTAAGAAGAATAAAATAATTATTTTTCTAACACAAACATATTTTTATTAATAAGACTGGTTATGCCAATTTGGATCTTAAGCTACATACACATAGAGGTCTTTACCAATTAAGACTTGAATTAATTACATTTGTAAAAAAATTATTAGTTTTTGTATTTTTTATTTTCTTTTTGAGTGAAAGCAATTGAAGCTTTAGTTGTTTATTTATGCCATCAAGAATAAAGGCAAATATTACATACATAGAATATATGTAGAAGTTTAATAGACATTACTAGCAAAGTGTTAATAACAACTATTTAGTTTGATACCATACAGGTCTATTGGCCTCCAATCCAATACATGGAGACTGGAGAGTCACCCAAATTTTATTACTACATACACGTAAACAGGGTTTCTTCGTTTAATTTGAAAAGAATACATGGATTTACTAAAAAACAAAACGTGTATTGACTATTGTGACAATGAATGCTATTTATTTAACTGTGTTTGCCAGTGAATCACATCTTGTATTATTTATTCGAAAATGTTTGATCTGCGTAGAATAAATAAAATTATGCTTTTGGACTCAGAAACGACTTAAACCGCAGATGTTGTCAAAACTATTAAAAATAAGTTAATTAATATACAGAAATTTCATTACTTTTCACAGTATCTGCATATTGGTCTGTATATACAAGAAAAGTGCAAATTATAATTTCAGTTCTCCTTGCCTATAAGTCAAAAGTAAAAAGGAAAGCAATATTAATATGTTTTTATAATATAATTATTCCTTAAAAAAATTTATGGAACTTTCAAATGAATAATTAGAGTTGAACTCCAATATTCCTAAAAATTTAGGTGAGAACTTTCCGAATCGACTCCTTGTCTGGCCGTATAAAAATATTAATTCGTCACCTCCACTCATAATTTCATTTTGCACTTTCAAACGTGGTACTTACATATCTTGATGGATATTGGCTCATAATATAGTTGCCAACACATGAAATTTATGACTAATATAAAGAAAATCTTTATCAAAATTCTAAAAACTACTGAGGCTGGAATTCCAATGATCTACAGATACGCAATTGATTTCGGGCACAACAACTGTGGGTAAGCGAGCACAGCTAAATAAATCTTTAATATCCATGCGTCAGTTTTGTGTTCATTTACCTGCTAAATATTTTACTTAGCAGCAGCAGAAATCTTTTTCAATCTTTGATATAAATATACATATATTTTTCGCTAAGAGTAGCAGCAGTGTGTTTTCGTCTATGCAGAACAAAAGGAGGATCTTTTCTATAGGAAAGACTTATCATTGTCTAAATAACATCAAATTGCTTTGAATTTCATCCCTTTTCAAATCAATAAATTAATCTGAAAAATGTGCAATTTAGGATTTGAAGTTTTACATATATAAAAATTATAACAATTTGATGCATTTTATGATGAAAAGTCGGTTGGCTTTTTTTATGGAATTACTTTAATACAAGTAAAACCTAATTGAATTCGAATCTTAATAAAATAATTTTATAAAAATTGTAGTAACATTATTAAGAAACTTTTAACCAAAATGGCTTTGGTAAACTTCTTTCTGTTCGATTCGAAAAGATTCAACGATCGGGCCTATATACATATGTACATAATATACTTGGACTAAGTCATCCATGCTGCAGCACCACTCACTTTAATCGCTTTAACAACCTCCAAAAGACCAAAAATTTAGCGTGAAATAACGTTGATACCCAAAAAATGTCCAAGTAAATAGAGATGAATGCCATTTAAATATCAGGCACATTCATTATTTTAGTTAAGAAAAACATAGAAGGTACCATTTGCGTCATTATAAGTACTGAGAGTTCTTCGGTAAATCTCAAAAATTGAAAATTTCATTGCAATCGGTAAAGATGAACTTTTTGGTAGATTTACCAAGTTCTTTTTTTTTTATATTTTCACCTTACCTTCTTAAATTAAATCTAATAACATCCTCAGTATATTATGTAGATAAATGAAAGCATTCCTACTTATTTAGAAGAATTTTATACCTTAGCAATAAATTGTCATAAGCAGCTGGCAGTTTAACAACTAAATCTTTTCCATGAAACCATTATCTGACAGAAGAACTGACTAAAAAAAAAGTTTTGAATTTAAAAATATATTTTTAAAAACAAGCTTTTATCGCTTTCTATTTGTCAAATCCTTTCTTTTGATACCCATATCATGGGAGTGCGAAAAAGAAAACTAGTCCGCCATCTTGGGCCATCCGCCATATTGGATTTAGAATGGCGTCACTTAGCTAGCCATGCATTGTCATCCAAACCAAACGTGTATGCAAAATGTTATCTCAATCGGTTGAGGATAACTGCTTTAAAACTCAGTTGCAAGATTTGACCCGAACATACATACATACATACATACAAACATTGCAAGTTAAATAAAAGCTTGTAAAAAATTCGACTGTTGAACTAAGTACTTTTGTGTTAGCTAGTAAGATTGTTACTCTTAATATCTCAACAAATTTTACGTTCTCAAATCAAGTACGAAGTACGACACGCTTAAATTCAGCGGAAACCTACTTCTGCAATCAACAATTTCGTTTTTAATTCAAAACTATTTTACTCGTTTCAAGAACTTTTACACGTTGTAATGTACAAGTTGTTGTTTTTAACAGTGATTTTTTTGTAAGTGTACTAGATTAAAGTAAACATCACAATTTTGACCTATTTGTCCGATTGAATCACGCTTCACCTTGTCCAAATAATTATGTTAATGTTTGTATCCCAACTACATAAAATATCTACAAAATTCTACCTTATCGGTAACCTAATTAAAATATATTGTAGAGCAATTACTCTTTATATTCGTATTAAAAATGCAAATTTCTCATTAATTGCAAAAAGTGGGAAATTAAAAAGTTAAATCACTCATGATACGCCTCAATTCCGTTATGTTCATACAATCATCGTGACAAAAGAAAACAAATGTTTTAATAATAGCGAACAGAATTAATTTTTGGTTTTGGAAAAACCCAAGCTTACGAGAAAGACTTTGACGCACTCGAAACAGGTGAGTTAACGTTATATCGAGCACGTAAGTGAGCTTCAATTTTTGCATTAGTATGCAAGTCGCGTGCTGAGAATTCGTAGCCCGTGTGCTCGGAAACCAATAATGAAAAAAGCACCGAGAAAGCAGTCAGACAATCCTGCAAAGACGAAAAAGTAAACAAACCGAGCTAGAAATCGCCCAAGAATAATAGAGAATTGTCTTCAAAGCGGGCCTCTTTCTCATTTCGGCGCTTCTTGAGCCGCCAACAAATCACGCGTATCGCCTTAATTCCGCGAAATTCCCGCGACGACCTCCACGCCCATGACTCAACGGCTGATCAATAAATTTTATAAACCCATGGTCTTTTCGCGGCTCTTTTCCAAACAAGCCAGCAGTGGCTAACTCCGGCTAATCAGTTTAACCCGGAGACCCACTCATCTCGAGATTTGATAACTTCTTGCTCAAACATTCTGATCGGCGTCATTAGCAAGGTTCTCAGGTGGCAATCACACTGATCCCCATCCGGAAATGCTTCTCGAGGCGGCCAACGAGTTCTGTAATCTGCAGGTCTCAAAAATTAGGCAAAATGACTGAAAGTGGCCACACAGGTTTCCCATTTATGGCGATTTGATTGTTTTTCAGCAGCTTTAAATTAGGCGGCAATGCGGTGGTACAGGTTCAAATTATGAACCAGCCCTCGACACAGCCTCAACGAACCCTCAGGGTTCTATAATTGCGGTTTAGAGACACACTTTGTGCTGACAAGTCAATTACATAATTTATGTAAACAAACGCGATATAAATTGCGAGAAACCGTGAAATTAGTGAAAAACATTCAAAGAAATTTAACAGTATAACTCAAAAATAACCCCTATTAGTCACTTCTTTACTCAACAGATTTACAGTATATTTTTACTAATTAAAGATTACTCGGCCACGTAAGTGGGTTTTTAAAAGATACCGGAGCTCTAAAGAGTTATATGACTCACATAAAACACTTTAGTTATATACACAAGTAATACAAACACTAAACCTATCTCATCTGATTTTATATTCACATTTCTTAAAATGTTACAAGTAATGAATATTTAGTTTACCTAATTCAATATTTCCAATCAAATCTTTGATCAATTTTAGAAAAACCCATGTAAAAATACAAGAATTGTATACTAATTTGTTAGGAGAAACACACTTTAATATATGATAGTGAGATTAATTTTATTTAATTATTCAACTGTCTAAGTTTGATTCTGCTCTAAAACTAACTCAGACGGAATTACATCAATCTTTAAAATATATAAAATTTCCCTTTAAATACAGTCAAGTCGGATAAAATTATTCATACTTTACCTTCAAATTTCGGTTTTCCCTGAAAGCCAAATTTTTAAACTAGCACAGAAGAAGTTTTTTAATGTCAAACACGACTTTTTATTTAATTAAATCATCTTATGTGAAGAAATAACGTAAATAACAGTCTTAATTATATAAAACATTTCATAATTAGTCAGTTTTCAATGTGCGTGATATTATATCCTATACAATTATTCCATTTTTTTTAATTCTAAGAATTTTAGACATCACGAAATAAAGTTATTTATTTATTATTTTTTAATTCCATTTCACTTATATATCATTAATATTCACCCAGCAACATATCATAGGAAAATTACAAATTCTTATCATGGCTAAATTAAAACAGATCATTTAAAAACAAAAGAGCAATATAGCAGATTAAATTTGCCTAATATCAAATTTTTACCCTTTAAATAAAAAATTATATATTAGGATCCTGTTTTCTTGCCTATCGATGCATCATTTTGATTGCAAAATAAAAAAACCAAATAAATTTCGTCTTTAATAACGCTTATTTATATCATAATCAGGTCAAATTTGCATTAAAGCGGAATTTCCATGATGAGGAAATTCCCAACTCGGATGAATGGTGTTAAAATCGAATTCGAATGAGATTGTTGGTTGAACTTGAACCAAGTTAACTTTATGTTTATGTAAGAAACGTCTGTCAATGATAAAACTTTCACGAGTAATTAATAACGTGAATCATAATCGTTAAATCATCTCTTGGTTTTTCTATGTAATGTATTGATTTTTGACTATAATTAATAAATTAAAGTGATACTAATTATAGAAATAATTTTTTCTATAAATACTGTATGATTTGATTATTATGCCTATTATAGGTAAAGCCCAAAAGAGTGAACAATTTAAAAAATAGTCAGGGATTAACCGAGCTTTTTAGCAAAAGAACAAGTTTTGTGTTTCGGCTTTTAACTAGTGGGTTTTTACTTACATATCTTAGGAATAACCGACATTACAAATTAAATGAATGAAATTAACTATGTTATGTTTAAATACGAAAATTTTTATTTACATATTTATTAATTCTAATTCTGCAGCAATTAGCTTAATAGTGGTGAAAATATCGATATCGATGTCAATCTCTTCAGTCTATTACTTATATAATTATGTAGCAAATTATGCATTGAATTAAATTTTAAAAGTACTCACTTAGGTATATCAAGATTTAAAAATTTGTAAAAAGTGAATCGAATTACCAAACTACAAACCTTGAACCAGATTAATTTTTGGTTTAAATTTCGGACGAAAAGTGGGTATAAATCTAGACAATTTGATTATATTATTTACGCAAAATAAAAAAATATTTGATGTCGGTGACTTTTCATAAATTTCAGTTTAGTGCAAAATTTCCTGCTTAACCTAGAACCGGAACCGATTTGAAAAAAAACGTAAATATTTTGTCCAGGTTTATGGTACTTTTTTATATTATTAGGGTTACTTTAAAGAAGATTCTTAGGTTGGTTTTTTTCGTTGAGGGTTTTTAACATCTTTTTTAACTTAATTTATAGAAAGCTTGGCTTTGCAGAGCGGTTTCAAAGAAAGTGCTGGTAACTCGACCCATTTTTAATTGAATTCCTCTTGCAACCGCAAAGGGGATGCGATCGATATTTGGTGTTAAATAAAGCGCAATTACGGCATAGTTCGCCATCATTAAGAAATGTGGTGGTAGAAAATTGAAGAAAAAACCGATTGGCACAGAAATTCTAGTTAGACGCCGTTGCCAGCTGCGTGGAATTTAGCGATAGGAAAACGCAAAAATTTGCAGCCGTGCGCGGCAAGATGCGAGGCAAACAAAATCCATTCCTTTGGCGAGGGAATGCAGATATCAGTAAGCAGGTAACTCAATCAGCGCAGCAAAGTGTATATTTACCGATTGGAAAAAAATTGTTTTGCCGCGATATTAATTTCATCGGCCTCGCATTATTCACCACGTCAATCGCTGGAGCGAAAAATAATTCTTGTTACGACAAAGGCACTGCTCGGGTCGAGGGGGCCAGCGAGCAAGAAAAGAAAAGAACCACTACGGCCACGTTCACACTGCCGGAGGAGTCGGCCTGCAGCGCTGCATGCAGCCAGCATTCATTAAGTGGGCAAAAGGCGTGTTTTTTGTTAGGAGCAATTCGCGTATTTGATTACAGCCGAGATGCAGCCCGAGCACTGGCACGTTTTAAATGCAAATCAAGTTTGCAGCTCACTTCACTTCCTACGGGGCAAGCGCGCCCGGATCGCCGTTTGTTCCTAGCGAATGCACTTGTTGCAGTTTTTGGGAAAATCCATTTTAACGGATGTTCGCGGTTTCGGTTTCAGCATTGTCTGCAAACTCAAAAGGCCCTCTGCATGCTTCTCAAATTCAAATCATGTTGATAACGCTTTTCTTCGGTTTTCCGGTTATGCTTCTTTTCCCTTGCCCCATATCTTAAGCAACACTATTAATCGATGTGAGAAAACCACTGACGTCTTATAATTAAAACATATAACATCATTTTGTTTAATGTGAACAAATATCAGACCAACCAATACCAAACTAATGTCAAACAACACATTTCACCGCGTTTTGAGTTATTTTTCCATGACATTGAAACTCCTATTTCACCCAGTCACGATTATACACCACGATTTTGTTAGAATTCGATAGAATAATTGCAATGGTCAACAGGTTTTTGTAACAGTTTACTTAATAGATTATTTTGCTAGCGTGTTTTGCGTAAATGCGAATCTGGAAATTAAACTGCTCCAACACATAGGGTTTTTGCAAAAAGTGATAAAAAGTGACTAAAACCGTTTTGGGTTTATTTTTGAAATTCATGTATTATAATTTTATAACACATTATGAATAGAAAATTGAACTGTATAGCGACTATTAATAAAACTTGATTCAGCATTTTCTTAGAACAGATTTTTCATCATCGATTCTCTATAATAACAGTTCAGGATCGGTAATCCATTAAAAATTGATGCTTTATATTATATGGAAGAAGTGTAAGCCACTTCGCAAAATTTCAAACCATTTCTTATTTTATGAAAAAAGATTAAGTTCCAAGTTTTTCTTCCTTTTGATTTGTTAATATAGGTTAAGTAGACTGCTGTGTAAAGCATCCAATTTCAAATTTAAACAATTATGGATAAATCCTTTCCCTAATTTATTTTCAAACACCTAGATTTAATACGTTTTTTATTTTTAATTGATTTAAAACTTGTTTGATTGTGTCATGTATGAAATAAAATTATAAAAGTTAGATGCTTATTTAAGGCTATGTGTTTAATGCAGCTAAATTCAGCTAAGTATTATAATTAAATGACTAAACATCTAATTAGATAAATAATGTCAATTTTTGCAATTTAAGTTATTTAAGTTGACTTCAGAATACGCAGAAAGGTCCTAAGGATCCTCAATATATTATTTTTTTCTTTTAATGGATAAATTAAATTGCTTTCTTAATTTTGAAGAAAAAATCGGCTTCAAGAAGTTTATATCAAAATCTATCTTCACGTTTGTTGTTAATAAATTGCTAATTAATCTTTTTAGGTGTAAAAAAGCCCCAATTTTTTATGTGGGTATTCTAGAGTTAATTTACTGGAAATTCTGTTTATCGAGCTTTTTTAAAACATAAATGGCATTTTGAAAAAAACAAAGTATCTATAAATACTAAATATTTAAGCATTAACCTTTCATCTTAGACCACTTTAAGAGTACATATTTGAATTCTTAAAAGGTTTTAGAATTTTAATGTAACGAACATTTGAACTTATATATTATGTAGTACTTATCCTATAGCGTAATACATATCTAGGTTTTTGTTATTGTTTATTTTTCTATAGGTTTCAAAAGTAGCCCGAGTTCGCCCTATTTAATGCCATCAGATATCAACTCCTTCTGGCAGCTTCACTTCATCAGTATCTTCATAAAGTCAGGAGACGTTTGATATCAGTGTAAAGTTTTGATACACTTCACTCAAGTCGTGTGTGTGTGTGTGGGGTTTATTAATCTCAGGTTACCTGCCTGTAACATTACCTGCTCAGGCCGCGTGGGCTATTTATAAGAAACTAAAGAGCAAAAATAAACCTATTTTCCAGATGATGATGCCCAGGGCTCGTATCATCTGCGCAGAGTGCGCCGTGCTATTCATTATAGAAAACGCACTTACAGAACATGATAACGTAGTGATCAGATCGTACCTAGCCGACTAGCAAATGTAAACTGAGAGATGGCGTTCCCGTTCCAATTTCATTGCAGGAAATTTTTTTTATCACACATCACAACTATGAAATTCGATCATTACATTTATTAGCTTTCTTACTTCAATCCATTTTACCGTGTAGCTTTGTGCACGAATGATTTACATTAAAATGCATAATTGCTTAATACTGCGATCATACCCGGAAACGGTAGCAAATAAATGCTATTTCTTTTTGCTTTTTTACATATCAATTTAATATCGTTTTCTAAGACAAGTCCTCGATCGTTCGAAGCAGAACACAGACGCATATTATAATAATATAAATTGAGAATCCTTCATACATATGATCTACTTACATAATTCGTTGTGAATGAACTTAACACTAAGAAATACTTTTTAACGAAATAAACCTATAAGGAAAATGTCTGAAATGATTGCCTGAGGCACGCATAGCCATACCTCGATCAATCAATCGAATCCCCTTGAATGCTTCTTGGAGGCAAACAAAAGTGCAACAGAAGTTCATTCTCGTCGTATTTTGCTGTTATGCTGCTAGTAGTCACGCAACTCGCCTAAACTCATTGTACTGATCTAATTTAATACTGCAACGTGCAGATCAATTTCACTGGTTGTAAAAAAAAAATACAAGAAGAACTATAATTATGTGCTCCTTGGAAAAGTTTTCGTCAAATTTGGACATCCCAAATTTCTCACGTTTCTAAATTGGATAACTGCATCCGAATTATCCAAGTAAAAGTTACACAATTCGCGTTTTCAGTAGGCAAGAAATTGATCGACAGCTGACAGTAATCCAAGGAAGTTGAAGTTGCAGATTTGGCACCTTTTCGAATTGTTATTATGTACAAAAATAAATGTACGATAGAAGTTGTTGCTAGTGTAGTTTATGCTATAACCAATGTCGGATTTTGGCGAAAAGAAGTGAAAAGAATGTGTCTATAATGAAATGAATTTTTTTTATATAACATGAGAAGATACTTTTTTATATTTTAATTGTAACTTTCAACTTACGGATAGCAAAAAGAAGCGATTTTGTGCAAAAAAAACATTTTTCCTTCACAGCTACACAAAACATAATCACACTTTGTTTCTATAATTTTATTAATTTTCTATTTTCTTTTGTCATTTATCATCAGGTAATTTAATTCGGTGGTTTTTAATGTAATTACCATCAAAATCCATTCATTTTATATCAAATTTCGTACAATATTCCATTCCAAATTCAATAACTTGAAAATGCTAAAATCAATACAAACGCCTGCTGTAAAAAGTCATAAACTCATCAATAAACCGCATCAAACCGCAGTCAACTTTCTCGAAACTTTATTTAATTTTTTAATGCATCTTACCGCAAGCAAAACAAGCAACAGGACGGACAACAGAAAGTCGCGACTAATAATTTACTAATTATTATTTTATGGGAGCTTTTCCTGCGTTAAACTGGGCGTCTTCGAGGGTTAACGACGGCAAATAGCAGTGCAAATAGCACCCACTGCACCCACTGCACCCACAGCCCACGGGCCGTGCTGCAGTTGCATCGAAGTCGATAATTGCAAAGTGTCGTTAAATTAGTGTATAATTAAGCCGGGTTCACAACTGCGGGGGCGAAGAACGGACCATAAAAACATAACTTTGTTGGAATGATCAAAAACCACTACTGGACTGATTGAAATGTGATTTACCTTCACTTATTCGTGGTAGTCGATACCATGTGTTGGTTTTTATGTGTCCAAACCACATTTATAAATTTACATATAGGTACTCCTCCTTTACATCCGTAATATATGAACACAAGGAGGGTGTATGTATCATCAAAAATTCAGGACAGATTTGAATTATTCGGATTTGTTTTCATTCGCTTTCTTATGTTACTTAGATAATAACAATTAGATAATAATAATTTAAATGTATTATACAAAATAATAAATCTACTCAAAGAAGAGTAGTTTGTTGAAAATACTACATACCGGTAAAGAAACAGATTTTTCAAATGCTACACAATTATAAACTTATCACTCGGCGTGATGTTTTCACACAAATTATTAGTTCAAATAATTTTGTAAGAAAAAAACCTTCATTTAGTTTGAAAAGGGATTTTAGATATTAGCAATTTTTCACAACCAAACGAAGGCAGTATTTTTAATGGTGTGCTGGAAAATTTTTAACAACAGATCCCTTGTTAAATTATGGAATAAACAAGACATGTATATTTACAAACTTATGGTCACAATTGGAATTGATTTCCTGAAATCCTATGATGGTTTTTGTACTCTAGCAAAAAAAATGTTCGGTTTTTAGTATTGAAAATTTAGAAAAATTGGTATGAAAATAAATCGCAATTAGTAACCTCCTTGGATTTTAATTTAAATCTTTACCGGAATGTAAGGGTAACAGTTCTTCGAAAAAACTGTTTTGTATAGTAATAAAAATAAAAATCAGGCATTTAGAATCCTTACTTTTTTTTCTTTCCTTTCCTATTTCAAGGAAAGGAATGAAGCAATATCACTCATATGTCACTCATTACATCATCATTAACTTTCGTAAATCAGTCAAATGAAAAGGACACTCTGAATTTGTTCCATTAGTATATAGTGAATCTCAATTAGAGTGGGTTTCCAGATATCCAATTAGTGAAAATCGAAGAACCAATAATAATGTCTAATTCACAATCTTTTCAAGGCTTAGGAATTCTTGTAGTATATACTGACTCGATTTTTCTCGAGTTCTTTGAGAGTGTTTAATCTCCCTTTGTTTAGCGCCCCAGAGTAGTCCTCCAGACTTTCAATTTACGTATATTCCAATTTTGAAGGATAAAAAGGAACCAAAGACGAACGTCTTAGATTTTAATATAAATTGAAATTACATAAATTTGCAAAATATTGTGGGTACCTATGTACATAAATAAAAAAATAGATAATACCAATTCAGCACTGATTTCTTAAAAGATACATATATTACAGAAAATTAAATTAATTAATTCAGTAAATCGTGTTTAATTCTATGCATTACGTTAAATTCTTTACACTGAATAACATCTCAGATCTCACCTTTCCAAGAGATCGAACTTGAATAACAAACTAAGAATACGAAATGAGTTAAACATGCAACGATAAAATTGCGTTATTTCCTAGAATATCTATAGAATTTCAGTTTAGTTAGAGAAAGTTGCAGTTAATACTGTAACCCACAAAACAACTTCCGTAAATTTTGAAGTGAATTGAACTAGAATTGCAGTTACAAAATATCAAGTTAAAGTTACCAGTTCCGGTATTTTCATCTGAAATTACTGAAAAATAATTAAAATAATTTACTAGAGCCTATACCTAGTAAAAGAAGGAGGGTCAATAAGGCCGGTTTTCGGCCTGTCCGAAAATGGTTTAAAATGCAAGAAATTCATGACTTAAACGGATACGCCTTGAGCTCCACAAAAATATAATTTTTAATGCAAACGAATTCAGAACCTCCTACCCTTTTTGAAAGTTAGGGCTTAGAGCCTAGAGCCCAAAATTATACAGAGCCCAGAGGCACCTTAAAGTGTAGAAACGACCCTGGTTATGAGTGATCAGCTAAATTTGAAAGTATGATTAACAATTGTGAAGTAATAACGAACCTTTCGTTTATTTCCAGAAAACAATTTAATGGGGGCCGCCGAGTGGACAGGATGCATGCCGAGCACAACGACGCCCAGCTACGCGTCGTACTCCTCGCTGCCGTCGAACAGCCACTCGTACAGCTACGACATTGCGAACCCCGGGGAGCACCACTCGAACTTCCACCTGCCGACGGTGCCCCCGGAGATGCAGCCGTTCTGCTCCCCGACGGAGTACCACCACACGGGGATCTCGCCCGCGGGCGCCTCCAGTGCAATTGTCCCCGCCCAGCCCCCGGTCTGCAGCCCCCCGTACGGGGCGACGAAGCAGGAGATCGAGCCCCTGAACTCGGCATACTCCTCGTACAACAACTGGTCGAACGGATACAACAACTACCAGTACGGGAACGTCGCGACGCCGACCCAGTACCCGGGCCACGCGACGCCCACGATGGTCCTCTACCCCCAGTTGTACTCGACCGTCAACCAGAACCAAATCCACCTCCACCTGCACGGCGCCACTGACAAACTGGAGCAATACCTGGGACCAGAAAACGCACTCACGATCAGTTCGATATCCGGGGTGCGATCCGGGATCGAAATCGGAATTGGGACCTCGGACCACGAGATCAGCATGATCAGCACCGAGACGAGTGACCCCAACCAGACGCAGCCCGAGCAGGACCCGCAGGAGCACCGAGAGGAGGACGTGGTCGGGGACCCCGGGAGCGTCTGGAGACCCTACTGACATAGCTGGAACTCGTGACACACCTATTCTTAGTAATTCACCCCGCGCTCGAGCTCTGCGCGGACAGAGGCTTTAAATTATTTTTTTATTTCATAAACCCATGTAAATTTTAAGTAAAGTGATATAGACATGATAGTGAGTTTTTCAAGAAAAACATTTCCAATAATAAAGGTCTTTACTCAGTACAGGCGAGTTTGTTTTTATTTTACAATCATCCTTGCAACATGTATGCGTTCCTAGTTTTTCCAGTCATCATAGTTAACACATTTTTTAATTTTTTTTACGAATAGGATTTTAAAAATTAACTGCATATGTAAAATTTAGGCTCTTAAGAGTAAAATACACAGTCTTATATATTTTCAAAAATTCAATTGTCTTAAAATGATAAATTGTATATTTAGAGACAGAATCGTCTACATATATTATTTTATTGTAGTTAAATTCAAATTTGGAATTATAATACATACATTAAATGAACAAAATTGACAAAAATTCAATGAACTTTTTTCCTTAAAGCATCAACAGTTTTTAGGAATCCTATTGTTGCGCCAACGATGTCGATCCGTCTGTATGTCTGTCACTGGCCTCTAACTTCTAAACGAAATGAAATAGTTCAAAAACGGAGAGGGTAATCTAATGCTGGCTATACATGCTAGGTTTTGTCTGCGCAGTTTTGCCCGTACAACTGAACTATGCTGGCAAAAAGTAGCGTGTATGCGATAGTACTGTAGAGTTATCCCCACCTTTAACTTTAATCAATTATTTCGTTCAAAGTGGTTTAAATTATTTGATAGACAAATCCAATTGAATGATTTTAATGTTTTATACGGAAAAAAGTAGAAATCAAAGGATAACTGTAAAGTTTTAGCTACGGTTTTTAAGGAACTATATAGGTTTTAATACGTTTTTTCCCATGCAAATCTGAAAATCCAGATTTTATTTGAATTTAGGTCCAGATTGCCACATTACAAAAAGCGAGACATTTTACCATAACCTGGATAGAAACCCAGATAAATCCTCATTCAATAAAACACGGCTTTTATCACATACACTCTACTGTAGGTACAGGCAAAATTGTACAGACAAACCCCAGCGCGTATTTGCTGCTCTATGAAGCTGGGTTATGCTTTTCAGGTTTGCTTGTATGGCTATAACCTTATCAAAAAATTTAAAAAATGTATTTAACGACGGCGTCCATACATGCAAACGGCGACACCTATTCTTGTAGCGTATTGTTGAAAAGGGCCTTTTGATTAGATTATGAATGTGTTCTTATTTCTAATATTTGACTTAAAATAAATTTTGATACCCTTCGACGAAAATGCTCTGTACGTAATGGACTTTTATTCGTGTGTCAAAATATTTAAGAATATCCTAACCTAAACATAACAAAACAAATACTGAAAATAACTTATTAGTTATATACATATTTAAAATTATAAAAAAAGTTAAGTAATTTACGCACGTTTTTAAAATGTTCCTTTAAAATAAACCATTGAAATTTTAAATTATTAATCACTAAAGTTGAGATAATTATCTGATTATGATTAATCCAACTAGCACTTAACCAGTTTTTCTCTTTCACAATACTTTAAAATATGTATGTTTAGGTAGGTCGAAGGAAATTCACAAACAGGTGATCGAAGGAAATCGGATTAGTTTTGCCTTTAGTAACATCTACTGACTTTCCAATTAATAAAAACCAATAAATGTTATTGGTTTATTAAGTATACATATCTATATGTAATTAAATTTTGGAATAAAAACTAGTTTGAAGTACAAACAAATTCTATTTTCTCCATTTTCATAGACGTCACAACATTGACCCAATGAATTCATACACAAACCAAATTGGTAAAGGAAATAGAGAATTGTCGTTCGCATAAGATCCTTGCAATCGCTTTAACTCACGAACTCGACTGAGATACTGAGCCTATCAGTTCAAAGGTTAATTTAAAACAGATTTAAAAACCTGGAAGTTATCATATCCATGATAAATCGATTAGAAGCTACAACCCTTTCCATTTGTATGTGTATAAAACTATGCATTACCCCCATAAAAAATCATAACCAGAGGGGGGTTTTAGGTACTAAAGTCCTATTTTAATGCATCTATTTTTCTGAATTACACTAAAGATCTCGATTCCCGAGAAAAACATATAAATTAAAATCGAGTATTGTTATACATAAAACCATGGAAATCGAAAACAAACAAGAATGTGCATAATTCAATTATTTACATATTTCAGCGTAAATTTCAATAAACATGTAGGTAAGTCGAGGGATAAGTGTACTTGAAAAATAACAAAATCATTTGATCGTTAAAAATAATACTCTTTAGTTCAAAAATAAGAATAACTGCAATAAGGTGTCAGAAACGTTTTTAAAAACGGTGTTAATGAAACCTAGTGAATATGTATAACGACTTTGAAGTCCATTGATTATTATGGGGATCTTAATAACCTTTCTTTCGCCCGGTGAGATAATGAGAAATTAGTTTCCTACAAACTGAGCAACTAATTAATTGCATAAAAAGGTTTTTTCCAAGGCTATATTAACTTTAACAATCTTATTTTTTGTGCTAATAAAGTTAAATAGTCCGAACTTGAAACTGGGAATGTTATTTACATAAGTTTTTGTTCTTATCATCAAGTAGCGTATATCAAATCAATAAGGTAACAATTGTTATGATAATGACGTAATATTGCATATTGTTTTAACTTCAATGCAAATCAAGGGTTAAGAAATGCCATGGTAAATTTAATATTACTTTAAGAACTTTATTTTGCATTTTTTTTGCTTATTTCCATACTAGACCTTTGATTAGTATCATTTGCAGACAGGCAGGGGAAGTAATTTTTCTTATTAGCGTTTTAAAAATTCAGATGTAAAACTTTATCAAAGTAAGCAATCTCCCTTAATGTTTTTGTTATAAGATCTAAAATCCTTAGTTAATATGGAAATCGCAATTACGAATGGATTGAGTGTGTGCTCGGTGATTTTCCGCCGCAGCAATTAAGTAGCCAGCCCCTTATTTGTACAATTTTTAATTTGATTCTGCAATTACGAAACCGCAGCAGGAAGGATTGCAACTGTGCCGCAAGTATCTGATTATAGTCAGCAGCGGGCGTGATGCTGCGTTCTTGGAGCAAAATCTGAGTCCATAGACGCGATTTTCTGCGTTTCTTGGCCCGATAAGCAGGCAAGTGACACCGAACTCAATGCAATTTTATTTAATTGAAACAAAGTTGGAGTAAAGTAGGAATGTTGTGTCACCAGTGGACCGAGTAATTGCTGTGACATCTTAAACCGAAGCGATATCAAATTATCGTCGAAGGCTGGCTCTGGAGTGTACTAGCCCCTCGGATCACCTTGCGGTGAGGTACTTTCTAGCCTGCGACGGCAACTAGTCAGGTGATATAACTACAAAAGCTAGTGGCTCGAGAGTGCGCGGGGGCCTTTAGTAGCTGCGATTGGAACTTTCTTTTGTTTTTCTTGTCGACTTTTCCTCTGCAACAAAGTGTCGAAGACGTTGGCGTGCAAAATGCAATTGAACCTTTTTCTGCTAATTTCCTACCCTTTCGGAATAAGAGGAGCACGCTGCGGTTACAGCTTTAAGTCACCATAATAAAACATGGAAAATATCATTCTGCGGTCGACGTTTCATTCGAGAGCGAAACATTATTAACTATTAGAACATCGATGCTGGCGAATTTGGAGCAAAAACGCAAGGGTGTCGATCGCATTATTTGGCCATCGTAAACTTTTACACCTCATGAAATGCTCTCGATGGACAGATTTACGAGGAACGTTCAACAGATATCTGAAACAAACAGAATATTTTACGAGCTGGCAGATGATATGCGGTTTTAAAAGTGCACCGATTTTACAACGCAAAAATTAAACATTAATCGCAGCTTTATTCTGCTTCAAAACAAAGAATAAGTCTTGGTTGCAATCGAACATTTATCAACTGTTTTATTGTTACTTGCGGAACGACATGACTTAAGTAATTTATTGAAATTACATATTTATTATATCAAGCAAATTGGAACTACAAAAAATAAATTATATGTAGGTATATTAAAATATCCCAGTAAAAATAAATATCTCTCATTCACTTGATACAAATTATGGGTGTTTTATAATTACTTAATTATTATAGTTATTTTCCCTAAACAGGAAAAAATTTTTTCAATTGAAAATGAAGCACCTTCGTTTGTTGGAAAAGAACACGATTATCTAGCTAGATCATTAAAAAATAAACCTAAACTATAAATAGCTTTGGCCGAAAATTTTAAATTTTTATTTTGGTATTGCTTTTGATCTAATACTTAGAATTTTCTAAAAATGCTCTACTCTAATATTTGCTGGAATACAATCGATGCAGTTTTTTTCATTTAAATATTTAAATACAAAAAACAGGCTTGTTAAGAATAATAGTTTTGCCAAATTCTAAAATCGTTGCAATGCTATGATTATATTAACTGATGAAATTTTAATTGTATATAAAATAGATTTAATGCAATATATTTTATAAAAATGTAAGCTATTATAAAAAACGTATAAAGTAAATGAAAAAATGACCAGTGTCATCTTTAAAAAACCAAATATTAACTTTTCGGTTTTATAACAGCTTTTTTGAATCACTTTATAAATCCCACCCATTAATCTATCACAGCGCCATCTTCCAGCTCAAATAACAACAAATAAAACTAATCATCGCCATGTTTTACGCAAATGCCAATCGGTGAACTGTCATTAGCTAGGAAAACACTTCGTGAGTCTGCTTATGCGTGGTTTAATTAGACATTAGTCGCTTAATTCTATTCCAAAAGTGTAAAATCATTAAAAATGACAACAGCAGCCAGACCGACTTTTGATCCAGCCCGCGGAGGGAGCGGTAGGGGCGAAAAAGATCTGAGTGCGCTGAGCAAACAATACTCCAGTCGCGATCTGCCCAGCCACACAAAACTTAAATACAGGTGAGCGTCCAAAATCAACTAATTAATGCTTGATTTCAAGTAATGACTTTATTTAAACACAGGGAGCCCGGCCAGGGAACCTCCGAGGAACTCCGTGCCCGAGACTTCCGTAAAGAACTTGAGGAGCGTGAGCGTGATGTCCGGCCAAACAAAACCCTGCCACCGATAGTCCGAAAAGCCATCGAGGCCAACAACAGCAGCAGCAGCAAACGCCCAAAGTTAGATCAGGTAAGTGCTCAAATGAGGCGCATATTTTTATATTAACTAACGTACTCTGCAGATTCCAGCTGCAAATCTAGACGCTGACGATCCAGTCGACCCAGAGAGCTCAGATGACGACGATTCAGACGATGATACCGCCGCACTTTTGGCTGAGCTGAACAAAATTAAACAGGAACGAGCTCAAGAGACAGCCAAGAAGGAAAAGGAAAAGAAGCAGGAGGAGGAGCGAATCCGAATGGAAAACATCCTCTCGGGAAATCCTCTTCTGAACTACAGCTCCGGGGCAAAAACAGACCTCAAGGTGAAGAGGAGGTGGGACGACGATGTCGTTTTCAAGAATTGCGCTCGCACCGAACCCGAGAAAAAATCACATTTCATAAACGACTCCCTGCGCTCAGAATTCCACAAAAAGTTTATGGAAAAGTATATTAAGTAGTTATTTAGGATTTTTTGAATAAAGTGGTCGGCTCTTCTGAAATAAATTTAACTTTAAAAAGAGTTTTTGAATTTAATCTTTCCTATACATTTTGATAATAAGAGAAGAATAATTCATCGTAAGCAAGAACCATTATATAGAAATTCAGAAACGCTAAAAAGTATAAAAATACATAAATTTAATAAGAAATACTATACAATAAAAAATAAAAATATGTATTTGGAAGTCCAGATTATCTGCTAAAATATGCACTATCAAAACATTAACATCTCTTAAATTTCAAGAAAGCGAAACAAATATATATGTATGTATATAAAAATATGTATTTTGAAATTGTATTTAAAAATGTTAATATTGCAATAGAAAAATAAAAACGTTAATTTAGATAGAGCGAGTCCAGTTTCAACCAGAATTCTAAAAATAGGCAAATAGTTAACTTTGCTAATTTTGAATAATAAGTTTGTATAATACCTACTAGTTTCGGAGCTACATAAATACGAAAAAACGAATCCATTTTCGCTCATTTTGAAGAAAAGAGGCGCGCTCGTTCCCAATGAAGCCCGTGTTAAAAAGAGAAAAAAGCGTTTAAAAAAATTGATGTTTTTACAAAAACTTGATACCTTTTCGTTGCATGTTAATTGCTATTTATTCAACAACAAAATTGTTATATTGTTGTTATCTTTCAACTTGTAAAGCTAAGAATGAAATTTCAAATATAATAGAAATGAATGCACTTGTATTCTGGCACGTAAATGAAGATTACAAGAAATAAAAGTAATTGATATAGGCTACTGGGGCTTTTTTATATTTTTTTGATGGAAATATTTATAAATCAATATTTCAGTATTTTCCTTTAAATCGAGGCAAAATCGTTTGGAATGAGATGTTGTTGTGTCTCACCGACGCTACTGTCGCATTGTTTTTGGTGGGCACTGTACGTATGGCAATGCTTTTAGAAAGTGACAGGTGGCGACGCAAATACACAGCTGATTAATTTCAGAACAAAAACAAACATCGATAGGTGCAAAGGAAATCAGTTGCGTAGTGAATTACACCCACAATTTAACAGTTCTGTGACAGAGAGGAAATAGTTAACATCCAAAAAGTATTGGATCAGGCAATGTGATTTGTTTGCTAGCGGTTTCACAACAATGGAAGCTGCTGGAGATAAAAATTCCTCCACTCTCGAAGGTAACGTAGCTGATTCTGTAATCGGCGGTGTCTGTCGCCTAGGAGGCGTTATCTCGACCGCGAGCGGTCTTGCGATGAGATTGAGCCTCCTTAGCATTTGCTATCAACGGGCTCTCAAAGTCGCTCAGCATTAGTTCCGAAAAATCGGTTTCTAGTCGACATGCTCGATTCGAGGCGCGAGTGGCCATGACACAGGATAATTTGATTTTGTGCTACAATCTGTTGAGGTGTAAGATAATTGAATTGTTCTTAAAATAGCCGGGGAAAGGATCCCGTGCACAGTGTCGGTTAGGAAATCATCGCAACAAGAAGAGGTCACTGCAAAAGTGCCCCTTCCCAAGTTTCGCAATGTTGCGGTATCACGCGTAGAAAGCGAATTTGATCTGGCGGTCGAGTGAATCATAGATTGCCTTTGTTTTATGCCGCCAACCAGATTAAATTAGATCATTTCTGACTGTTATCGATTTCCGCCCTTCCTATAAATAGCATCCAGCTGAATTACGCCTCCGAGCCTTTTTACAGGAATTCTGGGCGCACGCATGTCTTTTTTGAGCCTCCTCCAGTGCCCTGACTTCTGACGGGGTCGAGTTTCTAGACCGAGACTTGTTTATCTGTTTACCGCTTTGAGCCCGCTTCGTAATAACCAGGAAGCCGGAATCGATTGATGGAAACAGACTGCGAAACTGGTGCAATCCTCTCAGCCTCAGCCCATAAAACAGGTGAAACTGAAATTCGATAACTATAGCTTGCCGGCTTGTTCGGGTGCCCTGGTTCATTTCTGCATTACAACATTACAAAGCTATTTTGTAAGTGAAGCACGGTCCATTGTCTCGAATTACATTAATCCTTTCTCAATTTAAATTAAAGCTATATATCGATCAGAAATTTGTTCAAAGTTATTTTATTGAAATTCATGTTTCTTTTATTATCTGCTCTGCAGTTAAAAACAATTAGTTATGAGAAACATTTGTTTATTTATTTTTATTTATTTATTTATTAGCCAATAGACAACCGCCCTCACATGAACATAAGAATTATATGTAGTTATGAAATGGTGAAACACGTTTTACTGTTTATCATTTTCTAAATACTTCACAATCGTACGGGAAAAATTTCAATCAGGAACCAAATTTCAAAATAAATCCAGTTTTCCAGACTATCAATTGCAGAAACCCACAAAAAAAACTGCAAAAGGAAAGACAAGTCATATTCGCAATTCAAGCCAAACAAAGACTTGAAAAAACTCAACTAAATAAGTACTCGATTTCAACTACAAAGTATTTTCTATCGTTTTTGACTATTTAAATCATAAAGTAAAAAACCCTGTATTTTAAATTTCTTTGTATATTAAATTTTAAGATACTTAATTAGAAGAAAACAAAATGTAATTAATGTGAACAGTTCGATATTTAAATAAATAAATAAGATACATGAAATTTTACATACAGTTGATCAGGTATGTACATACAATTTTATTTTATATAATACATATATTAAAGAGTGGTTTGGTATTTGCATATATAGTAGTGAAGTGATGGCCATAGAAAATAAAGAATATAAAGCTTATACCATATATTAGACATCCAGCAAGCAAGGCTCTTTTGGAAGTGAAATCATTCATATTAATAAAATTACATACTTTACGAGGATGAATCAATAATTATCTGGAAGCAGTAAAAAAAAAAGCAAACAGTGAAATCATTTTCTCACATGATCTCTGTTTTTCAATGCTTCAATTCGATCGGCAAACAAACAAACAAAAATGTGTTTTGTATTCTCTAAAACAAAATAAAATTTTCGTCTTCTTGTTTCTTATTCTTCTATCTATCTAACGCTGGTTTAAAATCAAAAATTATGTTAGCAAATTATGATATTGTACGGTGCAATTGAGAAGCTGAATCGTTAATCTTTCGATAAATTTCTGGAACAGTAGGCCTTATTGTCGAATCTATTCTAAACGAATCGAAAAGAGCTTACAAAAGCCTCACAAATTCATTTTAGTTGCCTTTGATTTCAATTAATTTTTCCGCGAATAACGTCAAAATAATTCGAATTGATTTTTCTATCGGATTATTTTAACTATGTACTTTGAAAGAAACAATTAATTGAAGTCAAAGGTTACTTATATAAATTTATGAGAATGTTAGCAATTTTATTTAGGAATTTTTGTCCAAAAAGGGCTTTTGCAAGCTCTTTAATTATCCTATTCGAACGGATTCGGTAATAGAGGCCATTAATTTTTTCCAAAAAGGTTTTGGGTAACTTAAGAATCTTTATTTATAAACGAGCTGAATGTTTATTCTCCAGAGAATTTTATTCACCTTTCACCGTTAGAAAATGTTAACAAAACCCGGGCAGTCTCTATTTCGAAGTTGATTATCATAGTACTATTACTACTCACTGTTAATATTACCTTTAATATTATAGAAATCAGAAAAATACCGCGAATTATTAGTTCTTAAGATGTGAAATTATTTCTTACTACTTGCAATCAAAACCAAATTATCCTGCACACAAAAGTTCAAGTCAGATCAAAATGTCCAAATTTGTCGGTTTTGCTCAAATCTTCGGTAAACAACAACATAAAAATGAACAGGAAATTCATAACGCTGGTTAAAAAAAACGTTTTACTACTTCTGAATGGTTTCCATAATCTCCGATTGTTTTCAGATGCACTCAATCATTTATTTGAATGCCTCAATGATAAAGAAGATCAAGTTCGACATGCTATTGAAAATTCCCTGACCAAAATTGTTGAAAAGCGCCCGGATGAGGCTCTTTTGCTACTTACTGAATACAGATCAAAACATCCGAAACTAAATGAGCAGGCAGTGTCTTTGCTTTTGAGGTACGTGCAAGAAAAAATAATAATCTGTTTATAGTCCAATCAAATAAGATGAAAAATGATCACAGGGTCGTTGAAAATGTGGCGATATCAAAAGGTCCGGATATCAGTGACGAAATCCTTCTTAAAGCTATCGCTTTTGCTGTTAATGAATTAACAAAGTCTAACGATCACACTCCTGCTGTTCAAGTTCCTTCCTTGGAATCTTTGGTAGCTTTTGGTAGGCATCATTGCGATAAGGTAAGTAATTGAATGTTTATTTCTTTTTTAGAAAATAAGAAGGAAATCAATGTTTTGAAGGTGATGGAGGCTCTAATAAATCATACTAAGGAGGGTACAGTGGCTCATTTCATGATAATGCACTGCATGGGGACATTGGCTGTGACCAATGTTAAAGGTGTAATGCCGTACTTAAAGAGTATCCTTGGAACTCTTTTACCTAATTTGGGATCAATCAAACAGGATCATATAAAGCAAGCCTATGCTTTTGGTAATGAAATAATTTTTGTAGAAAATAAAATAGAATTTAAATATTCTAAACTTCTAAGATTAATAAATAGATTTATAAGCAATAATTAACAATAATTTAATTTGATTCACAGCAATCGGTAAGTTTTGTGAAGCTCTATTAGAATGCGGCGCTGATAACACTGAAGACGTCGAAGAAACATGCACAACTGAAATATCTGTTGCTTATGATGTTTTACTTAATCAATGGCTGCATAATCGTGAACCTAAAGTTTGTATGGATATTTTGCAAGCTCTGGGAAGCATGTATCCACTTCTTCCAGTTGATAAAATCCAGGAACAATCATCAAAACTTATTCACACAATTTTGAGTTTAAGTCGACGATCAATTGATCGTAATTCAGTAACACAATTTTTGGCATCGGTATTGAAAACAAATGTGCAAATTCAACCTTCCTCTCTCGATGCAATTGCGGACAATTTAATTACAAGTTTGTTTGACCTCCTTTGCGTGTATCCAGACTATGAGAAACCGCAAACAGTAAAAGGACATTACGAGGTTCTCAGATGTTTTCAATTATTAGCAGAGATATATGGAGGAAAAATCATGGAAATGCTTCTCATTCAGCTGAGAAATAACAATGAACGAGATCGTATAAAAGCTTTGCTGGTTCTAACTCATTTAACGAACTCATCAAGCGAATTTATAGATTCATCAATACCTTCGTTTATTGAAGTTCTGAAACAAATGATCCTAATTGAAAAATCAATAAAAATGAAGATGACTCTACTTAAGACAATAAACGCACTAGCGCAAAAATCCTTTATAAAAGACAAAGAGTTTGTATGGTTTATAGCTCGGTATTCCTGCAGACACACGAAACCAAATAGTGAACACGGTCATCCGGATGAGTACAACGAGTTCATGCAATCTTGCCAGAACTCTTTATCTATGTTATCAACAACTTGTGGAACTATGGACGACCTTTTAAAAAGAGAACTTCTGAATTATGTCCTCTTAATCGACTATACCGACATTTCTAGCACTATAATGAAATGTTTGGCTAATTTATTTTCAAAACACTGTGGAATCGAATTTGATGTTAATTCAAATAGTGAGGAGGATGAAACTAAAATACATTATGTTCCTAGTCCAGAAGCCGTTTTCGCTCGGTGTATTACTCTCATGGGCAATTTCAAGGAAGTTCAAAGAATTTCTAATATTCTATCATTTTTAAAGAGCTATTATCCGAATATAAGTCCAAGATTGGATGAACTGTGGAAGCATGCTATACCAGATTTACTATTGTGTAACGGCAGGGAGAAACTATTTCTAGACAATCTTCTTATTTTTATAACAAATACTATTGAATGCGTTAAGGGTGATTTCGCTGAGAAATTGGTAAATAAATTGACGGAGCAAATAATCATGTATCCTGTACAAATACCTGCCAGCGAGTTTATTATTCCAAATCTGACCATTGAAAGAGGCATGCTTCTGAAGGCTATGGGATTGTGCCTTTGCAATGTTTGTGAAATTCAGACAATTGAAGCAAAAATCGATCTGATAATTGCCTCCGCAAAGCAAGAAAAGTTAGACAAACACGTTCCTCACTCTGAATTCGAACATAAGCTTGTAGATGCAGCAAAAGCGCTAGGATATATATCGAGGAGCCATTTGAGTATCGTATTAAAAAAACTCTCCACTCTTGCGAATCTTGGTAGTAAGAAACCTCACGGAGGATTTTTTAGCAATTTACATTTTATGAAAGACTCGGCAAAGGAGAGTGAACACTACAAAATTAATTTACTCGTGTTTGAAGCTTATGGCCATGTTATTGAAAATGCTAATCCCGCAGATTCCCTAAAAGACATTGATGATACGATGATAAGCTTCTTACTTAAACAGCTCACAGAAACAAAAGACCAAACAATGAAAAAGGTCATCTTAAATACTCTGATGAGTATCTGTAATCAATTCATTAAATCAAAAGAACTTAACTACCAAATGAAAATGAGATTTGATATCTTAAAGCAAGCATTGCTAATTCCAATTGAACCACCTTTTGAAAATCTCCCTTTATTTCCAAATATTCTAAAGCTTGCAACGCTCTTAATTAAAATTGAAAATGATGAACGGATGGATTTGAGCGGTTTCCTAGACGTATCATGCAAAAATTTCTTCTCCTGTGCACAGAATTTGAAGACAAAATTTGATTCCCAAGAAGAGGATGAAAAGAATAGCTATCTGGCTCAGTACTTGAACCAATCCTTACCAGAGCTCAATCATTTTGTTAAGGTCATCATAGAAAGCGATCCAAGTCCTGCTTGTCTTGATGAAGTTATATCAATTCTTGAATGCTGGATAAAAGACCATAATAGCGAAGTTCGCATTTGTGCAGGTCACGTTGTTAACAGCTCGCTGGAAGTTTATATAAAATCAATGAAAATCGGTTGTGAGGCACCCTCTAAATTCAATCAAACTGGTCAGATTTTAGGAAAAGTAGTTCCAAGGTAAAAAAGACAAAATTACAATTTTCGAAAAGTTTTTTAATATACATATATTTGGGTGGTAGATGTATTGATTCTAATGCTACAGTGCGACAAACATCAGTAGACATTCTGCAAAAAGTTTTGGAAATTTCAAATATCTACGAGACGCTTACAATTCCAGACAGTAATGTTGATTGGGTCAGGGATTTAGACCGAGTTAAAGATGATATTACTACGGATGACCCAAAGGAAATTTATCAACTAGCAGGAGAAATCGCTCGTATTATTGCTATGCGAGTATCTAATTTTCAGTATTTACAGTTTTGGTAATTTGATTTAATTGATTTTTCTATAACTGTAATTGATTTATGTAATGTTATTTTTTTCAAGTAAAACCCTTTTGTACTGTCTTAATGATCCGGAGCATAGTTCAGCAATTGGGGCATCAGTTGTTCTTAAGTTTTTCGTGCAGCAAAAGGGAGCAGAATTGTTTCATGCTATTCCTGAAATAGTCCAAGAAAGTTTAGAGGTAATTAAGTAGATTTCGATATTTTGGTAGCAAGATTTGGCTACGAGATCATACATCAGAGATTGTGGATTTAATTCCTACCTTATTCCTATTTGTTTTTGTTATATTTCTTCATATCAAAAATAATTTTATAGGCAATTAGCCACTGTGAAATAACACGAGCCAAAACTGGGGTTCTGAAGGCATTAGTGGCACTTACAAAACATCACCCGAAATTAGTGTGCAATGAGATGTTGTCGCAACCTATACCATTTGAAGAGTAAGCGTTTAGTTCTAATTTAATTTAATATTTACCATTTTTATATTCTTAGCTGCGTTGTTGAATACTGGCAAACAATTTGTATTGATCTAGAACTTACAGGAACAATTCTAGATAATTTCTTAGCCATTTTATCGGCTTCGTGCTTATACGAACAAAATGATGTAAAAGAGGAAAGACAAAGAATTGCAACATCTCAACCATTCGCAATTTTCTGCGCATTAAAAGAGATCTTTCCATGTCAAGATATAAAGACCGTATGCATGCTAGAAATTGAATAAATTAAATTAAATAACCTTATAATTTACAGGAACTGAAGCACAAATTTCCTGAATTATTTACAATGCTTTTAACATCACTGGCAACTTACACTAATTTAGCACCGCCCATGCTTACTGCCAAAACATCTAATGCTAAAGTACATGGTACTAATGAAAAATCAAAGTACGGATTTGTGCCTAATAAAGATGTAGTCAAAATGAATCCATGTCAAGTAGTTCTCGACGCGTTTAAAGCATTTTTAATAAATTTGGAAATGGAACAGATAGAAACTGCGCTGATGGCTTGTAAAGAATTGGCCTCAAGCACTAATTTAAGCAACTTTATAGACATTTTAACACCTATGGCAGTCGGTGTGGTAAAGCAGTTCCAAATTGGATCTAGTGTTATGAAACAAATCGTTACCGCTCTTAGTAAGTATGTGGCAAGCCCGTACGATGGACAAAGGATTGCTTCAATTGGATTGTACTCTCAGGTAAGTTATTATGAATTTAATTATTATTTTAAAACATTTTTGTGTAACATGTTATGTAAAGATTTTCAAAATACAGTATATTTTATTTTTATAGTATATTTTTTTATATAGTATATTTTATTTTTAAATGTTCGTCGAATTAAACAAGTTTTATACTTTTAAATCAAATCAGTTGGTGCCCCTTAAACCCACTGGAGAAATATCATCAGTTATAATGCTTCATCTAAGCTCATCTTTAAGCGATCCAAATCCTATTGTTCGAGGACTATGCATCAGAGGTCTCGCTTTTGTGGGCAATTTAACTGAGCATGATATTGATAAGTATTCAGAAACAGCTATAACCGCTTTGTTGAAGGGAATCGATGATTACAACAGGTAAATAGTATTGTTAAATTTTAATTTTTATTCATTTATTTAACATAATTTTCAGCGATTGTTTAATAAATATCCCATTGGAAAGTAAAAGGGGTCTATCACGAATCTTGCAATCCCTACCAACTGATCGCGTGGAGTCCTTCCATATTTCCTTGGCAATCAGAATACGCCCATTCTTTGAAAATTCTTCTACTGAAATAAGGGAGGCTGCAATCCTACTTTTTGGAGACTTATGCGAGTCTAAAATGGAAACAATATCAGATGGAAATCTGTCGCCCAATTGCTCTTCTGAAGCCCTAAGAGAACAACTGTTCGCCAATTTCTTTTCATTGCTCTTGCATTTAAGCGAAGTTGACCAAATTATTGTCAGGGTGCGTAATTATAGTTTATATGCCGACTAACTTAAAACATTTTTTTATTCCAGGCTTGCAAAGTTACATTGCGAAAAGTGTGCGTTTTAATTAATGCTCCAAAAGTAAACGAAATGGCACAGAAACATTTGCTGGAACACGGGCAACTTAATTTCAGTGTATTTGTTGTTGATTTTGTGAAGCTAATTGTATGTTTTTTATGTAACAATTACAGATCATTGTTATATAGTTTAAAATTTTTTAGGGGACTGAACTCCCTGAACACATTCAGGATTTTATTGAGTCCTGCATACCATTCCTAAAGAGCCATTGGTCTGAAATTAGAGCTAATGCAGCCATTATAATTGGTAATTTAGAGTTTTATATAAATTTATATTTTACTAAAACATTTTTTAGGTATCCTGCATAACTTTTTACAAATTCACAATCAACAAACTGAGGCCGTGGGACACAAGTTGGCCGTACTGCTGAAAGATGAAAATTCTAATGTAAGGCTGAAGGCTGCTCTTGCTTTAGGATACTTTTTCGGTGATTTGTAATAGAGCCATTTTTTTGGCAATCATCTAAGTTATATCGGGTGTATTCATTCATTGTTGTTGCTCATTTAAATATTTTATTTGTTATTATATTGTCTTATTCTTGCACTTCTATATGTGATACAAATAGTTAAAGTGAAAATATCTTAATCGTAAAAACACTGGGAATTTTTGATGTAATGGTATTAAATATCAATAAAAGAAATATATACATGCAAATTTAATTTTGTAAATTTGTGCAGTCGATGAACTTCACGCCTAGATTTCAAAGTTATTATGAATAAATTTATGAAATTTTATAGCTGCACAGGATAACATAAGAAAATTGGATAAATTACGCAATAAAAGGTGTCTTTTTGAAAAAGAAATTATATTATAGAACAAATATTTACTAATTACATTTACATTAAATATTAACAAACGGAAAATATTGAATTCGGCCACTTGACCAGCCTATCGTCAAAACGCTGTCTGAATTTTTCCTATTTTTGCTTTGAAAGCAGATGTGTGAAGGATATTCGGTACCAATCCCTGTCAGGAAGCAGGAAGGTGCAACATTAAGGCTATGTTTATTGATGGACGTTCCGAATATAGCAACGCAAGGGCTATCCTTAAAGATAACAGCCAAATAATGGCCATTGGGATCCCAAGAGATTGCTTGTGGCAAACCACCAACCTCCCGATAACCTATTATAACTTTCGTAAGATCAGCGATTGGGATAGCTTGTTTAGGTAGACATGATGCTGAAAAAGAATTAAGCGTAAAAGTTATTCTAATTTAAATTTGTATGTTTTTTCTGAACTAAATGTATATGCAAAATAAGCATAAAGATTTGTAGGCAGCATTATACAAAATGGCAGTAGACTCAATTGCCAGTTTACCTGTAGCATGCCTTTCTATTTTCTATAGGCAAATAAGCTTGTGGTACTTCTTATTGTAAAATACACAATGCGCTAGGAATGCCGGCTTAAAAAGTGTAAATTAAAAATAATAAAGGCAAACTTACTGGCAAAGAGCTGCTCATCCACAAATTGCAATTTATAAAGCACCGATTCTTCTGAAGTTACAAATAATAAACATGATCCGCAAGGCGACCATGTAGCAGACTGAATATGACCTCTCGGAATAGTCCACCGCTCAGCAGTCCAGTTATCAGTTGCCCAAACACGAAAAACATTCCCTGCTGTTGCTGAAAATAAGTACGATCCATCTGGCGACCATTTAATCAAGGAGCAAAGTGGACCGACTCGCTTCAAAGGAGTAGATACACTTTGGTCTACATCCCAAATTAAAACATTTGTGTCTCCTATGCTTGATGTAGCCAACAAACAGCCATTTGGGCTCCAATCAATTGATGTTACAGGACTGTGATTAGGACTGCAAAATTAGTAAGATAATAATTAAAATAGAATTCAAATTAATACAAGGCCCTTTCGATTGAAACTTACTGTTTTAAAAGAACAGCTTGCGAAAGTGGTCGCGTGATGTGCATGTTGTTATCCATAGTCCAAAGACAAACTCCACTTTGACAACCGACTGCTATTTCTCCAGCTGAAAAAGGCCTCCATGCCATGGAAGTTATGCATTTTTGGTTCGCGCACTGCAAATCATAAAATTACAAGGTGTAGGGGCATTTTACTCTTTCGTTCTACCTTCAGAATAGGCACAATTGCGGGTTCATCTGTGTAAATCCTGATAACATCGTCAGAGCCTGCAACAGCAATCTTGAAGCAGTTAGGGTGCCAGACCAAGCCCCTTATGTAACTTTTTGTCCACTCCCTGAAAGTGAAATGTTTTGGAATGTTCTAGTTTTAAATTAATGTAAAATTATTACTCCGAAATGTCAGACTACAAAAGGGCAAGAGATGAGGTACAACTTGAACTTAAATGAATGCTTAAAGGTCCCGAAGAAGTTCAAGTTGACTTACCCCAGATCCAAACTATTTTTCATACATAAATAAAAAACAAAAAGGATTTCGCCTTTACTGAGTAATAAAAATGTCCGTTAATTACACATTCAGAGACCTTTAAGGAACGAAAAAAATGATGTTTTTCTATTCCGAACAACGCAAGATAACCAATTGAATATTACGAATTTGCAGTGTGGAAAAAAACTTTTCAGCTTAAAATTAACATGTTCTACTAAGTACATATGTATTATTATTGGATAAAACTTTTAAAAATACGTAAAAAAATTAGATGGCAATAGCATAACTATGAATAGCATGTTTCAGATCTTTAAATTCCACACATGTATATTTGTTTAAAAATATGTATAAATTAATTATATGTATAAATTAAATTGGAAATCTTATGTTGCGAAGACGACGCCAATCTTACCTAATTTCTGAGTATTTTGCAATGCTTGCTGCTCCTTCCTCCTTTAGATGAGGCATTATCATCACCCGAAGTTTTTTAAGGAATTCTAACGAACGGTGCAAATATTCGGCAGCAGAACTTATGAGCAGACTTGCCGCAGAAGTCTGGGGGCTCCGAGCCTCGTTCAAAGCTTCGTTGAAGCCGCTTTCAAAAAACGTCCGAGTGATCCTCTTGATTACGTGCTCATCCACGGGAACCATGACCGTCTTCCAGTGGTCCGATGATCTGGAGGAGGGTGTGTTGAACATCTCTCGGTTCACATTTATTTCTGGATAGAACTCCAACTGAAAACCGGTCCTCCGTTTCAAAGCCATCCTAAATTAAAAATGTATTTCAGTGCACTTACTATGTACGAGTTTCCTGTGATCTCCCGAATGGGAACTTCGCACAGTTTCCCATCTTTTTCACAAATTGGAACCTTGCCAGGAGATGCGAAGCTGGACAAATTTTGTAAGGAAACCATTGTTAAACAGAGATTTGATTAATTATTCATAGAATCTTAATGGTTAGGATGCGGTGATTGTTTTAAATCAATATTTTTCTTCCTTTAGAGGTATTAGCGGGCAAGAAACACTCGTCTTCGAGTATCTTTAACCGAAACCATCTGACTTCAGTTTTAAAATCGGCCTTAACCTCACTCTGGCCTCAAATTCCATAATTTAAAGAACTGTCAAAAAGTTTATAAAATAGGATTCTGTAAATAACAAAAATTGTTGATTTAGACACAACTAAACTAAAACCGTAAAATGTTTACTATTGTACTTTAAGTTGAATTCTTAATCGTCTTCTGTGAATTTTGAATATAATTGAATTTTGTATATCCTAGTATTTCAGAACGTTGATAATTTCTCATCCGTGGATCCGTGGATCCGATCGTCTTTTGCCACCCCTCGCATAAGAAATTTGACTGTGCTGAGTTCTACTGTCAACACTAGAAAACGTCACCTTTGTATCTCTGCGGGTGAATAGCCACTCACTGGTCAGTCTGCCTCGAAAAATAAACATCTCAGCGATAAGCCCGATTGTAGTAGCTTAATCGACTAAAACTAGAAGATAACAATTCGCGGTCAGTTCTGTTTACGAGTGATAACAAATTTTATGTAACTTTTGTTTACGTTCCATGCAAGGTCGACGAGGGCAACATCGAAACTGGGGCACGTGAACTAGAAAGAGGGCCGCGTCCAGTTCCGTGTCTGGTGCCACATGGCTTTATGACTTGCCCGGAATTTGCAGACTATTTTGGTTCGAGGGAGCACTTTGTGAGGTCGAATCACAGGGCGGAGTACGCAACAAACAGCAGCAATGAGCCTGACGGGGGGTGCTGCACAGTGGATCACGCTGGCCTCCAACCTCAATACCCACTACAAGTCACTTTTCCACTCCGGGGCGCTCCTGGGCGGCCTGAATGAATTGAGGAGCTGTGATTTGTTGTTGGACATTTCGCTGCTCGTGGAGGGTGAGACTTTTAAGGTGAGTTTTATTGATTTTTCGGTTAGGCAACAGGCAAATCACAGGTGTTGGGAAATAGAACCTACAAACCAACTTCCCACCGTAGCAGCATAAAAAATACATTTATTTAGAGAAATCCTCAGGTGCAATTATCTTTAATAATGCTAGGTCAGGTTCCCCGATGGTCTGCACTTAACGAAGAAGTCATCCTTTTTTGATCTAAGAAAGTAAATTCGTTCTAATAATATTTTAAGCGTGAATGTTTATAATTCGCATTTCGCTTGGTTATATGAAATCAACATATTATAACTTAAGATAATTAATTACCAAGCTAAACCAATTTAATCCGGGTAGTTACATAGAGCAATTAATAATTTAAATATATATAAATATAATAATTTTTTTTGCGGTATTTAAACTAATTGTGATGACCTAGTAATATAAAGTATTTGATTATGTTTCTTATAGCAGCAGTACAAAACTTATTCGAGAGGTAGAGTAGATTCAATTTAAATGATAAATTAAAGTTTTGTTTTTGATATCTCTCTTTAAATTCTTTATTGCAAGTAAATGGGTACTTATTTATTATTTTAGGCCCATAGAGCCGTGTTAGCTGCCTGTAGCGATTACTTTCGAGCAATGTTTACGGAACCAATGAAAGAAGCCCATCAAAGTGAGATATGCTTAAAAGGAGTAACTGCCAAAGGAATTGAACTTTTGATAAACTACGCATATACATCATGCTTAGAATTAAGCTGGAATAATGTCCAAGATATTTTGGCGGCTGCCAGTCACGTTCAAATGGAGGCCGTGGTCGGAGCCTGTTGCCACTACCTTGAAGAACAGATCGACTTACAGAACTGTGTTGAGATAGCAACAATAGCCGAACTCTATTCATTGGAAAAATTAAAACAGGAAGCTTATAGATTTATGTGTGGACATTTAACAGAATTTGCGCGATCCGGGGAAATTGATGATCTTTCGTGGGAGCAGCTTGAGCACTTAATTGGCTGTGATTATCCTGTTGATTGCTCAGAGGAAACAGTTTTGCTTATTGTATTAAGTTATTGTTCAAGCCAGAACATTGATATGAAAATAGCGGAAAAACTTTTGGAGCAGATAAGATTTGTAGAAATCAAATCGGAGGAGTTGGAGCGAGTGCTGCATCCTTTTTCAACAGTGGCGCAAGAATTGTATAGGAAGACTATGTTGATATCGAATGCCCACAATAGATCCTTGTTTCAGCAAGGTTCAAAGCAGCTCCTTGATACGCCCGCTGGCTACAATGAACTTACGAATTCACGAGGCATGGAGCTAGCTCTGGTGAAGATAGGCGGGTTTGGTACCGATGGAATAACGAATAAAATCACTTACTACCTGCCGAGCAGAAAGAAATGGCACAATCTCACTGTGATTCCACATGTTGAGCAGTGCAACTATGGAACGGCCGTGCTGGGTAATGTTCTTTATGTTGTGGGCGGATGCTATGACGTGTGCTTAAAGGAATATATACATCCGTTTGGTTTCCGGTATTGTCCAACCAGAAATCGTTGGAGCACAATTGCCCCCATGCAGCAAGATAGATGCCGGTTTTCTTTAAATGCTGTAGGAAATTATTTGTACGCTGTGGGCGGAGCCAGTGAAAACGAAGGCGAGGCGTGGCCTGTGGATGCCCAAATCTCAAACTGTGAGCGGTATAATTCGAACACTGATACATGGGAATATATTCCTGCACTACCTGAAAATCGATCCCAACATGCGGGATGCGCTTACATGTGCTTTGTCTATATCTCGGGTAAGTACAATCTAAATACCTGGGATAAATTGATTAAAACAATATTTTATATTCAGGTGGTTTGGATCGGCACAGAATTCTTTCGTCGTTTTGGCGATTCCATACATTCTTTGAAAAGTGGGAACAGCTTCCACCAATGTTAACACCTCGTGCTGATCATGTTATGTTGGTAATTAAGGATAATATTTATGTTTGTGGAGGTTGGTATGAGGACTTAAGTACAGAAACTAGATGCCTTGCCGAAACCATTGATGTTTATGATTCTGATTCAAAAACTTGGCAATTGGAAACTACAATTCCTAGTCCTAAGTACCATGCAGGGATAGTTGCCGTTGGTAAAAAAATTTATGTAATTGGCGGCATGGATTCAGATGCAATTTACGACAGAGCTTCGTCTGTTATTCAGTGCTATGATTTAGAATCGAAGGAATGGACTATTTTGGAAAGATACCCGCAAAGGGTATGGGAATGTACCTGCGTCACGTTATACGTTCCTCGTTGTAGAGAAGATCTGGAAGTTGTTGCCGAGAAGGAGGATTTATCTACATAGCAAAAGAGTTGAAGTGGTAGTGCCATATAACTTGAAATCTCTTGAGGCATAAGAACACCGCTGAGGTCTTTGCTTCATTATTTTTGTACTTAAAGTATTATTGTAAATTTTAACAATTTTGAGGCTGAGTTCTGGAGTGCTTTAGGAACAGAAGGCAGCTATAGAGATCGAGCAGCAATAAAACTGCTACATTTCGAACAAGATTGTTGCTTCTACACTTGGATTTTTCACCTATTGCTATTCTAATTTAATTGCTGCAGTATAAAATATTACGCTGAATTTTGTGTGCGCAACAACTTCGAATTCATTCAATAATTTGGTTGTGCTTCAATTACGATACTGCCTTTTCAGTTAAATTTAATTTGATCATAGATAAATCATTCACGTTAGATTAATATATCTTGTACATATTTCGTAATTTTAGATTCCGCACAACTTATTTTTGAAGCACCGTGCCCTATTGCAATTTTAATAAATTTTTATATGATTATAAGTGTTCGTGTTTTTGAATCCTGAGATCCTTCTTACATTTTTAGAGGGTTAGTCTGCTTTCTGTGTTCGTGGTGAATATTCATTATAAGAATTTTTAAAGAATTTAATTTTATCTTATTATTTTTGGAAAAAGTTTCTAGAGTATAGAAAAAAAAATTGAATCAATTCCGCTAATAATGATTCTGTAACATATTAAAGTGAGCGCCTTAGTTCATAATGTGTTGCGATTCAATACGTTAAACGCATTTAACTCAGAATAATATTTTTGAGTGGGCGCAATTTCGGGAAAACTTCTGAATTGATTTTAAAAATATTTTATTTTAATTCATTTATTATATATTTTTGCAGGCCTTAAAAGTATTTGATAGGATTTTTGAAGTAAACAATAGTTTTAGCTGCATAAATATCGTTTGTACCTTTATTAAATAAAAGTGTTCTAAACAATTGCAAGTAAATCGTGTTAAAAACGTAAATTATCTTTGTAATGAAGCTTACGTTAAAATTCTCGCTACCCCAGCACGGGTTGTATCAAAACAATGTTAATAGAAAAAATATCACATAAATAAAGGACTAGAACTGACTTGAAACGAAATGGTACACTTTGTGTTATCTTTAGCGTTAAATAGTTTCATAAATAATAAATACGTTCTAAATGCTGATTAAAAGCACAAATATAAGTCGCAATCATCCCAGTTATTCTAGGCGACTAAAATATCTTCAGGTAAAACTTCTGTGTCCAGCGATTTGTTTGATTTGAAGAAATAATTATCTCCCTGACTTGATACCTGCGACTTTGAACTGGATGTCATTGCGTCCAAGTCATCTAGATCTTGACTTCGCCGATAGCTGTTGGAACATCCGATTTATAGAACATATGTTAACATTTTAATTTTTTTTCGGCTTACCTGCTTACGGGGCGACTGTAATTAGATGAAGATGGACTTGCTCTGTTGTTGCTTTCATTATCTTCTCCAGAGTTGTACAATTCGCATTGATCCAGATACTCAGAAGTTAAGTATGGGGGAAGGTCGCTATCGTCGTCTTCTAGAGTGCCAAAATCTTGCCCATCTTCTTGGTCCTGCTGGGACTCGACCATATTTAGCCACTGTGCGTTGTGATTTCGAAATTTCTCCAGCTGCAAGTCTCTGTTTAATTCAAAAATTCAAAATTTTTCTATAAATTACCTTTATACGACAAGCCCATTCTGAATCAGTAACTGCAATGATGTCTAAACAGTAATCACAAACTTTCCTTATTTCGGGATTTTTGTCGTGCATTAAATCGATTAAATAGGCTGGTGACTCTGGAAGAGACAACGATCTTTAGCCAAAGCAGATCTTAATCATCTTCAGCTTTTATACCTGTTTCTTTGATCATGTAGTCTCTCGTGCTTTCATTCCTAAGAATTTGCTGGAAGACAAATACAATTTGCAAGACAATCTCGTCGTCCTCTTGTTTCGCCTTCAGCAATTCAATTAAGGAAAGAATAACGTTTGCCCTGCATAGCAACATAGCACAGGACTCATCACAACTGCACGTTCCAAGAAATACGACAGTGTCAAGAACGAGATCGTCTGACATTTTTCCCGGAATAAGGATGTTTTTGATCCAGGGAATTAAATTGAAATTGTGCAGTATTTGCGAATAGTCCAGGTCGGGAAGTGAAAGATTGCCGAGAATTCCAATGCATTCAACCACGAAATCTTCATCTTTACAAACGGTTATTACTTTTGCCAAATCTCCAACAAAATCAATGAAAAAACTGCGAAGATTTTCGTGCTGCGAGATATTTCGAATCATTTTCATTAGTAACGAATCTTGGTATTTGAATGCTCTGTCCATGAGGTTGTGCAAACGATTTCGTTCGACCATTATTTGAGCATTTCGTTTGTTCAGAGCAAGATTTATGCAGAGTGAAATCAAATCTAAATCAACTCGTTTGTTCAAATTTAATATAAGACAGTCAGTCACCAAAGGAACGCACTCCGTGTAAGTGAACATTGACTTTATCTGGAACAAAAGTAAAAAATTAAAATTAAGGTCGCTATGTCATCAATCTAAAAAGATAATAAACTATCATTTATAAAAGCTTACCTTATCATCTAAGCTGAAATGGTAAAGTATTTTTACCACAATTCCGTGATGCTTCTCATCACTTAGGAAAGTAACAAGTTTTGGAAGAAATCCCGCTCGTATCATTTTCGCGCGAAGGCCTCCATCGAAGGAGAGATTAAAAATGAGCTTAAGAGTAACCTGAATAAGATCGGGATGATTGCTCTGTAGGAGTCGTGGCAGCTTTTCGATTACGTTCAATTCGTACATTTCGTCTTTGTTGTCGTTTACAATAGAAAGCTTTTTAAGAAAAGTAACAATTAATACAAGCAGATCGATGTTTTGGCGATCCAGCGCCTTAACCAACATCTTTACAATATTTTTCCTTCTCATTTTTTCCTCTAATTTTACATTTTCTGCGACATTAAGAAGTAAGTAAAACGCAACTCGGAGCAACTGCTCCTGTTTTTTTGCAAAAAGTTTTAACTGTTTATTGAGGCGGTCATATTCCTCCTTTTTAACTTTTGGATCATTTCGATTCAATGACTCAGCACTGCTGGATTTTGCCTCTGAAGATATTTCTGACGATAATTGCTCATGGTAGCTGTTGTTCAAGATTTGGCTTTTTATAAGTGAAGCAGACATGCTGCCATGAAAGCTTGACCAATTTCCGGATTTGGGTCTTTGCTTTAGTTCTGGTATTCTACGTCGCGGAGGTTCCATCTAACAAAAATGTTTAATACCACCCTCAAAAACCTTTCCTTATCGAGTTAATACAACACTAACCTCTTTTGGTTTCTCTTCGTTCATAATATCTAGAACGTCCTCTGAACTTCTATTCAGTTTCTCTTTACTGCTGTCGGTTGGATTTTTTCTAACATCCAGCTCGTTGCGCATGCTCTCGTAACGTCGTAGTTCGTAGTCTATAACGTCCATGCACAAGGAACCTATCTACTCACAAGCAAAAATAATTTTAACAAAATAGAATGTATGATTTATTTTCTTACTTTGTACTGAACGATCACAGGATGAAATTTTGTGTACGTAGAAAAACAGAAAAATATATAAATTATGTTTGTTGAAAGATCAAGACTTTTACGCCAATCTTCTCTTAATACTCTGGATAGTGCGCTGAGTGCAGCCTCTGTAAGGATTTCATTGAATCGGAAGTTGAATTTAACTATTCATGTACTTACCATTTTTCTCTAACTCTTCCAAGTTGTCTGGATTTCGAGCGACTTTTAATATTAAAGCGGAGCCTCTTATTCGTTCTGGTAAGTCCTCATAAAGCAGTTCAACGTACTCGTCAATATTTCTTATTGAAGCATCTGGAGGGCTGGACTTTGCTGACGTTCTTGAAGCCGCCCTTTGACTATTGTTATCTGCAATATCTGAATTTGCGCGAATGTTTTATTTGTTGGCATTCATTTATTGGTCCTTAATATTTTCTCACCACTTCCTGTATTGTCTTTACGATTTTTTAGATAGTAAATTATTTGCTCCACTTCCGACAGCTGAGATCTGTGTATCAAATCACATTTTTCAACTACTTCTTTTGCTAATGCAGCAGGATCTGTTTTTGAGTTTAACGACTTCAGTCGAATTATCCTTTGGCATTCCTTGAAACACATTTTTAATTTTTAATATTGTTATATGAGATAATGTTTTTATTATTTTTTTATCTATCTTCATTAAATCGATTTTTCAAAAATTGTTATTCGACAAATCTTGTTTTAAAAAATATTATAACGTATTCTATTTTGAAGTCTTTTGGTTAAATTAGATAAAAATTCAAAATAATAATGTAGGTATTTATTGAAATCAATATCACTGACTTTTTATGAATATATTTATTTCAATGAATGGTTTTAATTAAGTAATTTTACCGCGAACAAGTAAATGCCCAAAATACGATTTTTTACGACCCACTTACGCTAATTTTTGATGAATTTTTTACGCATTTTTGATTATATCTCGGATAAAACGTTGATGTGCTTGAGCGCATCAAAAATTTACAGATTGTTGGCATAGAAACCAAGATAAAAAGAAGACTGAATTGTGTCAAATTGTACGATCTCAGAAGCCAATTTAAGTGGTTAAAGAATGAAATCAAACGACTATCAAGTTTTCTACGCAATGGAGTCACCACATTTCTTGCAAATCAAAATCTTATAAAAACTGTACTAGTGCTAAAGATGGCAACATACAAGATTTAATTTCGTCTATTGATTCCTATAGGTAAATATATAGTAAAATAATAATGATGGTAATTATATTCAAGTGTTTCAGAGAAGGACATTACATTTATTATATAGTTTTCTTGATTTAACTTTTAAATAAGAGAGTATTTAAATGAAACAGGCTCAGATGCAAGAAAAGCTCATAAAAGAATTCAATTTATTTATAAAAAGAAGCAAAAGGCATAATCGACCTTGGCCTCCAGAATATTCATAAAGAGAAACGACAACCAACTCGTTTAAACCCTAAACTTGTTCGTGATGTCATTCGCTTATCTGAATGCTTAAATTTTAAATATATTATTGACCCATTAATCGCACGATTTGGGAACTTTCTCAAGAATCCTATTATTTTTAGAAAATTTTCTGATTGTGTACTTTATCGACCAAAGTACTTTAGAAATATCTAAGCCTAGCTATTTTCGATTATGACAACATCTCTAGAGAGAATCTGTTGGTAGCATAGCACGGTAATTTTCATGTTGCCAATTATGATTCGCTGCATCGGCGTCTGTTGATAAGGAAGAATAGATAAAGAACTGTACTCGGGGCAATTGAGATTGATTGCCATGGGAGTCTTTGCTGCCGCTGTCCCGCTCGGCGCTCGCCTGCAGTTACCATAGTGCGCTGCTGTTGACTTTGAAACCCGGAAAAGCGATTTGTATGATCAATGTGAAAAAACCACAGCTTGTAAACAATGCGAAAAGAAATGAGACAGGCGGAAGTGCGTAGCGTACTGGAATCGGTCGCCGCCGCCAGACGACCGCAAGCGATGTTTTTATGGTTCGACGAGCCCACGAATGCGGCCAGCCAAAGCCCGTTGCCGCATTAGCAAATTGAGCAAATCTGGCGGGTTCAGCAAACAATTTGAAGGTTGCATTTTAATTGGCACCCAAATACGGCATAAGATTTACGCAAGTTACCGATGACTCATAGAGCGCTTTTTGAAAAATCGATATGCGCGGAGCCAAATTGCAACAGAGTTTTACCTTCTTTTCCTCCAGCATAGGATTGTCTGGTTCGCCAAAAACAGCCGCCTCCAGCTGATAGTTTACAATCAGGGCTTTGTCTGTCGGATGGGGCTCGATGGTGCCTCCTTTCCAGCGCCTAGAAGGAAAAAATCACAAAATTTGTAAACACGACAGTCACAGCTGGGACCCATTTGCACGCACTTTTTTATATATTTCGCGTCGTCCGACTGCATCGTGCTTCCGCTTAATGCACTTATTATGTAATAAATATAGTGAATCACAAATAAAAATAGTGAGATGCCCGCGATGATATTGAAGAGAGCAGATAACATACAACACTACTTCACACTGGACTGACGTTTGTCGCCATTTTTGTTATTAATTTCTAATTGACATCACATTGTGGACAAGAACCGCTTTTTAGTAAGGACAGCACTCAGCAGTGAAATTACGGAAAAACGAATTTCATCTTTTGATAAAACTGGCGTTGCAACTATGGGAGAAGATTTCAGAATATTTTAAACTTGAAATAAAATCGTTTTAATTAAACAATTAGGCAACAGTAATTTTAGTATTTGTGGAATAAGAGATGGGTTAAAACATAAAATGTATTATTATAGCCATTCTTCGAAATTTATTAAAAAGTAACTGTATATCATTGGAATTTAATGTGGCGAAATTTATTTTATTGTTTATTATTCGACTATACTTTGATGGAGTTTTCCTTTACACGGTTTTTAATAACTTAACTCTATTTTACAATGCCTTCCCATTTATATATGTAGGTACATGAAATTTAGTTCAAAATCATGTGTGTCATTTGTTCTTCTATTGAGTGTTAAAACGTTAATTATTTAAGTACAATTAGGTGTGAATATTTTTTTACTAACTATACTGCAGTATCCGCGATGCTCACTTGTGATTTTCATTGGAGATTTACAAAATGATTGTATTGCATTCAAAAATAATAATTTTAAAGAAATCAATTGCACTTTTGAAGAAAATGTATAAAAAAAAATAAGTGAATACACAAATGTAATACAAAATAAGATTCTGCTATTCATACAATAATTTGGCTTCCAAAAATATAAGTACATAGTCATAGGCAGGAAAATACCACTGTATAAAAATGTGGAACTATTTAAAATTCGAACAATAATAATATAATAAAAGAAATTCCAAAAGAAGATTCACAAAAGAACCGATTTAAGTTATATTGTCTCACATATTATAAACTAATTTAGGTGAATTTAAGGTTTTTCTTCATCCTTTCCTTTCGGCATGATATATCATGTTAAAAACAATTTTAACTACGTTTATTTATTGAACTCAGTTGTTTCAGTTTTCCTCATTTTATTTGTAATTATTTTGATAAAATATGTATGTAGATATTTCCAGCTTTAATTCTTGAATTTTCAAGAAAATATGTTTTTCTTGTACCTGTCTTGTGTTTTGTTTTTTTAGTAACTGGAATGTCCTTGTTGAAAGTTGAAAATAAAGTTTTCCACATCCACAAAGCCGTCGTTGTTTCTTCTGTAATGAATGAAGCCTTTGTCTAAAATCGTGAATAAATAAAAATATTATTTTAGCTAAGCAGAAACTTTCAAAGGAACATATTTGCTTAGCAGAGCTTAATTAAAGAATTCAAGTCCTTTAATGAAGTTTAGCTTTCTATAATAATACTATGGATGAGAGTACTTTAATCAATTTTTTTTAAGTTTTGGTTCATAGTTCTATTACTTAGTACTTTTAAAATATTTAATAATTCTTCTTATCACAAATAAAAATATGTAAAAGATTGTTTATTTATTAGGTACTCCTATGTCACTGATTGTGCTGCTACCGTCTGCTGCAATATGTCTGTAAAAAACTAAAAATTCTTGAAATATGCTACCCACTCGTTTAGTATTTAAATTCAGTCTGTAAAAGAAAACTCTCTTTAAGTCTAAGAAGAAATATAATTTTGTCTTGTCTAACTTTATTCTTTTATTTCCATTTTACGCTTGAGGCGATCCATAAAATACATCCACAGTATTAGTGCCATTGAAATCAGTCTGCTGTTCAAAGAGTTGTTAATATTAAAAATGTATGGTTCATCAAATATGAGTAGGTACGTTTTGTTAATTTTTCCTTCTTTGTATAGGATTATGCTTTTTCCCAAATCTAGAGAATGCCTCATCATCAGTCATAAAAGTACGGCTCACAGGGAATTTCCCTTTTTGATACTATTTATGAAAAAATAAGCTTTATTTGGTATGTTTCTTTTGAACAATGAGGTATAAAAGGCTTGTAAATACATTTCGGATAATGAATGCATTGAATATATAAAATTTTCCTTTTATCTCCAAATAGAATGGGTTATTTTGAAGAGATTACGTTTCTAAAAATATATTTCACTAGGAGAAAATCAAAAGGCAAACACATTTTCAATTATATTTAAATTTAAATTATGCATTATATAAAAATGAAAACAACAGTGTTAAACATTTGTGATTTATTTTGTTTATTAAAGTATACATTTTCCTATACAATTTTTTAGAAATACATGCATTCATACAAAAATATTCTAATCTTCACTAGGCTGCTTCACAGTCCACAAAGCAATATCTTTAAATTCTTCGCTATCAACTTTGTCTATAACCCGAACATTACTTTTATTTTTCTTAAGATGATCTAAAACCATTTGACCCCTTGTGTAGGTCCCATGAATTTCAACAGTTGCATGCCAATGCGATTCTTGTTTAATAACCCTCACAGGGAACAAAAATATGGCAGTTAAAATAGCATCACATGGATTCCAAAGATTCCTTCTTTTTTCGTACACAATTTTCTCTGCTGCATTTAAAAGATTTGTTATTCGGTTGTTGGCCGAGCCCAAAACATCAAATCTCCAGTCCTGTAAATTTATATTAAATATAGAATACTTGTATAATATTTATTTACTAGTGTTATGTCCATATTGTCATTCATACAAGTTTCCCAAGGCAAAATTGTTATCGGGCAAGGAGTTTTATTAAGAACGATATAAGCGGCTTCAGGGTCTGTGTAGAAATTGAATTCGGCACTTTGTGTAGCATTTCCAATTCCTGAAATAATAAAGAGGGTATAAAAAAAATGATTTTACATATGTATGTATGTATATCCGCTAATACAAAAAATATTATAAAGAAAAAGCGCTCAGTGTGAATTGGCGAGTGCGAAATCATTAGTTTGAGCCTCTATTCGTTTTATGTAAACAATTGAATAAATATTTTGTAAAAGGAATAGAATTTTCGGACATCGGTGCATGAATTTAATTTTCACTCATTTTCATATATTCTATAATTCCGCTATCTAAATAAATGTTGTCACTATATTAGGTGCATCGAAATGTTTACAGAGTGAACCGGTTTTAGAATTTATACCTTAGTTAGTTTGAACCATAAACACTCTTAGATAACTTTAATTACTTCTATAAAGTAAGAAATAATACAAACATACTGAATAAATTAAAAATATGAGATGTAACGCTTTGCTTTCGATTCATCTTCAAGTATTATACCTGTGAAAATTATAAGGAATAGTAAATTTCTATCGGAATAATTCTAATTCTTTTCGCCCATTAACCAAAGTTACATTTCTTCCTAGTAATAAATCCGGAAAGATAATTTGGAGGTACATTTTGAATGTAAAATGAAAAACCAGTTATTGGTTGTAGATTTATTATTCAGCTGCCTCAAAGCGAATTTTATGCTCAATGGGAGCAACGATTTGATTCACTCACGACATTTACAAATTCGTTCGGAATATTTAATATTAAGGAACTGTGGTGTGGTCGGAGTTCCCATGAGATTTTACATGTTTTGAAAATCTGATGTGAATCCACTTCTTATTTTGTGCTTTTCACAAACACTATGATTAAACTTTGAAATTTTCTATCTTACACAAATTTATTTTTCATTAGTTAAAAAAGAGTGAATTACAAGACATACATATAACAACAAAGTGTTCAAAATCCTCCGATCCAAAAAAGTTATTAATACATCGCACATATAGTATACGCCATATGCCGGTATTGTTATTTTTTCACGCACAACAGTATCACATTTCTTACGTTTATCAGTGAAAAGTATGTAGGAATGTATATAATTTTATTTTCAATAAGTTCTTTACCAAAATTTAAAAATTCATGCTAAATAGGAAATTCAGGAATACCATTTCAAATGCGCAGTATCGCCGATTCCAATAGATTTCAACTGAAAGTGGCATTATTTATTTCGGGATTAACTTTCTTTGTGGCCCTGGAAGCGTGGGCCAAAGGATGAAATGTGTGATGTGTTCGCTGTTGTACTAAAGAAAATGGGATTTTGCGTCCCTTTAAGCCTTTTAAATGTGCCCTTCTTTCAGTTAGATTCTGGACTACGGTCCATTTGGTATATTGAATATCCGAACGAACGCACGCATGGGTTCTTAGGATAATGTATCAAAGTGAAAATTGATATTTGATTAAATTTTCGTGACGGTGGCTTTAATTCAAGTGCTGCTCCACTTGGCCGAATTCTTTTCGTAATACGATAAACATTTTTAACTATATAATTTGAATTTTTCAACGCTTTTTCTTTGGAAAAATACCAAGATTTTTTTTTTTATCAAAACTGATTTAAAAGAGATCCATTAACAATGAGAAATGAGCTTACAGATAACAATGTATAAAATGATATGCTAAGCAAGTCTAAACGAGTTCTGATAACAGTCGATAAGAAAAGATTATTAGTTTGAAACAAAAGGTTTCTTGTTTTTAAATAGAAACAGAATTTTGTTGCCATTATAAGAAATTCTTGCAAAGAGATAGATATTTTAGACAGGGATTATTGTAAATGCCATGCCACATATCTCGGAATTAACCAAAGCCATAAACACTTTTGGTTTTGCGGTTTTTGTTGGTAGAAGATAATAGGTATTATTTTCTTTGCTCCATTTTCTAACATTAGACTCGTCTATTTATTCAGTAGATGTGGAAGCGATACGACTATTTGAGTATAATCTCTGCTGACAAATTGATAAAAAATGTTTGCCTCATACCTTTTGTGTTTCCTCCCATAATGAAAACATCTTTAAGTTTCTTAGCAAAGTCTGGATACATGTTTATGCAAAGCGCAGCATTTGTTAGGGGTCCAACGAGGATAAGAGTTACTTTGTTTGGATACTGAAAACAGATAAATAGATAAAATTAAGGAATTTTTGTCAATTATTGTAATGTAAATAAATATGATACCTGGCACACGAAATCATACATCGCATTGACTGCATGTTTCTTTTGAATAAGATTTGGATCAACTTGTTGCCGATGTGCACAGTCTCCAAGACCATCTTTTCCGTGGAAATTTGAAATTCTTCTTTCGACAAAAATTGGCCCATATGCACCTTTAAAAACTGGAATCTGTATACGAATTTTTGAGTATAAAAATTTATTATTTATAGCTCAGCGAGAGAAACTTTAAAACTTACGTCGGTGCGATCGACTGTGCTGAGAACTCTGAGAGTGTTGAGCGCTGCATTGTCCAACGTCGTATTTCCGCTAACGCAAGTTACACCAAGAATTTTGTAGTTTTTCAACTTTTCAGCTTTAATAAGCATCAGAAGCGCCCAAGCGTCGTCTGTCCCGATATCACAATCCAAAATTACAAAGTTCTCAGACATCGCGATTGTACCGGCCTAGTATCACCCGCGGATTGAAGTAGTACACTGCTCGAGAAAGATTCGCGACTCACTATTTTAAATGTCCCGAATCGCTTTTTCAGCTAGAAGCATAATCATTGCCGGCAATTGCTCGTCCGCGCCGGCATATGTATTCTTTTCGTATTTATCGTCGCTTCATATTTTAATTTCTCGCGCTTTTATAGAATTCTTATTATTATTTCACGATTATTGGTTCTCTAAGCCGAAAATAAGCTATCAGGCAATTAAAAGTGGCTATATCTTTATCAAGATAAAAAAAATTGTCATGCAATACATAGTAGCCGAAGTAGAGTTGTGACTACATGCGAAGAAAGCTGATAATGCAAATATAAACAAATTCCCAACTAAAATACACTAATCAGAATGTGTTTGCCTCCAAAATTAGGGCGAAGAATTACGTTTCGGAATATGTTCGTGTATTAGCGAAAAGGTCAATTAGAACTGACACTCATTCGTTTATGGCGGGTTCATAAGAGAAGATTAAATTTTGTTAACCGCAAAAGTATTCGATTAATTAATGGATTGGATATCTACAGATATATTAATCACTTCTCGGAAGTTCGATATTTATTTAAAACGTTTTGGGATCTAATTTTATGACTAAATGCGGATAAATAGAATAGAATAGGCAACCTCAATTATTTTGAACTGTCGACTGAAACCAATGACTTTAATATTCTTTTGATTTGGCTTAATTTGTACAATGAGTTTGTTTTGAGTTTTTGATTGCTGAGCTATGTATATAACTTGATAGAATCCGAGTAAGAATTTAACAGGGCTAAAGTAGCCCAAAAGAGGCACGGCAAGTCCGTTCTACATATATACCTAAATAAGGCACGATGCCTGGTTTTAATTTTAAATGTAGCTTGCCACAAGAACTAATAAATCCTAATGCACCCAAAACAGCCCAAACCTGGCACGAGTGTGCATTGCGTCCACGAAAAAAAAAACAAACAAAGTTTATCGCCATCATAAAAGTTGAACGACCCAGAAAAGTCCGAATGAAGTAAGATGCGCCGGTGCTGTTGGGCTTGTTAAAAAGCATTATACGTAGCAATAATCTCATTAGTTTCGCAGTACCCTTCGCGTAGTCAACATATGAGCAACACGTGAGGTTTTGCAAAATGGGAAATTTTCGTGCTTGCTTTGGGCGCCATATTTGTCTACAAAAGAGCATATTTTTAAATTTTCGTGCCTTTTTTGACCGCGTATATGCCGCTTATTTTTAAATTTACGTGCGTACTTTATGCGTGTGTGCCTCCAAGAGGGCGTATTTTTAAATCTTTGTGCCTATTTTGGAAGTGTACCTGCATACATATATGACTGGAAAAAGGAGTATTTTTAAATTTTCGTTCCTGCTTTGGGTGTATTTTTCAACTTACCATATGTGTCTACAAAAGGGCGTATTTTTAAACTTTCCTAATTGTTTTGGACATTTTCATGCTTGTTGTAGGCGCATTTGTTCGTTATATGGGCGCGTTTATGTCTCAGAGTCTATGCATCATTTGGGTGCATATGTGCCAGCGAAAAATTTTTAATCGGGCATTAAAAGAATTCCTAAATTTTTAGTTAATATTATAAAAAGGTACATTTGCATTACATGAATATACGTATTTAAAAGTTGAACGAAAGCGCCTGAAGACTTCTCCAAATTGCACTAGAAAGTTTGGATTTTATTATTTCAATATATGAAGTATATGTACATACATTAAACATAATATAAATAAAAAGTATATTTGATTTTTATTAACTCTTGCATAACGTACAGATATACATATGTAGTAAAAATGTCCTATTTTTATATTTTTGTAACAACACCGGTATAAATATATTTTACCTAGCATTTATTTAGATGGATGAAAATATGATAAATGGGTAATTTTTCGTAAACGAACGAACGACAACAGCAAATATGAATGTAATTTTACATGTTTTCAAAATCACTATCCAATCCACTGAATTCTTTCTGGGATATTTGTTTACTTGAATGGGTGGTGAATAGATTAATATTAATACCTATTACTATTGGGTAAAAGATAAATTTTGGGTTAGATTAAAAATATTGTTGGTTCAAGTGAATTATTAAAATAATTATAAATTATACTTAATTAATTTATTCTAATTTAAAACGTATAAGGATCTTATTTTCAGATTAAAACTTAACTGAGTTGCTTAACTGAATATAAAGTCTAATCAAGGTAAAACGCCTTAAATGTATAAACAAGAGTTCAAGAGTTAATACGTGAACGGAAGCACTAATTTACTTTATTAAACTTACATCACTTCAGGTTAAGAGTGCATCGAAGCAATTTTCGCCTCAAAGTTAACCTCTACGAGCATAACGAAGTGGTTGTGTTGTGGTTGGTCTAAGCATATTATTGTTGCAACTTCATGAAAGTTGCAAGTTGAAACCATGGTCTTTGGAATTAGAAAGTCATTACTTCATGTGGCTAAACTCAAACCGGAAGGGTTTGGAGAAATTAAATAATAAAATGAATTGCAATGCGAATTGTGTATAGATATGTGTAGCATCATTTAGAGGAAGTTTCTAATTATTTGAAGTATGTACATACATGTATTTATTATTTATTTATTTAGAATGAATGCCATCAGAGAAAGAACTGCAAAGTGAAATTCTTCCTTATGTTCAAAATGAAGTGCCTGCCATATTTCATATGAACACTCAGTTTCCTTCGGGAATGCTATGCATGTTAAACTGCTTCCAGTTCAAAAGGATTATGTGCTATATTTGAGATTCCGGATGTCTGAAAAGGGGTTTTTCTCTAGGACATATTTAGCCTAAAAGCAGCAAATTGCCATGTGTATGAAAGTCATGTAAGCATATTATCATAGATTTAGGGAAAATAATCTGAAAGGAAATTAAGCTCTGAGTACATAGTCAATAAAATATAGATATCTATAAAAAAATCTTTACGTTTTTCTAACGTACACAAAAAATTTAAAAATATCTAAGAACTCGATTCTGCTACGGAAGTTTCATGTTAAATTAGAAATAAATTGATAAGAAATTACGAGACATGACGGAAACCAATAAGAGAAAATGCATTTAAAGTTTCAATAAGTTTCTATTAATTTTCGAACTGCACCTAATATTTAAAGGGTATAGTGTAGTATAGGATATAAACTCGTAAAAATAGTACTCTTATATGTATGTCATTTCTAATTCTCGACTTCACGTGGAACTGATTATTAGGCACATATTTTACTCTGTAGGTACATATCACGTAGGTTTCGCGTGGTAATAGAAAGTCAAGACAGCAAAGTTATATTAGTTTTTTTCCCAAGATTTTATGACATCTAATCAAAAGTTAGTCCTCACAATATCGTATATATAGTGGTGGCCTGCGATTTTGTATGCTCTGCCGTAAAAGAAAATCGTTGTTACTTATCACAAGAATTAAAGAAATGAGCAAGGTTGCCTCGTTCAAATTAAGTCCGGAGGAAAATGATGGAGGAAAATGATCCTAATCAAGTTATGTTTTCTTGTGATTTAACCCATGCCTAAAGGTTATTTGATTATGATACAAATTTCTTGAAGAAAAGTGCTTTGAAGACGAAGAAAAACGAAAAGACAAATATTCAATTTAATACTATATTCAATGACATAGAATCAATATTATTACTTTAGTACCAAATATGCCTCTGGCTTATTTCTCAAAACTCTTTTCAATGTTAGCAACAATAAAGTATTAAAACACTGATCAATATGAAACAAACATTCTTAGAATAACAGAAACCTGTACCTTCATAATTTATTCTTAATGGTGGTCATTCTTGTTATAATTAACTAATTACTTGTAATGACTCCCAAAGGTCTTGTTAATTATCGTAAGATGAAAGAATAAGAAGAGTAAAAAGGAAATTTCATTTCGAATAATTAAAATTTGTGCCTAAATAAATCCTTAAATATACATGTACCTATATTCTGTACAAAGCCTTCATATGTATAATAAAATAAAATTTAATAAAATCTTGATAATTTTGGGATTAACATTGACCAATAAAAAGATTTTATCTTTTTATAATTTTTCAAATATTAATTTCAAAATATCCTTTTCTACCCAAATAAATTTGTTATGTTTTAATTCACCTGCGAAATTTATCAATATAATATTACTGCTATATGTTTTTGAAATGTGATGACGATAATACCCATGAGATTTTTACAACAACTTCGTTTTGATATCTCTAAAGAATAATCGTTTACTTTCATTTCGATTAAAATTAATGATGGTCCCTCTTCAGGGATTTGTTTTCACGCCTTATCTATTAACGCGAAGATGATGAGTTTTCAGCTGTTTCAGGACCGATAATTGAGTTTTTGTTCCACAGATGATGCTCTCAAATTTATTAATAATTTCGGTATGGGTCATGGTTTCGCCCTGAAGTCATATGGCAATTGTGGTGTTATTAATTCGTCTAATTGGTATCATTTTGGCGTGTAATTTTATTTTACTTATCTCAGTGGGTGTTGAGTTAGTTACTTTTGGTTTAGTTCCGGATAGAAAATGTGGGTCAAACGATAAGGTTACAAACAAAATTCATATAACGGCCGAACGGCGTATTTAGGTTATATACATACTCGATTATCCTAAAATAACTGAAAGCTTTAAACCTTTAATTGTAGGAGGTATACATTGACATTTATTACGAAATAATGAAATTAATTTGCAATTTTCTACGTGAATTACTAAATCGATTTCACTTCGGTTTGACGCTTGACTTCACAATTATAGACTATTGTTGCGAGTTATTTTTCCACCAAAGAACCCTCTTCAAGGGACTAGTATTGATTTATATCTTACTTTGGAACTCTGAAAGCCAAATTAGAAGCCTCAACGGAAAAAAATTTTCCCTTTCATGTGTAAAGAAATGGGGAATAAAAATAAATTATTTTTTCTTTTATGCATTTCTTAAAAGATGTTGATTGAGCTATTCGGGCGAGAAAAGACAACATTTTGTTTTATAATATGAATGCATGTTAAGTCTCAGTAATGGATATATGCGATAGAAATTGAGCTATTAAATTTTATTTAACATAGTTATGATAGAGTACACTTTTGGTACCACTTTTTATACAAAATTCTGGATCCCACTTGACTTGACTAATAAACAAGAATAAATTGAAGCAAAATAGAGACTAGTTCTTTCAAATCATCGCAAAATCGATGTGCTTGCTTAGTGTCTAAATTTTTCAATTTGCAATTCAGGTACCTCCTGATGAAGGCATTTTTATTACAATATTTATATAACAACAAATTTTTCCAATAGCGTCTATACACACTTAAAATTTAAATTTTATCTTCTTACCTACGGAAGGAAATTTAAATTGCCACTTACTCAGAAGTTGATAAAGTCCTTAAATCGTCCACCAAAGTGCATCTCATCCCCTTGCTATCATCGTCATTCCGCTTTTCAATTCCGGAATGATTTGCAAGTGCTTCAACAAGGTTCCCTAAGACCTTTACCTTCAAAGGAAGCACGGAAAATAGCAATTCTTGGGGCAGGTTCACTGTTGCGGCTTTTTGTCAATAAAAGCAAATTGCCTTTGAAACAGTTTGAATAAACGATCTGTGCTGAAAATATTTAGCGGAAATGTTTGCGAAAGCCCAGTACCTTCCCACAGGAAATGTAAGCACAATAAGGGGGTTTTAAATAAGTTTTGATTATTTCTCATGGACAGTAAGACCAAAATATATCTACATATATAAAGAATATTTTAAATTTAATATGTAACTAAAATAGGTACAACAAGATCGTAATTGTTTGTTAAACGTGTTACGTAGATATACATCGTTTTTTTGCGTAGTATATATTTATTTAGTAATTAATATTTGTAAACATTTCGCTGGATTAATAACTCTTCCGGTTTTGAAGAAATATTGACACAAAATGGTTAGCCATCAAATTTTAATAGGCTATATTTCTTGACGCCTTCGAGTGTACACAAGCGGAAGAGATTCGATTAGAGATTTTAGAGAAAAAAAAAGCTTGCTCGACAATGAAGCCTTGATATTTTTCGCGAATCTCGAAAGGTGGTCGGTGAGAAGATAAAATTAAAATTGATTGATATATTTAAGATACTTAATACTGTAGTATAAAACCATCCTCCAATCAATTGAGGCGAGGATTGTTCCATGGCCTGATACCTTATTTATCCGATTAATGCCTTCCCTTAGATTTAGAGAGTATCGAATGAATAAACCCTTGGCACTTCCAAGATGTGAAACAAATCCATTCATTGAAAAGGTTTGGCACCTGTTTTCATCCTGTTGTTATTTTCACCCTTAAAGATTTAAAGTTGTTCCGGAAACCATCAGACTCAATGAATTGAACTTAGAGAGATTTTGCATAATTTATATCTTGGTATGCGGTGTTCTTTGTTTTGAAGTTAAAATAAACAATTTTATTTAGCCCCTTTTTGGATGATTTGGGTTATCCGGAAACTGACTTTGGAGGTATATAAATCATTGATAGTTTGAATTTGGTTGCGATGGAAAGGATTAGTCCGGAGAAAATATATTTAGGAAGAAATCCCTTAAATAAATTTAAATAATATTAGTTTGTATTATGTTGACAATAATTTTACTTTAATTTTAAAGTAATATATTAATTTAACATTTTATTGCGTACACATACATACATACACAAATTTCGTTCATAGTGAGGAATGCAACATAAATATTTATTATTATGTCTTCAATTTCGGTTAATAAAATAATTTAAGAATATGTACTTATTTTAAATTTAAATCTTACTTAAATTAAGTATGGGTGGATAAATTTCAAGGATATTGGGAAAATGTAAGAAAAGAAGAAGTATTTATGTATATATCAACTTTTCAAGAAAACTTTGGCGGCTTTTCTTTATTGGATCTTGGGTGGCTTGAAGTTCCAGTTCATTTAATTAAGAGTGAAAAAAAGGACTTCACAAGACGATCTTAATTTTTCTCGTGAATTTTGTAGAACCTTTTGCACAACTCTATGGCTTTGTATAATTCATGAAACAATTTCCCGGGTACTAAAAACTTTGACCTTAAAAGTTAGACTTATGCCAATTAATGTTTTTTTTTTCATAATATGAGATCTCGAAATAAACTTAAGAACTATTAAGGTGATTGGTTAATTAATTAAAAAATGTGAAATTTAAAAAATTTAAATGGAACAAAATATAACCATAAATAATTCATGAATTATTCCATAAATCATAGATATAAATCTATACTGTTTTTGTCATTATGTTTAACTATTTACTATCTACTATGATATTGATTTATCATATTGCACGTTCCACCGAAACCAAATATGTAGTTAAAAACAAATATACAACTCCGTCAAACGATACTAAGTCCAATATGTACCCATGATTAAGCAAAACCAGGAACAGTAGCAAAAACAAATTAAGCAGGACGCTCATTAAACGTACATAGATTGAGGAAACATCGATTAAATCACATACATATAAACGTAACGTAGCTATACATTTAGTAGCACCACTCCGTTTTATATCTGATTTATGGCGTACTTCGACAGCCATTTGGACGACTGACCTTACTGCCTTAATTCGGCCTGCGATACTAATTTAACCAGGTGATTTGACTATAAAATTGTTCTTTTTGTTACCCAAATCGGCGTAAGTACGCGTAATTTTTCGACGTACTCTTCTTGGCATGTACAAAGTTATTTACAGTCATAGCTAAACAATTATGTATGTAGTCACATAATAATTAGATTAAAAACGTGACATTCTTAATTAATCTATACTGATGGTGAAATATTTATTATGTCATTATGTTTGATTTCGTAGATGTGGTACTGGTTACATAATAAAATAATGTCAAAGCAGTTTGAGATAAATTAACTTCAAAAATAGAGTAATTGAAGTATAACGCATAAAGGTACATAGTATGTAATATGAACACTGTTTGTCAGTAAATTGTGTCCATGTAGTTTTACTATATGGTGAATTTTATTTCTTAAAACTTTCACTATAATTATCTTTTAAAATTCCATTTTAAATTCAAAATATTATGTAATAAGTACTTAGAGAATTCTCAGGTCACTGTTTGATGTTAAAATTTAGGAATTCAAGAATACAGAATAATTTTATATAAATAGTATAGTAGTACAGTATAGTATGTAAATAAGAATTTTCATGCAAGAATGAGAAGAAAGAGTTTTGGAGTATTGAAGTAGATATTTGGGTCGATTGTCTTTCCAGGGATATTTGATTTAATTAAAATTCAAAATGTTATACTCCTAAACTCAAATCCTTGAATACTACTTAATTAAAACTCAAATACTTCTTTAATTGAATACTGGGTTGTATTTTTTTCATGTATATGAGTATAATCCTTTACTCAAATTTGGAACTCGATCACTAAGTTTAGAATTAGGTACGCGATTAGTAATATCCCAAATTGAATCTTAGCATTTAGGTGTTTTTCTTTAAGATACACATTCTTTAAGGTACACTCATTCACCTTTTCGCAAGCTTTATCTCAAGCAATTAAAATCTGCCCCAAGGATATGTAGTTAATTAATTTACTTACATATCTATTTACATAAGAGATCAAACAATCTTGAATGAACAGCAAGGAACACTCTATCCAGGTTTTGTAATTTAATAATATGTAATGTGATGAAAATAAATTCCTCATGACAATATATGTATTTAGGGCCAGAGAAGATCGCAGGAAAAGTCATTTCCTCAATTTTATACAGTCAAGATAATATGTTTGCATTGCTTTGTCAACATAAAAATTAATAACTCTTTCAAATATGCAACTTCAGTGACAAAATCGTATAGCACTTTAAAATTTGAGAATTTCAAATACATATGTAATAAAAAAAATGAAAATAAAAATATCTAAATCTGGCTACAAACGTACCTGGTATGAGCCTATGATGAACGAGGAAAAATTGAATTGCAGTTGATTTTGGCGGACGTCGAGGTTATTTTTTTATTTCTTTTTTATTTTATGAAAAACACGAACGTTTGTATCTAGTTTAACCTTTTGCCTTAAAACAACGTGTGGGAGACGTGATCCTCTTTCTGTGCCTAAGATGAGAACCTCGTATCAGACACGTGGATGTCTTGTTCTAACCAAAAGTGATAAAATCGTATCAGATATGGGATTGCTTTTACAGGTTAATGAAATGAAATAATAAAATATAATTATTAAATTCTATAATTTTAGTAAATAGTAAATGCATTAAGTACTATTAATGTAAAGCGGTTTGCGCAAAATTAGCTTCTACTTCTGATCACACATAATTGTCGCTCAATTCATAAGGCAAGGGGCAAGGCTATATCAACTCAGAACCTTCTGGTAAAATTCCAACCCCTTTTTTCCTAAAAATCTTTTATGCAAATAAATTTAAAAGCAATTTATGCTTCCCTCCACATCAAAGTCTTAAACCCTCAGTCCTAATTATTCAACTTCATTTCAGTTGAATTGAAATCAGTCTCTAGAATCTACAACTACCTTTGAAAATTTCATGCACGAGTAAGAGCGTGTAAAATTCAGAATTTCAAAAAAGATAATCAAAATATCAGGACCATTTCCAATAGATCTATGGATGAATATATGCATACATACGTATATGCATGTTCCAACATAATTTACATATGATACCTTCATTGAATAAGGACTTTACCTCCCGCGGTTTAACTAAATAAATCGGAGAAGGATTTTATTTCCGAAAAATACAAGAAAATTCGTGATATCGTTTTACATGACTGCTGATATTGGAAAATCGCAACTCACTCGATGTGGTTGCCCTTTTATTTTTATCGAATGCAATTTCCTCTCAACTGCACTGCGATAACGCTTGAAAGGAGTTCCACCATCAGCAAATCTTGCCATCGGGGTTACATTCGAGCGATAGAACCATGAATTACGATTTAAGTAAATTTCATTTACTGTATAAATATTCAGTAAACCAAATGCATACATTCGTACAATGAGAAAATTCAAAAACGGAAAAAACGAAAATCATTTCGTATGCTTTACTTTAGATATATTATATACATACATATGTACATTACATATGTTATAAAATAAATAGTGCATTGGTTCCATGTTTTCCAGATTGGAGCAATAATTAATTTAACTCAGTATCATTAGGTCCTTGCATTTAATGCACCCTTTAGAATAATGTGGAAATCTAGATGTTAATTACTATTTTTAATTATATAATTTATTTATTTTGATTATTATTATTCAAACATTAATAATAAAAACTATTTCTCCTTTCATTTATTTAAAATATGTACCTACATAACTAGAGCAGGTATTATACGTATGTACATACTTATACATATGTATATATTTAGAAAGTGGATGTGCCCATCAAGACTTTTAATTTGATACCAAACGTGTTACATTTATCTTAATGTTTTTTTGGAGCTGCACAATTTTTTTTTTAAATTTCGTCATATTGGTTTTTGTGAGACATCATGTATCCTATAATATGCGGACTATTAAGACACATCAAATGACACTTTATTTGTCAAAATATGATAAGTACCTACTTTGCGAGCTATGAGGGAACAGATGAACATAGCCACATACAGAAAGTGAATCTTAGTAAGCAAAAAGTCGACCAAGTGTGATTTAAATCCCCATAGCATACCTATCTGTTAGAATTATTTTGAATTTTCATCTTTTTATCTTTTCAGCATTTTTCACTAATTTAACTGCTACAGGTAATATCGAGAATTTTTCTTCGACCGAGAGTCAACTATTCATTTTACATAATTGCGTTAAAATAACAAATAAATTCAAACATAATTAGATTTTTGTATAATAATATAAAGAATTTTATTAATTTATGCTTTTAGGTGGTAATTTCTCACTATTCCAACATACTTACATATTTGTAATTTAATGTTGAGGTAGGTGGTGGAAGGTAAATCCGACAAATAAGAGAATTCCAAATACAATATAAATCCTAAAAAAACAGCAGCCGCTGAAAAAAAATAAAGATAAGAACCGACAAGAGGATTATTTCAAATCTTTCAGCACGAGGCTACCCCCAGGGAAATTAAAATAGGCACATTCCTTTGCAATCGTTAGGAGCTGGATGGAAAAAAGGTTGAATGCAAAAACCCTATGGGCAGCCCAAAAAATCTTAAAGAGTTCTTGCCCAGTCGCTGCCAACACCATGGGGGCTCTAATTACGCTAGTTTCGGTAGCTACTCAAATTGCAGCTCTTCTTGTAATTAATATTACTTTCCTTAGTCGGATTCCCTTGGAGTGTTAGAATCTCTTATAATTTAAAATTAAATAATAATTTGGTTCGCAGTAAAATAGATCTCCAGGGTTTTCATTTCTAATAAAATTCTCTCTTTGTTCAATTTAACAAAAGACAGAAGAAAAGTCGTCTTCATCATGATTAAATAAAGAAAAATATAGATAATTTTGAATATGTCCTTTTCTCTTATTAATATATGTAGGTGCTTACGTTACATACAAATATCGCAATTTCAAGAAAAAACCTTTCAACATAAGTATGCAAAAACTTTCTAGATTTCCAAGTTGTAATAAAGTTTTTGATAAACCTCTTTTTCAGAAAAATAAATACTGTTTTCTTGTATGGATGTTTTAAGATTTCTTCTAGTGGTCTGGTTGAATTCGTGAAGTCATGCAAAAACCTAAATAATGTCATGTCACTACCAATTGCCAATCGCTAAATTAGCTAAGAGTGGTGGTGATTAATGTTTGCCACTTATCGCCAGATGAGACATGAAAACCACAATAAGCAACTGCACACAATTAAAATAAATACCCTATATTGATTTTTCGAACCTATCGGTATGTTGAATATTTTATTTTCTATTAATTATTTGCTTTTTCTTAATTTAAAATAATTTAAAAATTTAGTTCAAACTGAATACATAAAAGTAACAGCAAAATTGTTTTAAACAAGTAATTCTTTTCAATTACTCCAAATGTATTTTTACAATACATAAAGTATAAATTCTACTGAATTCTATATTTAACTAAGTAAAATTATCACTTCACGTATATTAAAGATTCGAATGAACAAATTATTTTCATCAAATTATCTGAAAGAACAACTTGAATGGTGAAAGAGAATATTCGAATTAGTAAACATCAAGAACATATCCTTCGATAAGGATTATAAATAGTACATGTCAAAATTTTCCGGGTATAATCTTCATTACACGAAAAGACGACAGGATAATGGAAGAGAACATATTTTGGCATATTTCAGGTTCTCGCAGCAAATTTGCTGATAATTTTTCAAGGATGACAATTTCTTCCGATATTTGTATATCTTTATTTCTGTAATTTTGTTGAATTTCTTTCTAAATGTTGAATCAAATTCCCCTAAGATTTTTAAAATGAATGTATAATTCTTGGCAAGGGTATAAAATATTTTTAGCCAGAAGTCTCCAAGTAATTAAAGGAGCAAAGGCTTTTAGTGTTCAGTGTAAATGGATCTGTGAATCTTAAACAGAATATCTAAAAATGCTGACCAGTTTGTTAGGGCAAGCTTTTTGTAGGTTTATTGCAGGAGGTGAAATGAATTAATTTTAAATTGCAGTTTACCCGACAAAATGCTTTACGATGAAAGTATGCCTCTATACATACAGAATATTTATGTATTTCTAGCTGTTGCCTGAAATTTTATCCTGCATTTCAGCGTGCAAAAATAATGGACAGATGGTCATTTTACAAATGATGTAATTAATTGGAATTTTTAATTATTTTACTCTCAAAATAAAATAAAAATTTTTTATCAAAATCGAATTTATTCACACATATGTACGTATAACTAAATAAATTTAATTGATGGTTACTTGGTTCATGATATTTAACCTTTAGTGCCTTTAATTCTTTATAAAGATTCTTAAACTAGAAATACTAAAATTGAGAGATATTATTTTATATTTGTTTTTATTTAATATTTTAAAGTTTTTGGATTTTATTAAAAAAGAATCAAAATAAAATTTAAAAGACATAAATTTAATTTAAAGGAACTTAAAATTATCAATCTCGAGATAACTGAAGAAAACTAAAAACTAAATAAAACAATCTCTAATTTTCAAGTCATAAAAACTTCATCCAATAAAATAATTGTATTTCAAAATTGAAATGTTGAATTAAATTTGATTTATTTTAGTTTGAGTTAGTTCGCCACATATTGCGTTCTCAGAAAAGGTTTCATTATTTAATATTCAATCAATGAACAATATCAGTGTTGCATATTTAGTTCGTAGACTTTATACCTTTCTTTACAAAAAACAGACAATCTGTCTAGACCAGACGACAGTCAACAACCTTCTGGGTAAGCACTTGGGTATCGTTATTTTAGTTCTTCTCAAATCAAATAATTCTGGAGTCTAGGGCTTTTATGGGTTTATTATTATAGTCAACATATACTAACAAGTGGTCATGGCATTCCCTTAGGCAAAATGTTTATATGCTGATCACATATTTTCAGTTTTTGGAAGTTAACCGTGTATAATTTGCTCTTGTGTTAATTGGAGTATTTTAACTCTACATAAATATTGTTGTGGCGACTCAACTTACTCCGTTGATCATCAAGTCTTCCAAGAACAGAATATTTGCAACCGAAAAAATAAAATAAAAAAGGAAAATGAATTAAGTGTCAATTAGGGATTTCTGTTCTTGCTGGCAACAATTCAAAATATTGAAAATAAAAATTCAATAAATTGTAATGAAAAATAAATATTAAAAATAATTTAATTCAATAAAACATGGATAAGACATATAAAATACCAAAAGGAACCCCTAAATTATGTTTGATGTTTTAAAAGTTGTTGTATAAAATGCTTGAAGCACTTTGAAGAGTTAGTCAATTTAAAGTATTAAATTAGTTTTCATTCTCAGTATTTGAAGGATATTTTATTTATGTTATATATAATATATAAAAACTTTCCTATCATCCCATTTAGGTTCATATGCCTATGAATTTCATATCATCATGAATATTGAGTAGGTTCTGAAATGTGGACTTTTGAAGATTGTAGCAGATGTACAAAAGGACTAGAGCAACAGGCAGAGAAAATTCTAAATATTAATTCTGAAGAGCAAGCCAATTTTATGTATAGTTTTAGTTTACAGAGAATTTATGCTAGAGGTTGCAAATATTGTTTTCAATATACTTTACAACAAATCCAATTAGTTGTTTTTCTCTGGAAAGACTACCCCTAAAATGTGCAACCAGATTCCTAAGGGTGAACATTTCTGAGAATTCAATTACATATATAAAATATTTTTCTTATTCCTACCTTTTCTATCGCACCAGACATGGTACCTTAAATTCTTTTTGTTTTTTATGTAATTGATTATTGTACGTATGCTAAATGAATGCTTTGAGCTCAAAACTAGCAATGCTATATACTCTTATAGTGCGTTGATTAAAAATAAAATGAGCATGTTACGCAAACAACATGATAAACAAAATAAAATTTTAAAATTTCACGCATGATGAAAATTAATTAAATAGTTCTACTAAAATAAGTCCTATTGTGGGGAAAGAAATATTCATGGCATTTTGTAATATTTAGTTGTATTCAAATTTTTAAAAAATTAGTCATACAACCCTGCATCTTATTTTCGTGAAAATCTCTTCAGGGCTGGATTTTTCTTGAGGTTCCATTTTAAATATTATATATTTTAAGTACAGTGGAAACTGCGAAAGTTGGCCACCGACGGTGCAAATAATTTTGGCCAACTTTTGCAGGTGGCCAACTTATAAGGGGATCATTTTTTTTTTAATTCATATTGAATTGATTCTGCTTATATTAAAAAAATGATAATGATAAACTTATTCCATTGATTTGGGTATCATACATAAACAAAATCAAAACTCAAATAAAATTTTTAATAAAAATAAATAAATAAAAAACAAACAGCACACAAATAAATGAATGGCAATTTCCAAGAACAGAAACACAATTTTTTTAATTACATAGTTGCAATGCATGTTCAAAACTAACAGCTTATGAACATTAAGTACATATGTGTTCATAATAAAAACAAGGAAAAAATCCTTCTGGGCAAGTTTCGCAGGTTAGTTACCATGAGCGGTGAGCTAAAAGACAAAGATTTCCGGCCAAGTTCCAAGATAGGCAGGTGGACAACATTCACAGGTATTTTGGAAATATTTTGTACCGGATTTTATTGGTGCCATTATATATAGGCCAATTTTCGCGGGTGGCCAACTTACAAGGGTGGCCAACTTGACAGGTTTGACTGTATTTCGAAACTCATTATACAATATGTATTCTTATAGTAAAAAATTGATTTAGTTAATGAGTTGGATTAATTGTTCGGGTACCAATTTATATGAAAAGATTTTAGTTTATATATTTCTGACATTGTGAGGGCAGAGTATAATAAAAAAGTTTCATTGAAGTACTAGAAAAAATGCAGTATGTTGCATCTGATGCAAATTACTCTTCATGAACAAGAATATGCATTTTAAATTCTATCTAAATTTGAATGATAAATTAAACTCGTCATCCGTAGCTTAGCCAAAACAAGTGCATGACGAGTTATCCAAGGGATTAAACCAACGAGGGAAATTTGAGAATAAAATTTTAATGACAACATAAATTAAAGTAAACTATGTATGTTAGATAACTCAAATAGAAGCTTTAAATATTGCACTTTAAATCACGACAATTTAAGGAGCAAAGATCCTTTTGTTATAGCCTTTGGGGCAATTTCACCTTTCAAACACTTGAACCCAAAAATATATAAATATATATATATACGAGGTGAGGTACTTTAATGTGTTGTATACCTTTCCAATTTTTTGTACCTTGATAGGGTATACTGTATTTGCTCAAAGAAGGACTAAGAAAAAATCATATTGAATCGATCACACTTCAATTTTCTTATTTGTGTGATTCTTTTTCATCGGAAAACTTGCCCGAAAATAAACAGAAACGTTTTTCAATTCAATCCCATAAGATTTTTTGCTTTAGATGGCACTTTGATATTAAAGCACCCAGCGGAATTTGTCAATTACGTGAGGAAGCTATCCGCATCAAACGAGTGACGATTTCGTTGCGATTTCATTTCTGCTTCTGGGAAAAAAGTTTCTTCTTGCCCTCTGTGACAATTGACAATTGGTTTTTGCTGTGCACATATATGTTTCACTAAAATCACTGTTGGGACAATTTTTTCGGTTGGTACAGGGAACTTCGAAACAGCGGAATGCAATTAATTGTTCATTGAAATCTCCAGGGATAGTGTAGATAACTATTTGTAAGTATACTACGCATTAGAGGATTTTTTAAAACGATAAAAAAATTAAAAACCAAATGTTTGTACTTACCTACATGCATACATGATAGTTACATTATATGAAAGATTAAATATTCACCTGATTTTATAACTCAACATATGATACATTTATAACACAACTGTAGTTATATGTATAAACCGATTTTTGAAATGATATAACAAAACAAAAATAATAACAACTGGCCAAGTGCGAGTCGGACAAGCGTATCAAGGGTTTCGTACATTGGAAGGAAACGTATATATAAAAAGTTATTATATTTAAATTCATCGATCGCAAAAAAAAATAATACTAATACTAGCATTATAGTTTTGTTATAAACTTTAAGTAAACCTCTAGAAAGCTTTTTTTATGATTACCGTCCATTTTCCCAACAGCAAATACTCGACAGCCATTTGTAAAAGAAAAATATTTTTCTTAAAGGGAAATATTTAGTCAATAGACATTTTATAAAAGGAAAATGTTTAGTTAATAGGCATTTGTAAAAGGAAAATATTTAGTTGTTATCGGGAAAAAGGTTAGCCGGGCAAAAGTTTGCCGGGCTAACGGTTGTCAGGAAAATGGTTGTCGGGCAAACGATTTGTCGTACATTTGTAGTCGAGTTAATGGACGGTTACCTTTTTTTATAGTTTTACTTTCTATAAGTTAGTTTCCCTTTCCTTACATACATAACTACCAATCAGGAACCTATTTACTTACAAACGTAGGACAAATTTTAAAAATAATATAGGTACATAATATTTTGCTTCCTTGTATATGATTCACTAAATTCCATTATATGAACATTTACAGGCATTATAAGCACACATAAAGTTCATTTTTATTACAGCATAACTAAATTTGTTTGTAAAGATTTTTTACTGATATAAAAAAAAACTCTGCTGTTTGGAGACATCATTTTATTTTTCCTCTACATAATGTTCTATCAACTTTATATTTCAAATTTTTCGCTTTTTGCAAACTTTGGAGATAAGGGGAAATGGCGTATATACATAAACATATCTGGCATAAAAGAAAGGGAAAACTTATTTTAGAATGTACAAATAAAGTCCTTTCATATGATGTCCCACTTGACCTAGTAACTTCCCTTTAAAATGTCGACCCCGCATTTCGAGTCTCTTTTTAAACCTAAAAACCTATAAATAGAAAAAGAGTAATCTATTTTTTAAGGACTGCATAATTAAAACAATAATTCGGACTATTCTATTAGAAAATGCTTGGCTCTTGTTTTTATGTTGCTAAGGTTTCGTTACCAAAATCTGAATTGTATAACTGGTGCTTTTTCCAGGTATGCAGGATACTCGGATAATTAATTTCATTCTAATTATAGCACTAAAATTCTATATACATAAATGAAGAGTAATGATTTTTAGGAACAGATTACAATTTCACGATTCAGCTATTATACATAATAAAATTATAATAATAAGAAACAAGAGCAGGCAATAACTTGTTCGTTTGTTTTCCTTTCTCTATTGAAATAAATGATCTAAATAAAATACATTTTTATCTGACAACCCAAATGGATTTTTTTAAAAGTTTCTTCCGTTCTCCGAAATATCATTTCATTTGTAAAAGGGTTGGTTTTATTGTAAAAACCCTCTGTCACTGAAAAGGAAATCTGGTAAAACTCGTACCGCAGAATTAATGAATGAATTAATCATTTAATTTAAATTGTCTTCTAGCCATTATATTTATTTTAAATTTTTAATTTACGTGCGTTTCATAAATTTTTTTAATAAAAATTACCTTCAAAAGCTGACAATAGTTAATTCTGAAGATGTTACATTTTTATCTTAAAAATAAACAGAAATAATCCCTGATGTAATAGAATTATTTCTTTGAAATATGTAATAGATTTAAGGTAAGTTAAAGATAAATTAATTAATTTCCGCTCATTATAATTTGACATACTTTCACCGTGGGAATCCGAATTTTTGGTAACTTAATAAAGTTATTTCAGAAAATGTTGATTTCAATAGGTATGTTAAATTTCGAACATTTTCAGGGCTGATAAATCATTTTGATGGACTTAATGGACTGATGCGTGCTGAAGGACTAACTCTGTGACCGGTTGTCCTAAGATTATTAATCAATCAACGACTAATTGAAATGATGTTGATTTCGAATTGAGGTTTCACGAAAGAACATCATCAATCAACTAGGCATTGAGAAACCCTTTGGGAATTCTCTTATTTTATTGAAGTTTGTAAGTATCGTCGGTTGTTCAAAATGTGATTTTATAGGGTATACAGACAGCTGATCCACGGAAATCTGTTCAGTTTCAAGGTTAATAAGGACTATAAGAACAATTAGGACGAACATCAATTAATATAAAATTCAAGTAGTTACATAAATTTTGCATAACTTTATGCGAACTTTCCTGAATTTGTATTCACATTGACCCATTTCAATTATGCAGAGTGAAACATTCTTAATTCATTAATCGATACCACTTGCACGCATTTCAGTCAATTTGTTGAAAACAAGAACCCTTGAATCCGCAGAGAGATGGTCCAAACATACATATTAACATTTGTGCGTTGTTTAACGCTCAAGTGCCCTTTTGGTTAGAATTTAATTTGATTGAAAGTTGTTTATAAATTATTCTCAAGAAACTTACCGAACATTAAATATTTTATTATTGTTTTAGCTAAATAATATTCTCGTTAGAAAAGTTACATTTTAAAAATGTTTGTCTATTTTAATTTTAAGTGTGGATTATATATTATTAAAATCTTAGCAAATTATGTGTCCTTCAACTTTTATATGACTTAACTTTTATATACGATTTACCAAAATGAAAATAAATGAGAGGAAACATATTTTTTATACTAAATTTGCGTGAATTTTTGGTACTAATTATTTTTATTAAAGGTGACATTTTTTTTTAAACAAAAGATATTTAAGACATCGATTTATATTACCTTATTTATTTTGCAATATTATATCAGGCAGGCAATAATAAGTAACACATATTTAATAGCTAAAAGTTGAAAAATTAACATTAAAAATATAATCACAGATTTACGATTATCCATGGATGTAATATTTAACAAATAAAATACGGTTCACCTCATAACACCCAACTTGCTTTATTGCAATATGTTACTATATTAGAAACTGAAATACAGAATTTAATATGCATTAAATTAAAGAATATTTTATTTCTTCCAAGATGTGAATTTTGTGGAGCTGACCCTTCACGTCCATTTATTTTTCGGGGGAGCTCAATGTCACAGCTTGCCTGAATATGGATGGGTTGGCTGTTGGCAACAAAATCGAGTACGTAAAATCAAATATGCTATCGGCTGTGAAACTTTGAATTTGGATAATAATTTATGCGACTGTGAGCAGTTTTCATATTTCATTCTTGAGCAACAGACTAAATTTGTGTGTCGCTATAAGCTTAAGGCAATTTATTTGCCTGTAAATTGAAGTGATTTTCAAAATTGCTCCATTCTGCTTATATAAACGCTAGATAAATCAAACGAAAACGATTTATTTTTGGAAGTCCGTAGACCTTTCTTAGGATATAATCTCGTATTATTTGATGTATACTTTTTAAAAAAGCTAAAATATCAATAAGATGCTAAAAGAGTACCTACCTACAATGTAAAATATTAAAGAAGAAAGAAAAATTGTGAATGATGAATTCAATGAATAAGATAAATCAACATTTTTAAACCTCAGTCACAAATCTTACTTTTGTTCATATTAAATAGATAGGTAAGTACTATTAAATTTTTAAGGAACTTTTATATGTTATAAATCCAACTTCAATTTAAATTCACCAGAGGAAATAAATGCTATGAACGGTCGTTTCGAATTTGTTTCCTAGATGATAAAAATAAGCCTTTATTGCGCCTCTGATGATACACTAAACGCGCCTATAGAAGCAAAATGTAAAAATAGTGAGAGCATAAAAGCACCGAAGTCAGAAGAATAAATTTAAAGCAATTTTTCTGGATTGTCTTTTAGCTAACGAGAGGACCGCGTGACATGGATTACACTGTATCGCATCATGATGTGGCAAGAATCCAAAACAGAAAGGATATTTGAAGCCTTTCGACAGGGATTTCGACTATTGATTAAATCAGAGCTTGACTTGACAAATTTGGCTCTGTTTGTGCAATGTGGATTCCACTTAAAGAGGAGATTGGCCCATCCCAATGATATTAGATCCCTCAATAACCATCGTTGACGGTCGTTTCCGATAAAATAAGAGGGATTTTAGGAAAGGTTTTAGTGACTTGAGTTCTGCTAAACGGGATGATATAGAGAGTGCTATACAAACCCTCTAAATTGCGATCCGGATTTTCATAAGTTGATCTTTTCCAGGATTTCCGTATTGAAAATAAGTAGTCACAAATAAAAGTACTTTAGGAGAAATATTGTATAAAAACCTAAAACTAAAATACTCATTTTCAAACTACCATTAAAATTAAATAACTCTCTATAAATAACCACTTTTAGGTTTTAAGGATATTTATATTCTATTCGAAACTTTCGGGAACATAAGAAACTTTGGAATTTACTCGAAATCGCGCAACATTCTTAAAAGGATGATAGTGTAAAGTAAAATGAGTTTAATATTTTTATTTGTAATAAATAAAACATGACATGTTTAATTAAATTCAAAATGATTAAAACAATCCGTCTTGGTCAAACAAGATGAGATAAATATTGACTTCATAATTTTGAATAGGCACTACCAAATTCCATCAAATAACCTTAAAATTAAAATTCCCGGCGTATTATGTCGACTTCTGTTCTATAATATGTATATTGTATACATACATATGTCCTGTTTATTTTTAGATTTACTATTCAAATTGAGAATGTCCTTTAACATTTCTCCTGGTTCCTAAAAAATTTGAGCCATATATCATTGAGCATCAGGCCCTGGCGTTTTGCTATTCTGATGCCTAAGTAGGTGAAAAGTTATTCTTTGTAGGTACAAAATTAAATTCTTATTATACCTTTGTGTGTCGTGTGACGTAGAGATGAATACTAAAGGGCATTTTCAGAAAATTGCGTTTTACCTACCAAAAAAATTGCTTTTCTACAAAGCCTATTAAATAACTTTTGGAAACTCCTCTCCACCTCATTTTAAAGGACAGGAAGTGAAAATCTTTGTCGCCTTATATTAAAGCCCCTCAAGTATTCTTTAATTTTGTTAGAGTACCCATCTCAGGCGGGTTTTTATCTAACTTTCATATTCTTGGGCAGGTTACTTACCTAGTAAAGTAATTACCACCCGGTGAATTAGCTTTTGTTAATTTCGCTTGTTGAAAAACAATGGGGCGACATATAATTAATTCAGAAAAATTTCTTTCCAAAGTCCGAAGGATTTAGCTGCGCAGGATTTTCTTTAGTCAAAATGATTAATGACTCCTTCATGCTTTTGCGATGAAAATGCTTTTATTACCCAAACCTTTCCCGGTGGTTTCATCCATAATGATAACAGACTGCAGAAGCCATTCTTTCGATTAGCCCTAGAGATGCCGTCCCATACACATTTGAATATAATTAAAATTATATTAATATGGAGGGCACGAAACATTTAATTAATTAGTCATCTTTTTGATTAAATGAAAATCTTTCATTAAGTGAACTAAACGCTTTTTATGTTCAATTAATTTTTCTCATTGGATACATACATATGTTAATTAACATACTAAGTCCCACTATGAAATTTCGAAAGGTTTTAAACCACAATAATAATAATTTTTGTTACGTAAGCTATTCTGAAATGTTTATTGCATAGGAACATTATTATTAGTAGAACAATAATATTTGATATCGGTTCCAAGATTGCTTTTTAAAAAGAAACCATAAACCAGGAATTGAAAATATACATATGTATATCAAAACTTTTTTCCAAATAGAATCCATCTTGTGAAAATAAAAATAGGTATAGAATTCTATTGATAAATTTTAACTATATGATAGAATTAATTAACAGTGCCATTTCAATTTTAGTCGAAAAGAGTTACATTGACTACTCATAGTATCTTTTTATCTAGATCCGTAGTAAATATAAATTATTTTCTCTAGATTTAAATTAGGTTAAAAGAAACTCACTTAGAGTAACTTATTTCCTTGTGAACACCACTAGAAACCTAGAAGAAACTCATGTAGATACTATCTAGTAACAATTCTCAAGAAAATAGATTTAGACTGTTATCAAATTTCGTTAATTCTAAATATTATCTATAAATATTATTAAATTATTTAGAATTTTAATTGATTACATTGGGTATTGTACCTATGTAAAAAGAAGAAAAATAAAAGATAGACAACTAGTTAATTCTACTTAATTTGTATTGCTTATGTGAAACTTTTTACCAACCTTTCCAAATTCTTCTCATAACCGTGATTGAAACCTTATTAAAAACTTTCCCCTTATATTGACAAATACTCGCATAACGAGAGATAGAAACCAAATTACCCAATTAAATTAAATTATGACAAGCTCATTTCTACATATATACGAAATTGTGAACTCTTGCAACACAAACACCACAAGCGCCACAGTAAACATAATTTAAAAATGTTCTTAATTTTTCATCTTATAATATATGTACATACCTATTATAAAATTTGATTAACTATTTTTTTAATTGTAACGAAAAATTATTATTGGCACTTAAAATAAGATTGCAATTCAAAAAAGGGAACAGTGAAGGTACCAATACTTAATATAAAAATTTCGAATACAAAAACTTTTCATAACCTTTCAAATTACATCTAATTTGTGCAGGCACGTGGGCAGGAGTTCACAAATTTGTTAAAAAAATTTCTTCTTCCATTAATAATAAATATAGAGTTGAGTGAAAAGCTTTTTAAGAAATACCCTAAAAAAAGGCCACTAAATTATTAACTAGAAGTACCTATACCTGGTTTTATTCGGAGATGGTGTCCTTAAGCCCTTTTCAGATTTGTGGCAGTTTTCTAGAAAAGTAATTGTCTGTATTTTTTGGTTTCCTCCAACATCGAGACGTAATTCAAAGTTTTAAGCTGCTAACTGAGGTAAAAAGGTCGATTCAAAGAGGAAAAGTATCAAAAGCCGATACGCAAGCACATAGATTAGAGCGGAAATTGTCATCACATTGTATGAAATCATCTAACTTCCTTCTATCAAGCTGATTTTCTTGTACCGTCATATGAAGAAAAGTTATGCTCAGCATACTAAGTAGTGAGGAATGCCGTCTTGAATAGGTTCTGTAATGGGGAATCAAGAAAGCCTGTTTCCTGTAACTTACCGTCAAAATAAAGTGCTTTTTTGTGTCCCATAATAGTATTTTATGGAACTTTTGGGCTTCAACGCCTGATAAATTTGTCATTTATCCTGACAAATTGAGATAAGAACTCCTCAGTCAAAAGCAATCAATCCGCCCAACATATCGGACTCTCATAACAAAATCTTCTTTTCTGTACAGAGGAGGTGCTGTCTGTAAGTCTCATTCGCGTTTTATTTATTTATTTATTTTTTCTTGCTTTGATTCTTGACTTACTGCGACTTTATTTCATTGTTGTCTTTTTTTTTAGCGCAATAATCACAAGAAAACAGACCTTGTCTTTCCGTTTCCAGCTGGGAAAAAAATACGCTTGAAAAGAAAAAGAAATTGTTTGTCGTTGGCTTTTAGGCCATACTTCAGTTACGAGTAATAAGCGGACAGTCGGGCAATTTATAAAGAATTTTAACATTCACTCCCTAAAACGTAAATGAAGATAAGATTTCCTCGTTATGTGAAAATAAAGCATCTTTGATTGCAAAGTTTCAGAGGTTTTATGTTGCCAAAAAAATAAGAAAATAGAAGGACATTAGACTTTGGGATTTTATGATTTTCTTTTACTGTGATGAGTTTTTGTTTTGGTCTTTCATGATATGAACATAACAAAAGATACTCTGTAGGTGGTTTTGGTTATTATTATAAAAACCAAAATACATTAAAGATGTAAAAAAAATATAATAAATATAAAAGAATAATTAAAATTATTCAAAGTTTATACCTTGAAATTTAGGATTAAATTCAAATTTTTCTTTAAATAAATTATAATAAAGGTACAATCCTATAAATTAGTAGGTAAAACATTTACCTACTTTCTAAACAAATAGACTTGACTTAGAAGGAGTTGATATTACTTCCTCTTCTTTTTATAGTAAGGTGTTAAAAAGGATTTTATTACTACAAAAATAACTAGCATTAAATCACTCAAAACGAGAAATTGCAAAAAGTTTAATATTTCGTATGCCCTTGTTCACACTGTTGTGAAAAAGTTCAGTTTCATTACCTACGCATTAATGCCAAAAACTGAAAGGCAAATGTGAAAAAAAAATTATAAACACCATGTGTTGAAGATATTTTACCGAAAATTATAAAAGAAAATCGGACAGCAACAAAGGAAACCATGCGGATATGATTAAATATTAAAATTAGGAAAATTTTTGGGTAGCCATAATAAATTGTCGTGGGGCTGTATGCATATTTTAAAGGTAATATCCCAGCTAAAACAGTTTACTTAAAATATCATTGTATAAAGTTTTTCATATTATAAAGTAAAAGTTAAGAGGCAATTTTTTCCCAGAATTTTGCTCTTAAATTTCTTTTAGACTAAATTGATAATTTGAATGGTTGGACCAAAGAGACATTAAGAAATAACAGCTAACAACACCAAAATATTTTTGTAACGAAAAGGCGATTTTGACTTAAAAAAAACGACGGGAAGATCAAGTATTCGACAGACGTTTTATTATTGAATAATGGGAATCGGTTTTTCAATATTTTTAACAATGTGAATTCTTAGTTGTATTTGATTTTCCAATTATATTCAAACGAAAAGCATAAAGAGCTTATGGTATTTGAAATTATTGGCTTTTATTGTCGGTCAAATGAATTGAAAGTTTTATGTGCTTTATAGGCGACTTTTCATTATTCAACAAATCAGTGAAAAATATCAATTAACTGGTAAGTTAATTTAAACAATTTACTATTACTTCAAAGCACTGTTTTAATTCTGCGAAGGAGATAAATTTTATACTATACAAATTTTCATAAAGAATATACCTTATAATTCCTGTCTTCATTTTTCTCTAAAGCTGATTAAATCTTTTAGGTTTCAAAAATGATTTTTCTCGAGTACTTCATTAAGGGAAAATTGCATGTTAAAAATCATTATTTTGTAATTATATATTCAGGACCGACAACCTTTATCAAATTCTATTCACAAAGCATCTGCCGACTTTAGCTATACGTATAGACTATAGGTACCCAAATATTTACTTGCAAAACTGCTGTTAAGGAAGAATAATATACACCTACTCTTAAACCTAAAAGAAAGCATCTAACGAAATTCTTGCAAAGTAGAGCAAGTTGTAAATTACGATGTATAAATACAAATTTAATCTATTTAACGAGATAAGTAATTGGATACCATTCACGTGGATAACGTTTTTGGTGGTGATATTTTTATATTTTAAGGATAATGCAATCAATATCGTTTCGATCGAAAATTTATAAAAAGAACCTTTACATTGTCCTTTCGATAACAACGAATAATTTTGAAACCTCGCATTTTACAAAAAAACATATACTTGAAACATTCCTATACTGGTCTGTCAGCAGTTGAAGAAATTGTCTTACATTTAGTATTTTAGACTCAGTTATTATCCCCTAAAAAATGTAAGTGTCATTTTACTCTCCTTTTAGAAGGAAATTGAATTCTTTTCATAATGGAAGTAAAATTACACGTAAAAAATTATACAAATATCTGTGTAAAAATTACATACATAGCGGCAGAAAATTAAACATAAAGTAAATAAATTTACAAAAAGATATAAACTTTTGAACATAAATGCTCCTTGAAATGTATTATTATTGCGTGACAGATATTTTAAAAGGACGATCACGATATCTGCTTATTAAAAGAAAAATTGTCTCTCAAACCATCTTATTTAGATCACACTGTCATTATACTTATTACCTTTTCATTTTATTTTTAAAGAGCATACTTTATTTAAATAAATACTTTCACAAAGTGATATCGGTGATATTCGGTTTAAAATAGAGAATTGAAGTCGTAGATATACGGCCAAGAAATTCGCTAAAACTCCCTATTTAAAACCAATTACTCAACAGGCATTCTGCAAAACGAAAATATTTAGTCAATCGGCTCTCTGTAAAAGGAAAATATTTAGTTAATAAGCATTTTCTAAAAAAAAAATATTAAGTCAATTTATGTATATTTTGTAAATGGTATATACATATTTCGTTAAGGAATTTTGTAAAAGGAAAATATTAAGTTGTCGTCTGGCAACGAGTGTCGGGGAAAAAGGTTGTTGAGTAATCTTTGTCGGGCAAATGTTTTATTGGTTACGGTTTTAATATCATATGCAAACTTCAAAAGATTTAGAGAAAAGCTCTTTTAAAATTTTAAGTATAAGCATTAAAATTGTTCGTTTCATTAACTTAAATATTTCAAATTTTATTTCAAAATTTCAATCATAATAATATTATTTGGATAGTTTTACTTTCGATTGAAATAAATAATTTAAAATTTTTAACTTGCAGGGTATTGAATTAAAAAAGGAAACAATTGAATTGCTTCAAACAGACGGACATGTATAGTGATTTCTAATGTGGCAAATTAAATATTTTATATATGTATGAATATGTAGCTTTACAGACAAAAGAAAAAAAAATGTCATAAAACTATCATTTGGAAACAAGTTTCCAAAAATTCCCTTATTTTCCATTTCAATTACAGTGTCATCCCTTTTGTGAACATTGACCCACACATCAATTCAAGGATACGATACGGATTATAAATTGTTTCTACGAGTTCAGTCTGACAGCAATGAAAAGCATATCTCCTGGAAATAGTCAAGGTAAGCATATTGAAACGTGTGGTCGGGCCTTAGGGCGACCTAGAAACACGTTCTGGGACACACCAATGAAATGTAATGTTATATAGCAGAAAACATTTCGTAAGGTGTAAACTAAAAATAATTTCAGAATTCCCATTAGCATCAAAGTGGTTCTTTGCTCTAATTGGGTTGGAGGTATAAAATTGCATAAAGTGCCAAAAGATCGTTTACTGGTATTCCCATTTCTAGCCTTAGTTACTATACATGGCTTAGAAACCAAGTCCAAGTCTGCTACTTTTTAAGTATTCATTTGAGTTAACCAAACGTGCATGCGGCAGAAATATTCTGGTCTCATAAAAATACTAAAGAGTGTAATCGCAGCCTACTCTCAAGGGCAATTTAATGTGTTCGCTGCGCGTTTAAGACCCCTTGACTGCTACAGATATTAGCATAAAGAGCGTTACAAGAATTCCTCCTGACTGCGTACAGTCCGTACACCATCTGAAACAGAAGGGATTTGAAGGCGAGAAAACACTTTAAGATTTCTTGCTGTTTCCATGTGCCTGCCCTATAAAGGCAATATTTTTCAATACTACAGGAAAAGGGGCCGACACTAGAAACATGACAGGAATTAATTTCTTTTCCTGCAAATCATTCGCATTCAGAAAATTGTGAAGAACGGAAGGCACGTCGACTTTAAAATTCAGATCTGTTTGTTCGAATACACCCACCAAGTTTGTACTGTGGCGTGACGAACAAACCAAACCAACCACAAATTTTAAAAAGATTGTACTCTCAACGCTGTCATTATTTTCACCAAAAGTTATTGAGATGTTATGAAACACATTTCCATTTTATATTTTTCAAAAATTAATGGAAAAAGTTTGATAGACGCACAAATGTACTAATTAAATCATAAATAAAAATAATCTTACTGGTGAATTTATCCTTAGGTAATCTAAATTTTAATTACCACTCATTTTGGAAACTCCAGACGCACTTTGTAATTAACAAGTGCTCTGCTATAATTGCTTTGAACTGAAACTTTATCTTGATTTATCTATATGGAAAAGACAAAAGCTGCCTTGTTTCAGAAGACACTATAATATTTATCTAAGTTAGGGTACATATTTACTTTCCAAGGATGTTATGAGTCTAATGTACACGTACATACATTTTCTTAAGGAATGTAAAATTTAAACAACACTCCCAACGACTGTATGTATATCTTAATAATTCAATTTAGGAAACAATCTTTTCCAAATAAATCCCAGTGCGTGAGGAGACAAACAACAAAATAGACAACCCCTAGAAGCGCAATTATTTCGTTATTGAGGCAGAATATCACATCTTAATCATTTTAACAAGCTCGCCTCAAAAGAATTATGATTTAGGGTTTATTCCTTAGGGACGGATAAGAAAAATTTTTCTATAGGTTTTGAGATTTACTCGAATTTTTCTTTACAAGATTTTTCTCTTGTTGTTCAAAACATTAAGAAATATTGTAGTCAGAAAATTGAATATGTAGGAATTTTACTTGTCCTTAAATTGTCGCACTTGTAAAGCGAGCTATAATTTGTAACATATTAAGGCATTAGGCATGTAATTAACATATAACGATCCATTTGGGCGCTTCATAAAATTTGAAACAGAGTGTGTTTCCACATTAAGGATGTTTCATGCAGGAGCTAACAAGTTCAGATGTCATACGAGATTTAACAAAGCATGGTAATAAAATTCTTAAATTTACCTTAACACATTAAGTTCCATGTATGTAGGAATTATAATAAAATTAAGTACACATAAAAAGTAAGTAACTTTAAATTTTAAAATTTTCTTATATAATACGATGTGATTTGTGTAGAATTTTTTTCGATGTTAACATATATGATAAATTTTAAAATATTTCTACACATTAATGTTTGGTTGGATTATACTTATAACTCTTAATTATGCTAAGACTAAGTATCAGCAAAACTTCTACCAAAAAACGATCATTAATACTTTTATAACTTTTTCATATAATGGGATTCTGTACCAAAATGGTAAAAGGGGTGCGACTTCGTCCGTAGTAGTTTTAAATAACGCTTGCCCATCTTTATTGCAATGAGATAATTTGAAAAATATAATTGTTTTCAAAGTCCTGAAATGCAGGGTCGATATTTTAAAGTGAGGTTACTAGGTCAAGTGGGATATTATGAAAGGGCTTTATTCGTAAATTCTAAAATAGGTTTCAATTTACTTTTATGCCGCGTAGTTTTCGACTTGTGATGAAAAATGCCTACAAAAGTATAATTTCCCCTTACCTCCGAAGTTTTCAAAACGAAATAATTAGAGTTGAAAGAAGTTTGCGAACATATTATATAGGGAAAATAAAACGATATTTCTAATTAGCGTAGTTCCTTTAAGAAATGAGTAAAACTTCTTTACACACAAACTTAATTACATTCGGGCCCCAATTTATTGCCAATATTCATAGAATATAATTTAAAGATTTAGTAAAACTATGAAAAAAAGCCTTACCTTCTGAAAATTTATAGCAAAACTGTAGCGTTAATCCTAGGTCTTATTGTTTTTGAGGTGGTCGACGACTTTAACTGAATAAGATTTTATAGGTATCCTTCTGACTCGCACTCGTCCGTTTTGTTTTTCTCAAATCTAATCCCTTAATTTAATTTGTTTAGTTTATGCTTTTTATTTAAATAATAATTAGCACTTATTTATCAGATTCAGCGTTTATTGGTGATACCTATGTACATAGTAAAAATGTAGAAGTTCGCATTCGTTTCTTTTTGCTTTAATAATTATTTATCTAATTTTTAGCTTTTATATATATTGTTCAGAATATTTTATCTATGAATGAGGAATCTATGCACAAACTATACAAATAATAATAATGTCCACCTGACCTGCTTATAAAGGATTAAAACGAACTAATATCCATTATACAGCATATGTTTCTATTACTATCTATATGAAGCATTAAACGTTTTACAGCGGCAGCAAATCATTATTGCCGTATAAAGTTAAAGCCAGATTTAAATATAGAACACCTAATCTCTGTCGGTTTGCAAATTGTATTTACATAGAGGTAGCTGCCACGTACTAGTTCTCCAGGTGTTGTTTGATGAGCACTGTAATTGAAAGGAAGCCTTTAAACCAATTGATCCATTAAACTTCCGAATTGAAGCTTTTGTAATTGTAATGGCAAAATTTCCGGAGAGACAATGAAAGGCTTGATCAGGTATATTTTGACTAGTCCTTGTCGAATAGCCTTTGAGAAATTTGGAATGATAAAGATGCATTCTCAATTTGAAAGACGTCAATATATTTATTCAAATTCGTGCGGACTATGCTTTGTATAAAATCCTTCTTGCAATGAATAAAATCCAAATTGCGAATAATTAGCATATGCCAAATTGCTTTTATTTTTATTTATAATCAAAACAAAAAAGCAATTTTCCAAAACTATTAGGTATAATCATTATGTACATATGTACATATGTAGTTTGAGATAAAGTCATCAAAGTAGGTTAAATTTTTCTTAAGACATCTGGTTATTATTATCATCATCTTATTGTACTAATTTAAGAAAGAATTAAATATTTTCTAAAATCTTTAAGCTTTATGGCATTACTAGGGCGATTTTCTAGAAAACTCCGTTTTTAAAATTATATATTATATAAATAATCCTTAAATTTGTCATTTCATTCGTTCAACAATATCACATTGAAATTCAGTCCGTCGTATTAAAGTAAGTTTTACTCTTATTTATAAAGAATGTTAATTTAATTTTTATTAGTAATCAAAAGAAATAAAAGTATTTGAAAAGTTTTCAAAAGTTAAACTTTTTATGCAAAACGAAACAGGAAATTATGGTCGGTATCTGATTCCTTAAACGAAATACTCATTAAAAATCCCCCTAAAAAAGATGTCCTACAAATTTATGCTGCGAACAAACCAATAAAACCTTATTCACGTATAGAACATTTTATCGTTGTAAAATGTTGCCCAGCCGACCGTAGAAATTTTTATCAAAAATCGCAAACACAGCGCTCATTTCATAATTCCAAAATCCTTGGCGTAGATGACTCGTTTGGAGGTGTTCGCAAAAGGTAGACTAAATTAAAATTTTACGGCCTTTTAAAAGTTTTGCCAGAATCTCATTTCTTGCTGTTGCTCCTAGAACCTCTAGATCTAGAAGGTCGAGAACATTAACAAAATTTGTCGTTTGTCAATGGCACTGACATAAAACTCCAGAATTAGAACCTATAAAAACAATCCAGGCTTAAAGCCATAATTGGAACGGAAAATTTGTGGAAATCAGCTAAACAAACCGGATAAGTAATTACGCTTCGTTCGAGCTGCCTGAGACTTGCACATCTTGGAAGAAGTTGTGCCACGCCAATTTGCTTTGGGCAAATGAATGATTGCCGTATCTTAATTTACAACAGCCGCTCTAAGGAGGGTTGGTTATTACGTGTTATAATTTATTTGGATGTCCCTTCTCCCCTTTCGTCCCTAGGGCTCTCAGAAAATCGATGTTCACTTTAAAATCTGAATAAAAATCGCATTTTAATAGACAGTCTAGTTAAAATTAGTACAATTATGGAAAAACTATTAAAGCGGATTAAATAACAAAGACGAGTATTTTGTTTAAGGGAGACAATTTAATTAACAGAGGATTGTTACATGTGTTTTTAGAAGGATTAGGGCTTTTAGCATAATTGGACATGCAAAAACCTTTTAGAGACGAAAGCTGTGAAATAGACAGTTGTTTGTTTCGGTAGATGAAACGAAATTGGTGCCAAATTATATCCTATTTGGTGTTAAATTATTGAGAAAGGTAGGTATATTTGAATTTCAGAAATGTTGAATTATTTAGTCGTTCAATGTACATATACCCTAACTAATTACTAACAAATGAAAAAAAGGCTTTATTTTGCAAATTCCAGGCAGTAATTAATTGTTTTATGATATACTTATCCAAATTACAAATTAGCAGTGTATCACAGAAATATCTATAGTTAATTTAATCTTGCAAACCACGATATAACATTTTATTATCCCAGTATTACGTAAAATCTATGTTATCTTTGATATGAAATGTGAATTAAAAACGTTTTCTTTATTAGCTGCGTTTTTTTGACAACGTATCCGGTTCTAGGTTTACTAGAATATTTTGTGTTGAATTTAATTAAAAAACAGTCAACTACATATATAAAAATTTCAAGTTTTGCGAAAAAAGTATCAAATTGCCATGATATTTGCCCATTCATACCTTGAACCAGATAAATTAGATTACATTAGTACATAGGTATAAATTCAGACGATTCGATTTTATGTTCACGAAGTAAAATAACATTCGATATGGCTAAATATTCATAAATTTCAATTCAATACAAAATTTCCTAGTAAACCTGGGGCCGGATGCGTTGTGAAAAAAAAAAAAACACAGCTATAATTTTTTACAATATTCCAAACATATTATAACTACATGCAAATGTAGGTTTTAGCACTTTTATAATGAACTACAAAGAATTTATCTGAATTATTTGCTAGCAATTTGCTCAAAGTTTTATCCATCTCCTGATTTCTGAAGCAACTCCGAATTTTGTCACTTAACGATAGTTTCGCGGTTTTGGTTTAAGTTTGGATTAATTTATTTATGAATAAATCTTCTTCACTTTTGGAGTGTCACGAAATGCCAAAATGCAGAATATCTTGTAGCAAAGTATGGTGTGATTGCAGCATTTTTGTTTCCTTATATTTATGTGCTAATAACTTTATTGTGCATACAAATTTTATTAAATAATCCTGGTGAATATTGAATTTTCCAGATGGAAATAGGATCAGGCTTCTGATCAAATTTTATGAACAGAAAACATAAATTGACGTCACAATTTGCGAATATGTTTGTTGAATCGTTGTGTCTGGCGAAATTGTTATTCTTCGCACAATATATCTTTTTTATGTTTATCGTTGCACATTCCTAACATGCGTGTCAGCTTGTTACTCACCCTGTTTTGCACATTATCTACCGTGCGTGACTTTACGAGTAAACGAGGACAACTATGAAGGAGGATCCGATGAATAATTAATCGTCTCCAAGAAACTCACTCTTCTTCGTATCACTTTCTTGCGAAACTTATAACAATTTATGCATATAATACGAAATATAAAATCAACGTTAAATAGCTCTTCGTGGCAAATGACGGAAGTTATGTTCGCATAAGCTTGCCTAGGATAATGTTTGTCTTAAAAAACACAGAATAATGCTTGCGAAATGTCCTAATTAAGGTAAAATACAAATTCTTGCTATTTTAAAACTGCGTATAGTTGCAAACTTTCATAATTTCGTTGTCTCATTCTAAAATTGATAAACAGGCAAAAATTGTTTGTACGTCTAATTAGTGTTCCCGTTCAAGTATAACATGAAAAACTTTAGAAGCATTGCTCCCAGTTTTATTGTGTATTTTTGTACTTTACAGTCTCTACTGCAAGCGGAGAATCTAACCCCAAGCGTTAGATGCTTTTTTCGTCATACAGTGTTTCGGGCTGTTCAGCCGCGCACAATTCTATCAAGCTTTAAATTAAAATGTCCATTTTTGGCAGCAAAATACTCGAAATAGTTAGAGTTTTACTTTCCTCCCATTTGAAATTAGCGATTTTAAAAACCCCCATATAACAACGAGCATATAAATTAATTGAAATATAAAATTAATAAAGACATAAATTTTGAAATTCTAATTTTCCCGGAGATGACACCTATGTAAATATTTATTATTCCCAAAAACCCTTGTGTACCAAATTTAATCGAAATCATTTGAGTAATTTTGAAGAATAGGTATAACTAATTAGCTACATATAGTATATATAGTAGCTATATATAGTATGTATATACAGAATGTATTGATACCTGTGCGACCGAGCGCTACTATAGGGACAAATGCTTCTTCCACACGATTCCGAGTTCTGGCAAACGCTTTTCACAGATATTTACACAAGCAAAGCAATTTTACTAACGATTTCCCAGCAATAAATTTCGATGTTCGTGAAAAACCCCGGAAATTCACAGAAAACGTGTTCCCCCGGGGATGAGACTTAGTAGATAGATCGATAATTACTCATTCTCGAAAACCCCTATATTGCAAATTTTATCTATATGCACCTATAGTTAGAGCTGTTTTCAAGAACGCTATTACATATATAGAAATACGCAAATATTGCTCGTATTAATACATTTGTGCATAGGCTTTTTAAAAAAGGAAAAAAAAAGAAGAATTATTTAGAGGCGCACCAATTTTCGCTGATTCAAGTAAGACGTACATTAGAAACGTGTTAATATGGATAAAAACTAATTTTTTGAATATTTTAAGATACTCCTAAAGAATTATTAAAATTAATTATAAAGTGTTTTTATAATTACTTTGCCGTAGCAAAAAAGTAGTTTTTGGCAAAATTTCAAAGCTTTCTTCCCCTGAAAATATATCATATATTTATTTTATTTTATTTTAGTTTTTTTATTTTATTCATTAAATTACATTAAATGTTCTAAAACTTACCTAAGTAGGTATAGATGGACATCTAAATATCTTTTCTTCTTAATTCTAATTATCTAAATATTAGGACATTAAAATTAATTGTATGAATCCGATCGTCCCTATAATAATTATCGTTAAGAAAACAGATCTGAACGTCACATTTTTGTCCTTAGCAAATACTCAATATTCTGATCATAACTTGTTATTGATTGTTTATTTCTCTTCAACTGTCATTAAAGAAATAAATTAGATAATTTTTGTTTTGAAGAACATTGAATTAGGTCTACACAGTAACAGTGAAAAACCTATAGGTAAGCACATTCCCTTCGCAAACTTTTTGCGTTCAACTTAAATTTCGAATGCGTGTACCTTATTTTTTAATCAATTATTTATTTATTTTACCATGACTGAGCCTAACTGGACTTAACTTTAAATTAAAAAAGTTTGTTAGAACTTTTCCCTTTAAATTCGAAATGTTCGAAATGTTATTACACAATATGATCCTTAGATGATGGCCCGTCAGTTTTCCAGGAGTTAACTTTCAAAAGTTAATTTATAACCGATGGTCAAGATAAATAATTTGACTTGGAACTTACCTTTATTGCATTACGATTTAAATACGTTTAAGGAATATTTATTTGATAAGTTCTTATTAAATCACCACTTAGTGAAATTAATGAAGGGAACACCTAAGGGTCGTGAAAGAAGAAGGTATTTGGAGCAAATGGGAAGTAATTACATTTAATATGCACTTTTATACCTGTTTTTTGTATCTAAAGCAAACTGCGGTAATATGTAAACGCATCAGCAAAATGTGGAGTTTATGTTTTACGGATGATTTTAAGCGTTCTAAACAGAGATCAGAAGTGAATCTCGTATAGAATAATTTAATTATTTAATAGTTATATAAACTAGTACATTTAAGAAATATAAGAAGGAAAAATTATATTTAAAGAGGCTTCTGTCTCATATAGTCCGAAAAACCTATAGCTAAACATATTACTTGAATTGAACATTTAAAATAGAATTTGGATTTCGAGCTCTATTTTCTAAAATGATTAAGGAACAGATTGAGTTTAAGGACTCCTCACGAATTTTGGCAAAACTTTGTAGGAGTGTTAATTTGGAGTCAAAAGTGAAAACTTGTCGGTTAGTTCCCCAAATATTTAACTTTGAGATTTCGAATTTAACATTTCCACAAAGTTTCGTTGCAAATTGTATATCTAAACACCTTCAACTAAGGATATTTTCACCACTTTATTCAAAAAAAATCTCTAAAAATATTTGAAATTTAAGGTAAATATCTTTTTTGACTCATCGATCTTGACGATTTTAAGTATAAAATGACAAATCCATATAAAGAAAAATTTTCCTTATTTTCTGTACTTTTGTAGAATTTTTTATAGAAATCTGGTAGAAACATTTTTAATTTAAGATTTTTTGATTTTTTGGTGATTGCGGGAGCATGTGGCGGAAAACTATCGCTTTCCAGAATTTTAAAGTTATATATTTCAAGAAATATAAGCCACCGACAAATGTTTGCGTCTATAGTTTGAGTCTATATAGACATTCCCACAAAGTTTCACCAAAATCCCTGAAAATTTATGGCGTCATAATTTATTTTTACTTTAATTTCAAGATAGTTATTGTGATGTTATAAATATAAACATGCCTTTGATGAGAACCAATTTGTGACCCAATTTCTAAAGTCTTAGGAAATGTTGCAAATTTCTTTGAAATTATACCGTCAATGTTGATCATCTCTACCAAATTCGTGGTAGCTTAGGCGAAAATAATGCGAACAGTTTTTTTTTTTTTGAAACTAATGAGCCGAACGAAGTATACCATAGTCGGATAGAGTGAATTTTTTTTATTTTCATAATTTATTACTATGCACGCCATTGCTCAAGTAAAATCGAAATACACAGATTCAGAAAAATTTTGTTGTTAAATAATTTTATTTTTAAATAATATTGTTTTTGTCTTGAATGTTTAATGACAATTAATTTAATTACAAATTGACAGGAAGGCAAAAAACTTTTTAATTAATTACTTCAAAAGGCAATCTTAAACTTTTTGTTCTACAGGGCAACTTTTAGCTGTTGTTACATATTTTGCAAAACTTCTTTGCTTTCGCAATCGGCTTTTAATTAAATGGTGTGCTTGAAGAGATGAATTAGCAAGAAAAATTAATTTGTTATCATATGCTCCGTAACCAAAAAATATAGGCTCGACTGTGAGATATTTTTTTGTTTTTCTTCGACAAACTTTATCTGAAGCTAATTATTGAGGTGTATGTAGATGGAGTGCTGAGACATAAATTAAGCTTGGCTAAAATTGATGATACCAAGGTACGGAAAAATAACACAGTATTAAAAATTCCACCATAAGAACCCTGAGAAGCACACAGTCTATTAAATTTTCTAAAAATAACATTTACTGTAGCTGTATGGCGATGAGATTGATGCTTGTGGGGATGATATGCCAATTTTCAGTAAAATGTGTGTGATCACCCGTAAAGGAAGTTTCCTGGGATAATAGAATATCATACCTATGGAAAATGTCGCGCCGTCAACCTGTTTTACAAATTGTTTCGTCAGCTGCTGGAAAAGCAATACCATGTTAAGGTTTTATGGTAATAATTAATTATTGCATAGGACATCAACAACGTGCAAAAACTTTTAGACAGCTAATTACTTCATAGTATAGCTGGAGCACAAATTAACTATCAATTTAGCGGTTTTGAAAAGTTTTTGGTCTCTCTGAATTTAAAAGTCAAACGTTAAACTTTAATCGAAACACTTATTAAAATTTAAGTTGCAAAGTTCGACTTTCATTTCTTGAAAAAAAAGCATTATAACGCATATCTATACTATATATATATATATATGTTTTATTTCAACTTTTTATTTTATGACACAAAAGCATTCTAAACACATTAATTTTAAAGATTCTTCAAGAATTTTTTAAATGAAAGGTGGAAATGTTCATACAATATGCAACCAAACTTTGTGGGAATATGCAATCGTGATGCCAGAATGTGAATTTTTGAAATTTCAAAGATAAATATCTCAAGAAGTACAAGTGACCGACAAAATGTTTTTGCATATTCATCACTTTTGACACCTACAAAGTTTTATCAAAATCTGTGAGGTAACGTCAAATTCGATCTGCATTTCAAGAGACCACATAATCAATTCAAATTTTATTATACAATTTTTAAAGTTATTATCAAAAACTACGTTTAGGTTAAAGTAGTGAACAGTGGATCAGTAATTTTTGGAAGTCCTGTAAATCGCAAAATTATGGTCAAATTGTTATGATTTCTGATGAATTGCTGCGAAGTACATATACAAGAATAAGGGGTTCTAATTTTTGTTTAAAACAAAAAGACATTTGATCCATTTGATGATTTTGGACTTTATAAAATATTTAGATATTGCCGTTGTTATATTGATGATTTGGAATATTCCATTGATAAACTGATAACCACTTTTCCGTATGTTTAATCAAAGTTGCAAGCAATATTTTATTATTGGCATCACTGGATGAGTCATTTTGAACTTCCTTTTACTATAGCAAAACTAAAACTGAGAGTCCTGTTTAAATAACAAGTTTCAGAAGAATACCCAAAAGTTAAGAAATTTTAGTCATATATGTGCGTTCAAGCCAACTTCTCGAATATCTTAATTTAGGCAACATATTTGAAATAAGCGACGTAGAAAACGCCCATACACACTTTCAAAACAATCTCTTAGAATTAAAGTTTAGCAAAGTCCACCTATTTGAACTCCGCAATTTGGACGACATATATGACTCTTAAACTCCCTTGCCCTCATGGGTGTCCTCGTCGGCATAAATTTTGTTTTTATTTGGTAACGTGAGTAAACACAAAGGATCTAATTAATTTGTGGTCTAACGTAGATTAATGTTAAAGAAGTTATTAACTTACCTTTTTTATCTCAATAAATGCAGGAACAATTTAAGAAATCCTGTTGTACTTAGTTTTATGCGATTTTCTTTAATTAGTTATCTTTTCAGATGTCGTTTTACCTCTTTAAACTGAGGAGAGAAAACTTGTTTTTAATATCTTTGAATTTTCACTGTAAAAAATAAAATAGTGGACCCAACAACGCCAGGTAGTTGGTCGATACTGCGTTCAGGGAATTACTAAGCCTAACCTTAAGCTAAATACCCAAAAAATTTTCGATCGCTACAAACAGACGAATAAATACCATAGTAATTGAACAAATGGAGAATTAGAATGAGAAAAATTGATCATTAAATTGAATTAAAACTTTATATGTATATACATCTGTATATGTACACACGTTATATTCAAATCAATGAAATAAATAGTCATATGATACAATAAAAAAAAGCAGTTCGAAAAACGACGACGCCAGGTTTTTCCCAAGTACGTTTGCAAAGAATTTTTTTTTCGTTAGTTAACATTTTTCCAGGTCTAATTGATCTTATTGAAAGGTTATTTATTTTCATCAATTTCATGATTTTCAGGAGCTTTGGCAACCTTCTTGGTATTACTAAAGGAATTTTGGAAATATCCTCAGATTCCGTGAAGACAAAGTATACTTAAAAGAAGAAGGTAATTCTAAAAGCGTTACTTTCAAACACCAAGATATAGTTTCAATCTTTTTCGCTTTTATTCGTTTCAAATAAACAGATAATAAAATTTCATAACAGAAATATTTTGATTTTCTTCCAAAAGTAATTCCAACGAAACTCAAAGCAATCTATTAATTCTGAAATATGATATTATATTAATTATATGTATTTATAAATATAGAGACTTTTATTATTGTATTTCCGTACATATGTATCCCTGCATATACATAGATAAATTCAAAAGTTTGATTGTTGCTCAATCACAGCCTAAACGCTTGGTCCGATTATTTTCATTTTTTGAGTGAGGGCATTACGTATCCTGGCCTGGCCTGGATTTCAAAATTTGGAAGGATTGCCATGAAAATTGGTATTTGGGGGTTTTTGGAGGGGAAGAGGAAGGGAACTTTTACCTCTCCTTTTAATTTCTGTCAAGTTCATTGTCCAAAGAGATTTGTGAAGTTTAGTTTTTTTACCTTGTTTGAAATTGAGTCTTGTTAAAATATTTAAATGTTATTTATTGTAAATACATTATTTTGTTATTTTATTAAAGATATTTGTTTGCATGTTTCTATTCGTCACTTGGATTGGATTGTCCTTTACGACTGAATTATAAGTCTTTTTATGTATTTTCAACTTTGATTATTTCGATTTTCAAGTAAATGTAACTTACCTTGTTCTTCCCCTGTACCCTTCATATATCTACATACTTTTAACTTACCGAATTTTTTTTACAGCGTTCTTTTTGATGAGAAACCACTCATTGAGGTATACGTAAAACTTTTATTTAAAACTTATTTTTACAACAGAGATCTCGGACAGCGAAACATGTTAGCACCAATAGAAAATAACTTTATTTACAAACTGCAACTTAACATCTTAATCTAATATCAAGGTCAAGGAGGTCTTAGTAGGACTGCGTCGAGTCTGTGCACAACCGCTGACACTGGAACCGGGTGATGTCTAGGTCAGTCTCCTGAGTTCCACCTCCTCCAATACTGATCTTTCTTTTTGGGGAGCGAAATCTCTTGAAGCAACGAAATAAATTTAGGAACGCTTTGCGGAACCCACGATTCATGAAGCAGTAGGTAATCGGGTTGCAGCAGCTCGAAGTGTAGGCGAGGAGCTGCAAGAAAGTTATTGCAGGATAACCCAGATCCTTGTAGATGAGGGTTGGATTAAATAGAGCGATGGTGTTGATTATGTAGAGCGGTGTCCAGCATATGAAAAACTCGAGGACGACCATGAACAGCATCTTTATTACCCGCTTCTTGTTCTGAAGACTCTTTTCGATGTTCGTCCTGCAAAATAAAATTCTTTGCATTCATTTATGCAATTACGAGACCTGCATCTGGAAATACCTTCGCAGCCCCTGCTTTCGTCTCGTTGAATAGGAAAACTCCTTGATGATTATCGGTGCCTGCAAGTTCGTGTACTGGTGACAATTCGATGCCAACGTCTCCCGCGAGGACGCCTTGTATGATAAGAAGCTGCGGTTGCTCGGGGAGCCATTCTTATTAATAAAGACCTCCATTAAGTTGTCAGCTGCAAGGGACACCGTTCATTAACTACTATAAATTTGGGACAGTAACTGATTAATTTCAGCGCCAAATTACTTACTCGATTGTGTGCTTTTGGCCACTTTCTCAGCACGCATTCCGTGCCACAGCGTCTTTGATATCAAAGTGTAGGTGCCACTCAAGACGAGCACCGGGATGATGAGAAGGATTATGTCAAGGAAGATGTTAAATGCTTTTTCGTACTGCTTCCAAAGTGGTGGCCAGTATTCTCTGCATTTGTGGTGACCTGGCAAATTGAATGTGAAAAATGGGTCAGTAAAGAGGCTTTCTAAATAACTCTAACTTAGTTCACTAAGTAGTTTCTCTTTGTTATGTTACTTCCTTAAGTTCTCAATATTTATAAGAAAGAATGCTCGATACCCAGAGAAAAATCGCATTGTAAACTTTCTAAGTTTATATGTCTTTTATGTTAAATACTTATTTATATTTTAAGAGTTATCACGATTTAAATCGGTTTTGTTTTTCTGGAAATAAAAAGTTAATTTCATATGCTCAAACTACATACCTATACATATACAATCAGAAAATTTTTTTATTCAAAAATCGCCCGTAATGCATCTTAAGAATATGTTCTCAGAGTTTCAAAACGAAATTGGAATTTTTTCAATTGCTATTTGCACTAAAGGTAACGCTCCATCGGAGCTCAGATATTCAGAAATTTTAAACGTGCTTTTCTCAAAACTCCATTTTCCAATTACTTAAAATACTAATTGATCAATCGTTTTTAGAATATACACACAAAACTTTTTTACAACTAAAATGCAACTAGAGTTGGCTTCCTATCATTTACATTTGGAATTCCGATTAAAATTACCATCTCTCCTATAAGTAAACTTATGTCTAAATTCATTAGATTTTTAAACATAACATCTAGATATCCGCAGTGATAAATGTAAATATATCCAACAGACATTTCAAACAAGAGGTTTATTCAATAAAGATGAGTCGGAAAAGCGACAGAATCCTCCCCTCCAAAAGCTCCCAAATACCAAATTTTATGGCAATCCCTTGAAATTTACAATTTTTGGTCGCCTATCTTGAGTCTGTCATTTTGAAATCCACGAATAAAAAAATATAAGTATATTAGGCCAAGATATGTAGGTAGTACCGCCACTCAAAAAACGAAAATGATCGGACCAAGCGTTTTGGTGTCTAAATAACACTGATTACGAATCCAATTCGGCCAATTCAGCTTTTCAAAAGCAAATTTGTATGGGAGATTGCTTTTCAGCTTCCTAATTGCTTTTCGAAGGTTCTTGTCTTAAGAAAAGCCACCTCGAAAATTCGCTTTTATTTGATAATTATTTGTCTTCATTTGACATAAATATTTATTAATTCAAGTAAGTACGTATTACATCAATAAAAAACCCTGACCTGCTTGGTTCTAGTGACCAGACGAGAATACACAAAATAAACTCATTAAAAAGGAGCTTACAATGTGTAAAACCAGCCAACTTTTCTACCAAAAGCACTTAAAGGAGTATACAATATTTGTGGAAAATATTTCATCATTGTTTGGTTTCATAATTGGCAAACAATGCAATTTTCATAAACAAAATTACAGCACATTGCAAAACAAAAGAAAATCTCCAATTAATAAATAGAGAATGCAGTTTTTTTATGGAAAGTTAATCATAAACGAATATACAAATTTTGGAATGCACCAGTTTAAAAATATGCGCTATGTACGAAAACATGTGGATTTTCTTTGAATGAGCTTTAAAAATTCCTTTTGTCCGACAGTCAAAAGTTCCTTTTATGGGAAGATAAATTACCTCGAGTTTTTATTCACACTCGAAAAGGCCTCTTTAGCTCATTATGATAAAAAAGAAAGCCTATTATTACATCCCACAAGACAATACATTTCATTCATAAAGAACTGAAAAGAAGTCACTTTCTTTGATGAAATCTGAAGTTTATTTTGAAAGGGTTGACCATCGCCTGGGAAGACGACCAGTAAAGGAGATATTTCAAAGGGTCACGCACATAACAATTTTATAAAGCCTTCTTTTTGAAATGATAAGGGAGCTGAAAATCTAGAAATCTTTTAAAAAATCTGAACTTTAATTGGACCCGAAAATAAATTTATCTTCAAATAGCAAAATGCGGGAAGAAATAAAAAAACGAGATTTTCATCACTTCTTCTAAATGTATTATTATACAAAAGCGCCTTTAAAATTGTGTAATATATAGTTAAAATTCGTGGATTCGATTTATTCTATGTATATAGATATAAATTTTTATTTTCAAGTTTGGACATTAAGGATAAATATTAATTCAATTCGTGTTCAAAATAAAAAAAGGAATTCATGTAATTTGTATCCCACAAGAAATTGTAAGAAATCCCTAGAGAGAACAATTAAAAACATCTTGTAGCATTTTCACATAATTGCTGCAAATTCGTTCACTCTGAAACGAGTGATAAATAATTCTCTTTGCAATTAGATATTCAATTACTGATCAAATTACAAGAGTTAAGTGAAAATTAAATAGTAGGCAGAATTTCAAATTAACTAAATGAGTTTTAGAGTAAGTTTCGCACATTAATCCATGAAAAAAGCATAAGTAATTAAAGACTACTTATTTCAACCAAACAAGAAGGTAGATTTAAATTCTATCTTAGAAAATTTATTCATGGTGCAGCTTCACCTGGAGAAAGACGTGCTAGAATTTAAAATTGGCTATTCATTGAGCAGTTATGTATAATTAAACCTTTTAAAATGGATCTCCTTTAATATTGGATTAAATTCTCTCAAAGCAATGATAAGTCTGGGCATTATCCTTCAGGTAAATTTTGTACCTGACAAACAGAATTTTTAATTCTTGTTCCATTTATCCATTTATTTATTTCATTTTCGGCTTAAAATATTCAAAAGTAATATTTAAGCCATTCATGTTTTTGATATCCCAAATTTGTTCGTTTTAATTTCAAATTCAGTGAAAAGGAATAAGTCATATTTATCAAAGATAAAGTTATTGAAATATTTATGGTACCTACGTATATTTCAAAAGTAATCGAACAAATATAAATTACTAGGTACATGTAATGATCGAGCTTGGTTAGAAGAGTTAAAAAAACTTATGAGTATAAGAAATAAGTAAGGTTGGTCTGAAATTAGTGACCGTAAATGACCTCAAGTACCAATTTTGATGGAAATCACGTAAGCTTTAAAATTTGGCTGTCCACTCGTGAAAACTCGCAGAAAATGCATTTTTTCCCGAAATGAGAGCTAGATTGATTATTCGATTATTATTAAATTGTATCGAAATCGTTATAGCCGTTTTCGATTACAGATATATTTTTATAGTATAGAATAATTACTAGGCAAAACAATGAAATATTTCATTTCCGTATTATAATTAAATTGTTTTAAATTATTAAAACATAAGGATACGTGAAAAAATTTGTCTCATTAAAACATTGTACGAAACACCAAGTACTTGCATCTTGGGGATATTTAAATTAAATGCCGTGGGGTGACTGAGAAATGTTTTTGCCCGTTGAAGAAAATGGTAAGGGAATATATGTATTTCTTGGAAGAAGCTGGCCTTGAATAAAACATTATACCGCAAAGTACTCCCTTTCCGATAATTTTAACGCTGTTCCTCGAATTTCTCTCAGAGGTCTTTTTGGTACAATGAAACATTTACAAAAGCGGACTATCTTCCTATCTTAGACATGGATTACATTTTTTCCAAGTTTATGTTAATGGAAAACTACAGAATAACTTGCCACAAAAGGTTTTGTATTATTTCTCTAACTTTTGACTCATTTTAACCGAAATTGTGTTGAATTTAAACGTCAGTCTCAAAATATAACTAAAATAATTATAACATACCTTCATGTTTGTAAAACTATTTTTTTGAACGTTTTTACTTTAGTACAGATACGATTCTTAGAAAGTAATTGCTTTCTAATGTTAATTCCCTTTACAACAAGTGTTCTGGTATATTTTCTTTAGAGTTTAATTCTACCTTCCACCAGGAATTCCTTTTGAAATTGTGTTTAGTTCAGTTTTAATTTAACCAAAGAACTTCTAAATAACAAAAAGCTTCATCTCAGCCCAAAAAATTGTGCATTCCCTTCGTTTGTTTATAGAAGAAGGCGGGAAGTGACAGAGGGGGCCCTTAGTGAATGAGAATGAGAGAATTCTCTTCGCACAGGACGACATGGATTTGAGTAAATTCGACGAACCCATAAAAGTTGCGCGTAAAATCGTGGCTTATATTGTATTATAATTGGTCAAGAACGTTTGACCGGATTCGGACAGGCCCTATATTTCTTTATACAACACTGAGAGAAATTTAAGCCCTGTACCCCATAGTTTATATACTTATACAGCCATACATATATTGGTGAATTTGGAATAGTAAAAAATTATAGTACCCCAAATGATATTTATATGGGAATATTGCAAATGGTTTCAGAATTGATTTATATAGACGATAAAGTTATAACATACATATAAGTAAAGTTAATCTCCTAACGACGAGAAAAAGTTGATTTTCCTGTGGCCGGATTCGAACCTGCAATCTTCGGAGTTGCCGATTTGCAGTTCTATCACTGAGCTAGCCCATCCATGCGTCCTAAGCCGATTCCTTTTAAAAGTTGATTTTCCTGTGATTTTGTCAACTAAAAGTGGCTGGGGTTCGAACCGGAAACCTGCATTTTGGTGTTTGGCAGCTCAAATTCTGAGCTATCGATGCCTATGGTTTTTGAGCGATTGAACCTTAATAAAGCTAGGAGCCTATATATTAAAGTAGAGTGTAAAATACTGCCATGCCATGCCATGACGTCACCATTGGCGGGTTAATAAAAAAAATTGACGTATTTAAGTAACAAAAGCTTAAAAAACTGACCGCGAAAACCCCCAAGTACCAAGTTTGGTGCAAAACGCATTAACTTTCAAAGACAATCCGCTATCTTGAATTCGTAAATTCTGACAGTTGATTTGAAATAAGCGACCCCGAAAACCCCAAAGTACCAAGTTTGGTGCAAATCGCATTAAAAGCAGGAAGCGTTTAAGGGGATTGAGGGGATTTTAACGTTACTTTGTCGTTTTTTCTGCGTTCACCTGCCAAATTTCTCCACGCAGAGCGCGTCATAAAGAACTTCGTTCTAATATCATATATTTTAATATAAATTTTGTTTAAGTAAATATAATAGGTGTTCTATTCTATGTCCATTTGACGTGAGGCCAAGGACAATTTTTTCAGTGTACAAGTACAAAATGGCAAAGATATATAATAGTTTAATCATTTCAATTTCGTAAAAAGCGCTTCTAACTAGATACATGAAATTCAATTTACTTTTCTGTAATTCTCCATCAAATGGGTAATTATAATTACTTACTTTGGTAAATGCATAAAACAATTTTATGAATGCATTTATCACAGTAAATTGTGATTTGATACCTTTTTTATAGCTAACATATAATATAGTAGCCAAAATTTACATTTTACAAATTATGTTCAGAAAAATGTTTACTTTATTAATTAATTCGTATTTTTGAAAATACAAGCTACTAAATAATAAGAGTATAAGCCAAATGTTAGAGCATAATAAGAACTCTTTATTGTTTGATATTATATTATGATATCATGTATTGTGTACACTCACCTTTACTGGTTGGAATTAATTTACTTAAAACAGCAATTGGAGACATGAACAGCAGGCTCCCTATCCAAATCAGAGCAATCAATTTGTATGCATGTTTAAGCGTCTGCCACGTCCTCGATCGAAGTGGGTGGCAGATGGCGTAATATCGTTCGCAAGAAATAGCAACTAGCGTCCATGCAGACACTGAAACCGAGCAAGCTAGAAAGAAAATAATAATATTATATATTGTGCCAGTAAAACTGGAATAAATTATGGGATATAACTTTATTATACGCTATAATTTTGGCAAACAGTAACTAAATTTAGAAATGTTAATGAACTAATCAAGTCAATTAAGTGCTTCTAGCTGGCATTTATTATATAATATACTACGTCTTGTTTTAGTCTCTATGGACTTCGTGATATAATGAGAACTATACGCTTCTTCGAATTTATCGCATGAATTGCAGAGGAGGCGAAAAGGACGTTCACTTTTGTTTTATTAATATCTCAAGAGTTAATTAATTGATAGGGTGTAGTGTAATGTAAGAAACATCTTTTACTTGCTCTATTTTTAGTATTCGTTCACATGGTAGCAGCACGCCTTTAAGAAGGCTACTTTTATGAAAATAATTGTTTATAAACTACCAGTATATGTAACTTTTCTTCAATTAGTTTATTAAAGTGATTTTTGGTATGAATAACTTACATAAATATATGTACGCAAATATCTTTATGCCCAGAGGGAGGGTAAGAAAATAAGCTCAAACTCTACTACAGATTTCCGGTCAAGTTTCGAAGGGAAGGAGGATTTTGAACAAATCAATTGTGAACTTTAAAGATAAAAAATAATGTGACTTCGCAGTGTAGCTTATAAAATAATAATTTAATTCATTTTTAGTCAGAGAATTGGTAAACTTTAATTTACAAAGTTCTGTTTTAAAAAGATACTTATCAATAATAACATGGTTGAATAATCTCTGGGCTGAGAGCTTATCATGGAATTTTGATGGTAATTAGTGAGCATTAATTTGAAAAGATTGTTAAAAAAGGTATTGACTGGCGACAAATAGGTCAAGTAATCAAAAAAGAATACAGATTTTGAAATTCATAAAAGTCATAAAAATATTTGCTATTATAATTCGAAATGTTAACCCGCAGTTAAACAAATTTTTTGAAACGACTTTAAAGAAAAACTAATTAATATCGATATGCTTATGATTAAAATTATAATTTACATGCAAAGAACTGTAGACATTGTAAATTGGATATGTTGTACGTATATTTACTTATTAATTCTCTATGGCATTTTTTTAGGAAGTTATTAGAAGACTGCTACGTGAAAAACCACATGAAGAAATTCGGCATCCCTAAAAACGCTTATTAATTTTCCTCATTATTATAAATTCACAAATTCAACATCATTTCCTTTTCCAGAGGGAAGCAAAGCTTTTTGGGTGTTCTTTCTCTTGCTCTTATTTTTGAATACCCAAATTTTTTTATATAACATTTAAATGTCAAGGCAAAAAGCACTAATCTAAAATATTGTACAAATGATACAAACTTATTTTCACAAACAAATTTTGATACATTGGTAGATTAAATATCTCCGAAGGCCTGCCTACTTCTTAACAAAAATATTATATTAAGCGACAAAAACTTTCGAACTTTTATCAATGGACCTATATTATTCAGATAGAAAAGTTTGTTTTATTACTACCATAGAAAAACTAAGCTTAGTTTTTCTATGTTACTACATATGTATAAGCAAAAGTTAGCTTCTTTAGGGATTCCTTTCTTTTAATTTTATATGGTCCCAACTATTTGTCATCGAATCTGTCTCTTCAAACTTTTTAACGTCAACACAATTGGACAAAAAATACAGAAAAATATTTATAAATCAAACAAAATGTCAGATATATTTTACATAGGTTTAACGTTTGGGATTAAGAAGCAGTGTTATTATAATTCTTGTATTTGTGTATAAAAGTTAAAGTTCCTCCAACAAAATTGCTTACATTAAGTATACAAGGAAAAAAATAACGAAACGCAAACGAAGGAAATTGGAAAAATCACCACCAATTTGTGTAAAAATATGTCAAGACCACATGTTATATGCCACCTCAGATATTTGATTACGGAAATTACCCAAACATGCCGAAACCGTGTCCCTTAATTTCCCGACAGTTTTTTTCGACTGGGACAGAAACGTGTCGTTAAGCAAAGGTACGTTTATACTATCTACGTTTAATCCCATCCCATACATATATAGTAAAGAAAGCAAATATTTGTTTCTGCGATTTTCGCAGGTAAACTTTACATTGCGTATCACGGGTGCATTCATCTGCGTATTTTACGTGACAAAAGTGTGTTTCGTCAAACCAAACAAACTTAAATGATATTTACTTTGCTGAAGGTTGCTGAGGTTCATCAAAACAGTATCAAATTTAAATGTAAGTGGAGGCATGGCCAATTTTCCTAAGTGCCTTTTATTTTTTTAAGTATAAATGAAAAAGGTTGCTGATCTCCACAGAAATTTGTTCTGGTGAAATAATCGTGCCAACATCCCTTTTAAGTCCGATGCTTACTTTAGATGCAATTGAAATTAAATTTAAACCCAAAAACAAGTATACCTACTACAATTATCATCAAACTCATTTATTCGTTAGAGATGTAAATACATATATGTAGTACCATTGGCTATCAGATTTTTTTCATTTACAAGATAACAATATTTTCCTCAAAAATATAAACAATATAATGTCATATTACCAATATATAGGTACATTTCATCTCAATTCAATCAACACCTTTCAAATTTATTTCGTGATTCGAATTCAATTCTATCAACACCTTTCTCGACTATTTTATTTTCATCCATAAAATATAAAATTTTCACACCTAATATACATAGTCTTGGGGATCATTTGGCTTCTTCCCACTTCCTGAAAACAATTCTATTTTCCGATCTAAATTTAGATTTGTAAACAGTAAAAATGAAAGTGATGTATTTGCAAACTTTTTAGATAGGAACAAAGAACTTAGGATTTATTTCGATTTTCATAAACTATGTCTAAAAATAAAATAAAAATTTAGATTATGCAAAAATGCGTACCTTAAATAAAAATGTCTAAGGATTCTTTTTATTTGTATTTTCTTGAAAAATAATTTCTAAGTATTTCTGTGAATGTTCATATCATATTTCATCGGTTATATTAAATTTTTACTTTTGAATATCCTTAATTATATTTAAAGCGTAATGAATTTGTAAAAAACAAAAAAAAACATTTAAATTTTATTCGCATACCTACAACATGTTTGTTAATTCATATAGGTCTATCAAATAGAGATTGATTGATTGATTGATTACAAAATGAATTTATGAAGTGAATGTACATATTCAGTTTTGCACAATATGTAGCCTAAAGTGAAATTGTTTAATTGTTTTTTTTATTATGTTATGCATTTAACATAAGACATATTGGAAATTCGATATAGAAACTGTGAATAATTTAACAAGGGGAAAATTCAAATTTCAAATATGACCTGAACTCTGAAAGTATGAAATTCAAAACGTGCCAGTTATGCTGGCAATTTTAAATTTACTTCTAAGAGGTCGTTTTCTCTTCCGAGCATTAACACCTGCCATGCATCAAGCTTAGTATCTCTGAAAAGGCAAACTGCAACAAAGAGATAAAGCAGGACGTGCTGCATAATTTGTGCAATTTGTTCCAGAGGCTTTCACGCGGAACTGCCTTTCCGGGGTCTTGCAATTGCAACAGGAGCTGCAGCTTCAAAGTCCTTCATAAAATGGTACACAAGCGTTTCAGGCACACTCTCGAAATTCGGCCTCGGGTAGCAAAATTTCATAAAGTTTAAGCGCATGCAAAGCATCTCTCATAAATGCTCCCTTTTTATCTCGGCTTTGCGTGATGTCGTTGTGACGAGCGAAACCTCATTTTCAAGTGAACTTAACATTCAGAATGCATTTAACCTGATTGTTATCCAGCACTATTGAAGAAAATAAACAATTTATTTATTCACATACATTAAAACTTGCGATTTGGTCATGATAGAAATTTTGTTTGAAACTTTTTTTTAAATAATAATATAATATAACCTTTCGAAATTTGTCTAAAACCTTCAGTTTCGAAGTTTAAGTTCTTACCTCATCGTGTGGGATATTAAATTGTCATTAAGAAGTTTCTTAAACCGTTTTTCAAAATTATGCCTCGTTTTTGAAATATTTAAATCCAAAGTAGCCCTTTTAAACGATACCCCACACGATGGGGTAAGCGCGCTCCTCTCCTTATTCAAAATGGTGGCCAAATGGAGCGGAGGGGGAGGGGAGGGGGCTTTTAAGCCCAAAAACTGAGTTCCACATTAAAAAAAAATCTTGTCCTACCGAAAATAAAAGATTCGGCCAAAATTTAGTAACATTTCAATGGACTGCAATAATACGAAAATAAAAAAACCGGCCAAGTGCGATTCGGACTCGCAGTAGTACGAAAGGTTCCGTACCATTATCTATATTATCACGTTTGTTGCATGAGAGCCCTCTTAAATATTTATTTTATTCTGTTTTTTTGGAATTTGTTGTTATAGCGGCAACAGAAATACATCATCTGCGAAAATTTCAACTGTCTAACTATGACGGTTCGTGAGATACAGCCTAGTGACAGACGGACGGACAGCGGAGTCTTAGTAATAGGGTCCTGTTTTCCGCATTTATTACGTACATACATATGTAATAAAATCTACTATCGAAAATTGCAAAACAAACAATAACGAATACAAAATTTTAGAAGCATATATGACGATAATATGCAAGTATAAATTGGTATTAGAACATTTTCATATATATTATATATGTATAGGCAGAATAATATCTACTATGTATTTGTGGTGATAACGCCCTGAAGAAAAATCATAAAGCGATAGATAATGGATTATATTTTCGAAGAAAGACAACGAAAATGTATTTTATTCTGGAAAAACAAATAAGTGTTTGGATGCGAATTTGTATTTGATATCGGATACTAAATTAGCAAAAATATATTTTCTGACATAAATCGTACTTCGCAATTATTGTCAATGCCCGAAGAAGCACAGTTATACAATAATTAAGGGTATATACTTACGTACTTATATTAATTTTTTTTGTTTTGCAATATCATCTTAAGTATGAAAATGTGATAACAATTGATCTTATAATTAATTTCACAATTAATATTAATTTGTTTCCAAATAACTTCTTCTAACTTGGCTCTATAGTATACATATATAAGATACAACGGCTTTGGAGTATTCTATTCATTTCTAAAAAAACATTTTAAGTATTCCATTTATAGAAAAGTTTAAAAAAAAATCAAATTAATATTTCTTTACATTAAAATATCTCTGAATTTTTTTAAAAGATGTTATGCATAAATCTCAGAAGCAAATGAAATTTGTGAAGGCAACAAATTATGCTCAGGGGCTTTGCACGTCAAACGGTGGTGTGCTCAACTCAGAAACTAGCAATAATAAAGCGGAAATTTTATTAAAGTTCAACTCTTCTTGGTGTGGGATTTCAGGTAATAAATTGGTAATCTTTCATCGGAGGTGTTGCAGTTTCGAAAGTTACTCATGCTCCAAGACTAAGCAAGGAGCAACGTAATTTTATATGTATGTAGTTACAAGAACCATACAAGTCTGATGAAATTTAAAAAAGCAATTATCTATGTTGAAATTTTCTCATTGCAATAGAAAGATTCGTTCTCAAGGGAAACTCCTCAGATAATATTATGAGAAAAGAAGCAATTATATTTTTTGTATAAACATTGCATTGTACATTCTTCAAAATATTTCCTACAGTCTGCAGATATAGTGGCTGCAGAGATATATGTAGTGACCTAATTTTAATTTATTTTACATTTAACGATTTAACCGCACAAAACCTTAAACATAAAGCATTAACAATTATTTTTGCTCTCTAATAATAATTCTATAACTATATTGAAGGATAGGATAGGACGAAAATAAAGAAAAGTTTTTATTTCTTACAAGTTCATTTTTCTTGGAAAGAATTTACGAACAATTTTTGAATTTTTAGATGTGATATTATTTTAATGCAATATGATGACAAATATTTGATGGACGAAATACTATAAAAAAACATTGATTCTGAGTTGATATTTTGAAAAAAAAAGCATAAGTAGTTATATGTATATATATTTTTAAAAGACCACGACTAAACTAATTTTTATTTCCCGTACGCGTGAGGCAAAAGTGTCACTAAAACGCACGCCCTTTCCGGTTGTAAAGTGACTTATTATCCACTCGTGCTTTAATGTAAAACCGGGCAGTGTGTAGCCGATTGCTTACGTTAGCAGCTAAACACATTATTATTGCCAGCGGGCGCAATTGGCTACTTTACGCCCTTATTGCACAATATACTATAATTTAATTGATATTTTTAGAAGCGTTCTAACATTTTAAGGACTTAAAGGACCAACAAAAAAAAAAAAACAAATAAATAGTGTTGATTTTCCTTCAAAATAAAACAAAAACTTTCAAAAACTAGTAGTGTAGCAAACTCAACCTTTATTGTCTTTATTATTATTAAAGTCAGTAAGGTCTCCAAAAAAAATATTTTTTAAAATATTTCTAATATGGACTAGGTCACTAAGGTATTCATCATGACTACCTACTTTGATTAAAACAAAAACAACCGCCTGCAAAAGTGTATGTAATAAAAGTAAAATGTTTGTAAATTTTAAAAATGATTTATATTAAACTTACCTTGCAGATATGGTAAAATTTTGCACATGAACTCCCCGAATATGAAATCTCGCAGCAAAGCTCCCACTAAAGTGAAAGGCACGCACAACACACCGAGCAACAAATCCGAAACGGCCAGATTGAGGAGAAATAAATTCGTTATGGTCCGCATCCTCCGGTTCTGGACCAAAGTCAGGATAACCAGAAAGTTTCCTATGACCGCGAGGAGCAAAATAATCGCATAGAGGGATATTTGAAGTCTCCCCATCGATAGCCATGACTGTTGAGGAAGATTTGTTCCATTTTTGTTACCTGCCGCTTCAAAAATTATATTTGTATTATTAAGGATAATTTCTGTGCTATTTTCGTTGTAATATGTAGACATTTCCGCTTTATGGATCCTAATTGCTGTCCATTTTTAGTTATCTGAAAGTGAAGAAAAGTGAGAATTTATAACAGCAGTATTATAACTTTTAAAATTGTATGAACAATTAGAAGATTGCTTTCAAATGATAACCATTTTTCATTTCTGGCTTTTTAGATAAATCTTAGATGACTGCAACTAATTTCGACAATTTTCCTTGCAAAAATCCATTTATTCAATCGTGCAGAGAATTGATTGTCATAATTCAATTTTAAAATTCATAATTCTCATATCGATAAAAATAAATAAAAATATAAATAATTAATTTTTTGGTCTTGAAAACATCGAAAAATAATGTATTGTTTCCAGCATTGAGTAAATTAAAATCGCTCATATAAAATATTTCTTTCGATTTTCTTCCTTTCCAATTACGATCTAGAAATAGAAACAAGGCGAAACGAGGCGAGACAGCTAACAAATAATGCAAAAAGCAAAACTTCGAACCAGACTGAATTTAATTTGACCTTTGTTCGAAAAGTTCTTATTTATGAATGCGTTGCTCAAGAAAATTATAGTTCAATGTAGAAAAATTTATCAATTTGATACAGAAATGAAAGGAAATGCAATAACAATAATAAATATGTATTAAAAAGATTTTAATCATATTACTTCTACTTGAAATACTGAAATATGTCACCTTCGAAACGTTAGGTATTCTTCTTAAATTTGTTTTTCACTTTTATTGTGGATATAAATTGTCATGTTTTAATAAAATTTACAGTCAATAAAAAGCGAATGGATTTTATAAATAAGTTTGAAAAATTGTCACTTTAAGCAATTTGTGTCAATGTGTCAGACACCCGATGTAATCCTCGTTGACAGAGATGAAAAGTAATTGTAACAAATGGCCCCGGCATCAAAAGAACTTTGAAAATAATTCAATTCAGCATGTATCATCTTAAGATTCAGAAGATGTTACGTTTTTTGTCTAACACGGGGATTTATCAAGTTGGATGAATAATGGCTTTGCTTATAACTTTCTTAAAAGTCGAAAATGTTAACGATTGGAAGTCGTTGTAAAAATATAACATCAATTCAAATAAGTATCAATTGGCTCTCATTGTATATCTACATACATATAATAAATTTGTTATTGATTCTGGAATTTTCATTTTTGAAATTATTATGCATTACACTACATTGCATTAAATAACTAATAAGACAAACTTCGTGCTGCCGTCATTACTCACCAAAATCTCCCAATATTTCATACCTTGCTTTAATAAAATGTAAATTCTCAAAAACAAATATACCATCATAGAAAAATTTCGGTTGAATGCGGAAACATGCCCATATATAAAAACTTTTTAACATATCATGTAACCTTTTCGCAAATCGATTTCCATATCTGATTTCCATTCATTATATATTCTGCTGCTTTATAATAGCACAAAAGGGACTCTTTAGAAAGGCAACTTGTGGGAGTTTTCCGGAAATTTTACATAATTGGGTTAAAGCAAAAGTGTATTATAATAATTGGGTATAAACTGCGGATACAAAAATTAATTCAAATCAAAGACAAGAAATTTAAAAGATCATTAGGGTTTTTGATAAAAATGGGACCTTATTTAAGCTTTTCTCGAGTCCGTGCGGTATAATCCAAAATTAAAGTAAACATAACACGAGAAAATGAATTAAAAACATTTCATAAGTAGAGTCATGAAAACATTTTTCTAAGCTATTTTATAAGTTATATTTACTTTTAAACACTTTTAATTGGCATTGAAATCATCCAAAAACAATAATCCTTTTATGCTATAAAAGGATATTTATATTTCGGTCAATGATCCTTTAATATCGTAATTGTGGTTACTCAAAAAACATAATTTCTATGTATTTATTCGTGGCATTATTAATGGGAAAAATCATCGTGAAATTTGTAAAAAACATTCATCAGAATTTTATACGTTTGTACGTGATGAGGCTGTCGTCGAACATTTGTACAAGGACGAAGCTCCACTTGATCTAATTATAACACAGAACGATAGGTTTTCAAACTTCCATTTACCTCTAAGTACTTGATTTCATCGATTTTCTTCAAGTCTTTGTCTTATAAATTTATATGTTGGTTGAATAGCTTTAAAAATTAATATTCTGAGATTTTAAATTTAACTTATACATGACAAATTAAATTCTATATTTTCATCGCTGAATGAGTACTAATTTCTAGAAGAAAAAAATATTGTAGATTATAGAGTTCTAATCTGATTATTCGGGTTTGCTTTCGAGTTTTTCCCTAAAGTCGTGTGCAAAAAACTTCATCTGAGGATACACAACCTCATAAATAATACTTTATGAAAGAGCACACACGAAAAACATCTCAAAGGATGACACTCTTTTGAGTTGAACAAATTTAAAGGTTATCAGATTGTGAAGGGGTTAAAAATGCTAATGAACGAAAATCCTTTGAAGATTCAAAAATAATTATCATAACGATTCCTTTATAATGATTTTCAGAAACATCGCTAAATTTATGAAAAACATAAAAAGTATGAAGACTTATAATTTTTATATAGATATGTACATTGTACATACATACACATATACATATATATATTTTTAAATGAGTTTTTCTTTGGCCCTTTTTTCTCGGAAACCGATTGATATGAACGTTTTTGCGTATACGGTTTTAAATTTAAAAGGATTAGATGTTCCCAACATTTAAGGATTCTAAAATTTGAAATATATGAACAAATTTTTTAAATCAAGACCTAAACCAAAATCCCACAAAAAGTTTTTATATTTCCGCTTATATTTCATTCATGTCTTGGAAGAAGATTTTAAATTGTTTTTGCATAGTGTTATGCAGGTAAAACTGAAGTAAATTTTTATTCTTTACGAGATATTCGAAAATAATCTCTCTCATCTTTCTGGCTCATATTCTTATAAATTTACTTACGTATGTAATAGTATGAATTGATTCTTTAGTATTATTTAGATACTTTTTAAGTTATATGCAGAAAATAAAAAAAATTCGGCCCTAATTCTACTAAAAATTCAATCAGGAAATTTTCCAAGGACAAGATGGATTAAAAAAAAAATATTGAAAACCCCTAAGTAAAGAATTTCGAGCTTCTTATTAGACGTATAATTGTGAAATAGTTCCACCTCATTTCTCAAGATCGATCAATTCATACTAATTATATTAGTTGCCGGGTTGTATAGTAAACTAGTGTTCGATTTGTATGAAAAGGTCACGCGAATTATGGCGTACCTAAAGCACGAACCCAAATCGCTAATATATCAGCTTTTTCGCCTACAAATGAAAAAAAAGAATCGGTAATGATTAATGATTATTCCTATAGTACTCCATTAGTTTTAATACTTCCGATACGAAAGCATTGAAAGATAATAGATTTTTCTATTATCAGCTCAAATTGATGTAACTCCAGATATAACTTAACTAATATATCTGCTCATATTTACGGATAATTATTATTTTATATTTAATTTGTTTGTTTTGTTAAAATTATTTTCGAAAATATGTTCCAAAATTATAAAATCGGTGTTTATTTTTCAAAATAATATAAAATTGTCAATTATATCCTCAATATAAAAAAGAATAAGTATGACTTTCACAAAAGAATTCATAAAATTTCTTCATTTAAGAAGCCTCATTGTTTTATTTTCTTAAATTCCCAAAACAAGTTAAGTATAATAACTGAAGAGTTTATTCAAGAGTGTCGTATTTCATTGTATTTTATCCCTTAGGGCTTCGTTTCAAAAAGAGGCTAATTGCTTTGTGACGGAATGAAATCTCTCAAAACTTTCAATAACCTTGAAAAATCAGAAAGGGCAAAGAGTTGAAAAGAGCAAATAAATAAATTTTATAATGATTGTATAGCAAAAATTATTTTTGTTGATTATTTATCAAAATAAGTGTACACATTCTACTGAATTATATTAGTTCTCATTATGCTCTTATGAACATCAAATCTTACGTCCTTTTGATTGATTGTGAGAAAATTGTGTGAAATCACCGAGGCATCAGTGAGCATTCATGTTAAATCGGAATTAATTTCTGCTGGAATTCACTGCGCAACTCATTGGATTATTACAGATCGATAAATCGTCTAATTAGGAGACCCACAGAAACGGAAAATTAGCTACTAAACCGCATAAAGATACTTAGTTATGTCAAAAATACAGAAATTGTAATCCATTAATTGAGTTTAATTAATTTCGCTTGTGTAAATTTGATATTTTATATTTGAGTACAATTTTGAAAACACAGGATATTGGTTTGGAAATTAATTTATTAATGGGTGTCCGCTCCTTCTCATCTTTATTAAATATTCGATTAATTGGTACATTAATTCAATAAAGGGAGAATTGGCTCTGTATAGTAATATTTATGTTGATGTAGGTAAGAGCTTTACCTGAAACAAAAGCTTAAGATCGAACTAGGAATTTAAATTTTAATTATGTTGGCAGAAACAGTGAGTATGATAGAAGTAGTTTAATTAGTCTATATACATAAGTATTTTTTAACCCTCTTTATAGTTGGTATATACACTAAAATCGGCATAAAAATTATAGAAAATATAATAAAACTCAAACATCGAGGATATGATGGTCACTTATCAGGATTAAGTTTTTAAAAATCCCAACCTAATCCAGTTTAACGAAAAAGTTAGTTATAGTATAATACGACTAAGGTCTAGAAGTAATGTAATATTAGATGGATTCTAAAAAAGTCAGGGACTGTAACGATTTTATTATCAAAAAAATATATATTGTCAAGTATCTAACTTTTATTTTTCGCCCAATCCATAACGATTATGAAGTAATTTTTGGCTTGATAAAAATTACAAAGTGATTTTTATTTCGCTCGATATCGATTATTTAATAATTTTAAAAATTATCTCAATTGTTATTATCCAATTTATAAATTGTATGTAACCAAAAAAAAAAAACAAATACATCTTTTCGAATCCCTAAGTTTTGTACTATGTTGTGTTGATATTAAAGTAAATCTTGTATCATAACTAGTATTAAGATTTTTAAATCACTTATTGATTTAAGTTAAACACTCAATTAAAAGATTGGATATCTGGTTATTTCGAGGAATCCTCATCATACCTATTTTTACGATACGAGGACTTAAGAACAAGTTGTTTTAAATGTTATAAGAGAAGACATTTTCGTAATTAACAAAAATAAAGAAAAAAATTGCAAATTCACTAATCAATGTTAATTTCGGCAGCATTCTTTTTAATTATTTTCATTTGTACAAAAACCCTTTTTGTATTCACGTTTTTGTAATTATTTTTACTTAATTTTAAATTTCGAGACGCACCATCTGATTTTGTGATTAGCTCAGCAGGTGTATTTTTTGTAAGCTTTAGACCAAATCCAATTAAAATTGATTTTACTGATAAGGGCGTTAATTCGACTAGTCCCAAGCAATTTATTTTAAATAAGTGTATAGAGCTATGTAGGTATTTAGAAAAGAATCAATGGCTCGTGTTTGGTATTGGATTACATATAATTTGATTAAAAATTACTTTAATTAACAATTTCGTTTGAACTAAAAACGTCACCTACGTGGTTTTAAGTATTAAATTTCAAAGAATTCAAAATAAAAACGAATTTTTTAAATTAATTTGCATCCCACACACAATAAGTTCGATCATTAATTGAATTATAACACAAAAGGACTTGCAGAAACTACCTCAACATTAGTAAATTAGTAATCTAACAAATTTAACTCAAAATAAAGTTAAAAGCAAACTCACTCCGTCCTTAACACATATGTAAGTTGGAAAGTTTTATTTTTATAAAAATCTTTCATAAATCCTCCTCAAAGCATTTAGCTACTTTTTCTAGTGGATGCACTCTAAAATACGGGTTTATTTTAACTTGTGAATTTGTTCACCAAGGAAAGAAAGGCATTTTTCATGCAATAATTCCACATGAATGTCGTGAGGACAGATTAAATAGAAGCTTAAACTTCTTAATATATAAAATGTATTTAACATTTTCTTCTTAGTAGTGATGTTACTTGATGACGAATTGCATATTCATTTTAAGACGCCTTGAAATATTCATAAACCATGATAACATCGTTCTTAACCCTAGAAACATTAACATATTTTTACATTGTTAAAGCATAATCCATACTTTGATTCAACGTATAAATTTAACGGATTATTCCATTTCCAAATTATGCAAATTGATTTTTGTAATTAGCTAATTTTCATAAGATTATCTATAATTCTTATAAGAATTCTAATCAGTTTATACTTCCCAGAAGGTTATTGAAACTCAACTAAAGTATTTACTATTTAGTGTTAATATTTATAATTCTCTGTTTTTTTAATGTTTCAAATGTTTTGTTTATATATACTTATGACGAAATGAGTATCTGTTGTGTTTTTTCTATATATGTATATAGTATGTATATATGTAGTAAGATACATACTCGCAGTTGTTGTGTTTTCGTTAATTAATCATTATGTCATTCATGTTAATTAATTTTTATTTCTGAAGAATAAAGTTGAATTTTTACATTTTTATATCTAAATTTTTTTTAAAAAATTTCTTTACACATTAAGCAGGCATGAGAGCACATATCTGAACAAATTGTTGATTGTTGGATTTAATTGAATTTGCCTAACGGATTTTGATGAAACTTTGTAGGAATGTTAATTTAAAGTCAAAAGAAATAAATATCCAAAAAATTCGTGGTGTAATTTCTCCATGATCCCACCAACCAACCAACCATGCTCCCACAATTTTTCAGTAAAACTTATAGAAAAATCTTAAATTAATCTTAACTTAATTTTAGCCCACCGGATTTTTGTAAAAATTCTACACGTATAGCGGAATTGAGAAAAGTTTTAATTTAAGTAGGTACTTCGATTTAACGTTTAATATTTTTAGCTTTAATTCGTTAATTTCAAAGATTCTTAAAAATTTTCTTTGGCAAGATATTATAAAATTCTTAATGAAATTTTTTGGGATACGTAAAAATGTCAATTTGCAAAATTTTTAAGTTAAATATCTAGGGAAATACAACTAACCGAAAAATGTTGTTCCTATATTTGACTCCATTCAAATGAATCCTACATTGTTTTTTAAAAATCGGAAGAGATGTGAAACTCAATCTGTAACCAATAAAATTTATATTTATTTTTGAAATAAAAATAAAAATTTAAATCTTTTTATGAAATTTATATGTGCCTAATTATTCCAAATTGCTTATCAGAAAAATAAACTTAATTAAAGAGATTCTGCCAAACGGAAAGGGACGGAGTATTATTAGACCATTAGACTATCGTTTTATGATCTTATTTCAATATGAAATATGACGTATGTATATGGATATAAAGAATAATTTTTTATATAAAAGCTATCGACTATAATGTATATTTGATCAAGTCCTAAAGAAAATATTTGAATTTTTTGCCTGTAAAATGGACTAAACTGAATATTACCATCGATGCAAACTTCCGCCAGGAAACGATAGTTGAATAAGCTCTGCCTGTGAGCCCCAATTTCCCATATGCCCCTAAGCAGCAGTCAACAGCACGAGTGGAAAAATATTTGCCCGTGCAGCCAGGCGCAACAATACACCCTTGCTATAAATATTCCAGAAACCACACAACATGCAAATTCAGAATATATAGTATAGCTGAAAGCAAAACCTCCTTAGGTGAAAATTGCATTATTTGTGACTCAAATTGAACCGAAAGAGGACAGTATAACTTGTATAACAGCGTTTCATTTTACATTTTTATTCATATTCTCATCTTCATGTTGGTTGCGATTGTTCATTTTTCTTTTAATTTCTAATATGAACATGAGAACAAGGCTTCTTTTTGAAGATACGTTACTGAAAAATTTGTATAAATAAGCAGAAAACCTTGAATAATTCAAGGTTCAATTGATGAACCGCCCAACTGTTTTACAGCCAAAGGCAATCTAATCAGTCGATGTACGTATTGTAAAAGGTAAAGAAGGTTTTCACAAAGAAATCGAAAAACATTCACAGAACTTTTTATTGGAGGATGGCGAGGACGGGTATAAAAACCTTTTTATATCAATATTTTCTTATATTTTTTATTTTCTTATATTTTTTACAAACTTAAACTTTTGGTTAAACATAAAAAAAAGTCCCTTTCAAAGCAAATATTTCAGAAAAGTTATGAAAAGAGAGTCGAGTAGGTTTTATGTAGAAAAAAACCAGCAAGATTCATTGTGATAAAAGATCCTTAACTCTATCTATAAAATCAGTTATTTATAAACTTTCTAATATTTGCTTACAGAATGAGTTTTTCAGGAACCTTTGCTTAGGCCCTATGAAATAAATGAACTGCGGACATAGGAGGAGGACTTCCATGATCTTGATATTTAATGAGTGCAGTTAAGCATTTTTCATACTATTATTACTCAACTGGAACATTTTTATTTTCGGATTCGTGATCTACTGAAAATATCCTATCAAAAACACCTACATCCTTCCAAGGACAGAAAAAACAAAAATTTTGTAAACTAGTGTAATCAGTTATTATACAGCTTAATATTTTGCTCAAAATATGTTTAAAGTGATTTGAAATTATATGTAGGTACATTATGTATATTGTAGCACAAAATAAGAATTCAAAAAAATAGATATCTATCTACAATGATTACAGGGATTTAATTAGATGTTAAATGAAAAGTGTTAGTTTCTCTTTGATATATAATTTAAAGGGAAAATTAAAATGTAAAATATTGCACTTAGATAACAAATAAAAATAAAACTAAGATGTCAAAGTAATTAGGAGGACAAGTTTGAAATCATAGGATTACTTGATTTGAGACAATTTTGTACAAAGCTGTTGACCAATTTAAGGATTTCGATTGAAGATTCATAATTGGCTCTGTGATGCAAATGACGAGTGACGCGTGGAAGAAAACACGGTGAATTCAATATAATTTTTAAAATCTTGCTTTTAATTCTTTGCACTTTCTTTAAATGAGTCTTTTTTGCAATTTAAAAATCTAATATCAAAGTTATAAATTTTCTCATCTGACTACGCAATTAAGATTTCAGAAAATTTCGCCATTCATTTAGTCTTCTTGTGGATGAACTTTATAGGTTAATATTACATTCATATACAATTTCGTCTTTTCAGGACCTTTAATTTGATGATATAGACCTGCCAAGTAGCTTAGTGATTTTAATTCTTTAAAGTTTCACAAAATGGCGTTCCAAATACGCCATTTTGAATTTTATATATACACACTATTTATTTCAATATCAGCACGAATCTAATGACACCCTATTTAATTACATCGATCTGCATTTTTGGTCAACAATCAACTGTTTCTATTTACATAATCCCTCGTCAATAAAAAATATCTTATTATTTCAAATAAAGAAAACAAATAACACTCAACAATTTTGTTTTCTCACCCAACAAAAATAATAAATACACTGTAAGCAAACATTTAAAACTAAATATTATATTTATGTAAATATGTATTTTAAAACTTCCTTTAAGATAAAATTAAATTACCTTGTAGAAATAATTTCTTAGTTTTATTTCTTATTTAATAATTGTTACAGTCATTATCTTGAACTTAGTTTATGTAGAGAATTAATGAAATAAAGAATATACTAAATATATGTGTAATTTAACAAAATGGGTTGAATTTGATTAATTACCTTTTGAATATATATTTATATATAGAATGCAAAATATCTTAGCAGGACATCACAAACTTTATATTATAATAATAACAAACATAATTTAAATGGTAGATATATGAAAATTTAGAGTTCACTCACAATACTTTCTACCGGTATTATTTTTTTATTGGCAGTAAATTTGAATACTTTAAACACGCCTATATGTTTTATAACATTTGGAGCCAAATTTCACAAAGAAACAACCACGCTTTTAATAACAAACAATTTATTATATGTGCTTAAACACTTTGTTGCATTCGCCACTTTAACTTTAAAACACAACTGATATTTTTAAAGTAGCTAATAAGTTTATTTAAACTGCAAACTACTGATGAAAATTATTTCTTCCACTTGAAACGCTGACACGAAGTTCTTTCCTCTTGGTACACTTTTTAAATATTAAAAATTTCTTCGGTTTCGGAAGCGCTAAAAACGCGAATCGGCAGAACTTTCACTATAAATCCACTGATTCAACGTTCGTTAAAGATTTCGAGATTCTCGTCCCTGTGGTTTCAGCCCGGGCCACATTTGAACTGATTTCAGAACTTTTGGGCGACTAGTTGTAATCTTCAATGAAAATCTGAATGAACTTCATACATTTCCAGGAAAAACTGCGACGGCGCAGGAATTTCTTCCAGGATTCATCTTATTTTAATTTTCTTGAATGAGTGCAGTATGCTTTCTTACATTTATTGCCGCCGTCTCGACAGGGATCCAAACACTTTCAATTTCGCTTTCGAAAGAAAAAGTAGCCACTTTACGTTTTATTTATTTATTTTCGCGTTATGGTTGAAATAAAGTATGGCTATAAAAAAGTTTATATCCGAAATTTTTTATTATAATATAATAGTTAATTAAATTGGAGTAAATTGGAGCGTAGAACTACGCAACGTAGCGTTTTAAGTTGACTCAGTTCTAATTACTCGAACAACGCAATGGAAATGCAAAATATGTAAGTCAAAAGAATCTTGCAGAAACAAAGATACAATTAAAAATTAATATTTCCAATAGGACTTTGAATGATACAAAAATTATACAATTTTCACACGCCCTGAGATTGAGGATAATTTTAAAATTCTAAATTTAAATTTTAAATTTTAATTTTATTAATCAGTTATAAAAAAGGCAAAGTTAAAAATCTACTAAATTTATTGCTTAAATTGTGTAGATTCCAACAAGAAAAATCTTATTGCGCTTATGGAATAAAATTATAAGGATAGGATATAGGTCAAATACATTTGAAAATATTTCTTTATTCCGAAAATTCGAGTTCATCACATCTGAAAATGGTCAGTCAAGTGGACCACTATTCTATACACATACCTATGCAATTTTAAAAATATTTAATACATTTTCATAAAAATGCAACTGGTGTAATAAATATGTAGGTACATTTTATCTCCAGCTTTATTAATTATGCGCGGGCGGTATTGCGTTGCGAGCGAATTGTTAATTAATGAAATAAAAGTACATCAACAACTCATCGATATAATGGGAATTCTCTTTAAGGGGGTTTTATTAATTCTGCTGCATTAAAACATTTTATATTTATAGCAGAATCATATATTATTGCTTAAAACGTTTTAACAATGAAAAGTCTTGTAAAAAAAATTAAATGTTTATAAAACGTTTATGAATTTAATTGTCAAGGAATTTTTTGTAACTTCTTAATTAAGTTTTATATTGAGACTAAGAAATAGTTACAAAGTCGATTAAGCTCTGGAGTACGAAATGTACGTTTACGTATGCAAATTGCTTTACTTCGAACAGATTTAATCACTTTCATTACTAAAATTAATTCGTTAGGATGCCTACGGGACCAGAGTATTAAAGTGACCAAAGTTTTAGTGGAAAAGATAGAGGCTGCGGAAACGTCCAATTTTATTCCATTCTGGACAGAAGCAACTCACCTATGTAACATGTGTGTTATGTTATCTACATACGAATCTACGTTATATCCGTAAAAGCCTCGGAAGCACCCAATCTTTCCTCTTTCGGGGGCAATATTGAACATGTTGTTTACGGGGTAAGGAGGTTTTATTAACAAAGTTTTGTTAAGCACACATTTAGAAAAATTTCATTTCAACAGAGTTTCAAAAGGGTTAGAAAATTATTCCAGCCCTTCATTCAACAACAGCATACATGTTGACTTTGGGGAGGAGCTAATCATGTTCTTAATCTCGTGAGTAGAAAAATGAATATGTAGTGAGTAAAACAAATCTTTTCAAATTGCCTTTTCATTGGCATTAAATAACAAGATATCATTTAGGGGTAATTCTACAAGATAACTATAATAACTATACTTTATGTGAATAAAATAACACATAATTTATACAATATTATATTGTATGTTAATATATTTTTTCGATGATTACTTCTCAAAAATAAGAATACAGTTGAAAAGGAATATTATTTTTAGCATTTTTCTTGTTTATATGTTTTTCAAGAATATTCGTAAACTAATATATATACTTTACAATAACTGTGTTTTTTTATGATCTGATCTGGGTCTCGAATTTCGCATTGAATTAAATTTTTTAAACCTATAGCAAAGTTTTTACAATTTTCCAAAATTCCATCAAATTGCAATGAATTTTGCCCATCCAAACTTCAAATTGTGAACAGAAAAATTTATTGGATCTAATTTTTTATTTATGTAAATTTGGTATAAGCACAGATAATAAGCCGTGGTCGTATACCGAAAGAATAACCTCAACCTAACTCATAAATACATTATTAGGTATTATATGGCAGGCTACCACGCACGGCTAGACTCTTAACATCACTGTACCTACATAGGTGTGTCGATTTGAATTCAGTCAATTGTCCTTTTAGACGGCGCCCAATTACTAAATAATTTTTAAGAACACAAAATCCCCTTAGTCTAGAAGAAAAACTCAGGCTATGGTTTCAGACAAGATTCATACCTTTCAAGTTCGTTGTTTCCGTGATCGGGTTTTTTTTTTTTTATAAAATGTAGCCTATGTCACCCGGAACGAATCGATTGACACTTCATTCATTAAAATCTGATGAGTAATTTAGGCGCTTTTTTGGCTTGGTCGTAGTCGGGTAAAAAACTGAAAGCCCCAATACTAATTTTCATGCGTATCTGTTGAAATCGAGTTTTCTACCCGCGCCGCCGCCATATTAGATCCATCATCTTGAATTCCGAAATTTAGATGACAAAATCGAAATCAACAATCCTAAAACCCCCCTAATAGTAATTTTCACATCCGTTCAAATCGACTTTCCGGCCGTCATATTTAATCCGCCGTCTTAAATTCTAAAATCTTAATAACAAAATTGAAATCAGCATCGTTGTAATCGAATTTTCGGCTGCCATTTTGAATTCCGAAATGTTGATGGCAAAATCGAAGTCAGCAATCCTGGAAACGCCCTAACTAATTTTAATGCATATCCATTAAAATCAAGTTTTCGGCCACCATATTGGATCCATCATCTTGAACGCATTGCCGCGATAAAGAAGTGTTAATTCAGGACATGGTCTATCCGTATGCCAAATTTCATGAAAATCCATTCAGCCGTTTATATGTGATTGAGTTACAAACATCCGAACATCTTCACAAACTTTCTTATTTTTGGAATCTACACATTAAAACCTTTCATTCGATACCACACTCGATACAATTTTATTTTTAGGACTTTCGGTATATTGTGGCTCATGACCGCCATGTCGGATTTAATATTAGTCACCTAGACCATAATAAACAAACGATTGAGATATCATTCATCAAATTCAAGTTATTTTATCTGCCTGTGGTTGCAATGGATACGTTCTGATGCCATGCTATACTTTTAAATACTTTCAGTACGATTAAGGCAACTAGTTGCCTAATTCGTACCACATATGTATGTCGTACATAGAATGATACATTAGCGATAATAATGATAATATCATAAATCTATAAAATAAATTGACATTACTTCATAATAAAAAATTTAAAGCTAACGCTGTGTTTCAGGATTTATTACAAAGAGATTTTCTTACAGAGATCTTTATTACAACACGGTTCGTCCGCAACTGCCTAGCAACTGGGAGATGCACGAGAGCTTAGAATTTATGCGAATTCATCTGACAGATTTATACCACTTCATATTATAAAATTGATACTCTTAGGAGATCAAGTTACATTCTTTATATTTTTTAAGTCTTCAGAGTTAGAATTATGTGTAATTTACCCAAAGGAAACAGAATATAAATTCCTAAGAAATTAATTTGCTTGCCATATAGAAAATCAGTTGTTTTGAACGCAGTTCAGAGATATACATATTTCCGTTTTTATACAAATGATAATAACTAATCATCATATTATTTTCTGAAATGGCTTAAAAATGACCAAGAAATTTTAATGAAAACAGTGAAAAAAAACTTACTTTTTAATTATTTTTACATCGCAAAGGGCGACGGACGAACTGTTCGCTTATTTTTGTTCTCTCGTATGACTCGTATGATAGTACAATTATAACTTGACACCACTAGATGTCATTTTATATAAATATAGGCTCAGATATTGCTGGACTTCGACTTAGGCTGTGGTACGATTAAAGCAACTTTCCCCTACCCATTTTCGTCTGCATCTGGACTCAATTTGAAAAATCGCTTAAATACTATCTAAAAATTTATATAGAGGAAAAAAACCAAAGGACAAGTCTTTTAATTGCAACAAACAGTGAAATCACTTAGCACTGTAGCAAACACATTTTATTGCCGTTGTTAAAGCACAGTGTTATATTTTATGTATGTTGGTATGTAAGTTAATAATGCTCGAAATTACATAAATATATTACCCATGAACCAACAAAAAGAAGAGTAAATAGCTAAAAGCACCGCACGTGTACTGCTCCGTGTACCAAATCATTTTATGCTGTGAACCGTCTCTCATAAAATAATCGTATTACGTAGAGAGTTTATTTCTCGCTTTTTCAGTTTAAGGCTTAAACAAATAATAAGCTGAATTTTTAACTTAAACTACTGAATTGATGCCGGATTTAAAGTTGCATTTTAATTTAATTATTAGTTTATTTTATGTATAAAATCCAGATTCAATTATTTTCATGTAATTTAAAATTTGTATTTCATTTTGATAATTAGAATTGATAATGTTTTCTGAAACCAATTATTACAATTATTTCCTTAATTAAGTTACAAAGTTAAAGTAATCAAATGCTATCCTATTTGCTTTGATTAAGGAGTGAAGGACCATCTCGAATAAATTTTACAAGTACAAAGTTTAAAATTTAGTAAGGCACCTCATGGAGTTGTTCGACTGGAGATTGCATTAGAAAATTCCTCTCTAAAGACTTATTTTGGTGTTCACATACAAATCTCACATAGATGCTAGATAAGGGAAAAAGGGAAATTTAATATTCCAAGAGGATCCTACACATATTGCAGTTCAGCTTTGGTCCTTGAAATGAAAATATACTTGAGATATCCTGGGGTTTGTCTCACAGGGATACTTCTATCTAAATTTGGAGGTAGCTTCTATAACACTCTTTGCCCCAGAAAAGGACAATTTATTTATTCCCAAATCTTTTCGGTGCTCATTTTTCACAAGTAAGACCTTCATAAATTAAATTAACTAGATGTACTTGACTCAACCACGAATTTAATGTGATTGCTGAATAAACTGAACACATCACATCACATATCAGATTTACACAGAATTTATGTAATTGTAAATTTAATTGAAAATTTAATTGCTTCTTGTGGGAAATAGACCAGAATAAAGTATATACGCTATTTAGCTATAATTAGTCTTTTATATTTTAATTATTGCTGAATCATGTGGATGATTTAAACTACATACATATAGTGACATTTTATTTTTATGCATGTATTATCAATTTTCCTGATAAAGCAATTTGTCCGATTCAATGAAGTATTTTCAAGTTAATTGTATACACAAAACAAAAATTAATTTAAAACAAATATTCTACGACTGTATTGAATCAGTAATCCCTTTTAGACTGGATAATTAATTTCGAATTAAAAATAAATTAAAATCATTTTTCTTGTATGCAGATTTTATTGTATGCATTCTACATACGTATATTTATAAATTATTGAGCAAATTGGAAGCAAAAAAAAAATTATAAAAAGAAATCTGCTTTTTCTCAGTTTTAGCTTGTTTTTGCACAAAATGTTGATGAAACAATTCTAATTTTCTACCTTTTAACAATTCTAATTTTCTTCCTTTAAAGGAACCTTGTTTTTCAAAGGTTTCATTCAGCAAATGTAGAAAACACAATTCCTTCGTTTGCTGTTTTAAAATAAATTTGTTGAAACAGTAGATACAGGGGCTATACAAACCCGCATTCCAAGAAATATAACAAAATAAATAGAAAGAAATACAAATGAGAAAACACCACAGTTCACTATTTACTTACTCGTACTTTAAATTTTTCTGTTGAGAAACTTTAAAACAGAAATTTTAAATATGCACACCACACATACCAGAGCAAAACCTGCCAAATTAATTTAAAAAGACCTAAACATTCCTTTGGTCCAGAGTAAGCCCATATGCCTACAGTCTTCGGTAGATTTAATTAGACCCTTTTTACCCTCCAGCTATGTAGTTCCAAATTAGAGCAACATATGTACATGTTTATGACCAATGAATGCATTATAAAAATGTAATTAATGATTTATTCAATGTCATTATGATGTAACGTTAATAAGTAGAGATCGGATTATATGCAATATAAAAAGCTTGAAATATGCATGCAAATATGCATGAAAAATGCCTAAAATATGCATGAATATTGTGAAAATATACCAAATCTTATATATTATTTAATAATAAGTTTGTTTAAAAATGCAAAACGGAAAGAAAAATTATTGTTCTCTTTTAAACGTTTAACGCAATAACGAAAAAACGCATATATTTTCATTTTTTATTAAGTTCACAAAGTGTAAACTTGTGGACTCCTCAAAGTCAAACCTTACGAGGGCATTTGTCAAGTACCAAATGGCGAGAAAAAATAAATGGTTAAATTTAATTTCGTCACGTTAATTGAACTTGCAAGAGATTGTCTGATCTTCTTAAATAAAAGAAACGAAACTATATTCTGGTCTTAAAAACTACTTCATTTAAACTGTCCTGTAATTTACCTTGGATCTTAAGGCGTATCCCCCGCTTTATCCACAATTTTAATTTCTGAGGACTTAATCCCTTTTCTCCCTTATAATGAAGATGTTTAAATACAAATTAATGTGCAGGACAAACGAACTCAGTCCCTTCGGATTAAGGAGATAACAAGGTTTTATATTTTTAAGCAATAATAATTACTAAGAAAAGGAAAGGTAGTCCGTCCTTTTTAAAAAAACGCATTAAGTGTTTTAATAATAAAAAAAGGCAGTTAACGCGAAAGAAGGCGGTTAATTTTATGCAGATGAATACATTATTACAATCCTTTTTATACATCACGACTGTAGCAAAAGTTTGAACGATTTGTAAACAGATGGTCGCTAAGGGTTATTACAAGAAACCCTTTTATTAAACTTTTTATGTGAGATTTTCAGAAGAATCCTTAAGTAGAGAGAATATATGCGAACCCCAAAGAAGTAATTTTTAAAATGAGATTCCTTGAAAATTTTCTTCTAAACGGGTAGTGTCGCATAAGGTAATCTTTGTAAACATGTTCAATCGAATTTTGTTGTGCTGTTTTCATAAGAAAGTGTTATTAATTCGAAATGCTTCTTTTGAATAAAGAAAAATAACACTTTATGAATAACCTTGTCCTTAAACCCAGTGTAGATTAGGGGCCTCTGATCCAATTTATATGAAATTGCTTTTTATTAAATTGTATCAATGAATTTTTTTAAAACCCTGAGTTACTTACTAAATATGTATGTATTCTTGAAATGAAATAAAGATTTGTTTACACGTGTGCTGTTTTTACAATTTTGAAAACCACAAATCCAATTTTTTTTCCGCTGAATCTTATAAGAAACATGGACTATAAATCAGAATGTAGGTCATAACATTTGCTCTTGAAAACAAAAGAATTATTTCATAAAATAACATACCCTGATTTAATATTCATGAACATTTACATGTATAAGTACCTATATCCAAATTTTATTGCAGAAATGGCTTTAAAATTTATGCTGACCTTGGTATGTTCCTGAAAATTATAAAAAGGTATGCTTTCAAATTCAGTTTTATTTGTTATATAAATAGGACGCAAAGATCGGGGTTAACACTTTACAGACTTAACAAAATATTTTCTAACATTTACTTCAATGAATGAAATGTAAATTGTACTTATACTTCTTGTCTCAAAAAGTATACGAAATTTCAGAAATGTTTGCTATCTGTAGTTTTAAATTCCATGTCAACGTTAAACACTGCGACAAAGTGAGTTATTTCAAAGAGAATCGCAGTCCTTTTGAGTTCCGTTTTTAATTTATGCTTCCCAGAGGTCTACCAAAAAGGTGAATATACTTAAGAACACAATCTCTTCACTTCATTACGCTCAATTTAATTTGTGTTTAATTCTATGTATGTAGTTACTTCCAAGTGTTTCATTTAGAGCTTAAGGCAAACTTAAGCACTCTTAATTAAAAGGTTCTTCCTTTTATGAAAGTATGTCAAACTGTCAACCAACTTTTGCTCAATTGTATAGTATACGCAGAATTTTCCTTTCTGATGGAAATTAAATTAGATGAAAGATGATATTGTATGTAACTTTTTGAAATCGAAATGCAAAATGATTGTGTTAGCACTGAGAGAAAATTATATGAAATTACGATACAAGGTATGAACGATAACGCTATGAAGGGTCGTTTCTGTTTCTTAGTCGAATAAACTTGACTTTTAATTACTGCCAATTAATCCTACAATTACTTTCATTCTTCCAGAAAATTGCCTCTCAATTTATGACTGTAATTTACACATTTTGGATAATTACCTGTTCTTGACTTTAATGGTTATAAGTTCTTGATTTTAATGGTTATAAATTCTATCTATATTATTACTTGTATATATAGTTTTGGAAGCCGAAATTCTCCTCCTTGATATTCAAAGTTAAGTGTTCAAAAATGTTTTTGTTGTGATCTTATAGAATCTGTTTTAAACTGAAATATAAAACTATTACTATATTATTACGAGTATTTATTATTCAAGTATCATCAAAATATAGTGAATAGCAAAGCTGACCCTTATTAAAGGAAGACTTTTACTCCTTACTTATTTTTAATTCAATATTGTGGTATGTATTGCAAAATATATACATACATAGGTATGTGTTACATTGATGACATAATTGGTATTGTGATAAGAAACAAAACAGATAACCATGATTCGTCGCTATCGTCGTCAACATTTAAGATCAAAATCATTTAAGTAAATAAAGAGCAAGGGTCCCAGATGACTGCTTTGCGGAACACCAGAAGTCCTTTTTGTTTCGTCGCAAAATTTAACTCGCGTATTTCGACCAGACAGATAAGAATTAATCGAATCCAATTCACGAAAACAATGTTGTCAAATGCTTTTCTAAAGTCAATAAAAAATGAATGCAGTCGACTTGCATTCCGACTTCAATAGCGATAGTACCTACAATAAATAATAAATTCATTAGAGTAAGAATGGAGAAAAGGTTTATAATGGAAATATAGCAAACATGCACTTGAAAATATTAAAATTAAAATTAAATTGTATGTAGGTACTGTAATTCTCAGTAAGAAATCAGTGCTGGACAATTCACCCGAACGAATCCAATTTAATAATCGATAATAATACCTAAAAGCAATTTCAACTACTTCGTTAAAATTTCGAATCAATTATCCGTAAAATATTTTTTATCCACGCACCATAAAACGTCATGTCTGCCAGTCCATTCGATGAAATTCACAATTTAATTAACTGTGAAATGTCTCGACCATTTGACTGAATTCATCACTGACCATTTTTTCTTCTTTCTCCAGGCTTTCACATTGATTTAAAGATTGCTTTAATGTTATGAATTTTGTTTAATATGAGTAAAAAATATTTTTTAAGATACCTTAAATCACATGGATCAGCCATAAAAATTTTTGAGCGTAATAAATTTCGCAGCTAGGTATACGCAATAAATTAAGTGGAGGAGCCTACTTTTTTATTTCGTTAATGGCTATCCTTAAGAAGCTTGTTTCCAGGGACCATTTCGTAAATTCCTGATTCAATTTCAATTACAATAAAAACTGATAACGTTGAAGACGCCTTATGCCTTTAAGAGTATCTTTACGATTATTGAATGTATCAAAGTTGCGCCTTTAAGCTGTAGTAATAATGATTTTTATTATAGTCTACTTACTTTTCCTTCCTTCCATTAATAAAGTTACGTAAATAAGTACTATGCCCCTTCATCCACTTTGGCATGTACCTTTAAATAGAAAAATTTTAAATGTTCAACTAATTAAAAGTAAACACGACAAAAGTAGCAATTACTTCCCTTTTTAAGAACTCGTTAAAAAGAGGAAAGCCCTGAAATGCAAGTCCAACAGGATGGTGAGATCTTTCATTTTAAGTACCAACAATTTTTGTTTTACAAAGTTCCCCAAAGTTATTAAAAAATGCGAACTTCTTTTGATAAAAATTTATGTGAAGCCGTAGAAAATTGGTCAATGAGAATTCTTGAATAATTTTGGTTTCTTTTGCATGAAGAGAATCGCCACCACAGCGAATTGTAAGAGAACTTAAAATTGAAAATTCAGAAGAGAAATATTGTTTTGGTGAAATGGCGTGAATTAATTTATTTTAAGAATGTGTATTATTCACGAAAATTGCAGGATCTTAAATAATTTTAAACCATTGTTGAATATTAGAACTGAATATAAAATCTCTGCAAAATTATTATTATTATTATGGTACATATTTTAATAAAGCGATAATTTCGGGTCAAAAGTAAAAAGTATGACTGAAATAAGATAGGTTTCTTCTTTTTAATTATAAAAAAAAATCCCAGTAATTATTCAATATTATTCTAAAAGCTTTTACAGAGTTATGAACCTATGTATATAATAATATGCCATAATTTGACCAAAACGTTCTATGAAAAAATTGCTGAAAACTCCGAAATTTTAAAATTGAATGTGTATCTTTATTCCTACAAAGCTTTGTAAAAATAACTAAAATTGGTAAAGTGGTCAATAGAGAACAATATATGCAATTAATTTTCGATATAATTTATTGAACTTTCAGTACAGGGGCCCTCATAAATTACTTGCGGAGCAATAAAACTCATAATTTATCGACGGGGTTATGTATCGCGCCATAAAATATACTACGTTAACGTATTTGTTCATGGACATACAATATACACATAGCAAAATTTTGTTTTTTAGAAACATTTGTTCCAAAATAAATTGAAATAGCCCTCATACATACATATAAGTATATATATTTTATATAGGAAGCTATTCAAAAATAAACACCAGCTGCGTTTAATGTTTCGGATGACTTCCTGAAAAAAACGTAGAAAATTTATACACTTCCACTTCTAGCCAAGGAAATTTTATTTTCCCATTAATCTCCCCTTGCTCCAAAATTTTCTGCTCAGAGTGACAAGAACACTTGTAAAAGGACGTAAATTATACTTTTGGAGATATAATCAGATTCAAATATGTAAACAGGATTTATTGCAAGATACTTATGGCCAATCGTAGTATTTTTAAATAGTATCTAATTTATTGTTAGAAAAAGGAATTCACATTTTCGTAAATTAATAAAATAGTCCTCAGTAAATCTCTCCATTCCATTTATTTGGTCAATGCTTTTCCAAAGAAATCTTTATCAAATTGACAAGATTTAAAAGTATGATAACATAAATCATATTTATGCATATATGTATTATGAAAAATATTAGCCCCAAATGCATTCTTGCACAACGGAAATTTCAGATACTTTTATTTAGCTGTTTTCACGTAATTCATGTGTCTATACATTATTATGGCTATTAAAATTGACTATTTTACACCGCCGGAATATTCCGTAAAACACATTAAAATAATGCTCCCACTGAGAATTTTAATGCATTAGACACGTTTCTGTTCATATCCAGCAGCAAAGGAACCATTTCATGTGTTTAATGGTCCTTGATAATTTTATGTACTTTCTCGAATATTACGAATTTAAAGCTTACATTTTCACCATGTTTCATGAAATAGGTGGCTACACATTTAACGTTTTCAAGCTATATTTTAACGTATATAAGAAAGAGCCATTGCCCTTAACAAAAACAATAAAAAATAAACATTTATTTATCTGTCGTCATAAATTTCATGAAAGTCAAAAACAAATCTTGAGGCGCAGTTGAAATTTCATACTCATTTGTTTTCAGTAAAAAGTTTTTATAACCCGAAGAAAATCTGCTTTCATCGTGTAGTCAAATGAAATTATTGTGAGTGATTCATTTTGTAATAAAAAGATCTAAAAAAAGTTTCAAGTTTCTTCAACCAAACGAAAGGATTAAAGTTGATATCTTCTAAGAATTTTACTTCTTAACAAAAAAGAAATGTAAAGTTTTCAACATTTAACTTCCAAATAAATGTATTCCATTAATAATTAAAATTTGTTGTACCCATTAACATTATATTCATAACGTAATATACTATATATATAAATAGCTATCCCTTATTCTATGTAAGTTTTAATATTTTTATAATAGTTAGACCTTTCCGAGTAGACTCTAGCTAGACTCTTATAGAGAATGAATGCTGACTAACCCATTCGTGAAAATTTTCGTTTCATCATCAAGTTAGCAGAGGAGAATTTTGAAAGTGGTAATGGTTTAGAATTTAAAGCTTTTTATGTCCTAATTAAGCGGCCAATTAAAAAATTAAGTGACTATAAATAAAATTATGGCGTTTTGCGACACCCTAAGCACTTTTCCTTTCACCAGAAAAGTTGAATAACGACAGAAGAGCTCGGGTGTCGGGTCTTTAATTAAACTTTAGGAACGGAGTTGGATTTTATTTTAGGGTATAATTGCATCCAATGATTATACGTAGTCATTAGGTTTTTAGTAATACCCTCTACTGGCAAACTGATAATATAACTTCACTACTAATATAAAAACTTATTATTATTTTTAAATTACCCCAAAATTCAAAGTAAAACTCTTGTTTGCGAAAAAAATTAGAAACTTTACTAAGAGACCAGATAAAGGTCTGCTTGTTGAGCTTTGATCTCGATTAGATCAGATCCAAGAAGATTAACTGAGATCACCTGTGAAATAATTGTCAGATCAGATTAGATAAAAAACAATCAGAAGCTTGAACGGACACAAATCAATTAGTTAAGATTATTATATCTTAATATATAAAAATCACGTGTCACTATGTTCGTACACGCTATAACCTCCGAAACTACTCAACCGATTTCAGTGAAATTTTGTGAATGTGTATGATTGGTTCCAGCTTGAAAAATAGGATAATTTTGGACCCGATAGGTGGCGTTGTTGTTTTAACGTCTATTTGTAATGCGACACTAAAACTCCAAAACTATTTAAATTTGAATACAGTGAGCATTTTCGCGCTATTCATTTTGCTATAGCTCGCCACTAGATGGTGCTGCAGCTCATCAACTTCTATACTATTTACTATATTGCAGGCACATACGCGTTCAAAGCATGCAATTAAATTTAAAAATACACCCTTTAAAACTTGAAAGTGCGCCAGTCCAACAGCACGTTGCGTATCTTGCTTCATTCAGATTGTTCTGGATCGTAAAACTTGTCATAATGTCAATAAGCTTGTTTGTTGTGGACGCAGCGCGCACCCGCAGCGTGCCTTATTTGGACTGTTTTGGGTGCGTTAGTAATTTATATGTGGCTGTGACGAGCTACATCTTAACAACTTAAATTTTTGCTGCAGCACACCGTGCAATATTTAGGTATAGAACGGGCGTGTTGTTCCACTTTTGGGCTACGTTTGGGCCTGTTAAATTTTTATCTGGAGATTATTTCCTCTAAAATACTTTTAATTACTTTGTGTTGCTTAATTGCCACATCCTGATGAATTATGATTTGCCCTGATCTATGTAAGTTGATCTACAAAAATTTGTGGATCAGAAAAGATCGATAATTCTCAACCTATCTAGATCAAGTGTAGCAGATCAGTTTAGATCAGAAAAGAACAATGACGATCTATTCAATTTTACTAAGCAACTAAGCGCTAAAATTTCGAATGATTCAAAAATTTTATTATAAGGAAGAATGTACGAGTACAATACAAATATGTATGTATGTATTATACTTAAATGTGATATGAAAAAATAAATATTTATTCGGTTTAAGGTTAATTCATTATAAAATCTAGGCAAGACTTAAAATTAATGAAGACAAACGGAGAAGGATTTGGCTATCAAAAATAGAGACCATTATGAAAATGAAATTATATTAAAATCCGCAGATATGTAAACGAGTTAATACGATGACTCACGTTTTATTTATTCTAAAATGCAAGTCAGAACGCAGAAATGTATGGAAAGTAAAATGTAATCCATTTCAAGGGTACCATATTCAGTTCAGAAAACATATTTCATTGATTATTTGTTAAATGTTAAAAGGTTATGTTTCGTGGGTAATCTGAGCCCGCCGAAGGGCGTAATCATCGCTTATTCTAGCCAGTTGTTGCTGCGTGGGCTTGATGACAGTGTCATGAGTATCGCTTTTAATTATTATTCATGACATGATTCCTGCTCCAAAAGACTTGGAAGTAATTTCAGCTCCATTTCTCACGTCCGCACGGATGATAAACAGTCCTCACAAAAGCTCTGAAAGTATACAGAATGATAAAAACCTCGTAAAACTTTTATGTTAAATATATTGAAGGGGAAAAAAAAGGTTTGTAGAGCAAATTTCCCTGATAGTTTTATCTTCCTTTACTTTCGCCACAAATATGTTCGTGCTCAAGTTTCTGGAAATCTTGAAATTTGCTGATCAGATCAAACTGCGCCCTGAAATGTGTTTTTCCTTTTCTGGATTTAAGCCCTGAACTTGTGGCGTTCACAGCTGTTAAGTAAAATCATTAAGTGATGGAGGTCTGACAGATGTTTCTAACTTTCCGTTCCTGATAAATGCGGCCTCTCATTTGGGTTCTTCTGACCTTCTGCTATGTGCAATCCAGAACTCATGAATAATTGTAAAAACCTTATAGCCAGCGATTTCATGTCAATTAGGAAAAACAAATTAACATAAAGAAATCAAGGACCATGAACCTTCCGACAGCAGAATGAATTATTACATTTAAGTCAGATATCTCTTTTACATCTCTTTTAGATGTTTAAATGTAGCTGATAGTATAAAATTAAGGAAAGATCCTAAAATATCCTATACATAATTGCACTCTAACAAATGTTTACTACTATTATAGTAGCCAACTTTGTTTCCTGTTTTTATATGTGCAATATTTTACAAAGTTAGGGTAAAATTACATAAATATTGCATATAACACATGCTACTTATTGTATAAATTTACTTTAGATAATAGATATAGCGAAATTGAAAGTAATTTTCTGTATTTTGTGAATCTTTACACGAATGTAGTTAAAAATATACCAAAAAAGTTTCATTGTTCGTTTTAAATCTGTAATATATTACATAAGCGAGACTTGTTGTTAATTGAATTTTAGGTAGCTATCGATAATACCGTCCATAAGGTGCCACCCTTCTATATTTTGTCTTATAATTTGTCTTATACTTATAAATATTTACATCATATTTAGATTATACATAGGTATTGTTACAAGATTTTCCTTGCTTACACTTCACACTTCGGATTTTAACAGCGCGGATATAAGGACTGGCGATCGGTTCCCACGACCGCGAGAGTCTGTGGCAAGAACGTCAAGCCGTAATCGCACTGAAGCGATCGGCTTGGCTTCTGGATCGAAACGCCAGTATTTTTTTGAGCTCGTCAACCTCGGGGGACCTCGGGACTCTCGGGAGGTTTCGGCGGACGAGCAACATTCTTTAAGCTGCTCGGCTGGCAAATTGGTAACAATATATGCAAAACCATATAAAAAATATAATAATATATTTTCATCAGCTTTATAGGTACCACAAGTTATTTAACGCTGACTACTTTTTTTTTTGTTTCGACTGATTGTACGAAAATCTTCGAAATCAAATCACGTGTGCATCACAACTCGAATGAGAAGATGATGAAATAATGCTCAATCATTCTCTTTACAATAAGAATAGTAAAATTATAACTGCAAAATGTAATTTTACATTATAACATTTTACAGACGTAAAATTACGCCAGTGTATGTATCAAGGCTTAATTTTACAACATAAAAGCTTAATTTTTACTTCTTTATTGAGAAATAACAGTTGATTAGCTCTAATTATAAATTGGTGTAAACTCTTAAGTTTAACAACTTTAGTTGTAATTTTAACAAAATGTTGCAAAAATATAATTTCCCAGCTTAGTTGTAAAAATATTTCAATATCTCCCACTTTTAAAACAGTATACCTAATCTTACACAAATTTTTTAGAGCGTATGTATTTAGCCCTGAGGAGCTAAATATTGACACCTTGTCAGTAGTCATAGTCCAATAAACATGAAATAGACATATAAAAACTGTATATTTATAATCTAAATAAATTAAACTTAAAGACCATAAAAAATTAAATACCATATAGTCGGAAAATAACCAATTACGCTACTATTTTCATTATTTTTATATGGAAATATTTGTGTGCCTAAACGAGAAACTCCAAATCGTTAGCACCCGGCCGTAACGTCAATAAAAGTTTATGACAGCGCTTAAAAGCCCAGGAGTTTCTAAAATTGGCTATTATAGAAGAGAATGGCAAGTGACGATAAATGATACCCCCATCATCGTGCCCGCGAAGCAGAAATATTCACTGATTTTCCTTCTTTCACGAAATATTAATCGGAGAAAGTTTTTTCAAGTGCAATTATAGAAAATGTTGGAAACTTTCTCTTTAAAAGTTTAAGATATAAAAATTAGTTATACAAAAGGTAAAAGGATTTTCGGGCGTTGTAATTTGTTGGAAAATATTTATATTTTATACAACGATATTTAGGTCGATAAGAGATAATCTTAGTTCGTCTTAAGCTAAGCTTAGTCCTGCTGAAGCCAAGCTCGGTATAGGCATAAAATATTTTTAAACAAGGCTTGAGTAAAGCTTGAGCTAAATTTGATTTAATTTGACTAAGCGAGAAAATATGTGTGTTTACGTATTGTGTGTCATACTTATTATTTGTTATTCACATTAATGGCACCGAATATGAAATTCAGTAGCAAAATTATCAAACATAGTCGAAAACAAAAGAATAGAAAATGAACATACATAATATGTGACTGACATTGGATGAAGTTCTTTTGTTTAATTAATCACTATAATACCTTAAAAGTGCGTGAAACTGAAAATTTAGCAGTGTTACGTCAATCTTTCAGGTAGTGCGTAAAACAGGAAATTGAACAGTGTTAGAATTTCTCTTTGTAATGTTTCAGAGATTTTTTTCCGACATTTCCGATTGCTGGTTAACCACTAACCCAGTTTCTCATAAATTGAATGGCACCGTAGAATAATTTTATTGAATTTCACTTCACTTCCCACAAATTCGCTTTCACGGTCTTTTAACGCCAATCGATTTCTTCGAAATATACTTTAAGGTACAGTGCTCCTCGAAGATGAAAATTCATAATTATATTTGCCTTTCTGAAAGTTCGATAAGCTCCGTGTCTGCCTCTGCGGGTTTTTACCCAAATATTTATTAGTAATCCTGACAGGAACATGGTCTTAAAGTTCTTATGAAGAAGTAAACAGCGAGAATCCTTGAAATTGTTGAAATTGGACAAAATCAAGAGATATCTAAAAATGTCATTCATTATACCTTCAACACATTCCAGAATAATATAATATAATAATATTTGTTTATTCTAAGATATTTCTTACTACCGAATTAATTAATTAGTTTTCCATTACCTACATTTTTTGTTTCTTTTCAATTTACGAACTTCTTTTCGAATCGAATCGAATTATTGATGAATGACTGACTAAACTGATTAAACGCTGAAGAATGGCAGAACTCTTTTAATTACTAATAAAAAGTAAAAATCCATAAACGAATTATTCCATCCAAACAACATATTTGAAGTAAACGTTTACTAAAAACTACTATACAACGGTTAAAACACCACCAAACTTTCTTGAAATAATATAATTGAAGAATATTTTATTTAAATACATATTATACATATGTATGTAGATGATTTGATTGAAAAATAAAAAGGGTTTCCTTATATTCTATCTAATAAAACAATTATTAAAATTTATATACCTGATAAAAATCTATAATAAATATTTAAACTATAATATTATATTTTTTCTCTACTACCTACTTCTTCAGAGGTAAAACATTTTATTAATTAATCGATTATTCGTTCAAATTTTAGAACATAGTACCTACATACTTTATTTGCAGTGCTACGAAACAATTAACGTGATAATAACATGAAAGGAATTTAACGCATTAAAAACATTCGTCAATAAGTTCACTTAAGCTACTTATCAAGTTTATTAATTTTTAAGATCTTTTTCTCGACAATAACTTGAAAGAAATTTGAAATTTTAATGAATGAGAAATAAATTCTTAACAAGATAGCAACAGAACGATTTTAATTCGACATAGTCTTTTGGAAAATAAGATATAAAGTGTCATTTCACTGACAAATATACAAAGAGAATTTTCTTATTTATATAATGAAGCATTTTAATGAATTAAATAACCTGAATATTCTTTGTTGTATAGGCAGGCACATTTCTTAAGCTTTTATGAATTTAACGTTGTTCTGGAAAGAATCTCGTCGTTAAGGGAAAAATTCTGGGAGAACACATCTTGAATTTTTGAGACGTGTTTGATACTTCGTTTGTCTCGTGTAAAATATACATACATATGTACATACACATATGCATATTAAAATGCACGCATGCAGAAAATATGTACATTGCCAAAAGACATGTGCCCAATATGAACTCCCTAAAATATCTCAAGCTAAGGAAAATATAAGTATTATTACATTTTCTTTTATAAAGACATTGAAAGTTAGCAAAAAATCTTTTTGCATACCTTCATATTTTAAAAGGCTAATGACATTTTCTTGATATGATGATTTCATGCATTTTAAAGCGTCTTCTTAACAAGCCTTCTTTTTAATGATGGTATTTTTCATCTATTTTGTATGAATAAAACTAGGAAAGCGCAGCATTACAGACAGGGAATTTTTCTACGGTGGTCAGAAGTTTCAAACAAAAAAGTATAAAAGCTCTTTGAAAATAATTCAATTCAAAGTAAAGAAAAACTTAAGGAAGCAAGATTTAGCTCTTTTCATTCGTTAGAAAAGACGAAAAATGAAAAGCATTTTAATTGCAATAAAAAATTGAGAAATTCAGGAAACTGAATAACATTTTCGACCATTGAACTAGAGTAATTAAATTGATACATACATACATATATATGTACATATGTAGGTATAATACCTACTGCGGAATACTATTAAATAAACGATGTGTAAAATAACTAAAATAAATATACGTATGTACCTCATTCAATGGTTCGTATGAGCTAAGTAAACGGATACTTCAAAGGATTACTTTTAATCCGTACATGGCTGATGAAAACAAAATTCTGCCGAGCAACACAATTTAAAAGTTTACGGGACTGAATTTCAATTTTATTAATGGATGACTCCCACAATAAATGTCCTCTTTTGACTATATTCATATTTCAAATTCCACGAAATTTAAAGATAGCTATACTTATGTAATTTCACACAAATTAAATTTTGTATTTATTGTGTATTTACTATACTAAATTCAGAGAAAACAGTTACCAAAAATAGCTCTAATATTCAAATTCCTTATAATTTGAACTTCTTAAACATACAGTGAGATAATATTAAAATTCTGGGTAATTAACACCTTAGGATAAAACACGTCACGTGCCACAATTTATGTTGCGGGAAAATGTATTTTTGGAGTTTCCAATTACTTTGGAAAATGTAAAATTTCATAATTTACTAAAAAAACAGCAGCCAGAAAATTCGGATATAAAAGGAATGAAATGAAAAGACTATACTCGTAACCCCTATATAAAAAATGCTCTGTTCTAATTAACTCTTGGTGAAGTTTTTTAAGGAAATTATCAACATTTCCGAGTAATCTTCATTTAATTTTAACATCCTATGTATATACTTTGTAAAGATTATTATAATTCATTTCCTTCTACCATGTTTTTTAAAAAACAAAGTTACAATGAACAGAAAGAGATTAAATTGTAATTACTTTTGAGTCAGTTAACAAATATCTACATTGTTTTCCTTCGATAAAAGAAAATCTGTTTATGTAAACATTTGTATCTAAATTCTAAACTATTATTTCTACTATTTTAAGAGTTCATTCTACATTTTAGCTAAGCAGAACTAATATTTGTGTGCGCATTAATTGAGTATACATATTTCAAAACCCGGAAATCCCCGAGGATTTATTTTCATTAATTTCGCAATCACGTAATTTGGAATTCTAAGAATTTACCATAATAATTGGAACTGAGGAACCCCCAAGCGCTAATTTTGCGGATATCCGATAACGTATTAACACTCCAAGCGCTTTCCGAGAGAAACGAAAGATCTGAAGAAAAGGCCATTTGGCGGGATTCCATTGTTTATTTGTTAGGGCTTAGAACTAGGCGAAAACGTCGAAATTTGCTTTGTCACAAACAGAAAGGCAATAACTCCTAGCTATTCCAATATTAGCTGGAAAGTGCTCGCAATTTCAAAGCAAATGGAATTTGATATTCTTCGTTTCCCGGAATCCTTTAAAGCATAACATGTTAATGTTACAAGCAGAAGCAGTATTGGCCCAACTGAATCAGCAAATTTTATTTATTTCTTTTACGCAATTTAAATAAAGTTCTAACCATTGAGATTGAAAACCATTTTTAAAAGTATTAAGTATAAAGTAAAGTACCTACATAAATTTGTATATGTATAAGCTAATTAATGACTATAACTTCAGTTCTGCTTTGAAATTTCAGTTTTCCGCGCTAAAATAAAAGAAAAGACCTTTCGGTGGAAGAAGTAGATTATTATTTTATAATTTATATTTATAATTATTTTTGCTTAAAGGAATATAATGCTGAACTCCCAATCTTCTCATCGATTTAGCCCATTTGCAAACATAGCCGAGGTATTGCCATTCGATTAAGAAATATACGATATATGTACCTATACATGAAAATAAATTAAAATAATAATAATAAAACCGCGAGGTTTGGGGTTCAACCCATTTTTATATAACTTACGTAGCAGGATAAACGTATAGGCGAAGTTTAGTTAAAATAGATTAAGACATATGGCTTCTATTGCCTCCAAAAGTTTCGTTATGTTATATCCCGTATGGCCGTATACAATATATATATAAAATTCTCCAAATAAATTTTATTTTTAAACTCTACGACCACTAAAACGAGTTTTGTATCATTCATTTTCCGAAATCTTTTCATCAGATACGCTGCAATACGTACAAAGTATTTTATACCGAATACATTAAAGATTCTGACATTAGTTTAATTAGTAATGCAAAATTTAAAAATGAACCATTAAAAAAATTTAAATTCTGAACAAAAAATTTTGCAAAATCGAATAAGCATTGGTTATCAACGAAAAAAAACCAACTGCTGAAATGTTCAAAAATAGTATGTAGTACTACAGAGTAGATATCAAACACTGGGAAAATATCGCTTTACAAACTTTTAAAATTAAATAGTTATCTCGGGATATTACAAGCAACCGACAAAACCTCTTATTGCATGTTCATGGCTTTCGACCTCAATTAAACATTCCTATAAAATGCCATTCTAATACTCAAACTCGTATAAATTGCATCGTAATTTTAGAGTGGATCAACAAAGTAAAGCTAAATGGACCAGACATGTATTTAAAAGGAAACAAATCGATCAATTATTCGATATTCTATTCAGCATCTATTTAGAACGATTTAATTGCTCTTTTTTTCTATCCAAAGGCTCGCATATTTCATGTGATGGGATGGGATTATCGCAACTTACCATTTTCTGGTTTCTTCAAGCAAGTAAGAATGGGAAAACATTTCTTAATAACCCAAAAACTTGAGGTATATCGCTAAAATAATATCTCAAAGGTAAAAATGTAATCGATTGCCAATGAAACTGTAACTCTGGATTAGGTTCAGTAAAATGAGCATGTGTATAAATCATGTATGCGTTCATTGGACTTGGAGTAATTAATTTTTCCCTTCTGTTTCGGGAGATGCAGCTACAAACAAAATTAATGAGCCGGAATTGATTAATTTTCAGCACATTCCACAAATTCCAGGATAACAAATGAGAAAATTTGCTGTGATAAGTGTGGCTAACATAATTAAGGGGATACATACCACGTATAATGAGATGAATAGCAAGAATCTGGCAATCACAATCATTTCCTGGCTTTGAACAGATTTAAGAAAATTAATTAATCCAGCTTAAGTGTTTGGATTATAAACGCATTTTCTTGAAAAGCATGACAGTAAATCCATTATCTATATTAACGAAAAGCCACGTTAAGATTTACGTAATTTCACAAGCATTCTTCATCGCCTAAATAATTACTCTTGAATCCTGTTTGATTTCGGGTAATTCTCGGTATTCGATATTTTTCCAAATTATAATGTAAGAAAACAATAAATATTTAATGAAAAACAGTTGAAGGACATTGAATTTATTCTTACGATAAAATTTCAAAATAGCTTTTATACTTCAGCATTTCAGTTAATAAGACAAAGAAAAGATTTTTCAATACATTCATTCTAATTATACTTCATACAATGAATCTCTCGTTGTTTAAGTAAATTATATACGAAATAAAATATTAATCAAACAGATTTAAGTGGAATTTTGCAAAAATTAAAGAATATTGCGGTGGAAATGTAAACTTCATTTTGAAATTTCCTCAAAATGAAAAGTGAAATATTTTGGAAACTATAGCCGACCGCTGCAAATTAAGTTCCTTTCGTTTTGGAGCAAACAGAATGCACGTGAAAAATTTCATTGAAATCTGAGCGATGACGCTGTTCTTCACTAGTTCTAAAATGTAATCAAGGACTTAAACAATTTAATTTTTTGCAAGTTTTTCTGTACATTTACTCGAAACAAAACCAACAATTAATAATTAATGTTTGAAATTGTTTTTATCTCAGGAAGAATTGTCCTTAAAACAAAAACAATTAGTTCCACAATTATCTTCTATAATTTGTCTTATTCAGTTATAATTTTTACCCTCAATTTAATTAACATTATCGGCATTCCGAAAAAGCCTTTCGAAGTGTTACTCAGAAAGCAATTTATTCTCACTTTCGATGTTAGCCACGGTGGTGGTGAACTCAATCAAAATCATGTCATTACGGCTGAATGGTTACCATTACTGGTCGCGGGTGATCCAGTTGTTGACCCACGAGCCAAAGAACTAGCGACACCTCAGGAAATAAAAGAAAACAATAGGCACCTTGGATAATATCAGCAACTAATAACAAAGGGCCTCTTTCTACTATCCCCGAATTAATTCACTTGAGTAAAAAGTCTTGGTGACGAGAAAATTGCTTTTGGAATGAAAGGGACATCTGGTGAGTGGGGCAAAAATAAAAGTCGCGAAAGGACGAACAGATTATAACATCTTGCGTGTTGAAAGTCTTTAGACTTTATGCAGATTCGGTGAATTACCATGAACAAAATACAATTTGATTACAGCTCCCTTTATCATCAGAAAGTTAAAGTTTTTCTATACCAAATATGACTTATTTAGAAATTTCATGAAAAAGTAATAATTTTAAAGGAAGTAAAGTAAGTATATACATCTGGTCCGCAGACCGTGATACTGATAAGGGTCAATTACATCAGTCAAGAGGACAGAAAACCTACTTATAAAAGAAATAAGAAACTGAAAAGTTTTCCTCTTCTTAAGTTCTTAAGAGGAAAGGCTTAAATGCCACTACAGAGCTCTCGGCAAAGTACTGCTCAAACTGCTCCTTAGGATGGTCCATAAACCAAGTTAGAAATTAAATGGAGTTCGAGGGAAAGTCTTAAAATACAAACAAATATTGTGTTATGAGAAACTTGCGGTTACATCATAAAGTTACGTAAAAGCTAAGATTGTAATTATTACTTTAATAGCATTCAAAACTATTAAGAAGGATTAGTTCCTCAGTTGCGTTAATAAGAGGAGTGCACATATGCGTAAAATTTAAAAGATTTGCATACATCTAAAAGAATTTCCTTTTATTTTTAAAATTACTTATTATAGTAAAACGAAATCTGTTCCAAAGTGTTAATGTTGTTAATTTAAAACTTTTTTAATGTATTGTTTGTGAAAAAAAAACGAACTAAAGATTTTAATCTATGCGTTTTCTACTTTCACTTTTACTAATTAGTTGAAGCAGAGACATGATATTTTTTTGATGTGCTTATTTAATAGTTGTTTATTAATTTGCAGTTATAGTTAATTATGATCTATTCGTGAAATAGACCACTAGCTTACTCGCTCCGACTGTCTTCAATAAGATACTTTGAAGTTTAAAAACTTAGAAAATGAACGTGCCAAAAAATTGTATGCTACATACATCTTAGATAATGTTGTAAAGAATTATATGGTTAAAATTTTATCAAAATCGGTTAAATATACATATCTTGAGATATTTATTTTCTATATACCAGTTTGAAAGACGTAGTTTCGAGAAAAACACAGGAATTTTGAAATGTGACACACCTAAGAATATTAAAAGTATTAGTAATATATCTAGACCAAACAATTTTTTTTATGTTTACTAATTTAAATCAATTATTATAGCTATTTAAGTTGCTTCTATGGCATTTCCAAGTAGCTGAAAATCTTGTACAAATTTGAGAAACGCACAAGATATACTACCGAAATCCCAATTTCTGTTCAAAGCGCTTCTAGATTAAATTGAAAATTTGATGTCACACTTTTGAAATCCGCCATTTTGCCGAAGAACTCTAAATGTGGCCTATAACTTTATTGTCCGATTTCTACTATAGCTACTCGATCTCGATCACTTGGCATCATTAGCTTTTCAACAAAACGTCAACACCTACATTAAAGAGATGGTTAATTGATTTAGTTTACCATAGAGAGAACAACCATACACACATTCAATTTTATATAAAACTTTTTTTTTTGACAAAGTGAAAAGGTCATGTAAATAGTCATCATATGACCATATAAAATTACAATTACATATATTGAAATCAATATAAATTTTTCTTTATGTTCTATTTAAAACAATAGCTACTAAACATCAGTATTTGCACCTAATTAAATATATATACTATATAGATATATTTTTAATTTTGGCTCATTACAAAACAAGGATTTCTTATCACTCTGTTATTTATAATTAACATATCTGTTTTCATATTACTTGACTTAAAAAAGAAGGACAACTTCTTAACGTGAATAAATAAAATACCTAGAAAATCATGACAATTCTCTATTTTTAATATTCTTTTAAAATTCCATAAAATCATTAAAAATCACACTTAAAATAATGGTTACCCTTTTACTTTACTGTCTCCGTCATAAAACAGGGATATAAAAATGTTATGACATTGCTATTTTTGGTTTTGTTTATAGGCCATCGCTCCCGATTGAACTAGATTCGTGAATGAGTCGTAAAATTTTACCTCGATAAAACGTGTAACGAGTCGTTGGTCTTCAAAGGAACTAAATGCGCTTGTGCGACAGTTCTCCGCAGTATCCGCAAATAATCGAATCTAGGCCCTTTTCTATCTGTTGCTGCACCTCGAAGTTGTATGTCCTGAAAATAGAAAAAATCGTAAATATGTTGTTCACGTTGTGTACCTACGTGCTTTCTAGAGAATCTGATCTTGATACTTACATACATTACTTCTAGCAGTAGCAGTAAGTTTTAAAAACTTATTGCGATGGAAACTCAATTTCCAAAGAAAAATGTCCTGAACGATAAATAAAAACTACACTACTAAAAATAAAGTGTATGATGAATAAAAACATGAAATTTCGATATGTCACTTCATATTTCCCTCCTAATGTTAATAATGTTGGGCCTAACCAATCAATTATTTAAAGCCTCTTTAAAAATTTTATATAATGGTCAATTTTAATAAAGAGAAAAAAGAATTCGAATTAATAAAATAAACTCTTTGATTTATTATACAAATGATGGAAATGAATAATTTTTATCTCAAACCAAAAAAAAAATATTCTACTGTTTAAATAAAAATTATAGAAGGAACAATATCGAAGCGCAGATATAAAAGATTTATTCAGAATTTCTAAGAAGTTGTGATATCGCAAGAAGTGTATTTAAAACAAGGACTCCAGTAAGAATAATAAATATTCAAACATTATTCAAAAACATCATAATGCTCATATCAGTTGTTTGTTTACTCAAATCTGAAAATTCTCAGAATTAATTTATTCCCTTTTTTCTGAAAACAAAGCACAGGGCATTTTAAAGCAGATCCACAGATCCTTTAACTTTTTATAAACCGAATTTCCCTTCAACTTTTGCCACCATTTGTTTTATATGTGGAACTAAAATTGTAGTTGAAGAAATTCAAACATGTACCTACATAGATTTAACAAAATTTGTATTTACAATCAAAATATAGAAAATAACTCTTCGATACATAAATGAGTATTCAAAATGTAATACAAATTACCCAATAAAAATTCAATAACAAATATTTTTAATTAAAGGATGCTATACAACAAGTCTTGCGATCAATAAATCATTAAAAACAGACCCAGCCCAACGTTATTCCTTAGAAATCTGTAAATCAAACCGAAATGTACCTAAGAGAGGTGAAATTTATTATTCAGAAACAATTACAAATCCATTTGGATGGCAACAAAATTTTTTGAGGCTCACAGAAAACGAGATTTATTTGTGGGAAATAAATTTTCAAATTTTATCCACCTCTAACGTAAGTAATATTGTTGTATGCCTCTCTTCTTATTTTTATAATTAAAAATATCTAATATCTTGGAAAATATGACATGGTTACTTTTGTTTCCATTAAATGAAGAGATAATCAACTGTTAAATAATTTCAAGAATCTTGCATTTTCCTAAGATTTTAATTTAAATTGTTAAGTATATTTATTTCCTCTTTTCCTTACCCACTCACTAAAAGCTTGAGTCTTTTGCAATAAATAATCTTGTTCAATCCCAGATATTCTGTAAACAGGTTCTTATCCGAAGCTTACTTCAAGAAGGATTTTACCTTGTAAACCGAGAAGAAGCATTTATTTAAGAAATTTTCGGGGTAAGAGTTAAGAAAACATAAATTAAAATATTATGCCTTTTATCTGTGCTTACAAGATTTAAGGCGATTAATCTCTTTATTTTCAAACGACAATAGAAGTTAATTAGCCCATTCTAGCTAAAATCGTTTATTTAACTTCTTTGCTAAACAAATATAATATATATATAATAATATAATAATAAAGACAAATAAAATCCGTTTTTTTTCTTGTTGTTGTTTAAGTTATTAAATTGCCTTGATATAAATCAATAATACATAGAATCCTGTGTTTTTATAACCTTATATTCAAAAGCTAAAAAGGTTACGTTGTGCTACTAAATGATGCCAATGAAGCTAAATCAAGTGATTTCCGGGTTATTGAGCACTTGATAAGTGAAACTTAACATAATTAAACCTACAAATCAACCACATTTTATTAACATGCAACATACATATATGCTTTTAAAGCGATCATAAAGTCAGTGCGAGTTTTTGGAATAATTAATTTACCTAATGTTATTTTCATTTGATCTGATGTTTGTACCTGATGAATATGTAATTAATTAAAATGATCCCATTTAACATTTTTAGCTGAGTTAGCAGTTAGCAGTTAGTTATATATATATATATACATATATGTTTTAAGGAACAACATTTGAATAGAAGTTCTAGAATATTAAAGCGTTTTTGCATCCTGTTGTTAAATGAGAATTTTCTTAAAATAACATAGGTATATGAACAGATGACAGCCGTTTCCGTAACTTTACGTGAATAAAATTTCAATATTAACCTAAAACTTCAAATTAAACCCTGAAATTATATTTATTATTATAATGAACAATTTTTGCTGTACGCCAATCCGTAAATAATAATTGAAAATAATTAAAAGGCATGAATTTCTGGAAATTGTTTAAATGATTCGACTTATATAATATACAGTGTATTACGCCAATTATTAACGTTTAAAGTACAAATAACAAGAGTTTTTAAGGTGCCTCTATATATGAATAACATTCTCGTGTATCTCCGTCGTCATTGTTGTAATAATAAATTGCATGGCGTTAAAGCAAAAAGGCAGTTCATAATGGGCACACGCCGTAAATGTAGAAAATACGAGTATAAATTCGTCGCACACAAAGTGTGACATTTATAACCTTAACCTTTGTACCTGCCTTCTCGAATAATTCAAATTTATTTTACTTTTCCGGACTCTTGTAAATATATGGATAATATGAAATTCAGTTTGGGGCGTTTGACGCGAATGGTTATACAATATTTAATTTTATAAAAAACTAAATAAAAATGATTGAGCCCACTGGATTTCATTTAAAAAATAAATATCTATACAGTCACTTTCAAAGACAAGTAAAATACGGCACATTAGGTACTATATATAGTTAAATGTATATATTAAGTAGTACAAATTTACAAATATCCTCAAGGATTTCTGGCGCAAATAAAAATTCATAATTTGAAATTTCCTACATTCTGAACAAAATTACGGAGTTGGGCTTTCACTTGAGAAGTTCATTTGATTTCACACATGCTGGTATATTAGCTTTGAAAGGGATTTGAGTTGGGAAGGCTTCTCTTTTAGCCCTTTTAGCATGAATTTATGGGTCTTCTTCTGAATGAGTTAACTTTATGAAGTCTGCGAAATTCGTTTTGCTATTAAATTGCTGATATACAAAAAAAAAAATCTGTTCAAATATAAAACTATAGCGAAATTTTCTTGCTTGGCTAAAATAATTCTTCAAAGGCGGAAGTCTATCGGAGAGGGTAACGAATGATTTCAGTTTCATTGACCATTAGGGATTTGTATATCCTCCATGGAGTAGAAGAGGAAAAAGATTCCTCATTCTTTTGGCACGACAGCAACTAAACCTTGAAAAATATCTCCCTCACAAAGCTTGTTAAGGAATATTCCCTTATTTAATTGATTTTTATCCCTAATCTTGTCGGTTCTTTTCCTCTGATTTATACCTCCATCAGTTCGAATTATAGCTACTTGAAAATTATCTCCAGATTAAAAATATACAATTTAACGAAAAAATAAAAAAACTGGAAGAAAATTATAGGAATAATATATAGATATATCAAGCTAAATGGAAACATCTGGAACCTTATCAAAAAAAAGTTAGATCTAAATGACAATTTTTGAATCCTATCTCATTTACATTGCAAAATTTTATCATTTGCATCTCAGTAGATCTTGTCTCGCTAAGTAAGTTTTCATAAATAATTCAATACTTTCTGTTTAAGTGCAGATCATACTGCTTATTTTATGAAGACTGAAGTGCTCAAAGTACATATATTGCAGTTTACGAAGCGTTCCAGTTTACACCTACATCAGAAACAGTCATATAGGTTCTTATCAAGATATTCCTTGTAATAAATTTATTAATTGCTTAAAATAAATTGCGTTTTCTCATATCATTTTATCACATCTTATGAACCTTACCTTTCTAAATTTTCAATAATATTTCTAAATCTATAATCCTATACCACAACAAAATGTATCTTAAAAGAAATAATAAATTTAATTTATTGTACTTAATTAAAACGCAAGTTATATTTACTATATTGTCTAGAAGCCTTAACATTAAAATAAAATTAGTTATTTTGTTAAAAAATGAAGATAAACTTCAAACATTTTAATTTGTATATTTTAAGAATAATTTTCTGTTTGTTTATAAAGAGATAAAATATATTACTTAGTATAAACTATAAGTAGGTAATACTACTCGTATACACAATTTAAAGCGAGCGATGTCCACTTAAAAATTGCCTTCCTTGAAAAATTTATAATTATTAATTACCTATAGAAGAAAAGACAGCAAATCGTTAAAGCGTACTTTAACCTTGTGTAGATATACAATTTTCAATTTAACAGAAAATTAAACACAATAATGGAATCGTTTTGTGATAAACTCACTCCCATGAAACATTTTAAATTGATTTTTTATCCCTATTCATTTCATTCGCAACCTATGTAATTATGGAAAATCTCTGTAAATTATGTCACACTTATTCTACGAGTTTTCACGACCTTCGGTAAGAAATATATAAACAAACTCAATTATCTACCAAATTAAGACTGTGCGAAGGCTAAATGCAATTTTGAATCTTTTTCGACTTCATTATCTGTTACCAATGTTGTCAATAGCAAGTATAAATGCTAAAGAATTTTATCGTAAAAATACCATACTGAATTAAATGTACATATATTAAATTTCAAAGATATGATTAATGTCTCAAAAGAATTGATTTATATGAATAAAAAGCTGCAATCAGAGAGAATTGTTGTATACTTTGAATACCAAATACAATGAATAAAATGAATACTAAATTAATGAATAATAAATAGGTTAAATTTTCAGCAATTTTGTTCATCCCCATGAGATTCAGTTCATCATACCTGAATTATCCAAAAAATTACTTCCAAAACCTTTTTTAATCGAATTTTAATAAAGTCGCGCTCGTCACTCAAATATTACGAAAATATCTACATCTTAAGTTAAATTAATTAAAGTTTGATCAAAAGAGTAAAATATTTCATTAGCACTAAGGCATAATTAGATCCAATGGGTAAAGGATTGGGGAATATTAAAGTCTTTAGCGTGAGCGATAAGAAAAGAAAAAAATTTTAACTTGTTGTGAAATGGCAAGGAAAGGGTTCGCGAGATAACCCAATTATGCCCTCACAATATAACCCTTATAGGCAGGGAATAAAGAAGAGCCTATGGGATAACAAGATAAATGTCGGTACACCTTCTCTTTAAATTGTTTAAAATTTTATAATTTTTTTTTTTTTCACAACTGACCTATCGGAATTTCGTACAACTTTCTTATAGAATTCTGTAGGATCAATACAATAAAATCAATTTAAAAAAATATCGATTTTGAGTAGAAACTCCTTTTCTATACAACCAGGCTACAAATGAGAAAACAATTAATTATTTGCTGGATAGACATAAAGACGAGTGTTACCCCAATGACAAAATGAAGATTTTATAAAATTTACTATAATAGAAACCGAGTTATACAAGCTTGGGGTTAAAATAACTAATTACGAAAAATCTTCAATGAAAACATGATTCACTAAGAAGAGTAAGAAAATATTATGAAAACGTAATCTTTTTAAAAGGGTTTTGATATCATAGTAGAAATACTCGAAATAATAAATACCAATGTTAAGCTAAATCTGTAGAATTCGATTTGGGAACAAGTTCCTTTTAAAATCCACTTCAACTATACGAACTACCTATATCTCAGTAATTTTGCAACAGTTTTATATTATCTAATATGATAACTACAAAAGGAGTTGTAGATATAGACTCATTGTAGTTTCAAACTACCTTTTATATGAGAGAGAATTAAGTGCATTTACGGTTTTAACCAAAACCTAGAGAAAGGAATTATCATAGTAATGTTTTAGAGAATTAAAGGTAATTATATCACGTTCAGCAAACGATATAAAATTTCTGGATCAATTGCCATCCATCTACTTAAACTCCTCCATTATCACGTTTATCTTCATATAGAGCGGTGCTTAAACTAATTAACAATTTTAATAAGGAAAGTTAAAACTAATTTTATTATTTTCCATCGTTAATTGTAGGTAGAATGTATAGGTATATAGTTTGTCGAGCTATCAGGTAATATTTCTATACTTTAATTTCGGTTTTTTAAAAAGAGCAATTAATCAGTAATTTCATTGATTATAAAAATACCGGGGCAGTTTTTAAATTTCAAATATGTACATAGAAACCTTTTTATTGCATTTTCGAATTGTTAATTTAAAAACAATAACCTTTTGTCTAAAACATTTTCTTTGAAAAGTGCTTTTATTGAAAATTAAAAGCGTGTTTCAAAAGTTAAATACATATGTTCAGTAAGACCAGAGTTTCCCTTTGAGATTTAAATGATTGTTCAAATAAAAATGTTTCTAATTAATGGGGCGAACTAATTTATTTTTTTTTACAAATAGGTGAATAGTACTCTAAAAAATAAATCAAAACTTTCCAAACATATTCTGTTCCGATGCGTTTTGACAACTTCAATTTCTATGGGACTCTCAGAGCAGAAAAATACGAATTACTTAATTAAATAAGTTTTTTATTTCGTCCAATTCCTGCAGTTCAGAAAACTCGTTAATTTTTCAAATTAAAGGAAGACTTTAAAGTATTTTACATATGTACATGCAAACTATGTTAATTACGTACATGTATGGAGCAAATGAAAATAATGATACAAAAGGCTGTCTTGGAGCGAAAAACTGTGGTAATTCCTTTCATATCTTTCAAATCAATTTAAGGCACATGTAGCAAAAATGGGCAATAACAACATTTAAGTGGAATATTAATAACTCGTGCGGAAAATTTATTAAGATCGTCCCTATTTATTTGACACACATACCAAATTATAGTCCTGAAAAAATTTTCCTAATTGATATTTAAACGAAGACCGAAACTATCAATTATTCAATTTATAATTTGAAAATTTTTGTTAAATATTGTCCATTTAAGTTGTTATTTCGTTTTAAACCTATGCAGATAAAGAACAGAAAGTTACAGAAAAATTGCTTTTTAAATAAAATTCCTCTTTATATAGTATAAACACTTAAAACATGTTTATAGCCATAAAAAATACGTAGGTACCCTCGAAAGTACATACATCGAAAGTTAAAACAACACACCATTTTTAATGATTTAAAATATTGGAAAAACAAATGAATTATTCGAAAATTACACGAGAATCTAACAGAAGGCTCGCAAGATTGAATTTATAATGCAAAGCAAAGTTAGTGTAAGTTCTGCTTTTTAGATAGCATTTTCACGTAAAGTTTCAAGATGGTGTCTTTCTAGTTTAACATTATTATGGAAAATGGAAGGAGTTTCCACGTGGTGAGGACTATCATATATATATGATAATTTATACGTGACATAAACTATGTAGACCTAGTGGTGCTCACATCTGCAGTTTATGAATATTTCATTTAATCTAGAGGAAGAAAGTAAAAGCAATTTGGCAGGAGTGTAGCCTAATTTCGCAATTTCTGCGGTAATTCAATCAAAAAAAGCTACAAAATATAAAAATCTTAGATTTTGCAAAATTATCATACGAAAACAAGAAAATTATTTTATCAAAACATAACGAAAATAGGTAAAATATATGTAGACCGAGTAGGTTGGTATTAACTATAGGCGTATCATAGAATGTATAAATAGGTAGTTAGTAACTCAATTTTAGTTTTAGTATTGTAGTTCTGCCCAAATTTATCTGACGATCTTAAAAATATGTTTTTTTTTATTACTTTCTATAACAATTTATAATGGTAATCATTAAATTATAAAAAATCAGATTTTTTGAACTTTTAAAGCCAAAATCTTATATACATAATTTTACCCCTGGCAAATTTTTGCCATGTACTTCATTGAGTTTCAAATTATTTCATAAATTAAATGTAAGAAATGCTTTTCTAATATTTCAATCCTTTAATTACAACAACCGTTGTTTTGGAATAATCCTCAAAAATTATTAATACCAATATTAGCTCAACTTTAATTAGAACAAGAAAAACATTGAGTAGGTCGTTCAAAAAACTTAACATCTGCTAATTCAGGTAATTTCGTTTCTAGTTGCCCCACTGCAGGGAAGGCATCTGTTTTCCGGAAGATAATATATTTACGGATTGTGGGATATTTCACAGTTTATGTTGGTTCATGTTTCATAATACGCAATGTTTTCTCTGTCCTCTGTGGGTAGCAAGGAAAACAGAATTTAGAAATTAGTATGGTGACGAAGTCGACTGTTTTTGTAAATGATCCCTTTCAAAGGACTATGCAACGAGAATAGTCAACCCCTGGTGGTAACTCATGTCTATATTTGGGAATATGAAATTACGCAATTTTAATATTAATTAAAAAAATTAAATTCAAAATATGAAAAAAAAACCTTGCTCCCAGTATTTAACTTTACACTCAACTCTTTTGGTTTTAATTAAATTATTTTTTATTAAGAAATATTTTTCGGAATACTTATCCTTTTTTTGTTGTTTTTAGGGTTCCGTACCTCAGAATGAAACCTTATAGGATTGCTTTGTTGTCCGTCCTCCTGTCTGTCTGTCAAGTCCCTTTTTCTTAGGAACGTGTGGAGGTATCAAGTTAAAATTAACATCAAATACTTACGTTTGCGGTCCCTTGAAGCTGTAAAAAAAACAAGCTTCTAAGTCAACGCAATCCAAGGATATGGCCATTTGAGCCTTATTTTCTAACACTTCGCAGGGAAATCAAAACCTTTGGAGACCTACTTCCCATAGACCTAGAATCATTTTTGGCAAGAAGGAAGCTTTTACAGCACAAGTAAAGGGAAAAATCCGAAAATTGTTAATTTGTTGTTCCATCAAAAAAAAAAAATTTTACGGAACCCTCGGTGCGCGAGTCCGACTCGTACTTGGCCGGTTTTTATTTTTATATAGCATAATATGTAAAACATATTAATTATGAATTACTTGAAATCCCTGGGTTGTATTCTTACCAACCATCCCATGTGCTGTCTAAAGATATAAAATTCTGAAAAATCATGCCTTTTCCCGCATTTTACTTATATCTTATGTTCCGCTTAATTAAATTAAAAATGTTGAGAAGATTAATGAATCGGCCTAAATCCTTAAAATAATTTTCTAACATAATGATAAGTAGAAATCAGGAAGTCATCAAAAACTCATTGAAAGTTGGCTATGATTATATTTTTATCATATTTGTAACATTATTGGGTAGTCATTGTTATGAAAAACTTCCGGAAAAAAAAGCAGTGTTAAATAGAAAACGGCAAGATATAATTCTTAGATATTAATAGTTGTGTCAGCAAGGTTTAATATGCGTGTTTTATTGCGACGAATAATTATTACAATACACGCACAAGCAATTTTTTTTCTTGCGAAATACATTAAACTTTGGCATTCTACGTTGTGAATGTTAAGGAAATGTATAGAAGGAAGTGGACAATTTATTTGGTGCTATAAATCTTCTATCGGGATTGAGGGACCTCAAATTATCGCATGTAAATGGATGTGCTCAGCTCGTTCTCTGTGTAAACACGAACATGTAAATAGTATCGAAATCTTAGAAAGTAAATACTCTTTTGAGTTTTTGCTTAATACGATACACATATTTACAGTTTCTTTAATCTATTTTCCTCTACGATTGATGAGTTGGCAAAGTTGAAGACAAAATTAAAAATGCGAAATATTCTCAATATTCAAAATCAATTTATGTAAAAGAAAACTATTCTGGAATAGCTGATCTTGGTTTAAATTATAAAAGGTCTAATACCTTATAAAGTTTTAAGTGATTTGGTAATAATGTGACCTCTTCAAATGAAGATTAAATATCTTATATCTACTTTCCGAAATTCCATATAACAGTCGTTTATTATTTGGTAAATAGTAAATTATTGGAATTATTACTCAAAGGCAAAATAAATAACGATCAGATCTATGAATTGTTATCTATTTGAAGCAGATTATACATATATACATATATATGTTACATATATGTAATATTAACAATCCGAAAATGAAGAAATTAGACAGCTACCTCAAATCTTCTGGAAATGAATGAAATTTTGTAACATTTCCATTTTCAAAAACGTATTTATTTTCTCTTATTTTAATTATCTCACCTTTTTTTTTGTTTTCTTTATTTAATTAATAATTCAATTCAATTTTTATCTTATTTTGAAATTCGATTTTTATTTTATTTTTTATAAATTCAACCAAAGCCTTTCAAACAAAAAGACGTTAATTTAAAATCACCTCATACCTCGTTTATGAACTTTTGAATCCGGATTGAAATATGATCCGAATTGAAAATTGTCTTCAGTTAAGTCTATTTCGAAGGGCTTTATGCCCTTTTTAATTCTACTGTTCTTAAAGCCGTTCGAATTGAATCACAAATAGCGAGTACTCGAACAAATTAAAAATAAGGTTTCGGCTACATTAGTCCCCCTCTAGACAATCAGTAGGATTGACAGAAATTTTGAAGGCATCTCTCCTTTGGTATAATGAAATTGGAGTTTTTGTAAGTCGTCTTAAGCAACATTGTTTTTTCGAATTATCTTATCTTATATTCATACATTTTCATTTTGCAGAAGGCTCCGTGTTTAATTCGGCTAATTTAAGGGAAAGAGATGTCATTGAAGTTAAGTACTTAAGCTAAATATTCAAAGTTCCGATTCCCGCCCAATTTTCATCAGGATTCCATTTAATTCTGCACTAGGAAAATACTAGGTTTGATCGGTTAGCTCTTCCTTAGAACACGAAAAGGACACGCAGCAAAGGGGTTGATGATTTAAGTCAAAGAACGCAATTTTACTAGCATCTTTTAAAGCTTGAACAAAAATTTACAGGGGAATGATAATACTGCCAAAACTACACAGCGCCGTCTTTTTTGCTGGCCGTAGCGTCGATAAACGACTGCCTGATCTCCCTGTTCGAGTTTAACAACTCCAGCAGCTGGGCCTTGATGTCGTCCGTGCGCTTCTCGATGAAATCCAGGGCCGAGCTCAACGAGTCCAGGCTGTCATTCACCGCCTCGATTTCTGCAAGGAAAAAAGGATGACAAATCCGTTGTGGGGGAAAACAGCACAAGAAACACCTTCCATGTCCGAGTCCATGGTCTCCTGCGCCGGAATGCTGATCTGACTTTGATTCATTTCGGTTTTATCGCCGTCGCCTTCGTTCCTTGGAGCCATTTCTATGCCCGAGTCAGCTGACTGCCTTTCCATCTGTTAAAATTATTTTGATTGGTGCCTTCTTCTTCTTGCAGAGAATGCAGAGGTGCTTAGCTTCAAGTGGGAAAAGCTATTTGTAACAAAATAAAACATGTGGTAATTAGTTAACTATCAAGCATTTAACGCTCAACAATTTCCGCTAGCCTAAATAAGAAATATACGAAATGTGTTTTTTCTTTTGTTTCGCTCTCCTAAAGGAGGCACAGATTACTTTGATTTGAGCAACACAAAAGTTTCTCAAAAATCATCTTGATGCAACTTAACGTAACGGAACGGACGCAGCCTTATTTTCGTTAAATGTCAACAGCGCTTTCAAAATTTGATTGTCGTAACGAACTGTTTGTTGCGACTCGTTGCAAAAACTGACCTAGAGAGTTTATGCGGTAAATAAAAGTGATAAAACGGATTTCAAATGGCTACTTTATCAACCCTGGCTGCATTTGACGATTTGCGGCGATGTGTAGCTGTATTAACTAGTGGAGAGGCCGAGGAAGGTAAATCTTGGAATGTTACACAGCGCTGGGGCATCACATCAAAATGAATCTTTTGCAGAGTTTCTTAAATTTGTGCGGTTATATGAGGAGAGCCGGACGCAGTGGTTTAATGCTGTCCAGGAGGCGCGGCGACTCCAACGAGAGTTGGATTCTTCCCTCCAGAATATGGCTGATTTAGAGTCGAAACTATTTCAAGCTCGTCGCTTACTGGAAATGGAAAATAAGGCGCGTCGGGAAGCCGAACACGAAAGAGCTCAAATGGTGCGTGCAGATAAAATTGAAGGGATGTCTATTTATCAGTTTTTTTCCTCTAGGAGAGGAAAATAATAGCCGTAGCAGACCTCCTGCATAATGAGAAAGATATCAAAGAAGAGACAAAGGATAAACTTGCTTTTTTGAACTCCTACCCGAAGAAGAGGAAGTCGAAAAATAACATTCTCGGGCCTGAAAAAGTAGGAAATGAAATCAATTCGACTGGTAAGCAAATATTCTATATTCTTAACATTGCTTTTATTTACCTGTCTGTAGTGCTACTCTAAATAGTCTTAAAATAAAATATCTCGTTTTATGCATTTTGACGAACTTTAGAACCCTTTCTGCACGGAGTTTCTTGCATAGTCTGCCAAAAAATAAATCAAATTATTTTTTGATATCCAGAGGGCAATATTAAACAGTTGCGTTCGTGAGCAATCAAGCTTATCCGAAAGTATTCTGTGAGGCTAAAAAATTTCACGTTCGAAATTGTTAAATGACCCCAAAATTATAAACAATGGTCACGAAATGCTCTTACTTATTATAATCCATTCTTGACAGGTTCATTTCTGTCGGATCTTTCACTCACGCAGTCGGAAGATGATTTTCTTGATATGAAAACTACTGGCCAAACTTGGAAAAAACACCGTCCATCATACCCTAAAAATACGGGAGTCTATGTTGGTAGAAAATCCCGACAAAGTACAGAGGCCAGGAAAACACGTTCTGGCGGAAAATTTATGGAAATTGGCATGACTGATAAAATTGTTGCGCAAACTAAAGTAACAATTCCCCAAGATAATGGTCCAATCCATGCAGAATCAATTATTGAAGCTGTACCCCAAACTGAAAATAAAGAGAATAAGCCATCGAATGAGGAAATGCGAAGCCCTCACAGGTAATTTTTTAAAATCCGAGTGTAATTTTTTTAAGTTTTAAATTTTTTTATAGAAAATCTCCTAAAAAACAAGGTTTTACGCCTTCAGCTCCACCTTTGCAAGAATTCAATAGTAAAGTTTTATCTACAGAAGGTTACAAGCGAAGTTTTATGCGGCCTCACAATTTCTCCTCCAAGAATTTTATGATTTCCGAAAGTTGTGCACATTGCCAAAAAAGGTAAGACTTATACTCTTAAGTAATATTTTGTAATAAATTGAACAGAACGATAATGCACAGAAATTTATTCAGACCTTATTAAGTTAGAATTAGAAGTCTCCCAGTAATGCAGAACAATTATTCTCCAATGCTAATTTTTTACTGAATATTAAATGGATTTGTTATCTCGCAGGATACGTTTTGGTTCTGTAGGTTTGAAGTGCCGAGACTGCAGAGTATGTGTTCATTCAGATTGTCGTGAAATGTTAACCGTCACGTGTGTTCCTCAAAGTGTGGGAACTCCAACTAAGAAAGGGGGACTTGTGGCTGACTATGCGCCATCAATTCCGCCAATGATCCCGGCGCTTATTGTCCATTGCGTCCATGAAATTGAAACGCGCGGCTTAAATGAAGTGGGAATATATCGCGTGTCTGCAACCGAACGAGAAGTGAAGGCACTCAAAGAGCGTTTCCTACGGGGAAAAAGTACACCATTTATTGGAAATATTGATGTTCACGTTCTTTGTGGCTGCATAAAAGATTTTTTGCGGTCCCTCCGTGAACCACTTATTCCAACTGGATTATGGAAAGATTTTTCGAATTCTGTTCAAAATATGTCGGAAGATGTTATCAGAGACAGTTTATATAAAGCTATCAATAAGTTACCACAAGCCAACAGGGATACCCTTGCGTTTTTGATTATGCACTTCCAAAGGATAGCTGAATGTCCTGAAATTAAAATGCCAATTGAAAACATTGCTCGAGTATTTGGTCCTACTATTGTCGGTTACTCAAGTCCAGATGCAGATCAACATGCTATTTTCACAGAAACTGTTATACAGTACTCTGTTATGGAAAGTTTAATGAAGATACCTACAGAATATTGGAACCAGTATGTTATATTGGATATCGATCGACAACAGGAACTCAGTCGACCTGAAATTCCGTCTTATGGTAATTACACGTTACGTTGTTACGTGTGGAACTTTTACTTTAGTATTTTTTTTTTATAGCTACACCCTTGAAAGGCACAACTACAAAAAAGAGGAAGTTTTATGGCACTCCACCCTATCCGTATAAAAAGAAATAGACTACATTTTTATCCAGTTTGTTATTTTAATTTTGGTAAGAACTTTTTATTCATGAATGATATTGATTTTTATATCAGCTTTATTTAAGTAAACACTGTTTTCCTTATTGTAATTTAACTCGAAATGTTTCTCTTTATATGATTTAATAAAATAAAACAACTTCAATAGTCTGAAGCAGACTTTACACAGTTGATTGTTTTTAATTATATTCATTAAACTACTTTAATTCATTTACTTTAATTGTTTTTTTCTAATATTGCTATATATTCATTCACGAATACCAAGAAATACTTTACTTCATTTCCTTTTTATAAGGCGAAGAGAAAAAGACATCGTCGTAAAAAACACCATTTTCTGTTTGGTTTGCAATTAAGTTAAGTGACATTAAGTGAAAATTGACATGATTACTTTAAACAGTCTAAAAGTTACATATGTGGTTGTTGCAGTTTGTCATTAAATTGGTTTTCTAAGAAAATATTATTACTGCCTATATTAATAAACTAAACTTAGTTTTGACTTTCAAAATGTTTGATGAAAAAATGATATGTATTTCCTTTAAAGAAGCCTACTTATCGTGAGTATGTAAACACAAAAGAAATTTAAATGATAGGAGAATTTAAAGATATCAGAGATTATACACTAGACATTTAAACATAGATTACTATAGTCAATGTTTAATCACAGCCTTCGGAAAATCGCGGTCATTTTATATTGATTACAACATTTACTTCGAAGTTCCTTGAGGCGAAAAAGCCCTAAATATCGTCAACAGCACTTTGAGTTCTAATTAATTGGCAAATTACATCTAATGGTTTAAAAATCAAAAGTTTAAAATACACCCAGCACATACAAATGTCAACACAGAAGAAGGGTTTTCAGGGGCACACAAAAGTTATTTCGTCTATCGAATTAAAACAAATTTGCAGAACAGTTTGTGCCAATACGAAGATTACAGATTAATACTCACTGACTGCAGTCGGACGTTGAGTAACCTAGAACAAATTTGTAGTCGTACAAATCAGTGTTAAATGAATAATATTTGTATGTTTGTAAAATGGCATTTATCATATCCTTTAAATCGACCTGAGTTCTCGGAATATGAAAATGAAAATTCACTCTTTACCTGCTACAAAAGCACTTGAATTTAATAGGTTCATTTTTCACACAGTTTGCTTTCCAGGAATAGAATAAAATTTCTGCTTAACAGTTTTGTTTTCCTGATATTTCATGTAAATATGATATTGCGTATGAATCCATCGGGAATTCAAACAACAAACAAATAAATTTCAGTAGATAAAATTTAAGGACGTCATAACATATGTATTGGTTTCGTTCCTTTTGAAAAACTATCATAGCTTTAATAGTGGTGGGCAAAAATCCATTGATAAGAGTTCGAACTTGAAACTTCGGCGCACTTTCAAAGTTGACAAGTTTGATTATATTTAGAGGTAAATCGATTTTTGAATAACATTTTTGTGTAATACCGCAAAATATATGAAAACCGTATTGCAGTTGAACTCGCAGAATCATTTATTTAGTAAATTTCAATAAATTGTTTAACCCATACAGCAACCAGAAAAGCCAAGCCAAAATTATTGAACAATCTGAGCGTCCTCCAAACATCTCTAGTTACTCGCATAGGTTTGAAAAAGTTTAAAACTTTCTTGGGACTGCTCGTTTTTGAAAGTAAATCTCTTCATGTATTTATATAGGGTAGGTGACCCGGTTCTGGCCACTGATCCAATTTTGGCCATTTTCAACTTTAAAAGCGATGCTAACAAGGTACAGATAACTAAGTCTATAGCCGGCCACACACGGGACGGTTTTTAGCGTACAAGCACGCGTACAAACAAAAGATTGATCGTGTGTGGGCAACTTGGCGTACAAACTTAAAACCGTCCCAAATATTTCTCGCCTTTGATTTTTCCGTGGTTTTATTTTTTTATCATCTGTCAAGATGAATTGCTCCGACATTAGATTGTGGAGTCGCGATATCGTTCTTTAAATTTGTTATATCGCTTTAGGAATGAAAACCATCACCGTTTGTGGGCAAAATGGCGTACAAACAAAGTTTGTCATAAAGATTGTCACAAGTTTGTACGCCAAAAACCGTCCCGTGTGTGGCCGGCTTATAGTATGTGAGTTACAATCACGAATTGTGACAACACTAATGGAATTGTCAGCGATCATGACTGAGATGATAGCAGCCATGGGTAAAATGTGGCCAAAAGTGGCTCTAACACCATTTCTGACTTTTGTTTTTTATTTTTTTACACCATCTATTGCGAGTTTTGTAATTACAAGGTTCTATAGGGTAAGATTAATATATTTTTGATGACTTAAGATGGACATGAAGTCCGAGATAACTAAAAAGATGAATAACCAAACGCATGAGTGGGTGAAAAACTCTTAAAATGGCCAGAACCGGGTCACCTGCCCTACGATGAAAGATTTTTTTATATTCATATATATGTATAAATATAGGGGAAGTGGTTTTACGACATAATCAAATATCAATTAATAGTAAAACTATCGCCTAAATAAGCACAACCTCATTCTTTGAGTGTTCTAAATATAAATTTGGTTCAATGAAGAACAACTATGAAACGTATAACAAAATATTTGCATAACCTTATCTCAGAACTTTTTTATTTTATACATATGTATGTATTGTTGACATAACAAGTATATATTTCAGAGGAGATTGAATTGCAAATTCATTCGTTATATGGTATTGTCACGGCTTTTTCCATATAGCTTTGAAATACTTTGATCCTTGAAAATCCTCTGTGTCATAAAAGAAATCAATTGGCTTCACGAAGTCTGCTTACATTGACATTGGTTCAAATCGATTACGAGCGTCTTTAAAAGTCACACCTGAGAGGATAAATAAAACACGTTTATCTGAAAAAGTAAATATTATAGACGGCAACATATTTATGTCTTTTTTTTTTGTAGTACAAACACATTAGATATTCAACGCGTTTTTCCCAATTTTTCAGTCTTCACCGCGATTATCTAACCCGGTTGATACATTCTGCTTGTGGTTTAGTTAAAAGTTAAAAAACTTAAATAAAGTATCGATAGACTGCAAAATACCCAATGGCAAAATCATTGATTTTAAAGAAACTTGATGCGCTTGTTCTTTTTTATGATTTTGAACTTTTAAGTATTACATTGTCAGTGTTTTGTTGATGGGCATGCCAATATTCTTTGACATCTAAACGAAGGTTCTTACATCAGGACTATAAGTTCCATATTTTTGTTAGAAGAAACGTGATGATTCCTCTTTTTAATTTTTCCCTTCACGCAAAGGATCCTATTTTTAAAATCAATGATGTTAGGAAGATAATACATAATCTTTATTCCTACATCTACTCAATTCGTTGGAATATTCTATTAATCTTGAAATGATGATATTGATTCGCTTGTTCATCTTCACATGCAAATTTACGAAATTCGTATTTTATATCATATTTTCCATTTTCCCTGGGCACTCTAAAACCACTGTTTCCTCTCATTTCATTGTAGCATCCTTGTACAATTCATGAAACCCAAATCGGATATTCAATTACCCCACTTCCTGAGAGACAGAAACTCAAACAGAATGCAATGCTGTCTCCGGGTTAGCTTAAGATTTCCTCAATAAAAAAAAAATTTTTCGTTGAAAGTTCATCCTTGTGTAAGTTGTTTATAAACTCAATTAGTGTTTTCTTTTTCCAGCAAATGATTGCTGAATTCCACTCGGCCAATATTAATGAATAAATTGCAAATATACATTTATGAGTTGATTTTATCAAAATCCTTAACACCTGCTAAATATTTCGTTCATGTGTAAAAAAGCTAGGCGGTTTAATTATGAATACTTTAAAAGTAAAAATTATAAAACGTGTTTTCCCATAGCTCCAATTATATAAAAATTAATATTTTTTAACTCGGAAGTAGCCAACTGTTAATATAAAATTGAGCTATGAATAATAATCCAATTTTCAACTCCCAACGTATTCATTATAACACTTCAGTAATTACTTCCTTTTTAGCCTTTATGTAAAAGCAAAGTGCGTATATCATATATTAAATGTAATTTATTTTGTGGTATTCACTAAAAACGAATAAACATTTCATTAATTAAAATTGAGTGATGTAAATAATCGTTAACTCAATATGCTTAAAAACACAATTCAAAAGAAGTATAAGGGTAAAAGAAATTGGGTTTTTCAATTTGATTTATAAAGATTTAATGATTTATTTAAAAGGAATATAATATTATATAATCAAAACAGAAGAATATATCTATATATAGAAAATTCTTTAATAGAAGCTGGAGGGCTATTAATATTAGTACTTTACCCATTGCAAAGATTACATATCGATTTTTCGTTTTGTCCCGAATGAACGCCTACACTACACCGCATCCTTTCTAGAACATCAATCTAAATCCTTTGATTAAAATTTTCCCATAATTTTGAATGCATATATGTATGTTTGTATGTAATGTAACTATATGGCAGCTATAAGCATTTGAAAAGAATTTGAAAAGCAAATTGAAGTTCACCGCCCGTTTTAATGCATTATGTTCAACCCATATTTTACACTTTTTCCACTTTGTGAGAAGAAAACATAAAGGAATTTTTGGTGCCATTCGGATTATTCAAATTTCGCTCACAGCTCCAAGAAGATTTTCTATTGTTAAAGTCGATAGCTCTTCTTTATTGTGACATGCGATACGTTTTAAGGTGGGAATTCTTTAATGGTATTGCTGAATCCTTTCAGGTTTGAATATTTCCTGGGTTCAAGCATCGAAATTATGCTTAAGTAGCATCAATCTTTTTAATATTTATATCCTACCCACCCATAAAAAGTGAATTTACAATAAAGTGTAAAAAGAGCTGCATACACTACGAAAGGATGATTTTTTTTTTATTAAAACGTAAATATGTGTAACAATAGTATTCATAAGAATTAATTATATTATTCCCGAAACTAAATATTGTGGTCTAAAATAAATTAAACGAAAAGAAGAATTAATAATGAAAATTAGTAATTTAAAAAGAAAAATAGTAAACTGTTGCAAAATCGCATCCTAAAAATTTATTAAAACTGCTGTGATTTTGGAGCTCTCCGGTTGACTTTTGTCCTATGACCTATGCGGTCACTTTTTCTAGGTATTTCAACGAGCAGGCTAGAAATATGCAGCAGGGCATATGGAACTCATAAATTCAGAATGGGTGGTTAGTATATTTTTCGGGTGTTTAATATTTGTTAATTAGACTGAAATAATAAATGCGGTTTAGTGCCGCAAATTTTTTTTTGGGTTCCAAGGAGATATTTTTTGGAAGAAGTAATCTAGCAACTCTAATTGGGGGCAAAGTTTTGTTCCTATATTAAGATTAGCTTGCTTTTCTTTATGAACAGTTCATTTGTCTTTATATTTATGCACTACCTACTCTCCATTTTTCTTCTTTTTCATTGTAGGACTTTAAAGTGAGTTATTGTCGTGTGAGCACGTTATAATTTATATTGTTCGATTTTTATAAAGTGATTGAGTCCTCATGGAAAATTCTTCGTTGAATTCGGAATATGCTTACCATGCGATTGGCTAAACTAATGTTTCCTTTCCTTTCTAGTTTGCATGCTTTTAAAAATTGTGTATATGTATAATATGTGAGCCTATTTAAGAATTCAAAAATGAAAGTATAATTTCCATGAAAATATTTCCTAAAAATATATAATTAACGATAACAAGATGTGAGTAGTGGCCGCGTAAAAAAAGACGCTACTGTCTATACAAAATCCGGAATTGTCCTTTACGTAATTAAAGTTGTAGTGGATTAAGTCTACAGGGGAAGCCACTTAAAAAACAAGACGATCTTCTTTGAAGTCTGAACACGTACTTTTGGAATAAAACACATTTTTAGTTTTTAATGATCACATTGATTTTAAAGTACCGACTATACAATTCGCCCTTTAAGATAAGATTTCCTTGCAATGTCGTCGACAAAGTTGTTGTTGTTTTAAATTGCCCTTCTCAAATTTAATTAAAATTTCAAGTGAAAGGCCGAAAGCCAGTTTTCAAATTATAAATGCAAAACAGTCAAACTGTCAGCTAAAATGAAGCCAAATTACTTCTTGGGATTAGGAGGCAAATTCAGTTTGTTGTGAAGTTAAGAAGAATAGGTACCCCGGAAAAGGAGGTAAATTGATTATGCTTAGGATCAAAGCTGAAGTGTTGCGAGTTTAAACTACCGTTTGTGTAGTAAAAACTCATTCCAAGAAAATTATAATGAAAATAATATAACAATTTTGTATTTTTACTTTTATACGATAAATAGAAAATTGTGTTGTACAATATTTGGCTTCGTTAAGCTTGTGATATTATAGAAATATTTCATGTTTGTACTGGTTTCTTTAAAAACTTATCAAATGAAATATGTGTTGGGAACTACAAAATAAATTTGAAAATAATAATACACAATTTATTTTATTCAATAAACTTAGTGTGAATGTAAATATTCAGCTATTAATAATAAAGCCACTTTCATCGTAACCACTGCAGATGAAGCTTTGTTTTCAATTTTACAGATTATTCGGTGAAAATAATCGATGTGGATTTATCAAAGTAGAAAAACAAAAAACATGTTTGATAACATTATGTTGTTACAAGATCAAAGCAATCAAAACACAGTCTTAGTTCATACGTATAAAATAAACTTATCTAATCTTAGTTGGTAATTTACAAAAAGTTTTTCGTGCCCATGCCCGTAATGTGGAAGATAAAATGTGATTTGATTAATTGGTCATTCAAAAAATGTTGCACTAAAAATCGATGTCCCAAATTGTATTTCTTCAAACAGTTGCTATAAAAATATCGGAAAATTTTTTGTTCTTTTGTACAAATGAATGAAAAGATATTGGAATTTGCTTTAATACAACTTGCTTTATTCCAACGCCTGCGTATAGCATTCTTTGGAAAATTATTTGATTCATTTCTGGTTTCATTCAGAAATTCAGATATAATACAAATATAAATTATTCTTTGGTTATATGATTGGTATGGAATGAAAAATTTATTTTAAAGCATTAATTAAGAATATTTTATTCGATAGCTGAACAAAATAAATTTTATGAAGGAATATTTAAAAAAAGAAAAAATGTAAACGTTGTAACGTTTGCATGCACAGGCAACTATAAAGCATATTCCAATTTAATTTTATTCTGTATATTGTTTACATTTTGGGGAATATTAAAGAGTTTTACTCTTTCAACAGTATTTTGTAATTAGAACTCAAATGTGTATAGAAAATATTCTTGAACAGCGCCTTAGTTCCAATAACAAGTAGGTACGTATGTTTTGTCTTTAATCCATCAGATTGATTTTCTTCCTCTCAAGTTTTTCTTCAAAATGATTAAAGATAAGTATTTGGACTTCAGACTTTATATTTATTGAATTTTTCCCTTCGGGTAGGTCACGCAATTTCAGCAGTGTCTTATGTTTCTTATGTTATCGTAAAAGGGTGTTCCATTAGTGTCATGAGGTACAAGCATATGAAATGATTAATAGTTATAATTAGCTAACTCAGGTCGAATATATTTTTTAATCTTACCTTCTATCTATCTTTGATTTTTTACTCTGAATTTCCGTCATAAAAAATAACGTGAGTTCCTTCGGAAACTTTGTGTACATTACATATGTAAATTAATTCAGGAATTTGAGGCAATTGAGTACAGCAAGGAATGAAAGGTTCGTTTTTAGTCACATAATTTCAATCTATCATAGAGAATGAGTTACGCTTTCAGAAATTATTTTAAAATGTTAGAAAAATATTCAAGCAGTTTTTATACAAACTAGGTATGCTTTACATATTTTGCGGAAAATAAATTTCGTGCTATGTTACTACCAGCTCATATTTAGCTTTTTATAATTACAGATTCTCTCTTTCCGACCTAGAATCAGATAGTGCACCAACCATAAAATATAATAAAGATGTTTTTACTATCGCATAAAATGCATCTCTATTTCTTCCGTACACAAATATTAAATTTCACATACCGTAGATGCGGCTCAAAAAAAAAAAAAAAAATTGAATTTCCCATCTCTTCGTAGCCAAGACAGTAAATTATATAGTCAGAAATGTTAGATGGTTTTAGTGGCTCCCATTTTTAATTGGTTACACGAATTTTCTCAAAATTAAAACTATCATTTGCACTTCGAACTTACCTGCTGTGAATACTTACGGATTATAGGTCTGCAAACTTTCTTGTGTAACAGAGGGCTGTATAGAGAAGTTAATTATTGTTTATGTTTTTTTTTTTGAAATTTAAACGTTTTTGTACGTCGAATGCTTCTTTTGTTTATTTTCTATTATATCAAAGGACTTACATTGGCTCAATACTTGCTTAAGTACATATACATACATATATAGCTTTGTGCCCAAAAAACCTGCGAGCCAAAGTAACCCTTTTCGAAGAACAACTTTGACTCAAATTTAAAAATAATAAAAAATATATTTCTACAAACTTTTTGCTCTATAAAAGATGATTACTAATTAGCTACTATGTACATACATATGCTCATCTATCAAATAAATAATAGTAATAATAATAAATAATAGTTTTTTTTTGTTTTTTGTTACGTATGTGTATTCTGGCACAAAAGATCGTTAGGTCGCAGTGCAAACCATAGGGGTAGCCCTCACAGCTTATACTACATTATTTATGTATATTAATACGTATTTTATAATAAAAATAATAAAATTTAACATCTAGCAACTTCAAAATGCAAATTTTGGTAGCCTTTCACGGGGGCGCTATTATCAGGACTCTTTGCGAAACATGTGTAACATTTCGTCTTTATTTTTGCAATTACTACTCCCAACATAAAACCAGCCAAATCGGCATACGTACGCCACGCCGCCCCTTAAGTAAAAGCCTGATAACGTCGCAAGTAAGGCTGGAAGTAAGTAGATGCCTATTATCGTTTTTCTTCCAGGTTTTCTTATTTCCCACACACTTTCTTATCCTCATTCAAGTTATTGTAATGGTTTCTTCACATATGCGCTAGCTTTCCTTTTTTTCGTGATTACAGAGTTGTCCCAAGGAAAATTGATTTTGCAGCTGAAGGAACCCGGAACTCAGAATAAATAATATTAAGCGTATGCGAATAGAATTCATAATGAGGAACATTAGGCTCTTTTTCGCAATTATTACCTTCATTGAGAAATTAATAACGTTTAATATATAGTGCGTTATATAAATATTTTTAATCATTTCGTTTTTGAACAACAATACTTTTAAAATCTTGAAAGTATGTATTTCATATAGAATGATAAGAAAAAATAAATGTTAATAATTCTCATTCCTTCAAACTACAGGATTCAAATATCTCAGTTAAAAAACCTTATTTTTTATTATGTATTGTACATATATAAAGAATATAATGTAGCAAATCCTTCCTAGTGTTTAGTCACATGTGATTAATAATTAATTATTTTCGAATGCGTGCTAATCTATAAGCTTGAATTTATAATAAATAAGCTTAATACACATAATATCTAATTCACCCATAAAATATTAAAGTAATCAATTTGCTTTGCATGAAATTAAAGCTGCACCCAAACAATCTATTTATCTATAGATTGCAATTTACAAATGAGTTAATTTGTGATTCCATTTGTGGTAGATGTTATGCAATGTGTCCAAAACTTATGTACGTATTTGCATTTCAAAGAATTTAATTTGAACTTTAATGAATTAATTTATTTCCACAAATAATTATTATCGGTGAATAGTAATTAGGATCACATTAACGATTTGCTTCAGCGGGTTATTCTTCATTAAAAGATACAATGAAAACTTGCTAAATTATTGTAATGTTTGTTTATTTATTTATTTTGTATTTTTTCAATAATTATTATAAATTTTTATGTTTGTTGTATCATTTACCCCACGTCGAAAACTACATGCTGTATTATCCTTACTAAGGAGGAAAATCCAAAATAAAATATACATATATGCATATATCAAACGCGTAGAAAATGATTTATTGTATGTAGGTACATGCAAATAATTCTGAAGGGAAAAATCACAGCACGAAGATTTTCAGCTCCATTAGTAAAAAAGAGATTTTATATTCCACGTGACATATTTTTACATAAAAAATGGGCTCCCACCCAAATACTCAAGGATATTCTTTTAACACAATGTGAAATTGGTCAGGTTCCACGTGCACACATCATTACATTTTCTGAATTTACCCCAGTGGTGATTTTACACAAAATTTGTATAATTTTTGTTCCAAAGTACGGAAAGTATTTTTTGTTGCAGAGCTTTCAAAGACGCGTGATTTTAATTTATTATATTTGAAGCTTAGAAGTGTGATTTTAATAGGATGACATACTGAAGGTGTTAATTATTTTAATCAGATAGATAGGATAAAGAATATTAGTGCTCCTCTAATTAAATATAAGATAGTAAAATTAGAAAAATGTTTCTAGAAAATATCATTTACGTATTAAATTTCAAACATCCTTTTTATATCACATCAAATTTTTTGTATAGCCTCAATATATAAAATGCTTACAATGTTAAGTTACATAGGGGTTTTCGGAATCCTTCGGGATTTTATAATCGATGCATAAACTTTGGCAGATTTTTTTGGCATTCTCTGTTTTCTATTACTCTGTAAATCAACGCCATATAGACCAAATTTTTCGCTAAAATTTAAATAACATTTTAAATGCAGTCATGTAAATTTAAAAACAAACAAAAAAATTACGTATAGCCTTGCCGCCATTCGAAATTGTCAATCAGGCTCCAATAAGTGTACCCTGTAACATTGCATCCGTTGTTGATTGCATTGAGAATAGCTCTTAAATGTCCCTGAGTAATTGGTTCTTAAAATTACTTACAAATATAAATATATCTACGTACTTACAGTCAAACACCTTACACGCTTTCTGTCATCAAATTGACCATCATCAGACCAACCATTTTCTGTTATTATTACTTCAACATTTCCATAATTTTTTTTTATCCATCTATAAATATTATAAAAGAAAAGATTTTGAAATGATTGAATATTGAGAATGTACTTTAAAAGATGTTCTAGTCCTTCGGGAACATAAAAAAGCCATTGGGATTTAGCCTGTTCCCAACTTTCATCTACAGTGAGAAGAGTTTCTGAGTCATAAGCGATCGAAGGGCTTGAGTTTGATTTAGGTTTATTCCACTGCACCAAACGAGACGTATAATAGTTAAGACCTAAAAAGTCACTGGTTCCCTTGATGGTTTCTTTCCATTTGCTATCCAACGACGGCAGACGCGAAAAAGTTCGTCCTTCGTTTAAGCTGTTTCTTTCAATGTCTTTTACCATGATATCCGGATAACCACCTTCTTTACTGAATATTGGATTGGCTGCCCAACCAAGCTATTGAGGAAATATAATGAATATTTGTCCAACGTTCCCTTCTAGTATTTTACTAAGATTACCATGAACTGCATAGCCCTGTCTTCTAAATCTTTGTCATTGCTCTTTGAATAAAAATATCTGGTACTTAATGTAATGCCTAACCTTCCTTTTTGTTCCTTATAATATTTACTTTTATACATTTTGTAAACTAGAGCATGTGCCTTAAGTATATGATGCATACATAAATACTCTCCAATTCCAGATGCATTCACCATAGGGGGAAAAATATCACTTCCGTATGCAAAAACGCAAAAATTGTAAGGTTCATTTATTGTAATCCAAGTTTTGACCTTTGAAAATTTAAAACAACATAATTTTATATAAACTCCAAATAAAAATTTACTTACTCTATCACCAAACTGTTGAAAAAGCACTTGTGCATACGATTCAAAATATTTGATAAGTAATGGATTAGCAAAACCGCCAATTTTCTGTAATTCTTCAGGTAAATCGTAATGGTACATTGTAGCAACTGGCTCAATTCCATTTCGCAATAATTTATTTATAACATCATTGTAGTAATCTAATCCAGAAAGATTTATAAATGATACATCTCCTCTTGGTAAAATTCTAGACCAAGATATTGAAAACCTGTAAAATTTCACCTGAGAAAATCAAACTCATTAATATGTCCAAGCTATTCATCAATTAGATAATTAATATATGCTTTAATTATGCTATAAAACATAAAGGAAGTTCATAGGAATTCAGTAGCTCTGATAGTCGATTTTAGGTGAGGATGACGGCGTAATAATTACTAATCACAAATCCTTCAGTTGTTCCCTTAATAGCTTTCGCTGAATTCTTCCGTCGTCATTTACAAGTTAACCAAAGATGTTTTCATTGTGAGCATGTTTTTTTAAATTCCGCAAAAAAAATTAAATGCTAATTTTATATCAAATCAGCAGCGTATAGAATTACATATATGGTTTAAAGTGTCATTACACATTATACATACATATATATATATAGGGTATATGTTAAACAATAAAGGATCCAGAATTTAGCTTTTCATCTTTAAAGGAATCGGCCTTACTTCGATACTCTGTTGAAGTATTACGAACCGAGTTTGATTTGTCGAAACACTAGATACCTATTAATTTCATAACTGACTGTCGTGAATAGGTTTGGAATAATTTAATAATGCAATGATCAAAATTTCGTCACCTCATTTAATTTCTGTTGCTATTTGTCTTTATTCAGCTGCTGGAGAACCAGCTCAAGCTGAAAAAACGGAATATAACAAGTACAAGGCATAGGTACGTGGAACATTTTGTGAAGAGAATAATTTTTTAGCAACTTAGGATATTTCATGTCGCATGTCGATTACAACAATAAAGACATTAAAATAAATTTGTTTTCATTTTTTTTATTTTACTAATGAAAATTGTACATCAAAGATAATTAAATTTTTGTTTTTGGTGGATCCATGTTTGCCTGTATCCATTCAACATAAGGATAAATGTTTGTAAAAGAACTTAGTGCTGAAGATCTGCAGCTAAACTCAGCGGGGGGTTCTGTCGTAGTTGTCGTTTTCGGTTTTTTCGTAGATTTAGCTCCTGGTTCAGGTTTTTTTGTTGTTGTAGTCTCTTGTTTTTGTACGTATGCATTAATACTTGAGGCAACTCCAATAGGTTCATTCTTGTATAATAATGGGCCACCAGAATCACCAAAGCAAGTAGTAGCCGGAGTTCGTTTTTCCACACAAATAAAAGTAGCGTCTTTTTTATGATCTCTCAAACATTTTTCAGCTGTCATCGCATATCCTGGTCCCTCTTTAAGTTGATCCTCGTCTCTGTTCGTTTCAGATGATCCCCATCCCAAAAAAGTTAAAGCAGTATCTCTAAATCCTTTAGCTAAGACTGGGTCAGTCTTAGGAAGCGGAGCGATGCTAACTTTCTCATTTAAAGTGAAAGGTTTAGTTGTCCATATAATCGCTATATCATTTTGAATTAATTGGCCAATGGATGGATTCAGCGGTATATAATTTTCATGTTTTTTGTACAATTTCGCCTTGCGTTTCTGTTTCTTTCTATCTGATAAATGGACAAATCCAGCAAATATTTCCACCGTTGCTTTCCCTTTTGTGTCCAAGCAGTGAGCAGCAGTAAGGATGGTTCGAAGTCCAATTAAAGTTCCTCCGCCAGCATTGACATGTTTCTTGTCAGCCGAATCAGTTACTTCTAAATACACCAAAAATGGGTACTTTACTACTTTAACATCAATGCCGTATACTACTGGACTGGCGTCCAAAAGTGATGCCGCACTGAGAAGTAAAAGACTTATAATCGCTATCATTACTGTCCCTATTAACCACTTAATTGATCTGAGTTTTCCTACATAGTGTGCTTTTATATTGGATAATTATTTTCTATTCCAAATATAGCTATGAATCCCCACCATTAGAATCTACATTCTTTTGTCTACCAGACGTCAATCAATTGTTTTCTACAATAAAGCGAAAGTAAAGACGGATAGAAACAATACGATTTCATCAGAACAATTAAAAAATAAAAGAAGGAAAGTTTAATTGAATTAAAAAAAAAAAAAGCCTATGCAGCTCAGTACAAGTAAAAGAAGTGAAACTTTGTCGATCTCCATCTTTCTTCATAATAAATGTGAGAAATGAGCGAGAAAACTAGGAAATTAGGAGGATTTTAAGAATTAAGTTGACGTGGGTGAAGCATTTAATTTTTTGATAACTTTTAAAAATATTGCTTCTAAAATTCTCCCGCAGAATTCGAAATTTTTCAAGACAAAAATGTATTATTTTGGTAAAGTAATTTCGCAAAATAAAGATTTGAAAACAAAACACATTTTAAACTAGAGCCCAGAAAATTCAAATATTATTATTCTTGTATGCTCAAAATTTTTTGTGTAATACATAATATACATATTTGTAATGTTTTATGTTACTTTAATATTTTCACACATAATCCGAATCTTACGATTAAACCCGTTAAGATGGTTAAATTCACAAAGCCGATTTAAAAGAAACTTAGAAAAGTCTTTTTTGAATTAAGATTCCTCAATAAATTATTTAAAATTCTTACTAATTCATTTTAGTTAACCCTGATTTCAGTAAGTTTTTCTGCAAATAACGTCAAAAAGATTCGTTGGGTTTTTCTAATTGAATTATTTTAACAGTTTGAACGAGAAAATGAATTGAAGTCAAAAGTTACATAAATGAATATTTTGGTAACATTATTAAGGAGGTTTTCCAAAAAGAGCTTTTCTAAGCTTCTTCCGATTTAATAGTATTCAATGAACGAGCCCATAATATGCCTTTTTCCGATTCAGTAAATTTAATTTCTTTTCACGCCTACCGGTACCTCAATTTCAATTTGTCAAATAGAAATTAATTAATTAAATCCAAATAATATACGACAGTTTGGCGCATAGCATTGTAGTCGAAATAAATAATTTTAACTTGGTACTGAAATTTCCAACTATGACAATGTATAAAATATGTACATATGTATTTCTAAAGCGAGCAAACGATACAATTGTTGTACCAACTTGTGTTGTTACGATATTAGTTCAACGATTATATTGAAGCATCCACACGGTACGAATTTCTTGCGATTTTCATTCAACAAGAATTTATAACAATTCACTTCTTAATAATTAAATATATGTACAATACGCGGCGCGGCAATCAATGTCTGATCAAAGCTGTAAAGGTTTGAAATTTGTATAAGGATCAATTTCAAATTAATTATTTTTGTTTTTAACTAGTTTTTAAAGTTCAATAAAGACCAAGCAAAGTTTAGAATCGACACATTACCATTAGTCTTGAATAATGAATAATATATTATAAAACTCTCTTATAGTTCTTTGTCGACTCTTCTACCTCATTCACCGCGTCATGTCGAATTGTGGCATTGTTTAATAAAATAGCGGGTAGAGTTAGGTTTCCTCCGTGTTTTATCATTTTACTCTGATTTTGTTATGAATTTTATAATAAGACCATTTGTATTGCGTTCAACGTGTATAACGTTTCGATTTTATACTACCTTTTATAGTCGTTTTGGCCTTGAGAGATCTCAATGAACTAGTGTAATAATAGTTGACACGACTAAGTAAAAATTGGTTGCAGAATAATTAAATTGCAAATAAATTTAATTATCATATTTCAAACAAACCTTTATACATAAACCGTTTCAGTCTGAGAACAGAGGTAACATATCTCTGATGTGAAAAAAGAAAACAACAAATTTAGTTCAGTCGTTATTTAGTCACTATTCGTAACTTAGTAGTATAAATAACTTTTTAAACATCCAAGGTACGGAACACTCGGTACGACCAAACCTGCATTTGGCCAATTTGTTTTTCAAATGTTACTAAAGTTTTCTGCTGTCAATAGTAACCAAAAATGTTTTCTTGTAAAGGAAATGTTTTTTTAAATATCTGTACGCGAAAAAGTAGAAGATGTTCGCTTTTAACCAAGTCATCAGCATGCAGATTTATATGACTTAAAACGTGATTCAGAACAGTCGTTAAGTCGTCCATACACATAATACAGATACACCACATATAGGATACACGCTTAACAACAAATGACTCCAAATTGAGCCTTGGGGGACGTCCAACCTTAAAGGAGTCAGACTTACAGTTCGTTGCCTTGTTGAAACCTTACGAAATTAGTTTGACGAACACTACCTACCTACCAAGATCATAACTGACTTTCATGGATAGGTTTGGATTGGAATAAATAATAACGCAATACAATGAAAATTACGTAGTTTCATTTCACTTCTGTTGCTATTTGTCTTTTACTCTTTATTCAGCTGCTGGAAACTAAAACTTGAAAACACGCAACATATTAAGTCATGCAGGAAACATTTTGTAAAAAGAATAACTTTTTACTAGCCTAGAATATTTGACAAAACTTTTTGTCATACCAGGAAGACAACTACAATGGGCATGACGACTTTTTTCGTCATGAAAATTTTTAAGCGTATTTCGTTTTAATTCGTTCTTATCCATTAAATGTTAGCGTGCTAGCACCTTGGTGTCGAAGTTAATATAATCAAAAAGTAGAAAAAGATCTTGTTTTATTATTCTAGGCGTGCTTAAATTAGGTACCGTAGATGCAGGTTACTTTAGCTCTAGGGGGTAACTTTGGCTCAAAACAAAAAAAAAAATATTGAATTTCCCACCTCTTCGTAGCCATGACACTAAACGATCTAGTTGGAGTCGGAAATATTAGATGGTTCTACTGGCGCCTATTTGTAATTGGTTGCACGAATTTTTTCGAAATTAAAACTGTTATTTGCGCTTCAAACTTACCTGCTGTGGATATTTACGTATTTTAGGTTTGAAAATTTTCTTGTGTAACAGAGGGCTGTAGAGAAGTTAGTTTTTTTTTTTTAATTAAACGTTTTTGTACGTCGAATGCTTCATTTGTTTATTTTCTATTATTTCAAAGGACTTACATTGGCTCAATACTTGCTTAAGTACATATACATATATATGTAGTTTTGTGCCCAAAAAACCTGCGAGCCAAAGTAACCCTCTTCAATGGACAACTTTGGCTCAAATTTAAAAATAGTAAAAAATATATTATTACAAACTTGTTGCTATATAAAAGATTATTACTGATTAGCCATTATCCTCATCTATCAAATGAAAATATTATAACACGCAGTAGTCTAACACAATCTATATATCAGAGCGATTTCTAAAAATATAAGAAAAAAGTAGCCAAAGTAACCCGCATCTACGGTACTTCTCAAAAAAAAAAACATTGTGGAATGAGTTGAACAAGGGTTAATTCCTCAGTTAACAGGCTCATAAAAAATAAACATTAACTTAATTTATGCTCTTGGTGGATTCATGTTTGCTTCTATCCATTCAACATAGCGATAAATGTTCATAAAAGAACTAAGTGCTTTAGATCTGCAGCTAAACTCAGCGGGGGGTTCTGTCGTAGTTGTCGTTTTCGGTTTTTTCGTAGGTTTAGCTCCTGGTTCAGGTTTTTTTGTTGTTGCAGTCTCTTGTTTTTGTACGTATGCATTAATACTTGAGGCAACTCCAATAGGTTCATTCTTGTATAATAATGGGCCACCAGAATCACCAAAGCAAGTAGTAGCCGGAGTTCGTTTTTCCACACAAATAAAAGTAGCGTCTTTTTTATGAATTCTTAAACATTTTTCAGCTGTCATCGCATATCCTGGTCCCTCTTTAAGTTGATCCTCGTCTCTGTCCGTTTCAGATGATCCCCATCCCAAAAAAGTTAAAGCAGTATCTTTAAATCCTTTAGCTAAGACTGGGTTACTCTTAGGAAGCGGAGCGATGCTAACTTTTTCATTCAAAGCGAAAGGTTCAGTCACCCACACAATCGCTATATCATTTTGAATTTCTTGCTTTTCAACGCCATTGCTGGCTGGAATCAGCGGTTTATAATTGCCATGTTTCTTGTACAATGTCGCCTTGCGTTTCTGTTTCTTTTTATCTGATAAATGGACAAATCCAGCAAATATTTCTATCGTTGGTACACCTATAGTGTCCAAGCAATGAGCAGCAGTAAGTATGGTTCGATGTCCAATTAAAGTTCCTCCGCAAATATTGAAATTATCTTTATCAGCAGAATCAGTTATTTCTAAATACACCAAAAATGGGTACTTTACTACTTTAACATCAATGCCGTATACTACTGGACTGGCGTCCAAAAGTGATGCCGCACTGAGAATTAAAAGACTTATAATCGCTATCATTACTGTCACTATTAACCACTTAATTGATCTGAGTTTTCCTACATAAAAACTGTGCTTTTATATTGAATGATTGGTTAGCATTGCAAATACAGCTGTGAATTATCACCAATTGAATCTACTTTCTTTGGCTCACCAGACGTCAATTATTTGCTTCTAATAAAAAAGCAAATATAAAATAACGGAAACAATACGATTTCGTCAGATATCAATTACAAAAGCCAAGGATATATACCTACAGAAAAATCCAAAGCACATCTTTGAAATGTATTACTTTGGTAAATTAATTTTGCAAACTAGAACCCAGAAATCCTAATATTGAATCGTATGCTAAAAACATGAACTCAGTTTCACTTTTTACATAGAAAGACTGATCTCGATCTCAATTTAAAACTCGGTTTACTATACAAAATTTGAGTCTAAGTATTTGTTTAATTTTTTAACATAATGGCTCATATGTTCCAAATGTTTAGAAAATTGTCGCATTAAGTAAAGGAGAACGGACAACTTTGTATAGGTTCCGTCCCCAGGATGTATCAAGTTGTGGTAATTGTCATATCAAAGATCATATCATACCTTTATTTTATTGCATGAAACCAACAATGAAACACGTGCAAGGAAAGAACTATGACTTATTTTATTTTTCATTTAAATATATGACATTTTTACTTTGTATTCCTACTTTTCGGTACTCCACCAACAACAAAGAATGCAATGAAATTACATAGAACATTGAAAGTAATGATATTAAATATTATTATTCAAACAAACAAATAAACAATAGTTAATAATCTAAATCCAAAATTACTGCGTCCAGAAACGTTGCTGGCAATAAAATATTAGTTTGATGCCTCGTTCAGCTCAAATACTATATTATGCTCATTACATGAGTACATGTACGGTGACGTTCCTATTGGCGTGCTAAAGCTCGGCCACATGTAAAAATGGTTTATATTCTCTATTTTAACAAGTAAACTAAATCGCTTCCAGCCAAAATCACAGTAAAAAAAAACAATACTGACCCCAAAGTGCAAAAGGTGTATGTAAAGCAAGCCAATACGAAGTCGACAATAATACAAACAACAATTACTGCATTTATTTGAAGAAAATCAATTAATCGTAGCTCTTCTCTTGCACGACTGTCATTGTTGGTGTCATATATATTATAAAAGAAAGCTGTTATGATAACCTATAAAATGACATATTCCTCAACTTGATACAGCACTGGGGACGAAACCGCCCATTCTCCTTTAATGTTTTTCCAACAAATATATTAGAATACGTTTTTACAAAATAATTCCAACAAAATAATTTCAACGCCTATTGGTACTTTGATTTGAATTTGTCGAATGGTAACCAATTACATAAATACAAATAATATTCGATACGACAGTTTGGCATACGGCATGTAGGCGAAATAAATAATTTTAACGCCTACTGGTACTACAATTTTCCACTATTATACGGTATAAAATACTTCTAATACCACTGCTCAACTCGGATAACGTGGATTTCTGTCGCAGATGATGACTGAATCCCTAGTTCTAGTACATATAATATTTCATATATTGGTTAGTTAATGCACACTCAACCAAACTAAAGAATATTCCCAACAAATTATTTCGGTCTTAAAAAATTTCATAGACATTTTCGGTGTAGGTACGATTTTATTATATACATATGTATATCAATAAATATTTTCAGACAAAGCACCATATTTACAATTTGATTACATTAAAAGGTCCTCATAATCTAATGACATTTTTCGCTATTGGTAGCTGGGACCAATGGTTCCCACTCTCATTTTACCCTTTATTTTTGGGTGGATTCATGTTTGAACGAATCCACGCTGCATAATGGGAAATATTGAAAAATACACTAATATGTTCAGATCTGCATCTAAGCTCGGCGGGTTTTTCTGTTGTGGATGTCGTAGGAGTTTTTCTCGTAGGTCGAGCTCCTGGTTTAGGTGGTGTTGTAGGCACTTCTTTTTTTACGTAAGCAGTGATAAATGATCCTACTCCAATAAGCACGTTATTATATACTAAAGGACCACCGGAATCGCCATAGCAAATTGTAGCTCTTGTTGGCTTTTCTACGCAAATTAAATTTTCGTCTTGAACAACTTTATGCATTTTCTCACATTTTTTACTTGAAATCGCGTATGCTGGTCCTTCTTTAAGTTGATCCTCGTCTCTACCAGTTTCAGATTCTCCCCACCCCGTAAACATTAAAGTAGCCTTTGAAAATCCTTTTTCATTGACTGGATTTCTTATGGGTATTGGAGCAATTTTAACATTTGCATTTAGTACAAATGGTTTAAGAACCCACACAAGGGCTATATCGTTTTTGCATTGCTGCGTCTTCATGCCCTTGCTTGGGATTTTTTGGGCTGCAATCATTGGTTGGTAATTTTCATGTTTTTTGTACAATACGGTTGTTCGTTTCTGTTTAGCATCTTTTGCCAAATGAAGAATTCCAGCAGTTACCTCAATTGTGGGTTTACCAACTGTATCTAAGCAGTGAGCCGCAGTAAGAATGGTTTGAAGTCCAATTAAAGTTCCTCCACAAATTTCAATAGTTTTATAACCCTTCTCATCTTTTTTGGAAGCCGAATCAGATACTTCTAAATACACCAAAAATGGATACTTGGCTGTTGTTACAGCTGTACCATAAACTACTGGACTAGCATTCAAGAATGATACCGCACTCAGGAGAAAAAAACTTATAACCGCTATCATGTCTTTCACCGATTATGAACTTAATCGTTCGTTCTAATTGTATTTAACTTCAAAGGTATTCCTTATATATCATAAATTATATTTTTTTTCTTATTTTTTACAATTTTTGTGTAAATAGTCGTCACTTCAATAAACGCAAATGATTTATGTGTGTTCAATTATAAGAGAAATGAAAGAAGAGAGAATTTAAAAATCATAACAAACAGGAAATCAATACCAAAGTTTGCTTAAATATCAACCTTTTTTTTTTAATGTTTAGATCGCAGCTGTGTTTAATATTGTCAAATAATGTTTTTCTACTCGTAAGCCTGGCGACAAGCAGTTTACGGCACACTGATTGTGAGCAGCAAAGCCAAAGTAGAACTAATACAAATCGTTCTTAGTTCTTATACAATTTTAAGTAATTTGAGATATGATAACTTTTCATTATAGTTTCTATACTTTCTTATTAGTTGTAATTAATATTCTTTAGTATATGTTTTTCTAAGGAAGATTTTAATCTTGAGATAATAATAGTAATAATAATTTTCTATCATATTTTAAGAACGAGATTTTCAATAATCACCGACCTTTCTTTTTTCAACTGCCGTTAATACAACATTAGCAAAAATGAAAAAAGCTCCAAGATTAAAATTGATAAATTAAAACTTTAACTGAATGACGCAATTAAGATTTTCATCAAATTAAGTAATATTTGATCATTTTGTATGTTTCTAATAAGCTATCGTTTGTTACCCGAAACGTTTACTCACTGAGTACAAGAAAAGAATGGGCTTAGAAATAAATGATTTATAACAACTGAGTTTACATAAACAAGAGCATGTGAATTAAATAAAACCAACATACAGAATAGGGTGACGAAGAAATTTTTAAAAAATTAACCTTTTTTGACATGGTACATATTTAATCATTGTATATATATAAATATATTTATGAAGAATAATTGTAAAATGTAGTATCGATAAAGACCCACTTTTTTTTAATATCAAAGTCATGAGCTTACATGTAGACATTTCCGATAAAAAATAAAATGTTCACCAAATATATCTCTCTATAATTTTCAGACTAATAGCCATATCAAATTTTTATATTGTATATTGTACTACAATTTGTATAGATTTATAGATTAACACGCCTATTCTCAATAATTGACTTATAAACTTGAACTGATTTTTTAGGTATCCGTTCCTTTAATACACTTGTATAATTTATAGCGTACAAACCGAATTTTTCGCTGAAATAAAAAAAAAAAAATTTAATTTAATTCTTCTCTTAGAAGAACTATTTTATATTACGTATATCCACGATCCCATTCAAAATTGTCAATTAAGCTCCAAAATGTGTAGCCTTTCACATTACATCCACTATTAATAGCATTCAGTACTTCTTTAACATGACTCTAAAAATGATTAAATTAATAATTCTTCAAAAACAAACATTTTAGCCCGTAAAACCTTTAGGTAATCAATTCGATCATCATCCTCGAGACCTCCATTATCTGACCATCCATTCTCTGTTACTATAACTTCAACGTTATTGTAATTTGTTTTAATCCATCTTGAGTTGTTTTCAAAAGTAAGCCATTAATACTGCGTACAATTAATAAATTCTACTTATATTCACCTTAAAAGGTCTCCAAGTCCTTGAGGAACAGAATAAAGCCAAGAAGATTTTGCTCTTTTCCATTTTGGATCAGTGAAATAGTTCAAACTTTCATCACGTTGTATTGATGGATTACGACCACTTGGTGAATTGGTTGATTCAACAAATCTGGATGTGTAGTAGTTTATACCCAAAAAATCGCTTGAACCCTTTATCAAATTTTTCCAATGGGTATCAAACATTGGCAACCTAGACCATGTGCGACCCTCATTTTTGCTATTTTCTTCAATTACTTTTTCCATTATTTCTGGATATCCTCCAGTTTTACTAAAAATTGCGTGTGTAGACCATCCTAGCTGTATTGAAACATTAAAATCCTTATCAAGTTATTTCAGGCGTGAAATAGACCTACCCCAAACTGCATTGATCTATCCACAGCTTCCATGTCTTCATTTTTTGAATATAAAAATCTGCTGCTTACTGTCATACCGACCTTCCCTCGTTGTTCTTTTTTATATTTTTCTCTATAAAGCCGAGATGCTAGGGCATGACCCTTGATGACATGGTGCATGCATAAATACTCCCCAATTCCAGAAGCATTCGCCTGTGGGGGATAAATGTCCAACCCATAACCAGGTATACAAAAATCTGCAGGCTCATTAAAAGTTATCCACACTTTCACCTTCAATTTAAAATGTTTTTCACTTTACTTAATTTCTTCATTAAGGGAAATAGAAAACACGTTACTTACACGGTCACCAAAATTAGAGTAAAGTACGTCTGCATATTCTCGAAAATATTTTATAAACAGGGGATTTGCTAGACCCCCAATTTTTTGTAGCTCTTCTGGTAAATCATAGTGATACATTGTAACCATTGGTTTTATATTATTTTCTAACAATTTATTTATGACGGTATTATAATAGGCTATTCCATGAGTGTTAAGAGAGGATTTATCACCACTTGGAAGTACTCGGGACCAAGCAATCGAAAAGCGGTAGTGATTTACCTATAACGTGAAGACCAATTATAATACATATTTTATAACAAAAACACAATAATTGGAGAGCTGACGGCAGCTGTGAAAATGTTCATAGTGTAATTTAAAAATACCCTGACTAAAACAATTTTGAAGCACCAATAATTTAGATATATGTACCTAGTTAAAAATAAATCTGCGAAAAGCAAACACAGTCTTAAATAAAGTAGGAGTTTTCCTGCTCCAAATATTAGAGTGTTTTGGTAAGCTATTTTTACTTTTTTTAGATTTATTAGTTTAATCGGAAAATTCTTTTATTTAGCATTTTCAAATCGGTATAATAGCACCGACATTGACATTTTTTGAAGTCTCAATTTTTTCTTGTTAATTTCACACAGATTCTGCTTGTACTATCTGAAATGCATCGATTTTAAAATTTTTTTTTAAATCTGCATTATATTCTAGATTCACTGTTCTAACAATCACTAAATATCGAAGTATGGATTTAAAGTAAACAAGAGGATTTCCAAAGCTACTGATTTCATTTCTGATGTTAAACATTTTTTCGTTATAGAAGAATCACATTCTTCTTCATAAAACTTTTTTAAATTATTTGATCAGATAACAATCATTAGTTCGGAAAATAAAATGTGACTAACATTTACATTGGAAAATCTACAATAATAACTGTAATTTCACTTAGCGTGTTCAAGATCATTAATAAAATTATTACAAGAACATTTCAGTTTATTTTATTTTAACTTACCCCCAACTCTTTTAGAGCCGCTAAATCTTCTTCGAACAAGTTGTAAGAGTCCGGTCCAACGTCTCCATTAGATCGATCAGCGATCATTTCCGGATGATTATGAGTAAACGTGTCCCAAATCGATGGACCTTTTCCGTCAGCGTTCCATCCTCCTTCAATCTGATAAGCTGCGGTGGCTACGCCAAAAGAAAAATCAGCCGGAAAAACATCTTCGTCCACTTTTTCAATAACAGTCACATCCTCAGCGAGAGTTATGCAAGAAAAACTAAAATTGTTTATACAAACTATATTATATTAGCGTTTATAATATTTAAAACTATTACCAGAGCACTAATAAGAAGCTTCGTTTTAAGATCATCGCGTTCATGTAATCTTCGGCAGACTAATTTTAAGTAGCACTCGTCTGGGCACGCAAGGCGATGCGAAATTATCTGGAAACCGAGGAAATTATCAATAAAGTTTTTGCAGACGTTATCACTACAATAAGCATGTTCTACCGATTTAAACGATCAGTCAGAGAATATATGCAGACCTTTTAAGAAACGCTTCTTCTTTAGCTTATATTAGAATTAACAAGAGCAGCAATATAAACATAAACAATTATATCTCTTCGTGCAATCAGCGATTACTTTAAATATTTTATTTTAGCTGTTGACCTGTTTGTTCCGATCGATTATGATAACATTTTCAAAAGATATAATTTCCGAGTGTTTAGTGTTTAATTATTGTATTTTTTGGAGTTATTATGAGATTAAAACGTTGTTTAGTCAAGAGTAGGGAGCGATTAACTAGAAATATCAATAAATTAATTTTAACCAATAAACCAACAAATTTTCAGTATTTTTAATTTGATTACAAAAATGCTTTGTCTCATTTGAATTTCTATATAAAAAATACAGCTGAAAATAATGTGAAATGTGTATTTTGATTCCCATCATCTTTTAAAATTTACAGTCAAAATAACTCAGTATGTAATTCAAATTAAAGCTTATACTCCAAGTTATTTTCATAAAATAATTTTTTTGAAATAAATTCATTTGTTAGCTAAATTAATTTAATGAAATGTTTTGTAAGAGAATAAGTAATTTTGAGTTATACGTGAAAAATTGCAAGATGCTAAAAGGTTTAAGGAAAATGTATTGCAAAGAAATGAAATGAAATGGAAAATTGAAAATAATAAAAAGACACAATGGGTAAAGGAGCCTCTCGAGTTTTATAATTGGTATTATCATTTCCGGCAAGGTAACCAAAATGATTTCCTGAGAATTTTAGCGACTGTGTTAAGGAATTTTTTTCCAAAAAGGGCTCAACCTCTTATCGATCCGAATTGAACGGATTCAATAATCGGGCCCAAAATCAATTTAAATATTCAATTAAAAAATTAAGTGCAACATAAAAAAGGTAAGCTTGAAGATGCATGCTGAAGGAGCATTTCAGTACCTCTCCTCACTACAAAACAGGGCTTATATTAGGATGATAATCTTTATTAAGCGATCTGTCGTCAGAAGATTAATTTATATAATTTCATTTCATTTATATAAAAAAATAGTTAATGAACTTCCTAAAATTTTCCAGAATCCCAACCCAAACGACCTCCCTCAATTTAAGGTGGTGATCTCTGCTTGGCTAAACACACGAATCCCGCTCTTATTTGGATTTGTGTCGCGTTGACAGTTTGAAGCTGTTTAAATTTTGATTACCCGTTGCGGTGGCGGCTCCACTTATTTTTGTAATTTTCCTGGGTTAAGTAAACGTAAACTGTGTTTTATTTCACATATTCACTGATGTTACTATTTTGGTAATGTTTCAAATAAAACAGTTTTTCCTTAAGCTGATTCGTTAATGCGTGCCTACTTTGCAAATTGATAATAATCACGTTTGTTATCGATTTTTGAAGTTAAGGACGACCCACTTTCTAATCAAGTCACTGACATTTTTCCATTTTCGGCAGAACATTTTTGTTTCAGTTAAGAAATTAGATCCAACAGGTTCAATTCAAAATAATTGCGAAATACACCAAAGTAGTATTATATTTATCACCAAATCTCAGCAAAGGAGCACAAACAGAGAGAAAATGCTATCCTTTAATTAAACAGCACAATTTCGTACATACCTGTTATCGTTTCCTTGTCTTTTTATTTCAGGAAAACCCAAAAACCTGATTAACAAGTACCTTGTCAAAGTTACTCGAGTGCGTTGAGTTACGAACAATTCTCCGGCAGATATGCATTTACATATATTTAAACACTATGCATTAACACTTTATTAAAGATCAACGTTCAGAATATTTCTAAACGTACACGCTGTATTTTTAAATTTAAGTGCATATATAGTATATTTATTAAAAAATCATATATACCAATTCTTAGATCTTTTAAGAGCATAATGATTTAATTTTATCCAATCCAACTGCAAATTATCAATAGTAAATATTCAAAAATTCTTACCCTTACTCCTTCAACTTTGGTGTTTATTACTTTTAGAATTGTATTATCTGTAATTTGTATGGTATTTGTAATTTTTATTTATTTTCTTCTTAATAGATAAGTTATTAATGGGACAAGGAAAATGAACAGAAAGGACAATTTCCTTGCAATATGTCTGCTAGATGCATTAGAAGATGGAAATATAAAGTATAACCGTTTCCAGAGGTTTTATCAAAAAATAACAAATCTTTAATAAATTTCAGAGTGGCAGAGGATCTCATACTAAAGCACGACGCCGACCCAAATACTGTAGTAATCGAAAGAGGCATCGCTCCCATTCATTATGCCTGCGGAATGGAAAATGATTATGCTGATCAAATTGTTAAATTGATGCTGGAAAAAGGAGGTAAGATGCTTACAAATTTCTCTTTATAAATGTGTGTTCTTTGATATATTTTAAGTAAACGGTTATTTAAACACATATTTTTAAATTCGTAATATGTACTTTCATTAGGTAATCCTAATGTAACTTCGGAAGACCGCATGACCCCACTTCACGTTGCAGCTGTTTGGGGTAGATCGAATATTGTGCGGATGCTGCTTGTAAGAAGTTTTTTCTACTATTGATATACAATTTTAAATTCATATAATATTAAATGCAGGAAAAAGGTGCAGACGTAAACGTTGTTGATGAAGAAATGAAAACTCCATTTCTATATGCCCTCTATGAATGCCATTACGATGTAGTAAAAATATTTCAAACTTTCGTACTTCAAAAGAATCCGAATGAAGAGCACCCACGATTACTTATAAGCGCAAATAAAATTATAGGTCAAAATAATTTGTCCATCGAAAATTCTAGCGATAAAAGATCGAAGCCAGCCAAAATTAATTTAAATTTAAAATCAATTACTTCAAGCTTTATAAGTATTAAGCAAAAGAAATCAGCACTTTCTAGTCAGGCAGGTGCAAAATCCTCTGACACAGAATCAAATCAGTCAAGCGATCAAGAAAATGTTTGCGAGCTAACAGAGGAGAATTTAGCAGAATATTCAAGAAATATGTCCCCGGAGGTATTAAAAGTATCTTTTGTCAAATCATGGAGAGAGAAAGTTCAAAAATCGAAAGTTCGAAAAGCAATGGTTAATAAGTTTAATGATATTGACTCCCTACTTCGTGGGGTAATGACTGACGATTCCGTGAATTTTAACAATACGATTTTTAATCCTTCTGGTGTTGAAGAGGTTGAAAAAACGAAACCCAAAAAATTTGATATGACTGGCTTTGGTAAACTTCTTCAAAGATTAAGGGAGGAAGCGAAAGCCCAAGCTTCGGAGGAATCATTCGTAACAGCATGTGATAAATCTCCTGAACGTAAAAGGGAACAAACTATTTATCAAATGGCAGAAGAGTACGTTCATACAGACGATGAGAACGGATTGATATTTTATGAAAAACGTTTCCTCGCAAATCCACCACCAAAGTGAGTATTAACGTCTAAGTAGATAGTACAATCGAGTATAAGATAAGATAATAACTAAAGTGGGTGCACAAACACATTTTTAATATGGAGTTAAAAATTTTGATCCACTTAGTAAATTCTATTTCGTTTGGTAAATATTTGAGCGCTGTTGTGCTTAATTATTTTTGTAATTCTGCGTTATTTTTTTGGAAAATTTTGTTTCTTAGTATACCTACTCTAAGAAATTTCATATTACTCATTCCTATCGATGAATGATCACTGTCAACAAGTTATTTGTAACCAAGCAGCAAGTATAAGACAGATATTGAAGGTTTTTTTTAAAGCTGGCAGAGTTACACTATGCTGGAATTTGTGAACTAAATTTTTGTTTAAACAGGCAAGAAGGTCAAGAAATGAATGTAACTCAGTCATCTATTTCCACGGATTTTACGGTTCCGCTGGACTATGATACAGAAACTCTCAGACGTGAACTTACAAATTTAGGAGAACCTCCAGGTACCTCTTATGCATATTATATTTTCTTTCTAGCTCTCTCTAAAATATTTTAAATTGTTAAAGGTCCTATTACAAAAAGTACCAAAAAATTATATTTAACGCGGCTCATCAAGTATAAACGAGATCCATCTAAAATGTGCAATATTCAAGAAGGCAAAAATCATCCAAGTAAGTTTCCCCATTTCTGCCATTATGGCAAAAATTTCTCGTTTCAGTAAAATTTTCCCTGCTAGTAAAAATTGTGTTTACATTGTCTGGAATAATGGTGAGATATGTTGTTTACCGCGAATTCACCTGTCCGTTTGCGATATTTCGAAAACTTGAATATATATGTATGTAGTTTATTCATTTTAACGATTTCTCAGTTTTTTAATAGCGCGCGAAATATTAATCACGAAAGGATAAACTAAGCTAACTCGATGTACAGTATCGGTTTTTTTTTTATTTACCTCATTAAATTTAAGGGTATTTTTTCAACATAATAGAAGAACATTTCGTTTTAGAGTTCTACTTAAAAGGCGGTTGTCGTTAGTTTTTATACTTAAAGTTAAAATTAAATTTGTAATGTTACTGCTTTTTGATATCTATAAATATGTGTTGTACATATAATATGATTTGTTACAAAGCCTTTTCTACGGAGTTGGAAAAAACTGTCCGAAACAAAGCCTGGTATGAAAGAATCCCGGAATATATGGATCTAGAGACCAAAGTCAGTTCTGAATTCCAAAAGGGTGGACTAACCAATAAACAATGGCGTGAAGGACACCTAAAGACAAGCTTTATATACCTCTTAATAGATCCTCGTGTCTCGGACAATCTTCCAAGGCAAAGCATGGTAAGTTTTCAAATTATTGAATTCCATTTTTTAGCAATGTTTTATAATGCCGCAGTACATGGACAAACACGAAGTTTGGAAAAAATTTTTGTCTTCAATATTTTATGTTGGAAAAGGGAAAAGCATAAGACCCTACTCACATTTGTATGATGCTATGAAGATATTCTCTAGGCAAAATAAAGAAGAAATAAAGAATGCACAAGAAGAAAGTAATAAGGAAAATCAAGATAATAAATTAAATAAAAAAAAAAGTACATACATTTTTATTTTTAAATAAGGATATTTCAAACAGTTTTTTTTCAGATTTAAAATTGACTGATACTACATTAAGTAGAAAACTTGAGAGGATTCTAGAAATTTGGAAAAGTGGGAAAGGTGTAATTTGCCTGCATGTGTTCCATAATATCCTTCCCGCTGAGGCCTATACTAGAGAAGCGGCTATAATCGATTCTTTAAGTTTGCAACATTTGACGAACCTAAAACGAGGCGACTACTATGGCTGTTCCAAGTCGTGGAATATGCGAACGCGTAAAAATTTTGGTACCGCATTGCTATTTAAAGCAATGCAAATATTTCTTGCTGAAGGGGAATCTCAGCTCTTGCCAAGCGATTTAATTTAAAATGGAATATTTGTAGTACAAGATTGCAATTATATTTTTACTGTGATTGTATATATATGTATTTTCCTGTAATGTAATAGTGTAAGGTAGTCATTTTTCACAAAGGGTTTTAAAACATGGCATATTTGTATCATTTTTTCATTACAAATAATTAGTTGAAATAAAACAAAATATTACGTAATGCAAATGAGATATACATTTATTCCTTAAAATAAATGACAACTTAAAAAGATTTCTTTAATAGGGGAGAAGTCGACATGTTGCATAAAATTAAAAAACTGGACATCACGCCGGAGGGCTCCGCCTTTGAGGTGGGGGCATAAGTTTTTTTTCATCATACCGACGCATCTTAATAAAATCTAGTAGTATTTCGGTTGTCACAGGATTCTTTATACTTTCAATAACAGCTGAAAATAAAAAAAGTAAGTACGGACTACCGAAGAATAAATAAAGTAAACAGTATAATAACCTTCTGCTGTTTTAAAACTATTTGGAAAGGATTTATCCACACGCTGTCGCATGAAAACCCACTGTTTATTCTCTAGTTTACACTCAATAATCTTTTTGTCCATGTCTTTAAGGGCTTTTGTATATTTAATCTGAGCGAAAGGTACATCCAGACCTCCCACATACAGTAGGCCTATTTTACGACTGAGCACTCTGTAAGTTTAAAAATGCTTCATTAATAAAATTAATCGGAAAGGAATCTCAAAAATTCCTTTTTATAATTGTTAATTTTATTGGAAATAATAATTGGAATTTTTAAAATATAACTCTTCTATGTATAATAATAATTCATACCCTGCTCCGCTTTCCTTCGTTATCAATAATTTAAAATCCACTGAATTCATGCTAAGCGGCTTCCACTTAAGTACATCCGGTGATTCTCCGGGCGTATAAGGCTATAAAAATAAAATATTTCAATAACTTTATATATGAAAACATTTAAAGTACCGTTTTAGATGGTTGGAAAATAAGACCGTCTGGTTCATGGCAGAGCATTTTTGCAAATTTTTGTCCTAAAAGAGCCGCAGCTTGAGTAATGTCCCAGAAATCTTTATTTCGAACGCTGAATGGCTCTGATGATCGATCAATTAAACCTTGTCGTACCGCTTCATATCTAGGTTCTAAATAAAATTATCAATATAGAGGAGTTCTGGAATGCCACAAAAAAGGATAACGCAATTCATTTTTTTAATAGACAACACGCGGTCCTATAAATTTTCACAATAGTTGTTAAAATCAAATTCTTATACTTTTTTAACGAATGAATGAATCAAATTATGTAAAATAGAAAAGAACGCTGAGGATCACCTTTGTCCTACATTAAAAAGCTAAAAATTACTGAAGTATTGAAGTGGCCTTAAAAACATTCACTTACCTACAACTTTACGCTTAATGTAGTCTAACCGATCTGGATAGAAAGCTAATGCAGCTACATTGTTGTTGCTCTCGAAACAAATAATGTCATAAACTAAATAGCGAGGTATATTTGTGCCGTTGACTTTATCGATAACCATTTCCTAAAAAATAAATATCTATTAATATCCGTCCTATTTTAAGCCCCTATAGCTCTTACCCCATCAAGTAACGTATTGGTTAAATGACGTTGAATATCTCCAGGCTGAGGGAATGTCATGCCATCGACTTCGAAACATGAAAAATCCCGATCAAAGAAATAAATTTCGTCCCTCTTGTTAATAAGCATCATATATCTAGGCAGTTCAAAAAATTGTAAAACTGTAAGAATTACAATTATCTTGAGCTACCTTGTGCCATCAGCCTTCCATGATACTCTATAGGGTTTTTCATGCAGCTTTTGTATATTCTTCATATCCATTGAAACTGGCTGCGATCCTGGGAATCCGGTGGAAGTCCATTTGCACATATCTTGAACCTTTGCTTGCAATTCACTAAGTCTAGGTTGATCTATAACTAAAGTAACACCGCAAATTCCTTCCATAAATTTGGCATCTTTCTTGACCATTTCACGTTTTCTTTTCTTCCTGGAAGGTTCACCAGTGCTTTCCTCGCCGTTCTGAGTATTATTAGAAATAACATCATTTTCGTCGTCGATATCCTGACTACCGCCCGCATGATCGTCTTCGTAAGCTCTCTTATAACTATTTTGTTTTCCATCACTGTCGTCATATTCTGTATGAAGGCATTTGAATTCATTCTCTTAAAATAAAAATAAATCATAGTAGTTAAACGAACCAAAGCACCAATCGGGTAATGGGGGTGGAGGTGGAGGATCTTCCTCCTCGTCATAGCGCCTGAATAGCTCTTGTATGTAGTCCTCTTTGTAAATACCTGGTGGACGTGCTCTTGCGAACGCAATAAGTGCCGCCTCAACTGAACAATCCAATTTTTCTACCATGTACGACACTATCAGGAATCCTGGGAAAGAATAACTCTCAGAAAAAATCGAATGATTTGTGAAGACCTTAAAGACGAAGAAACTACTTTGGGAAAACATTAGTAACCATAATGAGTGTTTTGCATTACAGAATGTGGGTCCTATTTTTGGACAACTACTGTTCAATTTTCCGTCCCCCTAATTTTTATATATATTTTATTTAGTAGAGAAGGCGGCTTAAGTCTAGAATCTGTGAAGTTGTCTACTGACTGCCGGATCAAGATGGAGTCTTTTGGTAAGTAAAGAAGATAAATAATTCAAATTGTTTATATTGTATTTTCATGTACTTCTTTGATTTAATAGTGAAATAAATACTGCTAATGAGTTTAGTGATAGTTTTAAGTGAAATTGTGCAGGATTTTTCTACAAAACATGCGAAAATATTTTGATCGAAATTTTTTTTTTAAAGTTAATTAACATATCTTAGAAAGTATAGCATTTTCGTTCGTCTGAGCTTTAAGAGAAAGCTCCTGCACAGTATCATAAGAATCTGTGCAACTTCACACATTCTTGGTCCCAGAAGGCTTATAACCTGCTTTAAAAAAGTTGTGGACTTTGTTTTTTTTTTCTTTTTTAAAGAGACAAACCCTCTTATGGTGTAAAATATTGATCTTTTTTTTACATTGCCATTAAAGATTATTTTGACAATATTTAAAAACTTCTAATTTTAAATATTTCTGATCTCTCCGGCAGAGGATCCTTCTTTGAAAGTAAGATTCCATCTGTCCATTCCAATACCTGTACTTTCAGAGTGCAATTGTTAGTTTCTTCATTAGAAAGAGTTTCAGAATTAGATATTTGTGAATATACGTGGCGCTAGTTTGACATATTATTTGCACGAGTATAGTCAAATGAAAAAGGCATCTTTCTCGATGTTATGATAATTTCATTTAAAAGGCAGCTATTACCATGTTTCCATCTCTCCAAAATCTTGGGATTTAGAATAAGTAATTTAAAAGTGTTTCCATCATAGTACCGCGATTTCATTTAATGATTCAAGTGTCGTATTTAAATTGTTTTTTAAAGCCTGCTAAATAAAAGTGCTGAATAAACTTTTTAGGGATGTCAGAATGAGTTCATGAGATTTTGATTGAGATTTTCTCGAAATCTCAAGATTTCAAAATAGCCTTTAGATTTTGGGGTGATGAAACATGTTATATCAGCTGAATTAAGAATCACAGAATTGCAGTAATTAATGCGAACTACTTACCCGTTCGATTAAAACCGTGGGTGCAGTGGACCCCGATAATATCGAAGGGCCTCTCATTGATGAAGTTCTCGACAATTTCAATGAATGAGGCCGTCTGTTCTCTTGAAGGGGTCTCCCCGTGTCCCCGACATTGCAGCTTCACATACTGGCAGCCTTTGCTTTCTACAACTTCCCTGTTGTAGAACCGATTCGTGTTGGTCAAATCTATCCAAAGGCCTAGTTTTATCTAAACAAAATCGCAGTCAGTCTCACTTTCTCTTTCGCCGCTACGCAGATGGCAGCGACCACTTACCTTTAAGGTGTTCATGTAGCCGAAAATCATTTCCGGTGGGAACATGCAATCCAAAGGAAGCTGGTCCTTGAAACGTTCGCTCAGCGGAGTCTTGAATGCAAGAAATTTCTCGGCGATGAAGTGGTCAGACTTCCGAGGGCAGCGGAGCCATCGATTGGGCACGGGTCCTGGCCCCTTGTTTGCCATTTTCCGGTGCTTATGTGCAGTTGTACAGATTAAACTAAAATGCCTTTTAAAGCAACATTTGATGAAATTGCCATTAATTTACTATCTCTGCCTTCAACCAGCACTCACAATTTCAGAAATATAAACTCACGCAGAGGTTAGCTAGCCTGACAGCTGGCAAAGCAAGATAAAATAGTCCTGCCATACGTCGCGCAGCGCAAACTGAGTGAGCGGATTGCCAGTGTTGCGGCTCCATTTATGGTTATTTTGGGACAATATTGTTGGTCAAGTGTTGGTCTTTTAATTCACGTAGAATTATTAAAAGAGTTGTCCTTTATATATTGTATGAGTGTAAAACTTCAAAAATAATGTGTAAAAAAGTGCTTAATTAATCGATTTTAATTAAAATAGCCCTCGGGTTTGAAGGCCCATTTGCTTCACGGGACGGTTTTTGGCGTACAAACTTGTGACAAACTTTGTTTGTACGCCACTTTAAAAAGTTTTAATTTTGTTTAGTACTGTACTGAGCGTCCTGAAGTTTCCTCTCAAATTTGAAGAACGCACCCTCTCAACAGAAGCGGCACATTTCATTTGTCAATTGTCATTTGTGAGGGAGGTTTTAAGTTTTAATCGCCACAAGATGGATATAAGACCAAATCAAACGATTTACATAAACAATCTTAATGAAAAAGTGAAAAAGGAGGAGCTGAAGAAGTCGTTATATGCGATATTTTCACAGTTCGGGCAAATATTGGATATTGTAGCGTTGAGAACATTAAAAATGCGCGGCCAAGCTTTCGTTGTCTTCAAAGAAATTGCAAGTGCTACGAACGCCTTGAGGACGATGCAAGGATTCCCTTTTTACGACAAACCGATGAAGATTGCCTACGGCAAAACCGACAGCGATGTGGTCGCCAGGATGAAGGGTACTTACAAAGAAAGGCCGAAGAAAATAAAGCCCCCGAAGCCTGCCCAGTCGGAGGAGAAGAAGTGAGTATGCGCCTCGAGCGATTGGAATTATCTAAAGTAAAAATATTTCGCAGAGAAAAGAAAAAGAAATCGACCAATTCGGACACAAATAACTCAAATTCGACTGTGGAGCAGCCTCCGAACCAGATCTTGTTCCTCACAAATCTTCCGGAAGAGACCAACGAAATGATGCTTTCCATGTTGTTCAATCAGTTTCCAGGGTTTAAGGAAGTGCGATTAGTACCAAACCGTCACGACATCGCTTTTGTTGAGTTTGCAACAGAACTCCAAAGTAGCGCTGCTAAGGAAGCATTACAAGGATTTAAAATAACACCGTCTCATGCAATGAAAATATCTTTTGCTAAGAAATAAATGAAGTCACATTTAGATTTGTTTTTTAGTCAGTTGTTTAATCATAAGCCATAAGTGGATAATAAAAAAAAAACATTAAATAGAAACTGAGGTAAGTAGGACAGAATTTTTGTAGTAAGTATTCAAAAATACGCATTACTGTATTACGTTTTTAGTAGACAGCGTAGTTATTTTTATTTATTTATAAAAGACAAATTTTAAAATATATACACATATACACAACAATACTCACAGCTAATGGCTCCAAGTCGTCTTATGATCTAGCCAATAAAGTCGTTTTGTTCGCTAAGATGTTCTAAGCCTTTTATAAATGATATCGATGAGATATCCCTACGTTAACACGTTCATATCTATTATCATCATGGCCTGGACCTGGTAGTGTCATTGCGAGTGTTATAAAAAGTGATAGTCTTGCTTCAAAGCTTTTAAAAATTTTGGAGAACATATTTTTCTTAAGTGTGCGCTTGCCATGTTCTTTATTCGCCATCTATTGTATGGAAAATAAATCGGTTTATAGAAAGAAGCAAATTCACGGGTTCTTCCAAAATGTTATGAATTTCTTTGTATTTTTTATGTAATAGTATAATATTCAATATTTTATTTAAGTTCGCAACTAGGACACTTCACATAAGTTGTAACAACACGACCTTTTGCACTTTTCAACCCTATTTTTCCAGAAAACGGAGGAAATTTGAGTTTTTTATTTTTGAATTCGTACTACGGAAAAAAATCATATAAAAATGTTTTGCTATTTTTTCGGCCGCAAATTTGGTGTTGAGGTGCATTATTTACGATGTCTTCTATTTAACCTGTATAAGTCTGTTTCCATCAAATACGCGACATGGTTTGGTTAAAGGGAAATTGATGTGTTTCCTCTAATTTAATCATGTAATAAAATTTCTTAATTGTTTGTTTTTAATTGTAGAATTCGTGACATACAAATTTATATTTCCGTAAACATATCCAAAATTACTGTAGTACCTTTTATATTTTATTATGTATTTTATATTTAATTATTCTTTGGAAAATCAGGGCGGCGCTATTGGCTAAATAATTAAATAAATAATACAGCGAACAAAAATTAGAAAGTCATATATGTGTATGTGGATGGATGGACAGTATTAAAATGTTCAATGGGAAAACCATCCTCTAGCTGGGGTGTGAGAAGCTGTTATTATTTTGTGAAATGTTTTATCTAAACCAAATTGATGGTTCTCGAGAAAATCTTCAGCATGATTAAAAAGGATAGTTTTCGAAATATTTCCACTTTTATTGATTGTAAAAACAAAACAATAGTATAAATTTATTGACCTTATCCGGCCAAGTGTTTTAAAGTTTCCATATATAGCGTAGCACTTAAAATCTTGCTAATTATAGAAAGTTTGCTTTTCTAATTTTTTAATTTATAATATTAAATTTTGTATGAAAAATTGATTGTCTTTTATATAGTTTGGCGGGAAGTGAATGGATACGAAAATTACACTACCCACTATTCCGATTCATCAGTTCCGCATTATTTGAAATATGTATGCATGTAAAATCAAAGGAAGCTTGGCAACCAAACAAAACATTTTGCTTGCCATAACAATTGTGTCAAATATATGTTGATTTTAATTCTTGAGAATATCAAGAAATAATTTTTATGGATAGTAAGCAGACAACCGAGGATTTGGAAAATCCTAGGAATAGAAAAAGAAGCCGATCAAGTGAGCAAAAAAATGTGTGTGCTCTACTACCGAAGTTGCAAAGAGTACATAACTCAGAACATTTGGGCTACGGACCCAAAAGCGCATTGTTTCATATTCCGCACAGGAAGTTTTTCAAAAAATCGGATGATGAGGAAAAACCTTTGGATGACGTAATTCATTCGTATCTTTTAGTTGTTTTCACTAACCAATGCATTTTCAGAAAATTGAGTCTTCGATGCAGATTGGTAAGCATATTCATTATTGATTCATTTTGATATATTTTTACTTATATAAAATATATTTTTAGCTTCGACTTCAAAAATAAGTTCGGAAAGACTTAAAAAAAAGGATGATCTTGACACCGCCAGCAACGTTAGTAAAAGTGATTCATCTCTGATGAAGTTAATTAACGAAAAAATAAAGAAATTTCAAAATGACGAATTTGTCTACTTAACTTACGTCGTTCCAGAAAATAGTGAGTTATTCACGCCGTATAATTTGAGGTATGTTTTGTAATTGCCATGTTGCATACATACATATGTACAATTCAAATTTTTTGGTTTAGATAAGTTTAAAAATGCGTTTGCACGGAGACTGTGCTGAATTGTTTGCAGATTTAAATAGTCTAGTTTCGGTTGAAAAATTGACTCTTACAAAAATAATATAATTCATTGAAACTAGTATTAAATGAAGCTAAATTGTTATTAGTCTGTTTCCATGTTAAGTATTCTACGAATAAATAGAAAATATACACATATGTATGTGCGTAGTAAAATCATCATTTAGAAATTGAATTTCATTCATAATTTTTCAGAATTTTCTTGTTTAAAGTATATTAACTTTAATTTTCACCCTCGTCCCTTATAGGCTAGAGTTTTAAAATACTCTTCATGGTCGTATTTCGCAATTAGTGTGAATAAAATGAATGATATCCAAATGCAGTACTGGCGAAGGATACTTAAAAGCGGACCGAGACTATAAGAGAATTTGATTCTTTTTTAATGTTTAAGTCTACTTTAAAATTTCAAAATTTCATGAAATTCGGTTCAGTGATAACGAACCTTACTCTCATTATTTTAAAATTCTCGGTATGAGTGTGTTTTGAGTAGCATTATTATGATACAATATATTAAAAATTCTGTAAGTTTCCTATAAAAATCAACCCTAAAATTGATTGTTTGGTCGGTTAAAATATAGTCACGCTTCATAGGGTGCCATTTCAAACTAAAATCTTGAACAACACCTTGATGTTTAACTATATTTCAAGCATAGGATTTTCATGAGAAAATAAATCGAGTATTATGGTTGAGGAACATTTTCAAATTTAAATGAAAATTTCTTCACATTCGCTGTCTTTTTTGTGACTTCTTAAATTCTATGACTTTTTGTAATTTATATCAAAAATAATGTAATAATGTAAAAAAGCAGTTTTTATTTTTCCCGTTATTTCGATTTTGATACAAAGGAAATTTTTCATTTTTATTTCGAGATTGGAATAGTTGCTTAGATGACTGAGAACAATAAGCAATTATGCCCGATTTCACAGTTCTCACTTAGCTAAGCGAGCGGCGAAACTTAAGGGACGACTTAAGTAATTTCGGTTTCACAGTCCTATTTTATTTCACGTTTAGCTAAGTGAGAACTTAATATTTTACTCATATATGTAGGACACTGTGTTGGTTTCAGGAGAGTCCCTCTCATGAAAAACTAATTATTTTGACGTTATTAATTAAAGTCAAAGGTAACTAAAATGAATTTATGAAAATTTTAGGAGTTTTATAATCAATATATCTTAAGGTATAGAATCTTTTGATGGGTGTAAGTCGAACAATGAGTTCATAACATTCTTCATCACTTAAATCAATTAAATCTTCCGTATTAGTATTCATTTTTAAAATAAAAATATGTACCAATTTTTAAAAACAACTTGTTTAATTGTTGAATTTTCCACACGAAAAATGTCAAAAACTTTCTCTAAGCGAGACTTAAGTGTCCAATTTTGGCGACTTAAGTATAGCGACCACTTAAGTCGTAATGTACACTTAAGTTCGCACTGTGAAACCGAAAAATGACTAAACGGGAACTTAAGTGACGATCAGAACTTAAGTTCGCACTGTGAAATCGGGCATTAGTAACTCAATAGGAGTTCATTAAAATTAACACATATTGATGGCACAAAAGTAAAGTTTTTATAGGAGTAATGTTTGCTAAAATGTTAACCCTTCCAAAAGTCTTTTATACTTGAATAGGTTGCTATCTTTTCTATAAAAATGATAGTCCTTCTTTCTTTGTTACTTTTAGGGAGGCGACTTATAAGGAGCTTGATAAAAAGAGATATTTTACAATAAGTCGTCATGGTGTTACATATTGGAGCGCGACGGAAAACCATTTCACAAAGTTGGACGATTGGATTAACCAATATCATTTGTTTCTCCAGATTTCTAGAATTAAACTGTTTGTGTCCTTTCGTGTTTGGAAAGGATTTAAAGTATGGCAAAAATCTATCCAATGGAAAAAATTCTTTACTGCACGGAATTTTATTCAAGACAATTTATTCATAGTAATTCCAGATTTGGCAAAGGCAGCCTTACGATTGCAAAAAAATATATATGATTTAAGTTTTGAAAATTTTGCGGATATTTCTGGTAAATATTTAAATATTTTTTCTTTTTTGTATCATTTAATTTTTGCTTTTTAATAGTTATCGAAGAGTGTCATCTCTTTTATTTCATCGAAGCTCAAATGGGAGTTTACGAAGTATTGCGCGATAAATTAATGAAGTTTAGAAATATGGCGAAAGATTACATTTGTACGATCATAAATTTAATTTACTTATTTATTAATTAATGATACTTCATTTAGATGATGCTTGTTATGATGCAATTGTAGCCAGAGGGTATCACCCAGTGGATGAAATTACAATTTATAATTCAATTAAGAAAATGAAAGAGGCAATGAATTTTATGGATAGAGCAAAAAAGCGAAATTTTTGTAAATTACTTTCTAAGTAAATGAAATTTTTAAATCATGTAGTTATGTACTATAACAAAAATAATTTAGCTTTTTAACATATTGTGATCATATGGTGATAGATTTGTTGCATACAATTACTGCGAACACGTTTCATGATTACGCAAAAGTTTTTAATATGCATCATAAATTTAGTCCAACTCTTGAAGATTTCGAAAATAAAGCGCTAGATGTGGAGATTGAGAAGCCAAGACCAGAAGATCAGCCGCAGGTATTGAGATATGAAAATTACTTAAATAATTGCATTTATTATTACAAATGCAAAAGTTAGAAAAAATAATATAATGTGCTATTTGAGCCTAGATTAAATAAGTAAATTGGCATGTTTGTTAAATCTGTGGATCTGAGACTGAAACATATTGAACTATTACGGAGAGTAGATTCAAAATTAGTGCATCGAGATTATTATTACCGTGCTATCATTTTGAATTTCCAAATATTGACAGTAGATTCCTTCCTCCAAATTGTAGTTGCTTTTAGATTTTCAAATTTTGGCGCATACGCATACTTATATTCGTAGCAAGTTCTTCTTTATATGGTAATTTCTTGAGCTTGAAAGTTTTTGGTTGCTATTTTGGAAGTATATAAAATTTGGAGATAATACTTATTTTCTAAAATATTTGGAAAGTCATGACCTTGGTATGGTGTATTCGAATAATAATCAAATAAATAATGATTTATTTTTAAATGTTATAATTAAAAATACTCTTAATATTTTCCAGATACCATTCTTTAGCGCGGAACTAGTTTTGAAGGCTGATAGTGTGGAAGTCGATCCATCAATGTAAGTATAAAACCTTAGTTTTTGTAGTTGTTTACATAATTCAGCGATTGCGTTTCTTTAACTGGATAATAGTCGTCTGAAAAATATTGACTTACTTTTGTTGTTATTTTAGTATGTTTTTTTTTTTCATTTACAGGACTATCATGAAAGATGCATTTCAACAGTTAATAGACTTAATTATGGAAGCAGTGACGGACCCTGAAAGATTTACGAATGATCCATTTTATTTACAATTCACCGAGTAAGTAATCTACTTCATATTAATCTCCGAAAGTCAAATTTCGCAATAGAAATTTTATTCAAAGGATTTGTTTATTCAATTTTGATAACAAATTAAGGTATTCTTGAAAAATCAAAAAGTATTGTATTTTTTGCGGGGTTGTATAATATATTTATTAATAATACTACTAATTGTTTTAAGTAGTTTTGGACATTACTATTAATTATAATTATTTGAAATATTTCAGGCCTTCTATAACTGGTCGGCAAGAAGATAGATTATCGGGTGCACCTCCAGATTTTTTATTCCACCTTGCAATTGATGCTGAGTTCCAAAGAAATAGGTAAATTATAACGAAGTGAATAAATTTTATGTGATAAAATTGTTAAACATTAGAGCACTAATTTGGGAAATTATTGAAAGTGCCTATGAAAAGGCTGAACTCTACGCGAGTAGGTTCGAAAAAATACGAATAAATTATGGAATTGATGTCAGGACCGATCCAAACACAATAAGATCTGAAAAAGGTTTTAGTTAATCTGTTCACTAGTTTCATTGGAATGAAATAATTAAAAATCCAACAGATCTCAAAATTTTAAGGAAATATTGCGAAAGATATCATAATAATATGCTTGCTCTCGAAGGTATTAGGACCACTGTAAATTTAGGTATTTTAAGATTGAAGCAGGGAACTTTCAAAGAGGCTGTAATTCCTGTGTGCCGAGAACTTTTGGGTGTGCTGGAAATTTGTTTGCCTAAGTAAGTGTTAGTTTGAATAAAATAAACAAAGTTACTCACAGTTTTTTACCTCAAAAGATTAGCCATTGAGGAGGTCGAAAGGTTGATGGAAAAAACCATAGATTTGATGAATCGATTAGAGGCTAAACCTGAAACAACTTTGGAATATGTAAATTATCTTCGATTTTTGGATAAGGCTCACGAAGAGTTAGATGTACTCTTTGAAGAGATCGATTATGCTCACGATACTTTTATTATAATGAAAGACTACCAGATATTTATAGATCAAGAAGAAAAAGAAAAATATATGGGTAAATTTAAATTAATTTTGAAATAAATAACTGAAAAAAAAAGTATTCATTCCCTAGATTGTGAAGATCTTATAATAACAAATAAGGAAATTTTAGAAAGTAAAAGGTCAGAAAAAAGCAAGTTTGTTACAGAATTAGCAGAAGTAATGCAAACAGATATTGCAGCAATTTTCGAAGAAGTCAACTTGGTGTCTACGGAAATAAAGGAGACCAAATATTTGGATGTATGAAATTAAATAAAAAATAATGAATTTAATTTCATCATTTTATATCTATAGGAAAAATCTGATCCTTTGTATATTACAAGCGAACTTAATGCTTTGGCCGGTCGTCTTCAGGAATGCCATGAACGTGCTCAAGAATACAAAAGTTATCAAAGAGAGTTCAAGGTTTGTTTATTATGAGCATTTGTGATCTTAAATTCCTAAATTTAACAACGAATTATATATATATGACTATGAGTCGTTTAAAGTGATATGAGTCCACTTTTGAAAAAATTGCAGTAGAACTTAAAAGTTAACATTTAACTAGAAAAATAAAATTTTCAATTTTTGTAACACATTTGAAATTTAAATCTCATGGTCGCTAGTGAATTCATCAAATACCTTTAACAATTCAGGAGCTCTAAAATGTATGAAATAACTTGTATTTTAGAGCTCTCCGTTGATGCTTTAACAATGCAACTTTTTAAAATTATACAAGACATTTAAAGTATGAACGTTTTTGAATGTTGTTCGGTTTTTTTATACATTTATACATATATACACATATTTAAAACAATCTTCAAATTAGTACATATACTTTTTAAGATTGATATAACGAGATATGATGAGCTTGATGCAGCAATTCAAGAAATTCGCCTAAGACAAAACCTGTGGAATAGTATTGATGAATGGAAAACGTCTTTAGAAGATTGGTATGCAGCAAACTTTTATACATTGAATATGGAAGAGCTATCGAATATAAATAATAAAATTCTTAAAAATTGCACACAATTTGAAAAATATTTGCCTGCTAATAAACTGGTACCTAAATTGAAGGCAAGTGCAGAGGAGTTCAGAGATAAGCTGCCCGTGATAGGTTATTTAAGAAATCCCAATCTTAAGCCAGTAATACTATTCATTACTATCTTTTATTATGGCTTATAATGTTTTCTTGTAGCGCCATTGGGCTCGAGTTGAACAAATTATACAAAAGAAAGTATTCCAAGAAGAGAATATAAATATACCATTTTTTGAAGAAAATAAGGCATTTGACGATGATATCAGTCTTCAGTTAATGGAAATTTCGTCACAAGCTACTGGAGAGTATCAACTTGAAAATTTGTTAAAAACAATTGAGAACATTTGGAAAGAGACTGAAATCTCGATTGTTCCTCATCGCGATTCGAAGGATGTATTTCTATTGGCTGGAATTGATGAATTGCAAACAATTTTGGATGATTCAAATGTTAATATTAATACTATAGCTGCTTCGCGACATGTAGGGCCTATTAAACCTAAAGTAGATGAGTGGATTAAATTAATGGAGCAGTTTTACTTGACCCTTGGTATGATTTGTACTATAGGATATTTATTAAAATTTTTATTATACTATTATAGAGGAATGGCTTACATGTCAAACATCTTGGATATATTTAGAGGCGATATTTTCTTCCCCTGATATTCAAAGGCAGTTGCCTCAGGAGGCTCGAATGTTTACAACAGTAGATAAAAATTTCAAAGAGGTTATGAGAAATGCATATAAAATAACACTTGCTCTTCCGGTTATGACTAATATTAAAAATTATGAAATAATGAAGGAAAATAATCGCTTGCTTGATAATATAATTCGGTGTTTAGAAGCATATTTGGAAGTTAAACGAGTTGCGTTTCCGAGGTATTGTAAAAGCTTTAAATTTTTGTTTGTTTGTTTTTCTTCTAACTTTAATTTTAGATTTTATTTTCTTTCAAATGATGAGCTTTTAGAAATACTCGCCCAAACACGAAATCCCCATGCAGTGCAACCTCATCTTAGAAAATGTTTTGATGCAATTGCTCGCCTTGAATTTGGAATGAAAGAAGGTGGCGAAGGAGGAAAAATGATTATGACTAACGATATTATGGCGATGTTATCGCCAGAAGGCGAGAAACTTACTCTGGGAAAGGTGAAATATGATTTTTCAATACTTTGTTTTATTTATAGTAATCTACTAAAATTAATGGGGCAGAATTAATTTTTTAATATTTTATAGGGACTTAAAGCTCGGGGTCCTACGGAAGATTGGCTAAGTAAAGTAGAAGATGCTATGTTTTTATCGGTAAAACGATACATGAAATTTGCTTACCAATGTTACCCAGCTAAAGATAGATCAGAATGGTTCCAAGGTATGAATATAATTTGCTATCATTTAATATTTTATAAATCGTAATTTTTATATAGAGCATCCAAATCAAGTTGTACTTACTGTATCGCAACAACAATGGGCTGCACAGGTTCATAAGATTTTTGATAGTCCTGATAAAAAAAATACTATAAATGAACTAAAAGCTTTTGAAACTCAATTATTCAAAAATCTAGCAGTTTTAGCATCAATAACAAGAAAATCGATATCTTCACTTCTTAGGAAAATCCTCTGTGCTTTAATAACAATTGATGTTCACGCCAAAGATTCAATTTCGAATTTGATAGAAAAGCATGTTACTAAATCGTGTGCTAATTTAAGATTAACTATTTTGAATTATTTTTACGCTAAGCTATTTTCAGAACTGATTTTAACTGGTTGAAGATGTTGAGGTTCTATTGGATACCCGAAACTGAAACCATGAACGCCAGAATGGCTTCTGCTTCTCTTCCTTATTATTATGAATATCTTGGTGCTTCAGGAGTTTTGGTCCTTACACCACTTACAGATCGGTGCTATTTATGTCTTATGGGGGCCCTGCAAATGGATTTAGGAGGAGCTCCTGCAGGGCCAGCAGGCACTGGAAAAACAGAAACTACAAAAGATTTATCAAAAGCCCTAGCAAAACAGTGTGTAGTTTTCAACTGCTCGGAGGGATTAGATTTTAAAATGATGGGTCGATTCTTCTCTGGTTTGGCACAATGCGGAGCCTGGTGCTGTTTTGATGAGTTTAATCGAATTGATATCGAAGTTTTGTCCGTAATTGCACAACAATTGATTACAATTAGAAATGCAAAAGCCTTACGTGCGAAAAGGTTTGTAATTTGTTTCAAACTATTTTTATTTTATTGTTAATATATATTATCGTTTTAAGATTTTTTTTTGAAGGGAGAGAAATAAAGTTGGATATGTCATGCGCTGTTTTTATAACAATGAATCCAGGTTATGCAGGCCGAACAGAATTGCCTGATAATTTAAAGGCCCTTTTTAGACCAATTTCAATGATGGTACCCGATTACGCTCTTATTTCAGAAGTAATTTTATACTCTGAAGGATTTGAAAATCCAAAAATTTTAGCTCATAAAATGGTACAAATGTACAAGTTATGCAGTGAGCAATTGAGTCAGCAAAATCATTATGATTTTGGTATGAGAGCCGTAAAAAGTGTACTTGTTATGGCTGGCTCATTAAAGAGATCGGCACCGCATCAAGCAGAAGATATCACTTTAATTGCGGCATTAAGGGATTCAAATTTGCCGAAATTCTTGGTTGATGACGCCATCTTATTTAAAGGAATTTTAAGCGACTTATTTCCTGGAATTACATTGCCAGAAACACCTTACGGACCACTCCAAGTTGGCATGGAACAGTGTTTAAAGGAAAAAGGTTTACAGCCCCTTCCGACGATGGTTGGAAAATGCGTCCAACTTTATGAAACGATGTGTGTTCGATGGGGCGTGATGCTCGTAGGGCCAACTGGTGGTGGAAAGACCACTGTCCTTCATACGCTAGCATGCACCCTTACGTTGTTATTTGATCAGAACGTTGAAGGACCTAATTTTCGAAAAGTTATCATGCAAACTTTAAATCCAAAATCAGTAAGTCTTGACGAACTTTATGGCGCTGTAAATTCTATGACTTTAGAATGGCAAGATGGTTTAATGGGAATCGCTGTTCGAACTGCTGTTGCTTGCGAGGGTTTGCATTATTTTACTTTGTTGTTGTAGGACATTAATTAGTGTCACTATTATAGAGGAAATCCATCAGTGGATTGTCTGCGATGGTCCAGTAGACGCTGTCTGGATAGAAAGTATGAACACTGTCTTAGATGACAATAAGATGTTGTGTCTCACTAATTCTGAAAGGATTAAGTTAACCCCTTGGGTTCATATGGTTTTCGAAGTTCAAGACCTAGCCCAAGCATCTCCAGCTACTGTTTCAAGATGTGGGATGGTTTATATTGATCCTGACGAACTTGGTTGGCTTCCACTTTTTAAATCGTGGAAGTCTCAAATAAGTAAGCAATTACCTTCAGTGGAGCTTGCAGAACATCTTTACGGTCTGTATGAAAAATATTTTGGAGAATTACTGAGATTCGCTGTTAAAACTGGAGCATTTCCCATTCATCAAGTAACAACCAGCAAGGTATCGATGTGCTGTGAACTTGCCTTGGCTTTAATTGAAAAAACAAGCTTTCCAAAAATTGTTGATTTTGATGATACAAAGAGTTTGTTAACGAAAATATTTGTTTGGACGACTTTATGGTCAATAGGATGCAATTTTACCGATTCTTCTCGTGATGCTCTTGAGCAAAAATTTAGAGATTTGATACAAAATGAAGAGGATATAAAGTAAGTTTTATGGTTTTTTTTTATGTACACATGTTTAACTGTTGTTTATAGTCTTCCAAAAGGCAATATATGGGAGGTAAATTTGAATTTGGAAGACAATGTATGGGAAGATTGGAAAAGATCTGTGGAAAAGTTTAAATTCGACGCGAATGATAAGTATTTCGATATGCAAGTACCAACAACAGTAACAACGAAATTTGGGTGAGTATTCATTCCCATTCACGTTAAATGTGGACACTTTTATGTAATTTGTATGTAGTTTTTTCATTTTAAGGGAAATTTGTATGTTTGAAAGTTTATACACATAAATAGTTATTTCTTGCAGTCAAAATTAATGTGAGACAAACTATAGTTTTAAATTATTATTACTGAATGTAAGTCATATAATAAAGTACATTTGTATGTATGTATAAAAGTTAAAATTCTAGAAGTTGAATTTGAAATGCCCAGATATATTACACCCTCGATTTTTAGGTAGGCTCGCAAGAAAATTAGCAAATAAAGGTTTTTGGGGATACTGAACATTTTTAATATTTTTGGAGTCAATACATTATGAGATTTTTAAGGAATGTTATTTGTTTGTAATTTATTATAGAACTATGTTTATTTTAATATAATTATAACTAAATATATAATATATATGTACATATATGTATATATATATGTATATTTTTTTTACTTTTTATAGGTATATAGCTCAACTGCTGTTTTCTCGAAATTTCCCCGTAATGTTCACTGGAGACACGGGAGTGGGAAAAACTGTCCTCGCCGTAACCGCTTTAAAAAATCTGGCTAAGACGAATGTCATCCCTGTGTTTTTAAATTTTTCGGCACAAACAAGTAGTCCACGAACGCAGGAAATGATTGAAGCACGGCTGGAAAAACGAAGAAGAACACAGCTAAGTGCTCCAATGGGAAAAATTTTAATAGTTTTTATTGATGATGTTAACATGCCGAAACTCGATACATATGGCAGTCAGCCCCCAATTGAATTATTGAGGTTTGATTATCTTCAATTGAATAAGTTGTGATAAATTTGTTTTTTTTTTCAGACAATTTTTGGACTTTAAAGGATTTTTTGACAGAGAAAAGATGTTTTGGAAAGATATAATCAACATGGTACTTGGTGCTGCATGTGCTCCACCTGGAGGAGGAAGAAATCCTCTCACTCCAAGGCAAAATAAAATAAAATTTAGCATGAGATTACATATTTAACTTTCTTTCACATAATTTAGATTTGTCCGTCATTTTGCATTATTAAATTTACCAAATCCAAATGAAGATACATTGAAAACGATTTTCAATTCAATTTTGAAAGGGTAATATCATTGAACATGTAATAATTTAATTAAAGTGTTAGGGCCTTTTCGTAGAAAGGATTTTGAAGTACATACATATATACATATAATAAAAAAAAATAAGTATGAAAATTGTAGAATAAAAGGCAATGCTTAGATAGGACGAAGTGTGGGTTTGTAGTGTTATATATTTTGTATTTTGGATAATTTTAAAGTTTATAGACTTTTCCGTTCTCTAACTTAACTTGTTTTTCAGATTCTTTGAAGATTTTAGTTCCGCTGTACGCCCATTAGCAGAACCTATAGTTGATGCATGCGTAGATTTATATATGCGAATTGCACAGGAGCTGCTCCCCACTCCAGATAAATCCCATTACGTATTTAATTTAAGGGACCTTTCAAAATGTATTCAAGGAATACTTCAATCCGACAGTTCTAACTACAATATGGAAATGCAAATATTAAGATTATTCTATCATGAAACAATGAGAGTATTCCACGATCGATTAATCAATAACGAAGATAAAAACTTTTTTAAACAATTAATGAAGCAAGTTTCCCAAAAACATTTTGGAAAAGAGATTGTTAAAGAGCATGAAACTATACTTTTTGGAGATTTTATGATATTTGGCCAAGCTCTTCAAGATAGAATTTACGAAGAAATACGAGATTTTGATAAACTGCAAAGTGTTTTAATGGATTTTGTTGAAGATTATAATACTAATACTGGCCAAGAAATGAAACTGATTTTGTTTCAAGATGCTCTCGAACATACAGTAAGACTAGCGCGCTTATTAAGAGCTGATCGAGGAAATGGTCTTTTAATCGGAGTGGCTGGAATGGGTAAACAATCTCTCACTCGTCTAGCTTCCCACGTTAATGAGTATAAATGTTTTCAAATTGAATTAACTCGTAATTATGATCAAGCTGCATTTCACGAAGATCTCAAAACTTTATACAGAACCGCGGGAGTACGTGTTTTAAGAGTATATTTAATATTTGTTTATTTGAGATTAATTTCAGATAAGTAATACACGTATAGTTTTTCTTTTGGTCGACACACAAATTGTAGAAGAAGAATTTTTAGAAGATATTAATAATATATTAAACTCTGGAGAAGTTCCGAATCTTTTCGAGGGAGATGATTATGAAAAAGTTATACTTGAAACTCGAGAAGCAGCTAATGCTGCAAGAAGAGGCGTAAGTTAAAATTTATTTTGTTTACTTATGCAATTAAATAATATTAATGATAATTGTTAATCTTTAGAAAGACACAACACGTGAAGACATTTATAAATTCTTCATCGAAAGAGTACGAAATAACTTGCACGTTGTTATTTCAATGAGTCCAATTGGAGATGCATTTCGAAGAAGATGTCGCATGTTTCCTTCTTTGGTGAATTGTTGTACCATCGATTGGTTTTCAAGTTGGCCTTCTGAGGCCTTATATTCTGTAGCGATAGGAATTTTAACAGAAGTCGCAGGAAAAGATAAAGATAGTACAGAAAAACTTGCAAAAACTACTGTTTTTATGCATAATGTAGGATTTTGTAAAAATTAACACTAAAAATTAAAAACAAAGTGCTTTTTTGCAGACAGTAGAACAAGCTTCAGAAAAATTTTACAGAGAAATGAGACGGCATTATTACACTACCCCAAGTAGTTATTTGGAACTCTTAAAATTATATAAAAGTCTTTTAAAAACAAGTGCAGAAATAATTATCGGTAAAAGAAAACGAATCACAAATGGATTAAATAAAATATTGGAAACGAACGATATGGTTAAAGAAAAAATATTTTTAAAAGTATATGAAGGATTAAATTGCGATGATATTCTAGGTGGCTGTTATGCAAAAAGATTTAGAACGACTAGTTCCTATGCTTGATAAACAGTCGGCTGCAATGAAAGAACTCTTGGAAAAACTCGAAATTGATACGGCTAATGCCGATATTGTTAAGGAAGCTGTGTCAAAGGATGAGGCTGTTGCAAAAGTAATTTAATTGAGATAAGTAGTTAATAAAACTATTGGCAACTATCTTTCCCTTTTTTCAGGAAAAAGCAAACGTTTGTCAAGCAATAGCTGATGATGCTGCCAAGGACTTAGAAATAGCTATGCCCGCGTTGCGTGAAGCTGAAGATGCATTAAAAAATTTAAGTAAAAGTGATATAAATGAAATCAAATCATTCACTACTCCTCCTCAATTGGTTCAGTTTGTAATGGAAGCAGTTTGTATATTACTCGGCGCCAAGTAAGTGCGAATTCCTAATTCCTTAATCCTTAAATTTTATAAAATTTATTACTTTCCAAAACGTTGTTTGTGATAAAAAAAAGTAAAATAGTAAACCTAGTTGACCTTGACATCGTTTCATATTTTGACCTGATCAAGAGATTTCCTCTTGAAACTACATAGTATTTTAAAATTACATATACAAATTTTTGTCGCATTAGTTATTATTTCGTGGCTAATGTTTCTCATCAAACTAAGTTTATTAATTTATTGAATATTTTCAAAAAGTCAACGCAAAAACAGTATCCTTAGCAGGCTCTAATCATTTTTACAATTCTTAGGCCTACTTGGGCTTCTGCAAAAGCAGTAATGGCTGATGTTAATTTTGTGAAGCGGTTAGTAGAGTACGACAAGGAACATATTCAAGAAAAAGTACTCCAGAAAGTTAAGAAATACATTGATAATAAAGATTTCGTTCCTGCGGTAAGTAATATAATAATTGACCTTAATAATAAGAATGGTAAAAAAACGGCTAAACGCATCTCGGACCATGCTTAGTGTAGAGTTCCACAGCCCGACTACAAGAGATAAAATACGGAGAATGTGCTGAATAACTTTTAGTTTTAAAAGTCTAGGATACTAGATTTTTTTCCGATTTTTCCGAAATTCCGCTTAAAGTAATACATATGTCCTTTGGCCGACACATATCTAGTTGTTTTGCTACGGAACTCTAATTAAGTACAAAAGTTATGTACATATTTATGTATACAAATATAAAATGCAACTATGTACAATTGAGTGCCAAAATTCTCAACAAAGCTTTTCTATTTGAATTTTGAGAATGCACAGAATCATCGTCTTTAAATAAGAAAAATAGCACAAATCAGAATTGTAAAATTGTCTTTTTATGCACTTGTAAAACCCTAAAAATCTATATTTTTATTAAATAATGTAACAATTCAGCCAATTGTTTTTTTATTATACATTCTAATTTCTACTTGTTTCGAACTGACAAAGCCTGATTTTAAATTCTGCTTTTAGAAAATTGAAAAAGTTTCGAAAGTTGCTAAATCAGTTGCCGTATGGATCATTGCCATTGATAAATTCGCCAAAGTCTACAAAGTAGTAGAGCCAAAAATAAAGAAGCAAGAAGCTGCTGAGGCTGAACTAAAGCAAGTTATGAAAGTTTTACGAGAAAAACAACACGAGCTTGCTGAAGTAGAAGCAAAAATACAACTTTTAAAAGATAAATTAGAGGAAAAGAAAATGGAATTCAAACGCGTTCAAGATAATGTAGATGTGACATCAGGTAGGCTAAACAGAGCAAGTAGACTAACATCAGCACTATCAGATGAAGAAATTCGCTGGAAAGACACAGTAAAGGTTCGTACGAATTTATTCCTATTATTATTTTTAATATAACTTTGAGACATTACACAGACATTGACTCAGGAATTATGGGCAATACCTGGCGATGTGCTTGTTGCATCTGCTTGTGTTGCTTATTTAGGGGCATTTTCAACTGACTACCGAAAAGAACTATCGCATATTTGGGTTTTAGAATGCGAAAAATATGAAATTCCAAGTAGTGGAGATTTCAATATAATTAAAGTTCTTGGAGACCAGTATGAAATGCGTACCTGGAATATGGCCGGACTTCCGAGAGACAACGTATCGATCGAAAATGGATTGTATGCCACACGTGCGCTTCGGTGGCCTTTGATGATTGATCCTCAAGAGCAGGTACTATCGTCAATTTGGTATCGGAAAATAAAATAAAAACATAAAATAACAGGCTAACCGCTGGATTAGAAATTTGGAAACGAAAAATCGTTTATATATCACCAAAATGACTGACACTAATTTAACTCGAACATTAGAAATTTGCATACGGCAAGGATATCCTCTGCTTATTGAGGATATTGGAGAACATATCGATCCTTCTTTAAATCCAGTTCTTCAACGATTAATAAAAATTGTTGAAGGACGTCCACTTATGAGGCTTGGAGACGCACTCATCGATTATGATCCTCATTTTAAACTTTATATGACAACAAAATTATCAAATCCTCACTATTTACCAGAAGTTTGCATTAATGTTACATTAGTAAATTTTTTAGTAACATTATCTGGATTGGAAGACCAACTCCTTGCGTAAGTTTATTGTTATTAAAGCGAAAAATTTGTAAATTTTTATACGTTTTTAGGGAAATAGTAGCTATTGAGTTACCAGTTTTAGAAAAACAACGAAACGAATTAATAGTTAAAATAAACTCAGATAAGCAACAATTATTGCTTCTTGAGGATAAGGTGTTAAAACTCTTATATTCTGCAACAGGAAATATTTTAGACGATGAAGAATTGGTTGAGACTCTAAATGATGCAAAGGTAACTTAAAAATATGTATATTTTGATTGTTTCTATTCTTAGCATTGCCAATGAAATAGAGGAATTATGATTGTTCCAAATTCCACGACTCTACGATGTATAAATTCATGATTTTACTCTTCCATTTTTGGATTCAATTAAATTTTTTTAATAACCGCTGTTTTTTGAATTTTTTTTCCATTTAACTTTAGGAAACTTCCCTTATAATTGCTACAAGGCTCATAGACACTGAAGAAACAGAAGCAGTTATTACAGCAACTAGAGAAAAATATCGAGCCTTAGCATCACGGGGCGCAATTTTATTTTTTGTTGTAGCATCTTTAGCTGAAGTTGATCCTATGTACCAATACAGCCTAAAATACTTCACTCAGATATTTTGTATGGTTCTGAACGTGCCCCAGGAGAAAACTTCTATTGAAGAACGAATTAAATATTTAAAAGTCGAGGAACTTAAGGCCATTTATTTAAATATATCACGAGGACTCTTCGAAAAGCATAAGATAATTTTCAGCTTCACCTTAGCTATTGCTATTGAAAAACAAGTGAGTGAACTGAAAAAAGCAATGTCTAAGCTCCATAAAAAACCAGACCAAACCAAAATCACAAACCATTTGGCTGACTTGCTGATAAAATCAAGTCTGCACACGTTGTAACCTATGTAGTTGTGAAGTCTCAGGTCTTGCATTTCTTCTGAAGATGCGCTGAATTGCATGTGGCATCTCAAAATGGGTTAACTCACACAGAGGGAAAAGCTAGCGCATTATGACCAAAATGAGCGAGATAGATGACGAAATTGCAATGCGAGTGAAAGAGCTGCAGATATTTTTGGTTTGGTTAGTTGGTCTGGTTTTTTAGGGAGATTGGACATAAGGTGATACTAATGTATATTTAATTTATTATTTGAACAGGAAGGACTAATAGTTGACGAGGAGATGAACTATTTTCTTAGGGGTCCTACTGGAGAAGTGCATATGAAGCGCCAACCTGATTTAAATCTTACTTCTGGAGAATGGGAGAACTGTTTGTTTTTGGAACAAAATTTTCCCGCCTTTGAGAATTTATCTGAAGAACTGCACCATCAAATATCAATTACTTTGGAAGAACTCACAGAAGTAAGTTTTGTCGATTGGTTTTATTTTTTTTAAATAAAATAATAGTTTAAATAAAAACTCGGATATTTCGGTTTTTTATGAAAAATTATGTATTTTAAAACAAAAACATTTTAATATCGTTATAAAGGTTTAAAAAGAAAAACCGAAGAAAATTTTGTAAGTAATAAACTTAATTGTTTTTATTAATAATTTTTATATATTTAATATTTTATTATATATTATATCTTTTAATTTAAACTCTTTTACAGAAATTTGTTTTTGGGGATTCGCATAAGGAAAGCTCAATTCCTTGGAGTGAGAAACTAACAAGTTTCCAGAAGTTAATGCTCTTTAAGTCATTTAAAAAGGAACGACTTTTGCTAGCTGTGAATTTTTATGTACGATTTACTTTAGGAAAATTTTTTGCGGAATCTACGGGAAGCAGTAGTTTGGCCGCGGTGTACGATATTATATTGATTTTATAAAAGTACGATTTAAATATAAAAATTATTTAATTGCAGCTTCCAAGATACTTCGAACATCACTCCATTGGTTTTTGTTCTTTCGACAGGATCTGATCCTATGTCCGCCTTCTTAAAATTTACTGCTGATATGAAATATTTAGATAAATTCTTTTCAATTTCTCTGGGGCAAGGTCAAGGTCCGATTGCAGAAAGCATGATTGATAAAGCCTTGAAGCTGGGCAATTGGGTTTTTTTGCAAAATTGCCATTTAGCTACATCATGGATGGAGCATATGGAAAATATAGTTCGTAATATTTCTCTTGGTGTGACCAAAGCCCATACAAATTTTAGACTTTTCTTGTCGTCTATGCCAACTAAGATGTTCCCCATTAGTGTACTTCAAAATGCAGTTAAATTAACCAATGAACCCCCTAAAGGAATAAAAGCCAACTTAATTAGGGCTTTGGCGGATATGAATAAAGACTACTTTGAAAAGCACGCACTTGGAAAAAATTGGAGATCACTCGTATTTGGTCTTTGCGTTTTCCATTCAGTAATTCTAGAAAGAAGGAAATTCGGACCTCTTGGCTGGAATATTTTGTATGAATTTAGTGAGAACGATCGTGAATGTGGTTTGCGAATTTTGGATATGTTCATGGATAAAGAAATTGTAGCTGAAATCCCTTGGGATGCGCTGACATATATTAATGGAGAAATTACGTGGGGAGGAAGAGTCACTGATTATTGGGACCAGCGGTGTTTAAGAACTATTCTTAGAATGTTTTCCTCACCTCGTATACTTGATGATAGTTATACATATGGAAAAAATGAAATCTATAGGAATCCCAATCGTAAGACTCTGCAAGAATACCGGGATTACGTCTCAAGATTGCCTATTGAAGACGATCCAGATATATTTGGAATGCACAAAAACGCTAACATTGTTTTTCAAACAGCAGAAGCAGACTTTTTAATAGGAACTTTACTTTTGGGACAACCACGAGCATCGACTGGTTCTGCTCAATCTCATGACAATGAGATCGTCATAGATGCAATATCCAGGGTCTCACAGGCATTAGCTCGGAAAATATTAGTTGATAACATGTTTCCCGAATTGCAAAAGGTAAGAGTATATTTTAAAAATTTTAATAGAGGTTAGCAATAATAGTATTAGTAATAAAAAAAATGAAATAGAGAGAAACGATGTAAATTTAAAAATATAATGAAAATTAACCAAAATATTTAGACGCTATTAATCATTCCTTTGTTTTTCTTTTAAAATAAATAATATACTTTCGGAACAATCAATGTGTTAGAATAGTGAGCATTCGAGCTTGAAATATTAAATCGAAATCGTTGTGAAATGTGACTCAAAATTAATGAAGTGAATAAAAGAAATACGAGGTTCACTGCGTGATCAGAAAAGTGAAATGAACACCAACTTCGCTTCATCTCGACATCCCACAGAAAATGGTTAGGGTTAAACCCCCGTAATTCTTCAATCGGATTCAATGAACATCAAAACCAACCTTTCGAATGAAAATTGATTACACCATATTCGAATTGGGACTCTCATGCCCCCAACCGCCCAATAAATAAAACAATTCAAATTGAAATTTCAACGATTTCGCTGCCACAATTTTCCATAAAGATTTAGTGTATCTCAAAAATAACATCAACTAGCTAAGAAGGCTCAACACTAATTTTTCTCAGAACTATACGCTACCAAACATACTAAAACTATATGTATATTCTACTCAGTGAATTTATCCATTTTTTCAAATCATTTCCTTCTACTTGGTTTCCAAAAAAAACAAAAAATACACAAATTCCTTAATCTTCACTTAATCTTAATCAGATTTTTAAAAAAATTGGCAAAAGAGCGCCAAGGGGTGTATTTTAAAACTGCGCAATTTCATCATGCAAACTCGGATCCTAATTTAGTTTTTTTTTTCAAAAATTTACTACATAGTATATATTAGTCGTTACTTTTACGGTAGTCAATCTTTAGAGAAGATGTAAGCTAAAAAGAGTTACATATTCGAAATCATCTAGTTCTATCTACATACAATAGAATAAACCAGCCATGTATATGTACTTGAGAATGTGGCAATCCATTTTATATTTGAAAGCAATATTCTTTTTAATAAAACTATATATTTATTATAGTTGGACGCAAAGGGTCGTGTGCCATCTTTAACAACAGTTCTTGTCCAGGAAATCGACAGATACAACATTTTGCTGAAGGTTGTCCATGAAAGCTTGAAAAATCTTGAAAAGGCTATTAAAGGGCTGGTCGTTATGTCAGAAGTACTGGAAGGCGTTTTTCAAGCTCTACTTAATAATTTAGTCCCGGCTTTATGGAGCAAAAAGAGTTTTCTTTCTGTAAAAACTCTTCCCAATTGGGTGCCAGATTTTCAAAGACGTATAGATTTTATTCAAGTATAATTATATCATTTATTAGCTTTCAACTAAAATATATTATTCTTAGCGTTGGCAGCAACAAGGTCCTTCTCTGTCCTTTTGGCTCAGTGGATTTTATTTTCCTCAGTCTTTTCTCACAGGAATACTCCAAACTCATGCTCGAAGATTTGATCTTCCTATCGATTCGCTCAAAATAGATTTCGAAGTTTTTCCGAGAAACATTATTCAGCAAGATGTTTATGATTGTCATCAAAACAATAAAGAGGTTTTTAGTTATTTTAGTATTTTATCCCATTCATGATTTGAAAATTTATTATTTTAGACAACACCGCTTTTTGGGAACATGACTCGCCCAGATATCGGTGTATTTGTACACGGACTTTTCATTGAAGCGGCTCGTTGGGATCTTACAACCAAAAAATTACGTGATGCTGAAATTGGGGAACTATTTTCAAGACTTCCCGCGATTTGGTTTAAGCCATGCTTAAAGTTAGATACTAAAGGGAGATATGAAGTTAGTTAATTGAAAAATCAACTAAACTGAATTGTTGTGTAAATTTTCTTTCCAGGCGCCCTTATACAAAACGCAAGATAGAGCTGGTGTTCTCTCAACTACGGGACATTCAACAAATTTTGTACTTCCTATTCTTTTAGAATGTGATTATGATTCTGATTTTTGGATCTTAAGGGGAACGGCTTTATTTACTGCAGTTTCTGATAACATTTCGTAGATATTTTTATGTTTTTATTTGAATTCCTTTTAATATTTTAGATATTAAAAAATATTCTATACTTCATTTTAAGCATTACTCAATGTTTCAAAATAGAAATAGAAGGTACTATTCGAGTTATAATAGCGAATAAACAATTTATGAAAAAATCGTTGGCATTTTAAATCGATTATATTTAAATATAATGTAATATTCTTGAAATGGATACTTTGTACTTGGGAACACCATATATGCACTCAATCTTTTCCCAGATTAACGTATTTGTCTAAAAATTGAATGAACTCTGGAGTCAAATCTCAGCACAATGAACTTATTTAATTTTTAAGCAAGACTAAGGCTTAATTGAAATAGGTTTTGTGCATAGATAAGATGTTTCAATTTCGAATTTTCCGAAAGATCCGCTTTTTTTACGACAATTTAAATATTTAATAGAAAAGAATTTAATTTCGCTACGTTAAAGTAGGTGTGCCCCTTAAATACAAGCAAATGGTAATAATTGCACCAGTCGCGAACAAAATGACATACATATGTACCTAAGTCACAGACATATATAAAACATGGACCGCTCAATCTCCTGTCTCAAGCGATGGCCAATTTGACAACCTACTGCCACAGAGGGACGAGATGAGACATATAAAAATTTATATGGTGCTGTCTATTTTTATCGCATTGCATGCATGGGCCGATTCCGCAGATTTTTTGAATGCGGAATTGCTGAATGCTGACAAAAATATTTGAATTTAAATATTTCTTGAACAAAAAATTTAAAGAAAATGTACTTTAAATGCATTTAATGTAAATAAAAATTATTATTGATGTCATAAATATGCTTTTAAATTTTTGTCCTTGCCAGATTACCAATATTTTCTAACATTTGTGATTAATTAATTTTAAGTTATGAAAACATTAGATTAAATTTGTTTTTGTTCACGAAATTGAATGAACATATTAAGAGCTAGAAATAGATAACAACCATATCTATAAGCTAATAAACTCAGATAAAAAAAACTAATACCCATGTTCTGCATTCCGAGTGAAATGAAAAAAACTCGTAAAACTCTGTTTCTTTAATAAAATTCTTAAAACTGTAACACATTTATTTCAGTAAACTTTGAAGGCAGAAGCTGCCTTAATAAAGAGGAGGAGGAAAATATCCTTCACTCCTCTGCCAATGCCGCAGATATCGCAGTCTAGGCTCCTCTTTCTATGATGTGCCGGAAATGAGTTCTGTCAGGATTAGAAGCCTGGAAACCTTCATTCGGTGGTTCAAGGGTTAACTATGGAGGAACTTGCTCCATGTGGTATCACACTGGGCCTTTTTCTGGCCTAAGTGTGCCCCAACTGGGCACCCACTACTACCTAACCTAACCTAACCTACCTTTGATTTAAATTAATTTTTCCACAAAAACTTCGAACTATTTCGATTGGATTTTTTTATTGAATTATTTTAATTTTAAACGAAACAATTAATTGAAGCTAAAGGTTACTGAAATGAGTTTGTTAAATTCATAAACATCTTATTATGAAAATTCCATTCAAAGGGAGTTTTGTAAGCTCCTTTAGATTTTATTTCACTCGGAATGAGAGAACATGGGCTTTGGAATCAACTCCAGTGTTATTAAAGTAGCTCCTCTAAAAGTAATAATTAAAACAAATTGATCAATTAATATATAATCGTGCTGCCTCGCACTTAAATTTAAATTAAATTTCCTGTAACAAACAAATTCGCATTCATTTGACAATTCTCCAGAGAATTGTCAGAGAAAATCTTTAACGGAAATTCAGCCCGCTGAGAAATATTTGACATTATAGGACGTTAATTTTACGTCATTTCACGAACTGTCACTGCCACAGAGCGAAAGAGAGGGAACAAAAATCGCATCGTCCGCTTCTATGGGAAATGGTGTACGTGAGCGGTCCATTATATTATACGTCAGTGACCTAAGTGCAGTTTGTGAATTTGAATGTCTGAACGAATTCATGAATATGGCCCGTGTTTTGCTTATCCTCTAAAATTCATTTTTGTCTAATTAGATCGTTTTGTTCGCCGGCTCCACAATAAATTTAATGCAACTAATTTCAATTGAACTAAACTATACCAACTCACCAATTATTTCTAATACTCTTAATTAATATTTTTTTAATTTCTTCACTACGTTCACTTTGAAGTTCAGCTACCTGACTATGAAGCTCAGCTCCTCAGCTCCTTTCATTGCGCCTCGGTTATTTTGCATAGGCAGCTACCTACTTTTATTGCGGTGCAGTCCTTCTGCATCCCGAAGGAACCCAAGGAGATAAGACGTTGGCGCACGCGTTCAGATACGTTTTAATGCCCTTTGTCTCATTCACGAGGAAACAGATCTGGCGACGAAAACAACTGCAACGCAATATTCTAACTAAACAAACCTATGTATTTTTAGAATTCTGACCGAAACTGAACTCGATCTACCATTCAAATATTTTAATTTTTAATGGCATTTCTTCGTTTAACGTAACTCTGTATTGTTCATTCAAATTCTAATTGAAAGCGTTTAGTTAAGGATACCATACGAGAATTCATTCATATAATCCACACATCAAATTTCATTTAGTTTGACTTTGGACCCCTAATATTACCGGAATATATGGTAAGAATTATCTATTATTATTAATAACATAGTTCAACACCAAATTATTTCTCAAAGAATTTGTATATCATAGGATTTTTTTCGTAGACGAATTCGTAAATGAAAATTCTCAGCTCCCATTTTTAAGAAAAATAGAGACCATATTTCGACCATTTAAGAAAAATAATTATAAAATAATAGATTGAGCTAAAAGGTTATAATATTTTTCAAATCATAGCTGAAATCTTAAGCTATTATATAAAAATGAATTTGACTTTTTTCCACAAACTAATTAATTCATATAATAAATTGCGAGATTTGTAAAATAAGACTAAATTGAAAACCACTCCATACTAGTGCAGGAGTGAAATATTTATTGTTAACAATTTCGACCGTTGCAAAAAAAATTATATCTCGGTGGGATTCAAGTGTCTAATTGGAAAACAGCCAGTGTGTGGCGATCTTTAGAATGACAGGGGCTTCCGTATAAACCGTGAAATCCAATTCCAAACAGATGACAGAAATGACATTTCGTGAGATTTTACCAAATGCCAAAAGTTGCAGAAGGGTGTGTAGCGATTGTCGGCTTTAGAAGATAAGAAATTGTTGTGTTTTTAGGATGCGCTGCTGAGGCAATGTGGTAAATCAAATTAAATCGCCGTCTACACCAGTGGCAAGTGAATCTCATATGTGATAAAGTTTAGAACGCAAACAGGGAGTGAGTTTTCATACGTCAGCAAATTTTTTTCCTAGTTTATTTACTTCCATACTTTCAGCAAGCAAGTTAATAAAATTCATATCTTCTACGTTTTTTATTCGATAAGAATTACATAAATAACATCTATAAGTTCACTGACCTATAAAAATAAATCTGGAAGAGGTATAAACGCTCGGGACTATGGCAAAAATGTGGAGTTAATAAATGCACTCGTTTCTTTATTGATCTCTTCCTGATATAAGTAATTCGACAACTGCGTATATGTAATTATTCCAGATTGATGCATATCGCTTTAGAACAATGGTTATTTTAACAGGCTGACGAAGCTCTGGGTGCTCTGAAAACTTAGGCCCTCTGTCAAGGAATTTAATGCAGATATTTTGCCATTTGAGGCTGAATTCCTAAACATATTTTGTAGGAATTGGTGTCAAATATTTCGCCAGCTGAAAAATGTTCCGCAGCTAAACTATAATACATATTTATATATGATTTAATCCTATACTTAAAATTAAAAAATTTTTAAAGTTGTCTTTCTGTAAGTTGTATCCCATTCACAACAAAAGAAAGTATATAATAAAGCGGTGTTTTAAACTAAGGTTAATATATTGGCGTAATTGAATTAATTGTGTCAGTAATATGTAGCTAGTAATATAACAAAATTTGAATATATCCGCTATATCAATCAACTAATTTTTGCATTAATTCAAAACGCGAATGAGTACTGGTTTGCACGGAAAATATAGTGTAGTTTAGTATTTACTAGAGATTTTTGTTTTACAGAAGTTATAGAACTACTTTATCTAATATTTCTAGCGGGCCTATTCTGATTTAGTAACTGCTCACGTCTTATTGCCCAATTATTCTTTTTACTACCCAATTCAATTTTCACGCATTCAAGTATTTATTGGATTACTCATTTCGAGATATTTTACTACTATATGTTTGTTTAAGTAGAAGTCTCATCTAAAAATCGTTAAGATCGTAAGTATATTTTCTTTAACCATCAGCGGTCAGAGACCTGCATGCCCACAACTTTTGCTTTCGTTTTAGAACAAGCACCGGAGTATTTCGTTTGGAAAGTTACTTTCTATATGGTACTTAATTTATACACATTGAGACAACTAATACCAAGAGAATACTTTTAACTCCTCTAAAGTGCATATATGTAATTGTATTGAAGCTTCATCTTTTCTAATATTAGATAAAACCACAAAGTTTACGCAATATTTCGATAGGGATTCAAAACACTAAAGTTATTACAAGTTGTACAACTAGATTCAGATACTGATGTTTTAAATCATAATTTTGTTTTGTAAGGTCGCAAAAGATACACAAAGAGACGCAAAAAATTGTTTAATGCTTCCAAACCTATTTGCACAGGATGATTACGTTGTTAAAATAGTTTAAATGTAAAATATAAACTCTCTTATATCTTATATAATTCCTGCTCATACCTTCAAATTATCAAAATATATTAGTATTTTTTGTGCAAATTCAACGGTGTATAAAATCAAAAAATTAACTACAGTAGTTTTAATTGCTTTTCTGGATCTAAAGAAACGAGTCGTATAAGTAGTTAGTAGTCCTGGATGTTATACACAATGTTCATATACGAATTTGATATGATTCTGCTATCTTAAATTCTTATATGAATCTTATATTCAAGATTTCAAGTCGTAACAAGTTACATGACCCACTCTCATTTAATTTAAATTATTTGATCACAGTTTTGTTTAAAACTTTGTACAAATAGAAAACTTGTTATATTTTGAAACTTATATATTTTGTAAATCTTTTTATTTTTAGGATATCAAGAATGAGATTTAATAAACAGGAATTGATGACAGTAGCTAGTTTTCCCAGTAATAAATTTGAGAAAGAAGGCATTCTTCACATTACCGAAAAGCAAGACGGGTTTTTTAGACGAACTGAAGGTAAGATTACAATATATTTATTTTTAGAAATACTTATATATTTTAGGAATTTAATTGTTGCTGCTATGACATACATATGTAATTGTCTTCACAAACAAAGTATGTATTCACTTTACAGGGGTTCATCTCTAATGAAAGTAACTAAAGAATGATTGATTTAACAATAAGATCAATTATTTTTAAGACAGTGTGACTCATTTTGGACTTTTCATTTTATTGTTCACTAGTTTTAATGGGGTTTTAACAATGTACCAGCGCTTTCTAAATTTAGAAGAATTGAGGAGGAGTTCTAATAGTTTAATTTCTTACCACATGCATACGTACTTTAAACAACGGTAGACTATTCTAAAATGGGAAAACCTGTATGGAATTATTAAAAATATTATTAGAAATCATTAACTTCTTTTAAATAAAATAAACAAGCAATGTGGTCAAAAACCTAAAGAGTTTTTCCGGTATGAACAAATTATGATCCAACTTCATTTTAATAGGACTGAAATTGATACTGATACGGATAACACCGATACAAATAATATCTTCGAAAACTTACATAAAATGGGCGCTAGTGTGTCTCATAAAATTAATAAAAATAGCACTTAAAAAACTTTTCAAACGATATTCGGATAAAATATAAATTATATGTATGTATTCAAAATTATAAATAAATATATACATATATTCAAGTGTGTGTTTCGTAAATGCATCTACATATCAACAAAATTTCATTTCGTTAATTTGTAAGCTTTAGAGACAACTCTTAAATAAATCATTTTAATTCATCTCCTTGCCAACTATTTGAGATACAACTATAAGACCTTTTCAACAGTTTTATTATAACAACGTACTCTGCTCAATGTAGGGCAAATTCTCTTATAAGTCTTAAGAATTTGACGACGTTAATGTAATGGCATTAATTATGCAAAAAATATATTTATTTATGCCAGAATATACTTTTTCTGCAGGTGGTTCTACAGATGAACAAAGATTTAAAATTGAGAAGCTTAGAAGGAGGAAGACCATAAATTGTATAGGGGGCACATCGAAAGGTTGTACACATAAGAAGTACATTTGCTTTATTTAAAAGTAGAATTAACATGCTTTAAAAAAATACTAACAATAAAAATGTCACTTCTTATATTCACCGCAATATCTGGTAGTTATTGGGATAATATTTTTTAATCACGCGAGCACTTGGAGTGGATTTAATGCTTTTAACTAATTAAAGAGAGATATCCTAATGCACGGATTAATTCTTTTTTTAGTGAATTTTGCCCGCTGGTGTAGACTTCGTGGTAACTTACTGTTTTACTTAAAAGATGTGGATCAATTCTCTGCACCTTCCGGTGTAATTGTTTTAGAAAATTGTCGCCCTGTTATAAGAAATAACAAGCCGGACATCGATGGATACTCATTCTTTTTAGGTGAGATCCTGCTGATAAAATTAAAATGCTTATAATTAAGAATTAAGGGAGTTAATACAATTAATTTACTGAGTTGGAATGCGCAGGGTATGGAATAAGGAAATGAATTCCGTTTAATTATTTTTAATATTTTTTGTACTATTTTGTTCTAATTTTTAACCTATTTTTCTCTAAAACGTTAAATTCAAAGTAGTGAGAATAGTTCAGATTTCACTAAGAAGTATATTATATTTATGTAATATCTTAAATGAAATTGATAAGGTGTAATGTTATATCAATGTTTTATAAACAAAGCAAACAAGGTGCATGCTTGCTATTGACAAATTTCTATAGAATTAATTTATGACTTTATCAGTATTTTGCATTAGAAAGTTTTGATGTTTATTTAGTAATCATTTGAAGAATATAAAATATGTTTATCTACAATTGAATTGAATTGAAAATTCAAATTCCAACGCAGCTTTATTAAATTTTTCATCTTATGTAGTGTACTATTATTATTAGAAGTTATATAATATATTTGTAGAATTCGGTGACGGGTTGAGTCAACGTATAGCAGCAAACTCTGAAACTGAACGAACTGAATGGTTTGAAGCGATACAAATGGCGAGTTTCTTTCAACTGAACAAACAACTGGCGGCTGTACAGATTCAAATTGAGAAAAAGTTGGGGACTGCGAAGCCGCAATCTGTTACAGATGTGAGCAACCAGACTGTGACTGATGAAATAGGTGATCTAATACAATTCTGATTATTTTTTAAAATAGAAAAATAGATTTAAATTTTGTGTGATTACTAATATAATTGTAGATTTGTTTGCTTAAAAAACATTATGAATATAATTGTTGTAAGAAAATACTCGCATTATTCTTACACATTGCGCATAAGGAATATGTTTATTTGTTACTAATTTAGTTTGTTCAATGTGTGGGAATATTCCTCAAATTTAGTTGTTAATCTAGCTAATAAATAAGGAATCTGATGGCAAATTGCTGTGGTTTGAATTTAAATCACATATTTTGATACTTAAGTTTAAAAATATGAACAAATTTTGTTCTCTAGATATAAAAGAATTTCCAATTTGTGAGTCAGCAATATCCTGTGATAATTTGTTGTGTGACGGTCATGGTCGTCCTCCTAATCCTTTCGTCGTTGTGCAAATTCAGAGACAGGGCTGGAGTTCTTATGGTAGAACAGAAGTAATTGAACGCTGCTCTAATCCACAATTTTTATGTACAATATGCTTTTGGTCAAGTCACGGTTTAAGCCCATCTTCAATAATCCGCTTTAATGTATACGATGTAAGGGAGAAAATATCTCGAACGGCGGTTCCAATTGGATATGCGGAAATTACTTTGGGAGTTATTCAGGTAATGTGATTTTGTTTTATCTCGTTAACATTTTACTTTTACTTATTGAATTAGGACACAACTAGACTTCGCATACCTTTACGTTCAGTACACAGCAATCCAGGATTTATCACAATTGCTTCATGGGCACCCGAACATGATAAAAGATCACCTCGATCACCTGCCAAAGTAACAGTTGAGCAGCAACACTTAGGTGCTTTTTCCAATTAATTTGATTTCAAAAAAGATCTATAGATTCTCAATTCATATTTAGGACATCGGAGGTCACAATCATTACCACCAAAATTTGGAATAAAATTGTTCGTTCCTTTCCAAGGCAATCTTCCATTGATATTTGCTAATCCTTCAGTATGTTAGAACGACACATATTTAAAAAGAAAGTTATTTTTATAACTCAATTAAATTTTTAGATGCATACGTATCGATTACATTCCGGTCTAGGAGGTGATATAAGCGTACAGGAGATTATGATGGAAAGTCGATTATGCTACCTAATTCCTCAGCAGCTATTGTAGTTTGAAGATATCCAATAATGTGTTTCATTCTAAAGCAAATTTTTCCAACAGATCTATCTGGATTTTAAGAGAAAAAGAACTTCTTCAAGAGATTTCTGGAATGGGTGAATTAGGGGGAGAGTGGCGAAACAAACAAATGGATTTGCTTGATAAACATTTGAAGCTGCTAAAGGACTATTCACAGGCTAAACAGAATCTCCAACAATATAATAGCGTTATAGGTACGAATAGTAAAAATGAATTAAAATTTAAAATATTCTATCCTATTAAAAAAATATCTTTACGTTTATTACTAAGGGTTAGTTTTTGCTAACGAACATAACTATTAAAAAGTAATAAAAGTAATAATTATTTATGTATTTAGTGTTTATTTCAAAATGTTCGGTGGTGGCGATTTTGTATTAATGTTTTTCGTTAGAATAAAGCTTTGAATAATGTATAATTATATCTTCTTTATTTTAAGGTAATTATTTTAAAAAGTCATCAAATAAAACCGATGAATCTCTCGAATTTGTTCCAACGAACTTACACTTGCAACGTATGTGGGCGCACAATGACACGTTAAAACGTTCGGGTGTTATAGATATAATAACCGTAGGCGCTTTTACGCGTCATTTTGGAAAAAGCAAAACAGGTGGACTAATCAAGTAAATTAATAATTAACTTCGTTTTTATTAAATTAATTAATTATTAAAATTTTGTAAGATTATTGCAGCAAGCCAAACATTCACCATCAAAAGTTGAAGCTGATGGTTGCAAAGTTCAAGCAGCTAATGATGCTGTTCAGGCTATTAAACAGCTTCGTAGGGAGATAGTGGAAATTATGTCGCAACTCTTATGTTTAGCGAAATCTAAAAATCCAATGGGAATGCTTCCTTTATGCAACGAAATGGTTAATAAGACAAGAACTCTGCTAAACTTATGGGAACCAAATTTAGTGGAAGAAACGTTTGAATTTATTGAGCAGCATCGTATTCTCGATGAACCTGATAATTCTCTAATGGTATTATTTTTATTTGTTTAATAACTTATACATGATTTTAAATCATCATTTATTTTTAGCCCTTGTCTCCTTTTAAGAAAATAACTCAGCAACTTGGGGCATTAGATTTAAAATCTCCCGAGCTTGAAGATTTTGCAACTCCTTTAAGAGCTCCACCAGATTTATGGCCAAAAATAAAACCATCTACTAATATTACGCCAACGAAAAGCTTTAGTTTACCCAAAAAATCTCCTTCTTCAACGGACATAAATACAATATCAACGATTCAAAATAATGTACATATGTATAACAGCGAAGTTTTAAATAGAGAGTGTGATGTGAGGGGATGTTCTACCATGGTAACGCCAACCGAAATAACCACAATATGTGATGAAGAAGAGCATGGAAAATGCGACGATGATGGCCTTCGATTCAATGAAACTCATTTTGATGTTAATGGGGAGATATCTTCTAATAGTAATAGTTTAGTAGCTATAGAAGGGAATTTTCCTTTAGAATCTTCATTTGATAGTGGAAATTATTCCAGAAGAATGTCAAGAAGTAAATGCGAGGAAGAAAATATGAACGACGAAAGCTGTATCAATGAATTAACTAATAGCAAGCGAGAAATTTTAAACAATGTTTATGATTTGGATGAGACAGGTTTAGCTCCGATTAATTGTTCAATAATTCTTGGGCACAATGGTGCCTTTTTGGATACGAAAGCAATGAGCTCTAGTCCTTCTGCAAATTATTATAGGCCTACAGAGGAACCGGAACCCCTAGATCTAACCCAACTCAACATAGAAGCTAGTGTTATGTGTCTTGTAAGCAAAGTAAAGTTTTTATGTGGCCGGTGTGGAAGTCCAGCAGTACGACTAAGACAGCCAAAAACTTCAACAAAACGAGGCTTCAGTAATGCACCCTCAGACGTTGTTACTAATCAACCTATTAAATCTAGCCATTCCTCACTAGAGCAGTCAGAACGAAATTATAACTTACAACCAAATATATTTACTTCAACTGAAAGTGTTATTCCTTTAAAGAACAACGAAATGCCGACACTATCTACGCCTAAAAGCTCTAATATAAATGGAAAAGATTTAAATTTAGCTCTTACTCAAGCGGTTGGAGAGGTTACAAGAAGGGTGAAAAAAGGCAATAAATTCACTGATGGTAATTCGATTTAGTTACTTTTTCATTTAAAATTAATATTTTATTCTATAGGTTTGGATTTGTCGCTAACCACGGATTGGGCATCAGAGCTCCGTCCCTCTATGCGTAAACTTAGACAAGCTATGGATGGACTTCTGAAAACGGCAAGATTAATGCACTCTGTTCAGCGTTTACAGCAAGACATGAGAGAAATTAGTACAAATCTTGCTGTTATGTATAGAAGAGATGTGTGTTTTTCGCAAGCGGTAACACGATCAAATTATTTAATAAGATTTGAAGTTATAAATGAAGATTTTTAGCTTACAGCACTTATAAGCGGATTAATGGCTAAATTATGGGGAACAGTAATTACTGAGAATTATTTATTAATTCTTACTAATTTGGGACCTCTGGCCTATTTTGAAGGTTTACTTTCACTCTATGGAAATGAAATTGACATGTGGGGTGATATGTGCGTTGCTGTGGAGGATTTATCGGCTGTGAATTTTACTCTCATTCGAAGCAATATTCAAAGGTAATAAGTTAATTTTTATTTTTTTTTATTTAGCTACTTTAACACATTAATGTATTTTAGAGAATCACAGACAGTACCTGTTCCAAGAGTAGTGGGATCACGGCATTCACTTAATGTATTAATTCCAGTACCTGAAAACGTGTACTGTTTAATGCCAAACAAGGAAACTATTTCTTTTAAAATTACCCCAGTCTTTTTTAATATTGGAATAAATGAAAGAGCGACTATTTCAGAGACTCTTGGGTACGCTAGAGAGCAACATCGATCAAATTGGGACAATTTTGATCGTTTAAAACAGTATTATATTCGATTTAAAAAATTAAGTTTTGGGAATCAACATTCTTCTTGTAAGAGTGAACAAGCCATATGTACTCAAACAATTTCGGATTATTTAAATGCTTTAGAAGAGCAGCTAAGAACGAACATTTCAAAAAATGTAAGAATTTTACATTTGGCTGAAGACATTTGCCGATCAATGCAAGGACTGAGATTCACATCATGCAAAAGTGCCAAAGATCGAACTGGAATGGCAGTTACGTTAGAACAATGCCGCATATTACAACAGGAATTTCATCTTCCGACTAATAATGTTCAGAATGTACTAAATACACTTCGCAGGTTTGTTCATTATTATTGTTTTTTTACATATTTTTTATAAGTTCATGTGCCTAAGTTGTTCCAACTGGTAGTATTTTAAAATTTTTGTAAACTACAAATAGTCTTTAATTTTTAAGTTGCTTTTTGAAGATAAAAACGATTCCTGAAAATCGAAATTATAATATGTCAATGAATTTGATGTTTTTAATTTCAGCGAAGGGACACGAATCGACAACGTTGTGAAAAATATTGGTAAAAGAAAATTCGCATTCAATTTACCACAAGTTCTATCACTCCCCTCAGTTTATCGTCCACCTGCAGGGTCATATGGCAAGGCACAAACATAGACGAGAACAGACTTTGTTTATATCTATTATTATTGTGGTGGTGTTATTTTGTACATATGTACAAATTATTTTATAATTAATAACCCTAGAATTAACTGTATAATAATCAAATTTACATAAATTTATTAAAATTGATACAGCAAATTTTAACCTTTTTAGAAATACTAACTAGACGTTACTTAAATTTTTGCGAAAAAATAAAATTTTATGCCAAATTAACCATGTATGCTTGTTTTCTTTTCTTTTAAAATTATAATAATAATAATCAATAAAGAATGAAAAGATAAATAAATTTGCTGGAATATTGGTAAGTACTTTTAAACCAGCAGAACGACTTTTTCTTAATTCTGACTTAAGGAAGAAATGTGTTTCTTCCTTTCGTTTTGAATAAAAAAAAATCAACATTTTATGACGTGGTTCGGGTTAAAACTCATATAAAGTTCTCCTTATGTAGGTCATGTTCCGAAATATTATTCCGCGGTTAAAATACAATTTTTGAATTTAAACATGTTCAGCCTCTCTCATTTTCTTTACACAAACTATTTCCAAAGCCAGGATCCGGAAGATTGCCTCTATCTGAACCTTTCATTCTGAAAACCATATTCAAATATTAAAGAAAGGAGAGTTTCGTGGTGTCAAAATAGCATACGTTAGCAATAATTGGATTTCAAAAGAACGTAGCAGGTATCTGAATTCCGTCAATTCTCTGGGTCGATTCGTAATTTACAGTTTTTTTTTATTAATGTGCATTCTCGAATCCCACGGAAATCAAATCCGTTCGAATCGTAGGAGATTCACACGTAAGCTGGCACTTTTCAGAGAATTCGATTCTTAAAAATCTTCTGTTTCTGATTAGATATTTCCTACATTCCGATCGGATTTGATTCCCGTCGGATTCGAGAATAAGGCCCAAGTACAGGGTTTACAAAAGAACCATTTTGCGTTTTCGAACGAACTTGAATTCCGTCAGAATCAAGAATTAGCTCCACATTATTTTAAAATGACATTGTTATAAATTTTTTTGTCTTGCAAAAGATAATTTAGTTTTTCTTCCATCCTAAAGATTTGAAATATTAACTGACGCAAAATTATAAACAAAGTGAATTAAAAAAGAAAATCCTTATAGCGCCAAGAGAACAAAAATAATAATTGTAATTTAGCTATGAAGAAATTAGTTATTACTGTCTCTTTTGTAGGTACTATAATCAAAATTTTAAAAGATAAGGAATTCGTATTTTTCTGCGATCATTGTAATCTCGTTACGTTCACCAGTCTGATTTGCTTAAATATCAAATTTGTCAGATTAAATTTTAAACTGAAAAATTTAGTCAAACAGTTCTTTTTATGACAAGTCTGAAAAAATGGAAGTTTATTTATAATATAAACAATATTGTTTAACTCGTTAGTAAGTTCTTGAACTAAATTGTAGTAGTAGGGTATATAAGTAGTTTTTGTCATCTATGTGATGATAGCCGGCAACTTTTTTGAAAATCACAAAAAATCAAATAACTTCTTACCTGTTAATCTTTGTGAAATTGTAAAATTAAGGGCAGTAGTCTTCAAAATTTTCCCAAAATTGGGTTAAATGTGGATTAAGCGTTTAACCTGTTAAATTGTTAAGCTTGTAAAAAGTATATACATATGTATGTTTGTAAACAATATGAAGTCGCTATTACAAAAACATATTCAACAAATTTTATTAAAAAAGAGATAACTAGGAACAACAATTAAGCAACAAATAGCAAAATAACAGAGGTCAGTGTGTAGGAGGCAAATAGCCTTGATTAACTGAGGTCGATGATACTCCCGTCGATCCGATCGCGGATGTGATTGGAATATATCCCTCATCTGATACTTGCGTAGAACCACCCAGAGCGTCGTATTGAGCTAAAATCGATCGGATTAATATAATTTGAAAATTCGCATAAAACCGGTGAATTTACCTTGAATCTGTTGTTGAGCGTGCTCAGCTTCTTCAGGTGTTTTGTATTTAATGAAGAATACTTCTGGTTTGCTTGGTTGCGTTGGTGCCGGAGTTGCAATATCACTTGGATCGATTTCATGCTCCTTCTGAGCCAAAACATAAATAACAGTCTTTTCTTCTTGTGGTGCATATTCTGCCGATAGACGAGTGGCGCCGGCTGCTGGAGTTTTGACAAATACTACCCTATAATTTTTCTGGCCACGTCCAAGAACGAAATGTTTTGTTTTAACTTCATTATCCTCTGGAGCTGAATGTACATAAAAATGTTTGCTGATAATTGGTTCGTTATCAACTGTTCCAAAAACTGGTACAGAGCCTCCTTGTGTGTTGTATTTGTATCCAATTCCAACATCTGGGCGCGCTTGAGCAACGGCTACCACAACAAGAACCTGCCATATTTAAACGGATTTTCGATTTTGATTTATAAACGAATTCACTTAATTTTTGTATAATAAAATATCTCACCAAAAGTGCACGCATTTTACTGTTGTTTGATTGACCTAACGGAGTGGACTGCAGTGCAAAGGAGAATGTCCGCTTTTATATAAATATTAGAGTTAACGTAAAATTTACACTGAGCCAAGATTTGGTCTGACCTTGACATCAGTTCATTTCAAAACAGTAGTTGGCGTCACATGCGAGAGTCACACGAACTATGCGCCAGGTAGGTAGCAACATTTATTTTGATAAAAGTTTCATAATTTCGAATAGCTCTTAAATGAATGCATGAGGAGGCATTACAGATCAGTAAACAATGTGAGCATGCATATCAAACAGAAATGGCGGCACATTAAAGAGAGCTTTGCATTTCATTTTCATATTTAAAGATTTTTTTGCACGGTACTAAATGCAATCGATAAAGTCGTCTTTAGATATTGCTTTAATAGTAAAGGTAAATTTCCACTAGTGGGTGGCAATAGATCTCATGATAAAGTAAAAGGTTACATTTATTTGCATATTTTGTGTCGATCTCGGATGTTTCTTTTTCTTTACTAAAAAGTTTCCTCAACAGAGGTGATTCACGAAAATGTAATACATCTTCTTTTTCGCTAAGAGACAAATTAGCTAATGGTTGAGGTACGGAATTCGATAGATCTGAAATTTGGTCCAATTCTTAAAGATAAAATTTAAAAAAAATATGTATTTTAATAAAAAAATTCTACCTAATATTGAAGATCATTATGAAAAAATGGTACATATTAACATAGCAAATTTTAATTAATAGCATGAATTCATTTTTTTAAGCAATATTCAAAATTGATGAGGTTGCCTTGCTTTTTATGGTCATTAAAATGTTTAATTTTTTTAAAGAAAACGTGACAAGTTTCGGGAACTTTTGCTGCAATCTCAATTAAAGGTATACATTTCGCGAGCTCTTTTTTTTAAAAAGTATAAAAAATATATTATTATTTTAAGTCTATTTCGAAGATTAAAACAAATCGATTTATGAGCAACTAAATATATCTGAACTGTAGTACAATATATTAAATGAAAGTAAAAGTGAAAAAAATGTAGTTTGTGAGGTAGGAATAAGTAAAAATTCGGTAATAGTTATAGTTCAGATCTCAAGATTTGATTTCGGGCGCTCTGAGACCTTTTTATGTAAGCGAGCATTATTAGGATTAACTTTAAATTTACGAGAGCATTACTAGGATTAACTTAAAATTTTTAAAAAATGGGGATCAGGATTTTTTAAAGGGTATGCTTAAAAAAATATATCTTTTTTTAATTATAAATTTTTGTTTTATTTGCCTTCTATTTTTTGATCAAAATTTAATATCATTCTTGTTTTTTAGTTTTTTTTTTAATACTCAGAATATGTAGTAGTTTCTAAGTATGATAAATAAAATTATTTAATTGCTCCGTTTCGAATATCAAACATCGGTTGGTTCTAATTATATAAACTATTATATTTTTCTATGATATTATTGAAACTAAAATATACAAAGGGAGATCAATCAGAAAAAAAAACAAGTATTATATAAGATTTAGAAGATTAAAGAGTTATTATGTATAATTTTAATTTCAAAATACTACAAACATAACCAAGTTACCCGGCTGTGGTATTTAGTGAATGCAGTTAATCGATTCATAGTTGGTTAACTCACTAGCAGTAGTGCTTCGAAATTTGGAAAAGCTTCCTTGGTAACAAAAAGTTTTCGACATTTTTGCTTATAAAGATGACTTCCGATAGTTTACTGCTTTATAACAACGTTAATTAAGGCATTCAAACATGAATCAGATTTTTTTTACCTTATAGCTTTTCTTATGTAATTCTCTCAAAAATGGCCTAAATGATTCGCTCTACGTTAATCACATTTTTTCGATGTATTTGTAGATGTGTGTTTCTTTCATCTTCGTAGTTGAATACAAAGAATTAATGCAAATGAAGGTCTTTAAATATTTTAATTATCTACATTACTTAAAATTAATTATGCATCAAAGGAAAATTTGGGTGAAGTTAATTCTTTTCTATACTAAAATTTACATCTAAAACCTGCAAATGATACGATGAGTTTGTATGATACTAATGAAAATGTTGTACATTTACATTTTAATCACCGCGAACGTTTTGTAAAAGAAAACAAAATTTATAGGTCGCGACTAATGTGGAGGTATCACATGTATAAAGGCTATTAATAAATTTAATTTAATCATCTTTTTGTCATTAAAAAGGATCACTATAGAGTAGGATTTAAGTTCTGTTAATTGAATTATTAGCTTTTGATACATTGGCGTGCAGTGGAGTCGTTAAGTTTAAAAAGAAAAGAAAAGTTAGAGTTATGGAACATTCAATTAATTGAACTCACAAGAACTCACAATAGCCTTTTTGTCCTCAAATTCGTTTAAGACGAAAACGAATTCAATTTATACAGTTGATACTGCCGGTGAAGTTTTATAAATTGAAAAAGAGATATTTAGAATGATTAAATAAACGGAATGTATCTACATAAATATGTTTGCGCATATATCGAACAATGATTTAGTATTTGATGATTTGAAATGAAAAAGTTCGTATCGATTTCAATCTATCACAAACAGAAGAAGAAGAGCTTAGATATATGGATGTAGAAAAATGTATAATACATACATAATACAATTATATAATTTTGTAATAACATGATTTTTTGACGAAATGAAACCTAAAATCTAAATAACATTAGAAATATGTGCTCGTTGAAACTTACAAAATAAACCGATTTTACAAAATGTTCATTTACTTACATATGCAATAACAAATTATAACTCAGTTAAAGCATTTAGGTATTTAATTTTTAAGAGGGTTGCTAAACGACCAATTTCAGACTTCCAGTATGAATATACAAAATCCACCCTAAACCAGCTTCCAAAGTGCATATGTGTGCGAAACTAGTGAAATAATCTGCTGCACCTCAAACCAGGTCACGCTAATTCAGGCAAACACAGTGTAAGAACTGATTTGAATTGCAATTTTAAGCAAATATAAATATTTATAAACACAGATAAATAACGGAGAAATATGAAATATTATTGCCTTGATGTTTCACTTTAAACAAAAGATGTGACCGCCATTGTAGTTTTCTTATAAGCAATGCTGCGCTCGTTTAATCCATATTTTAAGGGCATTCAAATTAGTTTGTCGGAAATAATAGTTTTCACACCACTGAATTATATTGAAATATAACTACGTTCCGAGAGTACCTCATATTAACACTAATTTTATTATACGCCGACTAAATTCTCCAAATATCAGGCAATTACATTCACAACGTAACTTGGAATTAGCATAAATATCGTCAAAAAACCTGAGATTTCAGTTGAATTCGGAAATTTATATTAATCATTCGGGTTTACCGACAAAAGTAGTTTACCAGAGTCGACGTTTTTAGTGGTCCTGGAAATTACCTTTAAATATTTTTATTTAAATCAATTCCTGATTTAAGATGGTTTAATATTCTTCAAAATCTTGCATGCATTACAACTTTTTGTCATCTTTTATTCATAATGCATGCATGCAAGATGCATTTTAAACAAGGAGCTTTTAAAGTGGGTCACTTGACAGTACATAATAGCTTTTTTATTTCCTTGAATAAGTATTTTGAATCGCTTTCTACATAATTTAAAAATATTGTTGCATATATGGCCTTATCTAATATTTCAAAAATGGGTACAATTGTGTATTAAAATTTTTATTTATAAAATTGCATTTTTCGCAAAAAAACCAAGAAAACGTTGATTGCCTCATGGTATATAAATATTAGTTGCGTTTTTTTCACAATCGGATCTGGATCAGATTTAGCAGGAAATTTTGCATGAAATTGAAATTTATGAGTATGTATATTAAAAAATTTTAATTTCGTGAAAATAAAATTGAAATGCTTTGATTTATATGATTTTATTTGTGTCAAAAAGTTAATCCACAATTTTTTGGTTTGGATGAATAAAAGTCATGGCAATTAGATGGCTTTTCGAAAATTTTAAAATTTTTATATACATATGTATGTAGGTACAGTTTACAGAATTCAATTTAAAGAAACATTTCCGGATTACGATTCGGATCCGATTTCGGAAAAAAAAACGCAGCCGTTATAGGGTATGGTATGATTAATCCATTCGTTTTAAAAATAATTGGTGACTGGTTTTACATTGAGACAACAGAAAATGATAGTCTCTCATTAAATTCATATTAATTTATATAGAAGAAAATCTAAAAGGTTCAAGCAAATTTTTCCAGTTTTAAATTTACTGTAAAAAATTTTAAAATTTTCAAAATCGTAGTCAATTTTAGTCAAGTTTGTGACATTTGAACCTACTACATAGAGGCCAAAAACGGCTGTTTTTTAAAGTTTTGCGGTGTGATTTATTTAAAAGGCATTTTTAAAAATATGTTAATGAACATTGTATAAAGTTTCCTTTAAATGTTATTATAATAACTAATTCTTTCACAAAATAAAAGGGTCATCAAAATTACTAAATATTAGAAATCACTAGGCAAAATCGAGTCGGCGACTAATAGCATCGAGTTAAAATTAATAGAGACTTTTATCGATTAGGTTTTGTTTTGGTTTTTTTTTGCTTCATCTAAGATTCGCAAAATTTGTATATTACGGAATTTATGATGTAATTTCCTCAATTTTCGGATTTATATTTTTGAGAGTCGTCTTTCAAAGCATTTTTTTGTTTTTCTTTTATACAAAAGGTGAGCAATAATCGAGCCCACCGAATTGGCGTATGCTTAAACCAAGTCATATGTCAGTCAAGAAAATAGAATACATTAATCTATCTGCAGGAAAAATAAATGCAGTTAAAAAAATAATCAAAAGAAAACTGACAACAAAACATTTCTTGCGAGGTTGATGGACTTTTCTTCTATTGGTGTATTATACTAAAATTTTGACTCATTGGGGACACTTTCAGTAACACCTTACCTAACACCAACCAAATATTTTAATCTTTATTTAAAGTAAAGCAGCAGAGAGGTCATGTCTTACATTGAATTTAGAAAAAAAACTATCACATATAAATTTGAGGATTGCTATAATAGTACAAATGCTTTTAAAAAAAATTTGTGTATAAATAAAGAGAATGGAAGCCTACCAATCTAAAAACAAAACTAAGTGTTATTGTGTAGAACTATTCAACACTATATTCAAAAAATCGATCACATTTGGAATAAATTAATATGCAAATATATAATTAACACAACTAACGAGTCACGGACATACAGACATACCTGAAGTGGAAATCGTTTTTATAATATTAAAATTTATCTTTCCTGGATATAGTGATATGATGATGATTCAAAATTGTTTAAACAAAATATTATAGTATGTATGTATATAAATAATTGAAAAGGAACACTTTTCGCAAAGCGTACCTCGTTATTCTATTTTTTTTTATTTTTTTAAATATTATGCATCTATTTATTCTTAAAACTTCAGGTTTTGCTTGTCAAAAAGAAACGATATAATTGGTTAAATAAATTTCAATTTTTAATTTTAAAATTTAAATATTTATAGTTTGAACTGGTAATAAATAAAAAATCCCAAGAATGTCACAACATTTCTTTAGCTTCTTCTTTCGAAACAAAAATTGTTAAGACTCATTGTAAGTTGCTTAATGGGGCTAAAAGTTATTTAATTTCTTTGCTGAGGTAACTGAACTGAATCGTTGGAAAATATATTCAATGCAAAATTTTCGTCGCTTATTTATAAGATGAAAGAGTAAATTTCATGGCCTATGAAATGGTCTTAATTGAAATATATTATGAGAAATTTTGCATTGATTTCCTTATTTACTGAAGACAAAGAAGCCGTCGGAAGATTTGTTTACTTTGAAAAGCAAATTAAATATTCAAAATAGTGCCTAAAGGCAAAGCCTCCATTTCAAGTCCGTACTTGACATGGTTTAAGTAGTGAATTGTAAGAGTATTGTATTTTTTCTTTCTTATGGCTTTGTTTTTATTATGAATAATAACGAATAAATATAGAAAATATAATAATAACAAGAAAAAGTACATTTAATTAACTATAACTTCCGCGGCGGAAGATAGTTATTTTGGTTTGGTGGCAAATATCCATTTCCAGATAATTGTGGAGTTGTATCAAAAGTACCAATCACAGAATTTACTGGGGCAGTGCCTTCGTCAGAAAATTGACTTGATCCTCCCAGATAATCGTATTGAGCTGTTAAAATAATTTATTTAAATTAAACTAATTTAATTAATAAGTTAAAATAAATTTCTCACCTTGAATATCTCGTTGAGCTTGCTCTGCTTCTTCAGGTGTTCTATATTTAATAAATACAACTTCTGGTTTGCTTGGTTGAGTTGGAGCCGGAGTTGCAATATCACTTGGATCAATTTCGTGCTCCTTTTGTGCCAACACGTAAATCACTGTTTTTTCTTCTTGTGGCGCATATTCAGCAGCAAAACGAATAGCATTTCTTGTTGGAGTTTTTACAAAAACTACGCGATAATTTTTTTGCGATTTACCCAAAGTGAAATGTTTGTCAGTTTCCTCATCTTCATCTTCCGGTGCTGAATGAAGATAGTATTGCTTGTTGATTTGGGCTATTTGGGCAGAAACTGGCACTTGCTGAGAAGATTCCGCGTAGTCATTTGAATTTTCGTAAGGATTACTATTATAATCGTATCCTGAAGAACCCTCAGGACGAGCCAGTACAATACTGAACAATGATAAGATCTACAACAGAAAGTTTATTAAAAACTTCACAGAATTTTAATTAAATTTGTTCAAACTTACTAAAATAATTTTCATTTTCCTGTTTGTGGTGAAACTCTGATAGGAACTGCGTCTGGTTGTCACGATTAATTCTTTATATACGTACTTTAATTCATTTGAGTCCCTTGTGCATAATTCAACCTTGACCCTCCATACCATACCATAAAAGAATTATCACAGCTTACATAGCTACCACGTTGAAGACGAAGGAAACTTGCCGAAAAACTAAACTTATCATCGACTTAAGATTACATAATATCCGCTAATTTACATAAATTCGTATGAGGAATGCACTCCTACTATAATTGACAACGAAGAAAGTGAATTGATCTTGATCTTGACACTCAAATCGATACTGCTTGGTGGTTTCTCCTTCATCAAATTTTCACAAAAGTTATATATGTAGTTTGATCAAGATGTGGGCATACAAATTATGAAGGCTGTCGCAATCAATAAAACCACGCTTTTACTGATTTTTAAAAGGCGGATGCTTTGATTACGAGACATTTGTTACAAGCGGAAAAACAAATAAATATAAAGATGTGATAACAATTATATTTATTAATGCACATTTATTCGATTGTTCCATTATAATTAAAGCAAATAAAAAGCAATCATTATGAAAGTGATCTTTGGAGTTGGTCATCTTAAATTAATACAATAATTGGAGTTTCTAAAATTTAGAACAAATTACGGTGAAATTTTATAATGTCGACAAGTTGTAAAAAGCAAAAAGTGTTGACAAGTCGTAAAAAGTAATTAAACTGTTTATCATTTTTTAACCAATCAAAAAAAGCGAATAAGAACATAGAAATACTCTTAATTACTTTACCCAGGTTAGAAAAATCTTAATTGAAAAAAGTTTTAAAAAAACCGGCTAAGTGCTAGTCGGACTCGCGCACCGAGGGTTCTGTAAAACATTATTGCTTTTTGTGATGTAACTACAAATTTACGACTTTTTGATTTTTCCCTTTACTTGTGCTATAAGACATTGATTTTTGCTAAATTTAATGATTCTAGGTTACCGGTTTTGATTCCCTTGCGAGTGTCAAAATATGCGGCATAAACGACCGTATTTTTTGATTGCTCTGACTTAAAAGTTTAATTTTTTCACAGCTTCAAGGGATTGTAGATCTGAGTATTTTAATTTCAACTTGTAACCTCCAAGCATTTCTGAGGAAAAAGGTTTTGACAGACAGACAGACCGACAGATAGACGGACAACGAAGTGATCAGTGTGATAAGGATTCCTTTATTCTTTTTGAGGTACGTAACCCTAAAAATTTAATTCATGTATCATGAGTTTCCAAGCAATAAAACATAGAAATAACAACTAAAACACAATTTATGCAATTTCTGAATGGCATGCATATAGTGTATGGCTAACTAATGCAACCAAATAAAACAAACAGACTACATATTATATTTTAATATCAATATAAAATTTTGATTGTAATCTATCCAGTAGACTTTTATACTAATTTGTTTACATTTATTTAAAAAATTAACTGCAAAAATGGTTCTTTGACACAGAAACTCGTCACAAATAAAAGGTTTCTTTGGCCTCTTAAAGAATAAAAGCAAAATTAATTTTATGTTAAAAAATGAGGCTTCCACTTGTATAAGTCTTTCGTTTGCCAAAGAAAAACGACTAATAAATTTTTTTGATGTCTTTTTAATATACAACTTGATAATAGAGATTTTTAAATTATAGTTTATATTAAAATAAATCTTATCTAGTCCCATGCGGCCATTGCCGTCAAACGAACTTGTGTAACGTTTTTTTTTAGATAGATATGTAGGCTCTAAAGGTTTTTGCTTATTTAATAAAGATATGATGTCAACAATTTATAATTAAATATGAATAAAGCAGACATCCGCTATAAAACGTTGCGACATCTCGTTAGTAGTCCTTAGAGACTCTAATTTTGAATGTGGCGAAGGCGAACGTACATACTTACGTTTTCGTGGGGCATGCTTAAACTTGAAAATCCCTCAAAGGGAAGTCTTTTGATCTACGGTATGGAATTTAAACTAAACACAGAACACATACATTAGGTATATTACAGTATCACTTAAAAGCAATTGAATCGATTATTTTAAAGCCAAAGCCCCTTATTAATTTGGACAATTTACTTAATATGATAGTCTTAATAAATAAGTATGTATATCTACACGTAGTTTAGGCACATATACTTACATACATTCATTCAAAGTAAGTTTAAAATCATTTTACAGGAATATCAAACTTATACATTATTCCAAACATTTGAATTGATGGACTGGCTCCCTCTTCAAATTAACTAAATTAATTTAACTTTGAAAAAACTACGAACAAGTTTGATTTTTGTCTTGTATTTTGATGTTCAAAAGTACCATTAATTTGAACCAATGATTTTTTCTATCAAGTTTTCCAGAAATTATTTATGAGAAAAATTTTAAACTACATATACATACCTTAGTTCGAGTCTTTTTTTGTTCAGTAATAATTCAATCTAAATATTTAAATTTATTTGATTGTTTGTTGTGAAAAATTGACAGTTTTCTTAATATTTATAAAAAAGTAGAACTCACGTCATTTTACTCTTTAAAAGTCGCATGCATTGCATCTTTATTTCCTGAAGTATTACTTCCGCCTGTATTTGTTATCAAATTACCATTTGCCATATTTAACATTTAACTACAATGAGATGGCGCTAAAAGACTTAATCAAATTTCTTTTGGGTGGATGGGCATATTAAAAAATTGGCTTTTTATGAAAAAATTCAATTGTATTATTTAACACTTTCGCTTGTAAGCTACAACAATACGATTTGTGAATGAAAGTCCATAATATAAAATTTCTTCTCGGAATGATAAAATATTTCTGTTTACATGTTATAATAAATATAATTGCGATGTAATAAATAATCGAATAAATAAATAATTAAATATGTCATTCATAAGAATCAGTGGCGTCGTGGAGGCAGGTAAGCACCATTGACATTAGAACTGCTTCCAAATGATCCGGAGCCTGCTGATCCAATGAATGATCTCAGAGGAGCAATTCCTTCATCTGAGAATTGGCTAGATCCACCCAAAGCGTCATATTGTGCTAAACCATTATATGTCATTTAGTTTTGGTCTAAATTAGTTTAAAACTTTTCATATTACCTTGAATTTGTCTTTGTGCATATTCAGCTTCTTGAGGTGTCTTGTACTTGACAAAGAATACTTCGGGTTTGCTTGGTTGTGTTGGGGCTGGAGTCACAATGTCGCTTTCACTAAGGCCTTGTTCCTTTTGGCTGAGAACGTAAATGACTGTCTTTTCTTCTTTAGGAGCATATTCAACCGATAACCGTGTCGGTTTGGCAGCTGGGGCTTTAACAAATACGACTCTGTAGTTCTTTTGTGGTTTTCCAAGAACGATGTGTTTAGGACCTCCACTCTCTCTATCTTCTGGAGCAGAATGAAGGAAAAATTGTTTCTTGATCAGGGCAGGAGCTGTACTAAAACCGCTGGATGATCCAAACGATCCTCCTGATCCAAATGATCCTGATCCTAGTGATCCTCCTCCAAGTGATCCTCCTCCTAGTGATCCTGATGATAGTGAACCTGATCCGAATGAGTCAAAAGATCCTTCACTTTCTGATGCTGCAAAAGCCCGGTCATTGGTTGCCTCTGCCCCACCACTTTCAGCATAATTGTAGCCTAAACTGCTGACGTCTGGCCTTGCATTAACAAAGCAAACGAAGAGAGCAACAACCTATAATTAAAAATTTATTTACTATTTTTATAGATCCTTTTTTAATTGAAGGAACCTACTAAGAACTTTAACATTTTTACGATTTTGTCTACTAGCAACTGATGTTGTTTGAACAACGCTCAACCTCTTTTATATACCTACAAAAATATTGTGGAGGAGGCTTTATGCGACTGACCTCACGCTGAGGGCTTCACTAAGATAACGATGGTACCTTGCATGATTCATAAACAGATTAAATTCGATTTTCCATCTGAATAGTTATAACATTTGCATACAACCAAGGCAAAGTCTTGTAGTTCAGCCATTTCTTCATTATTTCAAATTTCCGGAAAATTTTGCTTTATTTCCATAACTACATTAATATTTCTTTGTGTCAAATGCTGCCAAAAGTTTATTAATAATACAACAGCATTACTGCGACAGATATAGGTAAAAATGGGTAAAAGTTTCCCTTCTTTTAAGCAAAGAGTTTTCGGATGCTTAAGTAGACTAAGGTCTAAACTTTATTACCTTCACATCTTTGCATTTCAACCGAAGGTTTATTAGGGCAAAGTTATTTAAAGTACACCTTACACAATTCTTTAAATAGTCTAAATTATGAGTTTCTAATTCAGTTTAAGCCTTCGTTGGGCCACCTAAGTGAAGAGCTTCATATTTTTCAAGGTTGCATTAGATATTTGAAAAGTTAACATGAAAGATAAGCAAATCGTTGCATCAAAATAAATTTGAAAGACAAGAGAGAATCTAAGCAGTAGTACATCTTTTTCGACCATTTAGACAAAATAAGGTTTCATAAAATAGCACTTAAAACGCTATTATCTAAAATAAAAACATAAGTTTTTATATGTTATTTATTTTCTGAAGAAAAGAGGCAAGTTATATTGATTTATTATCATTATCACTATTTAAAAAAATTGTGTTTGTGTGAAAATGGAAAAGTGCGGTTTCATCAAACAGTACTGAGTGAATGAATAGCTTGAATTTATTCATTCTTCACGCATATTTGAAACGCATATATAAAGCTATCCGTGTACCCGCTTCCGGATGGCGCTGTAAACTGCAATTAACATATGACCGTGAAAGTTGGTTGAAGATATAATGAAAAAAACAAAAATCAATACCTCAAAATAGCCAATCTTTTTCTCATCGGTTCATTAATATATTGATGAGATAAGTTTGCTATTTACTAGTTCACAATATACGCGTATTTCAAGATGTTCAGTTTGTTATCGGAATTTTAAGAGTTGTGATCAAAAATTTGTTAAAAGCAATTCTCATTAATGTTATAAATAATTCGTTGAATTTAAAATAAGATTTATATGAATAATACAATTGATAATAAAAATAGTATAAAATATAGTTTTTTCAAGTTGCAAGTGAGTTCGTAAACTAAAAGCGTTATCTTATTGTGTTGACAGAAAATTTGAATAATAAATGAAACTTTTAACACAATTGAATACCAAACAACTTATCAAATCAAAATTTTCTCTAATTTATAATATTATATAAAGTATACAATAAACTAGTATTTTTGGTCTTTGATTATAAACAAATCGTTTTTTCTCTCAAAGATAATAACAATAATAACAACACGATAGCCATTACAGTGACAAAATGGAAGTGTGTTATAAAGTTGTCTTTAATAGTGTTAATCAAAAAATTATATTTTATACTCTTTTCAAAATGACTTCCTTTAAGCCTTTGTTTATATTTAATAATAATGTTACATGAAATTTAAATGGTAGACCATATATATTTATAAGAACTTATGTTTTTATGAATTTAGCGGATCACTGGATCAAAAAAAATTGCAAAATTAGTGCCAATTTGTTTGAAATGAACTTTAACATCAGTGATGCTTGGTTTTTCGTTTATCATAATAATAGATATTAAAGTTTTCGATCGTAAATGCAATTTAAACTATTTGTGATTTTTATCACCAACTTAAAACCAAAAAAAAAATGATATTCCTAATGTTCACTTATATGTACATTATTATCTCAAGATTCCTCAAAACCAGCCCGTTAAAAATTTGTTAAAACTTACTATAATTTTGTGGAAAATGTGGCGGTCGTAGAAATAAGTAAACTTATTTATTAATTTAATTTTCAATTATATGAGAGGAATTTAAAATATGAAATATCAAAAATTAATTATTAATCCGCCTACAAAGACCCTATTTATATAAATGAACTAAATATTAATAAATAAGTTTTCAATTATAAAGTATCTTACACAGTTTTTCAGTTTGTCAAAATTAATTTTTGAAATTAAAATATTTTAACTTCTTTTTATCCATTTTAAAACCTTAAGCATAAATTTAGTTTTAAAGCAATTTAATACAATTATAAATATAAAATTGATATTTCGAAAATAATCTTCAATTTGTTGTTTGTTGCAATGTTAACTTATATTTTGACTTTTGCAACCCCGGAAACATGGCGAAATGGAGTGAGAAAAATATATTAATAATACATTGACTAATATTATTTCTAAAAATTATTTTTCACTTTCTTTTTAGGATTCTGTACTGTACCTACGCAAAGGACTATATGCCAAATTAAGTTTTTGATATTGTCCATAAATTTTAATATAGTTTTTTTTTGAGAATTCAATCTTGGTTGAAATATCAAAATCAGAGCTAAGCTAATCAATTGGCAAAATTTTTTAAGAAAATGAATTTTTATGAAGTAATTTTTTGGTCTAGATGTAATAAAAAACTTGATAAGTTTGGAGTATTAAAAAATGATCTCTGAGAACGGGAACAGTATTAATTTTAATCCAGTAAGTTTCAAAACTACAATTCTTTTGAGGACTTTAGAAGTGTTGTAAAACACATAGTATTTGTTCGGTAGATTGAAAGATTGTTGCGCTTATAAAAACACAAAGAAGCAGACTCATTGGTAGTTTAATGCTCTTATAAACAACAAAAATGAAAACATATATAACAATTTAATTATGGAAATATTATGAAAATCATCTCTTCACAATATTAGATTTACTTTGAGCGTCTTCTTCCAAAAATTCGGTTGATTTTACAGAGGTTGACTTCTCTTGTGTAACTTCACTTGTACCTCCCAGTGCATTGTATTGTTCTAATTAAGTTCAATATTAGAATTATATGTCGCAAATATTATGTTTTATAAATATACCTTGTATTTTTCTCTGTACAAGATCTGCTTCCTCTGGTGTTTTATAATTTACGAAAAACACTTCTGGTTTATTTTGATTTCCAGTAGGAGGAGGTTCAACAACCTCTGGTTCAAAGTTAGGTTTTTGAGTCAAAACGTATATTGCTGTTTGTTCTTCTGGAATGTAATTTCTACAAATATCCTGAAGCATATGTTTCTGCATGTACATCGGACCATTATTGAATTTTGGCATGAATTCTGGTTGAACCAAGATGACTGGTTGAATCTTGTAATATGGGTTTTGATATGTTTGTGGAACCAAATATTGGGGTGTTGAATAAGCCAAGGGTTGTTGATGAAAAGCTGGTTGTTGAAGGTTATTTGGAAATTGGGGTGCAAAAGGACTTTGTAGTGGCTGCTTGTTTGATGGAAGATATTGCTGCTGGGGAATATTTGGCTGAGGCGCTGTTTGATACCTAATTGGATCATATATCACTTGTGGAAGATATTGGACCGGCTGTTGATATGTTGGTGATTCAGGCAATACTTCTTGTTTTGGTAAGAAGCTGTTGTTAAATATGTATTCAGGGTAAAATTGTCGCTTATCGCGATTAAGTGTTTGAGATTCTCCATTTGTAACAAATCGAATACTCGTAACAAGGAAGATTGAAAGGTACTGAAAATAGTAGTGATATATAATTAAAAACATTTAATGTATAAACAAAATTTTACTTACCAGGTAATATTTCATTTTGACGATAGTACAAACTAATCAGACTAAAACTATTTACGAATCTCCACCTATTTATATAATCTGTTTCCGAATAAGATGACATTTAATTCGATCACTTTTTCTTTTCTTTTTTATTGCTAAGACTGATTATGAAGGTGCAAATGGCACGAGCGTTTCAGTTGACAGCGGAAGATTACTCATCTTCTAAAAACTTCGAAGTAGCACTAAACAAAAAATTGTTTCACTGAGGTATGTCAACGGTGTAAAATAATTCCTGTTCAGCCGGTAGTATCGCTTGTATGAGTATGAGATTTGCATAAAGTGCAATTTTTAAGGCAATTAGTGATCAGGGTCATTTAAATGCTAATGTGGAAGTATTATTTAGTAGATTATATTGAAGTTCTAATCGTGAGTGGGGTATACGCAATTATTACACAAAAATGTATCTTCCTGTTAAATCATAGACATCTGCATTATAAAATTAAAGCAAATGATTTTAAGGTATTAACTCAAATCGACGTGGAAAAATGTTGTCCATAGTTTGTTCAGTTATTCTATGGAATGAGAAAAGTTAAATGGAAGCAAATAGTTAATAATATGTAAAGTATAACAATTGTGAATAGTAATTTTACATACCGTCATTTAAACCTTCTGTGTTTTTGATAGACCTAATAGTGATTTAAATATTTAAGTGATAGTGATTTAAACTTTAAAATTTGAAGTGTAGATATAGACTACTACGAAAACAAAACGCTATTTGACTATAGATAGTTCTGTTTTATATATAAAATAAAAAACCATTGGCTTTAATGCCCCTAAAGGGTATCAGTATGAAGTCATTAAATCCAAATTGTCGATCTGATTTTCTTTTTAGGTAAATTTTGCATTATGGCTTCTGCGTGATATACTCGTATATCATTTATCAGCTTTATAAGCTGAAAATTTATGTGTTTTGCACAACGGCAGTTACAAACGTTGTAAAATTAAATCACCAATATTAAATAATAAAATTTGATCTTATAATATGTAAATTAAAAAAAACATCGCACACAAAACTTACGTTTACCAAAAGGATTTTATATTGCTTAAAAGATAATAAAATAGCTAAAAAATGAACGCTATATCAAGGAAAAATAAGTAATTCATAAATATATGCATATTATATTCATTTCACCTTTTTATAACCTGTAAAATTTCCATAATCAAATTAATCATTTTCTGATTATAAAAGCAATAGTTTGCTAAATTCATTTATTTAAGCGTTAGGTCAGTAAATTGATGTACATATTTATGCACGGTAATCCTTAAAGATTAAAAATTATTTTGCTTTATTATCGCATGTAAATTGACCAATGAATTTTAAATGAGCTATTTAAAGGAATAAAATGAAGCGGAAGATAAAAATGTTAACCTCTAAATTATTTGCACATAAAATTTTTATTTGGCAATCCTGTGCATAGTTTTGGTTAAAATGTAGATTCAAATTTCGTTACTTACTTAGTAAATTATTGAAGTAATTTCATATAAACTTGGGTAAGTAAAGTTGAATTTCTTCTATGAAATTATTTTTATTTCTTAGATATAAATTCATAAACCTATCTCAACAAATTCAACATAATCAGTTTTTAGAATTATGTCTCTCAAGATCTTCAGTTTATTATTAAGGGGATACGAACAGGGAACAGTTTGTGAATAATAATAATATGTATATGTTGAAAAATGTACCTATGTAACATATATTATAAAATAAAAATAAAATAAGATTATTTCGATATTTACTCTACAATACCGACAATATATGTAATTTAAAAATTACACACCGAGAAAAAAACGCAATGTTAATTTAACATTATTTTCATATTAAAAAAAATATCATATCATTTTTACAACAATTGCTGTTAATTTGATAATAAAAATGATACTTTAAAGGGAAAAATGTCAAATTGACATTTTTTGTGTCATATTAACATGGAAATTCGGATATTTAGTTACAGCGGAAATATCATTTCAAAATATTATTTTGATTTTGAAGTTTTCAAAGTCAAATTAATATTAAAAAATGTAAATCGATCGCCAGTCCTTATATCCGCCGATTGAAATTCGAAGTGTGAAGTATAAGCGAAGGAAAATCTTCTAACAAATACGCTACTCATAAACTGTAAAACCGTAGATGTGTTGATGGGTCATCGATAGCTCAGGGCTAGAGCAGAATGCCGCGAACTCGGGGGTCCCAAGTTCAATTCTAGCCACAGTAAGTCGGAGAATATATAGGAAAATCAAGTTTCTAAAAGGGTATCGGAATAGGGGTAACTGGGTGGTAAAAAAAAAATTTTCAATGTTAAATTAGCATTTTTCAATGTTAATATGGCATTTTTTCTAAAGATTGATATGGTGCAATGTTAATAAGTTATATTTTCCTTATCGGCTGAAAAATATACCTGAAAAATATCAATACTACAGCGGAAACATTGGAAATTTTTTTTCGGTGCAGGTACAGGTACAGGTAAGTATTTACAAATTGATGTAGTATATGAATATGACTTCGATGAAGACCGTTTGGCTAAAGTTTTCCTAGTAGGTAATTATTATTTATTAAGTGCTAAACATGAAAAGTAATTTTATCAATAGCAATTAATATAGAAACTCATTAAGATTTAGGAGTCACAGACATTTAATGTTGTTTACGTTACGAGAGCTAAAGATCAAACGTAAAACTGAGCAATTTTTAATGCAATTCTTCACGCTTGCCTGCATTTTGGCTTAGTAACAAATAATAAACAAAATTATAGTTTCAGATATATTAATGGAATTGTAAAGTTGAAAATGTACAGGAACATGAAAATATAAATAAAAAGTACAATCACACGCCATATTTTTAATTTTTCAGTCTTATTCTGAATTGTCGAGTTTCAACATTTTAAACGTGTCTGTTTCAGTGTTTTAAACACTATTTATCTTATTGTTTTCAATAATTTTTGGCAGCCCTTTTAAAATGTTCGATTATTTTATTTTAGTCTATAACATTCATATATTTGAATCAAATCGACCTAATTATTGAGAACTATGAAATTAGGTTTAGAAATATGGAAATATTTATAATATGGAAAGAGTTTGGAACTTTAACAAAATTGTGTACGTAATTATTACAGAACTTATTAAAAACACGTATATAAGAATAATAAGTAAGAATAGAAATTAAAGTCTTAATAATTTTAAAATAAATTAAGTCTTTTCAAAAACAAAAGCTAAACAACATTTATATAAAATTTCCGTTTTCAGACACCATATCTGATTGTAATTTGTTCAAAAAATAATTTGTTGTTCCATTGTATTCAAATAATATTCATATCTATAAGACATCACATAACTCAAAAACCATATAGGCGAATTTTGTCTAATAAGATGTTTTCTCACGTTCGAAGTGACAATCAATTTATACTTAAGCAAACCTTCAAAACTGAAAGTTTTCGTTGGGCAACGTTGAAACACTTATTCCGCGGTAGCTGTGATGCGTGAAAGAGGTCTATTCAAAAGCTAATGAACGATCACTTCCTTTGAGCTCGAGAAATTAGTATTATAATATTTATTGGTTATGATTTCGGATTGTAATCCGAAAATCCGAAATCTCAAATAATGGCCTCTTTTTGTATATCTGTCGAGCCAAGTCGAGCAAAAAAACGGCACGGCCGTACCATCCTTTTCTCGAAACAGTTCAGGCCATTTTCGATCAAATTCAGTAGTTTAAGAATTATTTAAGAATTATAACTAGTCAAAGTTTCTTAATTTTGTCACTCATTCACTCACTCACCCACTCATATATATGTATATTGTATGGGAGCCCCCTTAAATATTTATTTTATTCTGTTTTTAAGTATTTATTGTTATAGCGGCAACAGAAATACATCATCTGTGAAAATTTCAACTGTCTAACAATCACGGTTCATAAGATGCAGCATGGTGACAGACGGACGGACAGCGGAATCTTGGCACTAAACAATCTAATTTAATATAATATGTATTACTTGTGAGATACATTGTGTTTTCATGCGATGGCCAAGTCAATCTATTTATTTAAAAAATAAAAGATTTTTAATATCGATATGGTTACTATAAGATGTTGTTAGGTTAGCTAATTACGTAATAACTTAAGACAGAAGGTCCGTTAAGTAGGGACTGAATAAATTAACCGACTTGATTACATGGATCTCACAACTTTTTACGGTAGAAGAAATGAGTTGCGGGACTTGGTTTTCTTTTACAAGTTATGTTTTTTATGACTTCTGATTGTCCTTTCCAAAGTAAGAAACATTTCTCGAGGCCATATGTATTCTTAGAAGAGTTTCAAATTCTTAGATTACTAAGGTGCTTACTTCTGTTTTTCTTGCAAAAACATGCAAAGGATTAAAAATGTTCGTAACAAAGTTTTTCTAGGAATCTATTTAATTCTGTTGATATTTTGCTAGTATAGGCTTTTAAAAAATATGTCAATTATATAGCAAAATATTAAAATAAAAATTAATCCTAATAACCAAAGGTGAAAATACTTTTTCGCGTATTTAATTCAGTAGGGTGTCGTTGTATTTCAAGTTTTGAATCAGTAAAATAGCCATTTATACTATTTAATTATTTATGCGAAATCGCCCAATCAGATTTATTTGCAAAATATTGGAAATTGAACATGGACAGTCAAATAATATTTACACTGTATTATTAGCGACTAAAAAAACAGCTTAGTTACAATATGTAGCTAAAAGGTAATTAAATCTCAATGACTAAATCAAAGCATATTTTTCCATTTAAGACCTGATTACGCAAAATCTAAAATTCTTGATAAAAATCAATTTGTTATAGAATTAAAGCCTGCGACCGAATCTTACAGCTAATGGTTGGATTATATTCTTTCGTAAATATTTTCCTTTATCTTCTTTATTTTTTAAGTAAGGATTCTTTTTCCACAAAGCTCGTTTTCGATTTTCTTGGAAAAATGAAATCCTTATGGAAAGAGATGAAAATGTTTGGAGATTTCAACTAAAATATTCAAAAAAAGGAAGAATATAAAAGCCTTACTTAAAACGAAAAACATTTTAGATCTTATAGATTTCTAGAAAATAATTTTAAAACTTTATCATTTTATTTCCACTCGCCTCTTCGATAATGCCATTCACATCCGGTAGGTGGCGAAGTGTAATGCGCAATGTGAAAGGAAAGGTCTCGTCTGTTAGTTTCAGTTTATTAATCCAGGAACAAGGCAACAACGCAAAATACAATGATAATGTATTTAGCTGATATTTTATATTAATGTGATATAATACACGAATTTTTTAATTATCACAAATAAATGTATGCAAAAATAATAACTAAGTAAAAATAGAATCGCTTTCAGCGTGAAGTAGATATAAAATTTTAGATTTTAGCAATGAGAGTACTGTATTGGACGGAGAAAAAATATTGATTATATATTAATTTATTTACATATATATTTTGTTCTCTTTGAAGCAATTTTCAGATAAAACCAAAAATCCAAAACCAAAAATTCTGAATAAAATTATTCGCCTATAAGGTACCTTCTTATAATTAATTATAGTCCATCAACTCTATAATAAAAACAATCCATTTGCTTTTAATTTATAGTTAATATATTTCTTTCAAAGCTACCTCATTTTTATGGAACTGTTTCGTAAGATTTTGAAGATGTCTAAATTTTTATAGTTCTCCTTTCCAAATGTTCAAACTTTATATAACCAGGGGTGTAAAATATTATATGTATGTATGTATATAATCAGAACTGAAATGCAATGGTTTTAGATAAAACTCGATGGATTATTTTTAAATAACCTTGTAGTTTGCAAAACAACGACCAAAGTTGATATTGAAATTTTTGTTGCATTTTTTAAATTATAGGTACACTAAAATATTGTATTTAAGAAATATGAAAAATTTTGTTTTTACAATGTAACAAGCATGCCTAATGTTATATTTTTGGAGCACATATTTCAAAACGAAACAGCGAAGTAAAATTACACGTTATGACTACCTTAATCCAATAAATAACGATGACAGTTTGAATGAGCATTTTTGATTTGGTAACAACATCACACGGTGCGACCCTAAAGCCTAATTTAAGATAGAAAGCTTTTAGCGGATCATATTCCCTTTAATTTAAATTTTTACTATTTCTGGATCTTCATAAATTAAATAATGATTAAATCAGTTACGGGTAATACGTATTTTATAGGTCTTTACTTTTCATTTAATGTATTTTTTTTTTATTTATATAATGCGCGTAAAAGAACTCTTATGTTAGTTTCATGCGTCTCATCGGGAACTATTTTATGTTTCACATTACGCATATATCTGGTTAGGTATCTTACCTTCTTATTAATGAAAAACTCTGGACTAATTTGAATTAAATGCATACAAATGAGTGGGTCCGTCATCCATCAGTCCCACTTTTGGAATTTTTTAAAAATGTCCAATATAAAAGCCTGCCCTACTGCGATTGCATTCAGTTCATCTTATTCAGTCTCATACCACACGTGAAAGATGCGAACGCTGTTGGTAAGATATTTTATCGTTTTCTTGTGATCACACGCCATTAACATCTTCATCTTAAAATTTGTGTGTTAAGGGATTTTTGTGCATAATCGGATTAAGCCAGGCTTTGCCGGCCAACGATTTTGGTTATTCGTCTCCGAGTCCGGCTCAATTAAATGGATATTTGCCACCAGGATCACCGACTGATTATACTCAAGCTCCCTATGAGGCTCCTTTAATTTCAAAACACTTTTACATCCACTCCGCTCCTGAGGAGGAAGAAAATCCGAACCCTAAACGATTCTTGTTAGGAAGACCTCAGAAGAATTACAGGGTGGTCTTTATCCGTGCACCAACATCATCTAAACAGAGGTTTGCTGCTGAATTTGCACCCAACGAGGATAAGACCGTCATTTACGTCTTGGCTCAAAAGGAGCACGAACTTGACCCCAGCGACATTGCTACTCCTGCACCAACCGAACCAAGCAAACCAGAAGTATTCTTCATCAAGTACAAGACGCCGGAGGAAGCTGCTCATGCTCAGCAACAAATTCAAGGTAAAATTGACAGTTTTTAAGATATAGAATATATTTTTAAAAAATTTTATAATATTTCAGCTCAATACGATGCCTTGGGAGGCTCGAGCCAAGTCTCTGACGAAGGAGTCGCCCCAGTTAGCTCTGTTATTGGTACTTTTGGCGGGACCAACGTTAATACTCGGTATCTCCCAGCTGCTAGAAAATAAAATGTTACCTATATTTGTTATGTAGTTTTTTCGTATTGTAAATAAATTTTTTATTGCCATCTGTTTGTAAAATTGGCTTTATTATTATTATTACTTTTATACGCTGCTGTATTACGTGAGTCCGGAATAATATTTAATATTGCGGCAGATTAAAAACATAGTGCAACTATAACCAAGCACAATAGAGTTTGCTAATAATGCTTATTTAACATAGATTTCTCATCGAGCGTTTATAATGTGAAAGCAAAATGAATACATTAATTGAATTTATATTGATGCCTGCAACTGGTACCACTTTAAAAACTTTGTTTTTTTCGGTGAATGCATAACAGATTACGACCTTATTTATAAATTATGATTCCCATCCAACTGACCTAGTATGATAAGATTTGAGCAATAATTTTGTGGAAAACATCAATCGACGTTTAGCCGCAAAGTTTATATTTCTTACATAGATATTCTAAGAAATGTTCTCAGGTGCTGAAACAAAAAATAGTGGTCAATTTGCATTTGATGAAAAATAACATCTTTTATTTTATGAGCCTATAGCGATGATAAGCTAACATTTATGTTCAAATATCTGTTTGGATTTTTAAAAGTGAAAGCAAATTATTACATTTTTATATAACATCATCGAGATTTTTTTTCATTTCTCATTTATACGTAACAGTTTAGTATAATTTGAATACATATTTCCTTTCTTGAATGCGAGTTTTCCGAGTCATAATTGTATAATTTTTAAATGGAGAACTGATAAGGAATTGAATAATGTACAAATTGTTTTGTTATGGAAATATTTTTACTATTTTAATTGTTTTAACAATGCATACCTTTGAAAAAAAGACTTTTAGTGTTTTGATTGGAAGCTATTAAATATTATTTGTTTTTTTCAGACGTTAAGTTTTATGAAACAAAATTATGAAACTATACTCTAGATGAGATATTAATTTTACAATATGTATACTATATAATATTATAAATGTATTCATACACAAAGAAACTCAAGGCCAACAATTTTGACCATGACTTATACAAATACACAGGTTCCAATTTTGAATGTATTCAAAATTAATTTTTTGAGACTAATCTGTGCAGACAATAAATCATACTTAAATTTTTCAATATTATTTAAAATGCATATTAAATAACCTTTTCCATTCGTTCTCAAACAAAATGTTTGACACTTTATTAATTTTTTGAAAACTCTTACAAAGTTAAAAATATGATTTACCAAAGATGACATATTCGTAATTTCAGTACAATTCGCAAAATATAAACTAAAAATATAGTCGTTTTGCTATTTATACCTATGTATCATTATGTATCATTATGTACATTTTTTCAATTATTTCTTTTTTAAAACAGCAGTAGGTACTTAATTTGAGTACTTTCGTTTAAGTTTATTAGTATCTTTATTTAACCGCTTTAATTTTGTTTAATTAGTGAATAGTTTTATTTGTATTTTGTTAATAAAGTTGTTAAATTTTTCTGAAAATGGAATTCAAATAATTTTTTAAAAATGTTTTGGATAGAAGCGAATCAAAACGGGGGCGTTCAAAAAATTGAAAGATTATGAAATTTCTCCTTTGTCATCTTTAACGAAAAATTCTTACTAAAATCATAAATAGTGGCCATATACAAAAAAAAAATAACATAGCTACAATATCGAAAAGCGCCGGCAAAGTACTTACAAAGGACTCAAAAAATAAACTTTATCTTGTCTTTACGAATGGCATGCTTCCACATAACGATAAAACTTTTCAAATACTCATCCCGAACACTGCATTCTCAGTTAAAAGGGTAAATTGCGCATACCAAAGTTCTATAAGACCGCGAAAAAGTAGATGTATTTTTACAGATTCACATCTAGAGATATAATTGAAATACTTCGACACTAATTGTAAAAGTTGGTCATTCAAAACTGCTGGAATTGAAATTTTGTTTTGTTGCTTCTCGTAATTGCTTTTAAACTCAATTTATCTTGTATACGGCGCGAGAAGCTTTAAGAATTCCAAAATTTATTGCTCTAATTTCGTCGACTACATACCTACAATCATTTACGCTTATTGAAATGCTTTTTCTTTTTTCAATAAGCCATCTTACTGATTTACATTTCAAAAGATTATTTTTAAATATGATGGCACCATTCATGCAAATATTAATTTTTTGCGGCACTTAAAATGTACTTTAGGTTTAGGTTTAAATGTCGATATTACGCTAATTAAAAATTTGGCTAAACAAATTTAAAATAAGATAAGATAAAAACCATCAACTTTTTCAATACAACAAGCACAATAAAGTGTAAAATATACTTACAGCACAGCTTATAGTCTAGTGTGTTTCCAACCTTAGTGTTTAAAATTATAGCTCATACGTAAACCATAGATTTGATAAATATTCGGTTTTAAGTTGTAAGCTTTCTTACAATCATTTTTTTGTTTAAGACGCAAACCTTAAAAGAGCCACCAGATTGAGTGTAGAGGAAGACAAAAATGTTTATAGATGTTTTATATAATATGTAAATTAAGCAGATTAAATGTTCTAGTTCTAGAGAATCTTTTCCATTGATAGAAGATCAGCTAATGAAGATTGTTAATAACACATTTTACAGTCTTTTTCAACTTCTGAACTACAAAAAAAAGTTTAATTTGTGGACCGTAGAATTAAGTTTGTTTGTAATAGTTTGTTATAAATTTCTCTAAAACTGGTTTAGTTGGGGACATTATTTTTTTTTTCTTGTAATATTTACACTTATCTATATCAATCCAAATTATTTTAACATTTTGTAAACTTCATAGATAAGGGGAATTATATAATTTTTCACAAATTTTTGGGAATAAAGCTTAAAAATAAAACAAAATTAATGTTTAAAAGTGTAAATAAAGCCTTTTTATATGATACCCCACTGCTGAATGCTCCATTTCGGTCCCCATTTTCAATAAAAATCAAAATATTTCCATAATTATTTGGACTGTGATGGATGTGGGTAAGCAATTTAGAAATTTAGTTTAGCTCGTGTAATGTTGTATAGTTGTGACAGACAAACAGACGGAAGAAGTTCATGATGGTTCAATTTTAATCACTTCGATACGGAACTCTAAAAATCTTGAAGAGGATAGTTCAAAGTAATTTATTGGCATATTTGTAGGCATATTCCGTATAATAAAATACCGGTGGGAAAACGAAGTAGAAAAGTGATTAAATTTTATTTATATTTATGCAAAACATCAAGGCTTACTGCTTCACATAGAAATAATCTCAAATAAGTAATTAACACCCAATTTTGCACTGTCATGAATTAACGTGCCTAGCGTAATAATTAATTATTTAATGACTTGGCGGAAGATATTTGCTTCCTGATGATGAATATGAAGTTCCATCGGTTAGTCCGGTTCCTAAAGAGCCAATAACCGAAGATACTTGAACAGTTCCCTCATTTGAGAATTGACTAGTTCCTCCTAAGACGTCGTATTGTGCTATTATAGAAAAAAAAAGTAGATTAATGAAAGCGAAAGTTCAAAATTCAATTAACACTTAATTAGATCGAACCTTGAATTTTTTGCTGAGCCTGAGCAGCTTCCTCTGAAGTCTTGTACTTGATGAAGAATACTTCGGGTTTGCTTGGTTCAGTTGGAGCTGGAGTTGCGACTTCACCAATATTGATGTCGTCGGGTTTCTTAGACAGGACGTAGATAATTGTCTTTTCTTCCGATGGGGCGTAAGAAGCGCTAATGTGAGGAGCAACAGAATTTGTTTCTGGTGCCTTGATGAAGACAACTTTGTAGTTCTTCTGTGGACGACCTATGATAATGTGTTTTACGACTTGGTCTTGTGGTTCTTCTGGAGCAGTATAAAGATAAAAGTGTTTTGTTATAGAAGGTGCCTGATGGTGTTGTTGAACGAAGCTAGAAGTGCTACCAAATCCGGCAACACCACTAGAAAATCCACTTGTACCAATAACAGGAGCTGCATTAAACCTTACATCCAAAGATCCTTGTTGCGCAATTCTATTTAAACCGAATCCTGAAGTTGGTACGATTGATGATCCACACCTTTCCTGCCCGAAGGAATCACCACATATTACAGATTGTGGTTGTGGGTATTTATAACCCAAGCTAACATCTGGCCTTGCAGTTACAGACAAAATAACGCAGGAAAATACCTTTATAATAGTTTTAATTTAAAAGATAGTCGAAATTAAGCGATTTTCTACAACCTTCGTAGTGAAATAATAATCTTACCAAAATTGCACGCATTATGAAACAAACTTAATCTTCCTGAGACGTGATACTAAACTAAAGAAGAGTTCCAAACTACTCGTTTATATAGAGAGAAACAACTTTGATCACTAATAACGTTGACCTTTTCATGAAACATTACAAGCACTTGTTTTCCTTATTGGAATATTGCAAAAAGGCGTGTCAATGAAGAAAAGCTTGACTCAAAAATGTGCAAGGAGGCACGTTCAAACTGTGATTTATTGGAAGTGGTTGATGACGGCATGGGAAAGTTGATAAAGTTGTACAAAATAATCATTTAATAACTAACCATGAATCTTTCAGTCTAGACGAGTTTGATTTTTACTGATCAAGAATTAAACGATCAAAATTTAGCATTTACAATCCTTTGAACATTTCACTGCGAAATTTGGACCGATTAATTGGTCAGGCATTTAGTTTATAAGGTAACATATTCTTGGAGATGCTTTCGACTTTCTATGCCCGAAAGAAAATATATAGGCCCAAAATAAGCCCGTAGCATGCCCGGAAATGATGAAGCGCCCGATATACGCCAGGATCGGGCCCGCAGAATTTTTGAAGAGAAATAAGATCATGAGACACGCCTGTTAAAGTTGTTTTACATTTATTGTTTTAGCTTAAACAGTAGTATACTATCCTGAAAATATAATAGATATGGTTATATATGTGAATAGCGCCTGTAAGTGTATATAAACGGTATTTTTTGAGCATGCATTAATCACTTTGTATAAACAAAATACGAAACATTTTTAACGTGTTTTTCTCGAAACCATGTTATTACAACTTGTGTGTTTGAGGAGCCTTTCAAACAAATCGGGCCTGTTGCGTACGTATTTTAGGGAAATTGGGGCTTCTGCAAAAAATAAAAACTTTATCTTGTATCTTGTAACTTCATATGTTAGATTTGAGATCGATTTCTATATTTAGGAGCTAAATAAATTTACATATGTAGGTATATTGCGTTTCTAAATTGCATATCCATAACCTACCCTAAATTGCATATCGTATGACACACAGAAAAGTTTAAAATTCTTTGTGTTAATGGAATTTCAAATCTGAATTTAATTTTTTATGAAAGATATGAGATGAAAGAAAATACTGCCCCCGAAAAGCATATTATTGTTCCTGTAAAAAGGCAACCAAAGGTATTATATGTTACACAGAAACTAAGGTATGCGAAATTATTTTTTGTTTTACTTTGGAATTTATGGTTTATCAACTTATCTTTGGTTTTATTACTTCGGTAATCTAATTAATTTATAAAATTATGTTAATTTTTAACATAAAACTTACAACCAATTTAATTATCTTGATTAGAGTTTGAACGAGGTTGCGATTTTTGTGTAATGCTTATAAAGCTATTATCCAGCACAAGAAATACTAACATTTTTTTCACTACTTGTAAGTAGCTAAGCAATTTGTCTGTTGAAATATAAACCCTCATATTTACCCAAAACTTGTTTGAAAAGCTCCAATTATAGAAAATAATTTATTTAACACCAATTTTGCACTCTCGATTAATGTAAATCACACAACAATTTATTTAATGACTTGGAGGAAGATACTGGCTACCAGATGAGGATCCGGCACCATGATCACCATTTCCTCCTAAAGAGCCAATGACCGAAGATACTTGAGCCGTTCCTTCATCTGTAAATTGACTAGTTCCACCCAAGGCGTCATATTGTGCTATTATAAAATAAAAGTTAAATATTATTATAAGTAAAAGTTTTAAGTTAAATTAACGCTTAATTAGAACCAACCTTGAATCTTTTGTTGAGCGTGAGCAGCTTCCTCCGAAGTCTTGTACTTGATGAAGAATACTTCGGGTTTGCTTGGTTCAGTTGGAGCTGGAGTTGCGACTTCGCCAATATTGATGTCGTCGGGTTTCTTAGACAGGACGTAGATAATTGTCTTTTCTTCCGATGGGGCGTAAGAAGCGCTAATGCGAGGAGCAACAGAATTTGTTGCTGGTGCCTTGATGAAGACAACTCTGTAGTTCTTCTGTGGACGACCAATGGTAATGTGTTTTGTAACTTGATCTTGTTGTTCCTCTGGTGCAGCATGAAGATAAAAGTGTTTTGTAATAATTGGTGCTTGATATCCACCACCACCACCGCCGCTGCCGCCGAAACTGGAAGAACTTCCAAATCCAGATGCACCACCGAATCCAGATGCACCACCGAATCCAGCTGTGCCAGAAAATCCACTTGCACTAAATCCAGGACCGGAACTAAAGCCAGGTCCGGAACTAAATCCAGCACCTAATGATCCAATACTATTCAAATTGGATCCCGATGCTGATTCGGAATAGGAAGGTGCATATAATCCAGATGGTGAGGGAGCAACTAGGCCTGCATGATCACTAGCACTTCCTCCAGGTTGTGGATATTTATAACCTAAACTAACATCTGGCCTTGCAGTTACAGCCAAAATAACGCAGGAAAATACCTATGGGAGTTCAAAAAGATAATCGAACTCATCCAATATTGTGCGTATAAAGGCGTTTTGTTAATCTTACCAAAAATGCACGCATTGTAAAAGCAGACTTGATCTATCCGAGTCGTGATATCAAACTGAAGATAAATTTTAAGCTATCCATTTATATAGAGAACAACTTTGATTACTAATAAATTTGACCTTTCCATTGTAACATTACGAGCATTTGTTGGCTTCCTTGCTTTCTGAAATTACGAATACCCTGCCCAATCTTTCGTTTAGCAGATTGGAGAATTAAATACCAATTAGCAAAACAACAGTTTCAATGGAAAGATGAAGAAAAAAAAATTAATTTGGATGCTTAAATCAGGTAGTAGCAGTTGATGGTCATGCAGATCATGTCTGCCGTCACCAAGTTGTATACTTGCTCCAACCGCTATTCGCTCAAAAGTTCATGAATAGTTTCTTGTCGGAGGTCATTTAGCGATGAGATTTATGATTAATATTTTACCACCGTCTGCGGCTACTCGTCTTGTCTTGCCAATTGAGGGTACTAACAAATAATTTTGGAGCAGGAGAGCAACTTACTTTATAAAACAAACCGACCATGATATGTTTTACTTAGTTTACAACAAGACCGAAATCCGATCAGAGAACTCTCCAGCACTAATACAAAATTATGATTTGTTTATAATTTATAATTTGACTAAGAAACAACATTTACACTGATAGTTATTTTATTCATTATCATTCTTCAAAACTAAAACATGAAATATTTAAGCATTTCAAGAAAAACGTATCAATTGAAATATAAAAAGAAAATAAAAAAGAAAAGTTCAATTGCATAATCTTTTTGCGGACAAATGTGAGTTTAATTTAAATATTCAAATACAGCGAAGAATATCACTTATTTTTAAACATACATACATACATATCTTAACATTAGTCTCTCTAATGAAGATTTTACATTTTGAAGACCTAGAGTTATACAGACTGATTTTTAATAAAAAATGCCTTAAAAATTAACATAATTAACATAAAATGCTGTGCTATTCTCCTGTCTTCTCAAATTAATGAGAAATCTTCTCAATTTTAATAGAATTTCCTATTGTATAATCATCAAGATGGTTTCTTTTTGTTTTTAAATATTCATCTTGTTTCAATCAGAATATCAGACGGACAAGAGAATAAGTCTAAAAAGCCACATTCATGGTCGACTTACGATTAATATTTTTTACCTTTTAAGGACGACCTTAAGAACACAATTGAGTACATAAATTTATATTTGACCTCCTTATATTAGTTACACCCTGTTTTAAGTTTTGCTCTCGTTATGGTAATTTGAAAAAAAACTATGGTTTCAAAAGATTTCTTGATAAATCTTACACATGAGTGTTGAAAAGACCTTGAGCAAATGCATTAGATTTGAATATTATTACGAGCCAAAACATCGTATATGTAGGTATAAAGTTGTGTACTTACTTGGGAAATAAGGGAAAAAAATGGGCCAAACATGATTCCTAGCATACTGAAGCAAATTTTTTATTTTTTTGTATTAAAGTTATTAAATAAGGGCTTTTCCCGAAACGATAATTACAAAAGCATACATCGATCTTTTCTTAGACGAAGCAAGTTTACATTTCGGATAATCCTCCAATTTCAAGTCGCTTCTTCAAAAAATAACAATCATACATATGTACGTATTTTTAATAAAAGAGAAAAATGCAATGTACTGATCTACTAGTTTTAAGACTAAGAACTTAGAACTAAGACTAAGAATCTCCGATTGTAAAGAACTGAAAATATTTTTACTGAACACCAAGAAATTGAATTCTCATTCTCCTGGATATCACAAAATTCATTGTATAAAATGGCTGTGCGTTTTCGTCTATGCAGAAGAAAAGGGGATTTCGTTTAGATCTTAAATTTATCAGGAATAACCTATTCGAAAAATTTAAAACATCAGATTACCACGACTTTTATTCAATTTCACAGTTCGACTTGAAGTTTTGCATAAATAAAAATCATGGCAATTTGATACATTGTTTATGCAAAATCCTTATTCTTAAGAAGTATTAATAACCTCAATTCAATATAAACTTTCCTATTCTTCTGAAGATACGAAAAGAACGCAGCTAATATATTGATTTAATAAATTTTAGTAATAATAATAAATCCAATAGAGAAGAATATTTTTACTTGATACGATTTAATTTAAGGTTAATAGATATTAAATGTCAGCAATGAAGACTACGATATTTTTAAATTTAAAACTAACGAATTTTCACGTTATTTTCTGAATAATTTAGTTAACGTATGATTTTCCCGAAGAAAAATAGATTGCAGCATTCATTATACTTTTTTTTATAAAAATCGGGCGTTGTTCTTAATTATACATAAAATAAAGGCAAACTCTTAGGACACAATTTCAGCAATGAAATTACAATGGGATTAAAAATCGATTATCAGCAAAGGTAGGATGCTTGCAAAGAAAGGAACAATAAAACAATTTAATAAAATGTTACAAATGTTTATTTTATTATGTACAGTAGTTTTAATACTCATCTGCTCATTGTTTTCATACTATCTATTTTCATTTTCTAGTTAGGAATGAACGACATTTTCTTATGTGTTCCAATTTTAAAAATAATAATAACAATAATTATAATGTTCTTCTGCTAATAGTTCTAAGAAGGTGAATAATTTCAAAAAACATTTAACATGTGAACAGTTTATTTCCAGTAATATGAATGAAAATAGTTTCGTACTATGAATTAACCAAGTAATAATAATTAATTTTGCGGTCAAGATGAAAAAGATCAAGCCAATATCAACCACATCAACTAACTTGTTTAAGTTAAGTCATAAATTAGTACAAACAAATATAATAACCAGTTCTTTGTGAAAGTAATATTTATGTCACTACATATTCTTTTCATTTTTAGTAGCGAATTCTCGAAAGGAATTTCTTTGAAATCAATATAGATTTAGAGATCAAAGTAGGAACCGTAGTTCACCTTCACCTTGTAAAAGAAGTATTGACTACTGACCAGCTTTTACGAAAACTTCAACTTCCTATAGCAAGTCATTGCGTATACAAGTCACCAGTTTTGCTCACTATAGTGTTAAAGGTCAGCTACCTTTTTAGCCAAAAATTAATAAGAGGAGAAAAAATTAGCACGAAAAAGCGCGGAAAATATTTGCTACTTAGAAATATTAAATAATTTATTAAATCATTAGATGAAAAGAGAATGATTCTCAAAATTGAAATACGAACGAACAGTGGCAACATTTAAATTTATTGTAAAAATATGTAATGATATGTAAATGATGCTGATTTATATGAATCAATCATATCGTGGCATGCGACTCATGTTTAATGCCGTTAGTTTGAACTTTTTTTTTCAACTGAAAGACATAAGCCTTGAAAGCATCAATGGAACTAGTTTGGGTGTTTCTTATCATTTATCAATAAATAAACACCTCCAATAAAATCTCGTCAATTTATGCCAGCGAACGTGAAGTTAATTACTTAAACAATGTCTCATTTTACGGGGATTACCGTTATTATAGCCAATATCAATTTATAATTGTTAATTGGAAGTCATTGTTTACAGTAATACGTATGAATATAAATTTAATTATATTACTTTCGACCTTAAATTCCTCGCATAATAACAAAATTTCCTGATTCGAGTTTAGTTTACTGTGATTTAATAGTCGTCCTCCTCTTAACAAGTTTATTAACCAAAAATTTTAATATGGCAAAATTCTGATTTTTACCTCTTAGTCGAATTATCAGCACAATTTAATTTAGTTAGAGAAAGTGAAACTCAGAACATATTTTATAAGTTCTTTGAGAGACATGCCAGGGTTTTGGTTGAAAGCCTGTTGGAAACCTGAGCCCTCAAGCTGCCTAAAGGTACATCTTAGGAGTCAATCCGTCCACAAAACGTGCGATTTGCCGCATCCAATTTTCAGAATGACATTTTTAATACTCTTTGGTTTTGGTCCTTCGTCCAATTGGTTTTTGATATGAGAAAACAATTTTTTTTTGTAAAAAAAAGCTTTTTTTGTGGTCCAAAAATTATTATATGTATGTATGCACCTGAATCTTTCGAAGAAATATGTTACTCTACGGTAGAGATCCCGATGTCAAGAATTTGAGATTTCACTTTATCATAAGAAATCAAAATTTTTATATTTCTGAATTTGATACTTTAGTATAATTAAATGAATAAATATTACAGATAATAGTTATCACATTACTTAGCCGATTATCGAATTTAATTAACTACATTCGGGCATTGAACTAAGCATATATGGTACTAAAAATTCTAGTAATGTCAGTAACTTAGATTTGGAGAGTAGAACAAAGTTGTTGGATGGTTAATTCATATACAAACTTTGAAATCTTGAAAATTGAAATAGTAGGTATAAAGCTGAATTTTGTGAAGAAATTCACTTAATTCAAAATGAATATAAAATGGAGCTAAAAACTGTATGAAAGATTTGAATACAATACAATATAGGAAAGGTTTAATGAATAAAAACGGTTTATGAATTTATTTTAGAGAAAAATATTAGTAGAAATGTGTTCGTTTTTGTTTTACTTTCAACACCGAGTGTCGATGTATGAATGTCAATCGCTGAATTTATTATTATAATTTAAGACTTGTCAAATAATAATAATGGAAATTAGTGTCTTGAGCATAAAAAGCAAAGCTAATTTGTATCTTTTAGCCACATTTTTTTTATTACATTTGAAATAAAATTAATGTTGAAAATTCCAAATCTACAACGTCTTTGATAGAGTTGCTACACTAAATCACTGTTTCCAGTCTTTTAATAGTCAGATTCCTTCACATTTGCGTCGACAGCTGTGACTAAGACCTCTTGATTTAATACCCTCATCGGCTTACCATTTTTTTGTTAGAGAATTTTATATTTTTTTTAATAGTACGAAAATATTTAATTCAACGTTAAATGAAGTATTACATAATTTGGTACTTTATATATTTTAAAATTAACAACACACTCCACACATAACTCACCAATATCATGCAAAATATAATATGTTTTTTTAAAATCACTTAATTTCACTTTATTAATCTCACATTTAATAAATCTTTCCTTTGTTTTAAAATGCATAAGTAATTTTGCCTTGTGTTCTGTGCACTTTAAATGCTGTTCGGACGAAAGCTAAAAGAGAAGTGATGAAGAATTTATTGCAATAATCTAGTAACAAATAACACAACAGCGGACATTTCCCCCAATTTTCAAGAAGAAAATGTCACGTTTATTTTTTGCACACTTCCCTTGCCAAAACCTGCTAAATTTAACAGATTATTTCGTTCAGTAGATATAAATTAACTTTATTACCTAAGTCGAAGCAACTCTTTTGCACGACTTTCTAACCTAAACTTCTATTAAACTATTTTATCTTCATTTGGCATATTAGAGCCGCGATTTAGGTATTCTGTCTCTTCCTATTTACAGATTTTGTTTCTTATTGAAAAGAGTTATGTATATAAATTATTTTATAACCTTATTTTATTAATTATAACAGATTAAAAGGATAGATTTTTAATCTATGTTTCACTTCACGTTGCCAGTAAGGTTAAGCACTTATTTTATCTAGTTTCATTAATCTAAAATAAAAACAGGCCTTGAAAAATGTGTCTGTAAAAATCATTTTTAAATTTTAAGTCTGGACCATTAAAACAATGTTCTATGAAAGGTAAAAAACATATAATAATTTTTCAAAATAGTTCAAAAAATGTCTACATATGACACAATTAAAGAAGATAAGTTCTGCACTTTTTCTTTAATTACATATGTAAATGCTTGTACGATTATGTCCATTAATAGATATGTATATGTATACCTTTTAGTTGCTATTTGAGTAATTATTATAATTTTGCAATAGAAAATACGTACCTAGTTTTGGCGTAGAATGATCCATACCATGAAAATAAATACATACTGGAAAGCTTATTTTCGTCGAACAGACATAGTAATTTTTATTAAATTTGTATTTGCTGTATTAAGCAAAACAATATTTTGGAAGCGTAAACTTTTACATATCAAAGTTTTAGAAATAAAGTTCCAACCAAAAGGTTAGACATAACTATTTTATTATATCATATTTATAAGTAATATATGTTTATATTATGATGTTTATATTATATTTTTTATGGAGTATACTTTTAAGTTCTTGAACCGCATTTGTAATGATCACTTTTAATATTAGGGCATAGTTCAGCAAGTGTAAGATATTGGTCAACGAATATTTTATTTCACTTAAAACTGATATTCAATTAATCTTAATTTGCTTCTATAGAAACAGCTCAGACCTGAAGATCTAGTGCAGGATTATTTAGAGCATACCCAGGCTTATTAAGATATTAAGTAGGTTACAAATACTTCTTCTTGTTTCAATTTTAGATTCTTCAACTTTCTTTCCGTCTGTTGAAGCAAACGAAAGACAAAAATATCGGCTCGAAAGACCATAAGCTTTTCTTCGGATTAATTTTCGAAAGTTTTGGGGACATCTATTGGCTGTTATTTATAATTTCTAAGCTTCTCCAAAGCGCCGAAGCAACTGGATGAATGTGGAGTGGTAACACTCTTTGTATCTTCGTATCTTCGCGGTTAAGCTGGCTGAGTCTAACCACTGATTTCTGCACCTCAGTTACTGCCAATGAAAGTTGCCTTCCTCTTTCAATTCCAGTTCCATTGCTGTGCCGTGGTTTCGCTGTATAATTTGTTCGTACTTCCAGTAACACGTTTTTCTTTTAGTTCCTGCATAATTTCGAGTGGAAAAATGCATTTTCTTGCTAGAAGTTTTTATTGATAATACAAGTATAAGATAAATTTAATGTATGTCATTAACGTGTATCTTTATTTTTATTGAATGTTTTGACTTGTAATCCATGTCTAGACGCTGTCTTTTGGTCTAGTAACTTCGAAAAGATAAATTGATGTGAAGCAAATGTATGCTAGTTCCGCAAACGCTTGTATAACTGACCTACCACCACAGTGTTCAAGTTATAATATAATTTAAATTGATGTTTTTAATTTGTTTAGAGTGATCAAATTAAACGACTTGTGTAAGTATAATTTCTTATTAACAAAATAAAAAATAGAAATAGTATTTGGGGTACAAGGGTTTTATAATTTTGATCGTTTCAATAGAAAGTTTGACTTATATAACAAAAATAAATAAATAAATTAATAATAAAAATATGAAACAAATACTTAGTGATTTTAGTTTATTTTGTCTATAGTTGTGCCTAATATGTATGGTCATTGTTTGTTTAGCGAAGACATTTTAAAATTATAATTAGACAATTTCTAAACAGTGCTATATGTATGTAGACAACACAATAGCCATTTTAGTTGCGAACTGACTTTTATGCTAGGGAAAAAAAATATAGAGTTTGTACATGGTACCATTGTATGCAGCATTACTGAAAGGCACTTTGAAATTCGTTCACTTTTCAAGGTTAGACTCTATTTGAGAGGAGATAAAAGACCACTGGTTCTCGAGGTATAAACTACTCATGCATTGTAATTTAAAGCAAGTTGAAATTTGTTTTTTCTGACGATAAAATGTAGAGCATGTCTATTACTACCAGTAAATGTTTACCGTAGATTGTTTGAGCTTTGTACTTTCAAAGAGTCAAGACTATGAACCAGAATGTGGGTCTGACCGCCTCACAGCCTCTTAAACTTCTTTTTATTCATTATTCATGACCTGAATGAATCTTGGTTAATTTTCCAGTACAATTTGCAAGGCCTGGTTGAGTAGATCTTTTCATAAAAAAAAAAAACCGTCAGCTTGTTTTAATTTACTTGACACTCATAAGCATGTGTGGGCATTTGAACTTTAAGGCGAATTTTATTTGCGCATTCAAGAGTCAGAACCTCTGACTTTTTAGTGCTAAAATAAATCAAAGTTTCGTTGCCTTCTTTGCAATTCAAACGACTTCCTAATTAAAGGCCGGTAATTTCCTTAGCAACCATTTTCTTTAAGGTTTCCTCAAAATTATCGTAATTTTTTACGGAAAAACGCTTTTAATATTCATTTCTTTTTCAGGTTTAAATTTGTCACCGGCCAGTGAAAGTGTTATGTTATGCTGTGCGAGCGCCAACGGCCGACCAAAGCTCAGAGTGAAAGTAGAAAATCAGAAAAGTCCACAGTTCGCGGAGTGCCGGACGGTTTTACAACGCTTCTTCGTAACCATTGAAACGCTCGCGAACAACAAAAGCCACCGCTTCATCGGTTTTATATCAAAAGAGAACCCGCAGATTTGTTTACTACAGTAAAGCTAACTTTAAGATAGTGGTGTTCATAGCAAATTTGCATACAAGTATTTTGTGATTTGTGTATCGGTGGTTTGCCAATTTAAGTCAAGTGTCAACCAGTGATGCAGCGAGCAGAGAAAGTTTTCTTCTAAACTGCGCACGCATTGCACTTTTCAAGAAAATAAATAAAGATGAATCTCTCGGCGAGTGCGGCATTTTGCATGCTTTGCATTTCTTGTGCAACCTGCTCAGCAATTACAACAGGTATTTTGAGGTGACAAATATCACGCTTTTCGCAAATAATAACTCGCGAGACGACATCTTATAATTTATGGTGGCTTGTACCTAGTTGCAGTGGGTGGATAGCAAAATGATTTAGTTCTTTTTAAAAGTGTTTCCGGTTTGCAAATTGAAAGCGTTAAATATACACATAGTATAATGCGTGGGATTTTATCTATTTTAGTGACAAACGAATTAGTATTATTAAATGTTTCAAACTAATTTTTATACATATTGAATAAGAAATAAATACGAAGGAGAACCCTAACATGAGTGTGCTGGCGGGGCACTGAATCAGCCCTTTCAATTATTTAAAATCAGTCTCTGATCTGATTCAAGTTAAAATTCGAAAATCTCTACGAATGGCACGAAATTCAAAAAGGGTTTATACAAATTTTCCATTTTTAGTGTTCCGTACCAAAATGGACAAAACGAAAGACTTATGGAATCTCCGCGGTGTCTGTCCGTTCGTGTGTCACAGCCGTTTTTCTCAGAGACTATTAAACACAGGGAGCTGAAATTTATCACACTTATAGCTATTTATGGCCCAAAAACCGAACTGGTGTCAAAAAAGCTCAATTTTAATTTAGGGGTCAGTTTTGGTGAGAAAAAACAGATATCTAATGAAAGTTTATAAAAATATGATTTGAAATATATTTTTTATATTATTATCTTGAAAACTTTACAAGTACTTAATTTTATAGGACAGATATGAGGATAAGCATTACATAGGATATGGTTATTTTAGAGTCTACAGAGTATCAGAAAATGCAAAATCGATTTTTTAAAGCTGACACACTAGAAATCCTCTTTAAGTTAACTTGGACACACAGAACTTAATGAGTTAGTGATATCTTTAGCTATTTAATTGTTACAAGAATCCAGAGTTATCAGTTCGATTCCCTCATGAAATTATTTTTGGATTATGTACTATGTAATTTATTTGTGCTTGATATGTGCTTAATTATTTAATATTATAAAAATCGCCAATAAATTTAGCTTCATGCTGATTAAATTTCAACCTAAAATCTTTTGGTTTAACGATAAAAAAAAACCTTTGCAAGACATTTTGAGACGTTCAAATAGTTTTGAAAGAAATTATATGATATTTTTTGTTCATACTAATTTCACTGCGTGGAAAGGTATAACACCGACAATATTTATTTTCCATTGGCAATTTGTTGTATTTGATTAAGCTATTTAAATAAATCGTTTATTAGCTTTAAAGCAATGGCCCCTTTTAAAAATTACATCCCTCGTATAAAAGGTGTTTATTCTGTCATTTTCAATTAAATAAATTATCTGTTTTCGACAATCATTTACGAATTCGATTAATTTCACTTCAATCAATTTGAATCATTAAGTCTCGACTGAGTTACGGGGAATGAATGGCCAGTTTGACATATTAATTTATTATATATTATAATTAATTTAATAACTCTCAACGAATAATAAAATAAACCCAGCTTTGAAAATATTCGTCTGTGAAGTAACAAGCTAAAAAGTGATGATTAAAAACACTTGAAATATGGTAATTAAAAATTATTACAAAACAAAATCATATATTTCACCGGTGATTCAACATCTCTATAATTATTTGGTTGTATTAAATACGTTAAGTTTGAATTCAACTGAGATGTTCGGCATCCGAATGCTGGAGTAATAAGTTAGTCATTTATGAACGTTTTGGTTTACAGCCCTTCTTGTTTTTGGGTCCGCATGGCTTTCTGTAAATTTTAAAAATTGTTAATAATCTTTCAAATAAATTATGTTCCTTATTTATGGGACTTACGGGGTAGTTCCTGGGCAACCGGGTGGGCAACGAATTCCTGATTTTCTTGAGTGCGCAGGGAGACTACACTGTGGATGGCATTTTTTTGGCGGCTCTTGGCCCCCAACTACAGACTCCACTCCATAGATTGCAATTGCTTAAAAAGGAAAATAAATTTATTTTAGTAAAAAGGAGTTTCGAAAGATATTAAAACGAAATTCAAATAAAATGTTATTCCCTCTGCTAATTTTCAAAGGTCTTTAGGATGGCACTTTTTTTTATAAAAGCGCTTGATCGCTGATAAAACTATTCCTATTTTATAAGTTTTTTTATGAAAAAAATTAAGTGTTTTTGAGCTTTTCGTATTTTATGTGATAATTTAAGATTTAAGCTTCACATTTTAGTTACAAGCTGACATGATATTCTGTGGTTAGCTGATAGTAGCTAAAATATTGTATTTGTGCCCTTTTAATTAAATCCTTGTTTAAAAACAATTATTTATAATATGAGTGTAAAAGGTAAAATTACAATTTATAAAAACCGAACTTACCGCAAAGCAATAATAACAAAAAAATTCTCATTTTTTCTGAATCGTAGCACTTCACTCTGATGAAAAACTCTTTATAAGTTAACTACTTAATTTTCACTGGGTATTTATTGAAATGAGATTAAATGTTACTTATATGGAGATTTTAATTATGGAGAGGGGATATGTATTTTTTTTTTACTCTAATGACGCAAATTTTCACTGTACCAACTGAATAAATATGTTATTAGCTGTCGAAAATGGTAAATGACAAAATCGAAAGTAGAAAATCCGTTTCTTCTAATAATCATGTGGAGTAATGTTAAGATAAGCATATAATACACGTGTAACCATAATGCAAGTGGTTTTTGAGATTTTTCAAATTGGACAATGCCTACCTTTATGACCACTAATAAAAATAAATGATAGTTGTTTTAACATGGAATAATAATTATGAAAATACAGTAGAACCTTGATAATCTGAACACAACAAATTTAAACCCTGTTCGGATGATGCACGAAGCGTTCGGATTATAGTTTATAAATATTTTAAAATGCATTTTTCGACATAAAACTTAGTTTTTTGTTGCTGAAAGAATATTTTAAGTATGCAAAAATTTTATACGTACATACATGTTACGTAATTAAAGTTTAATGAAATTAATTAAAAGAAGAAAAAAGAAAGAGAGAAAATATGAAAATATGTAAAGCATATTTAAAGCTGAGGATTTTCAGTGTTCGGATTAGCTGGGGTTCGGACTATCGAAGTCCTGCTGTAATTAGATTAATTTTGTAGAAAATCTCTATTTCTGAAGGCATTACAAATAGTTTAATTTATTTTAGTATTTTGCATAAAAAATTTTTACAAAATCGCTAAAAATATTGGAAAGACCAAAAAAGAGATTAAGTACTGTGTTTGTGATCAAATCAAACGAATTTTTTTTTTTTAACAACTTATAATAAAAGTACTATTTTAAATGTTTCTAAAGATTACAGTGGGATTTCAACCACTTTCGTCTGTATATTTTCAATAGCTGGGAAATGTGGGGTAGCTATAAAAACTATCTTAATTATCTGGGGTGTAAAAGCAGTCGTAATATGAAATTAATATTTACCATTGCAACCACAACTGCTCTGTGAAATAAGCAATATAAATTATTATACAATATTCTTTTTTTTAATCGCTAGGGACGTAACTGCATGACTAAGCGAAATTTAATCAAAACATTATTTTCCAGATGATACCATAAAATGGTCAAATCGAGAATTGGAATCACTTGATGAAATACATGATGCTGAATTATTAAAAGCCGTTCAACAGTCGATGCGTGACTGGGAAATCAAATCACATAAACACCACAGGTAACTCAAATTCATTTAATATGAATGTTTTTGTAATAAACTTTATTTCAGAAAAAAACGAGCAGTAAAAAAAGTGTGCTATGGGGAACTTGGATGTTTTGAGGATTCTGGGCCCTTTAGCTATTTAGAAATGCTACCGTCTCCGCCAGAAGAAATAAACACAAAATTTTATTTTTATTCAACGAAAAATAGGTAAGAAAACCTACATGTGAGGTGGTATTTCTATCGACAAACCTAAATCCCTCATAATTTCTGATTAAGTTGGAACTTTTGTTGATCATATTTCAAAAGGTACTAAAATTGGAGATAGTACTATCATAAATAAAATAACGAACTAAATCAAGAGATGGTAATTTAAAATCGTTTTCAAAATATATTATTTTTAGAAGTGAAGATCCACTCCTAGAACTACCATTCCTAAATATGAGCTCTGCTTTTGAGGGATTTTCAGAAAACTCGTCAAGTGAGAATGCAAATGATACAACAACGCCGTTTGCAAAAGCATCTCATAAATTAAAAAACATGGATGGCTTTTCGCAGTTGTCCACCAGAGTTATAGTCCATGGTTTTGGATCTGCTTGCCCGCACGTTTGGATATATGAAATGAAAACCGCATTAATGGCTGTGGTATAAAAATCTTTATTTTACAAATAGCGATCAGAATTTTTAAAAATCTCAACATGTTTTTACAGGAAAATTGCACGGTTATTTGCGTCGATTGGGAAAATGGTGCGAACTTTCCAAACTATGTTCGAGCTGCAGCCAATACTAGACTCGTCGGAAAACAATTAGCAATGCTTTTAATGAATTTACAAAAACACAAGGGATTGGATCTTGCGAGAACCCACATAATCGGGTTCAGTTTAGGTGCTCATGTTGCCGGGTTTGCTGGAGCCGATTTACCAGGATTGAATCGGATAACAGGTCTGGACCCTGCCGGACCTTTGTTTGAATCACAACATCCAAAAGTCCGATTGGATAACACAGACGCGAGTTTTGTCGATGTAATCCACTCAAACGGAGAGAATCTTATTCTTGGCGGATTGGGCTCCTGGCAACCTATGGGCCATGTCGATTTTTACCCAAACGGAGGTCGCGTTCAGACCGGATGCTCGAATCTGTTTGTTGGAGCTGTTACTGATTTTATATGGTGTAAGTCTTAAAATACACTGAATATATTATTACTTATTTTATGTTATAATACATACTACCTACAATACCCACTATTTTTAAAAATTCATAGTAATAAATGAATTTTTAACACATTGACACCCGGGAACGAGATTTCTCGTTTTGATTTGACATTTGCTACGGTGACCGGAAACGAGAAATCTCTTTTTGGTTTAATTGATATTTCTATTGAACGCTATTCATTGTGTTTCTAAGTAAGTTTCGATTTCAAACGGATCGGTAAATAATTAAGGTGTTTACAGAAAAGCTCTACGAACATTACCGGGCGGCAATCGCAATGTGTTAAGTAATATCGTTAGATCACAAGCAAATGCCAGTGTATCATTATTTGTACAAAATTGACTCATATGTTTTCGTAATTGCAAAAAATATTATACATTTTTTCGATTGCTGTGTAAACGAATTGTCTTGTTGCTGTGCAAATTATCAAACATGAAAGCTTTAATTTAAAATGCATTACTTTTCTTATATCAAGCCGTAAATTGTTTTTTGATTTAAGATTTATAAACTTTATTGCTATTGATGGGATAGATCAAGTCCTGTTTTACAACTTCTGATGCAGTTGAAAATACTTTTTCAAAATAATAAAATAATTCATTTACTATTAGATTAGCAAATTTTGCATTTCGAGTTGAATAGGAATTTAATTCTTTCCACCAAATGTAATTTACCGGTCGCCGACTTTAAGGGTTATTATTAAGAAAAATTGGAATAGATTGAGTTTGAGTTTGAGTCTCCTCAAAGATTTTGATGAAACTTTGTGTCCACATTTGGAGTCAAAAGAGACGAATATGCAAACAGAACAAAAATGGCCGTATCTTGAAAACCATTGAAGGCACAGGACTGTGGTTGGGCTTAAATTGTTGCAAATTTAATATTCCTTAAAAATGGTAGAAACATCTAATATAAACAAATGCACAGTTCATGAGTTATAAGGCAACTGAAAAAAAAGCTGCAGATTTTCACGTATTACGAAGGAAGCACAGGTTTTTCGAAGCTGCAAATTTGGGTTTACACTACTCTAACTAGCCGTAACAATATATCAAAAAATTAGAACTACATCACGGTTCGCAATTTTAATGTCTAATTTGACTGGGCTACTATATGAATATTCCAACATAGTTTCATCAAAATCCGTGGGAAGACTTCAAACTTAATTTATGTTAAAAATTTAATAATGATGCATTTGGTGCTTAAAATCTGTGCGGAAGACAGTGACAAAAGTTTCTTTAAATTAATATTCAAACATTTGTTTTTCTTTCCAGCACAGGCTGCAGAAATCGAAGGACGTTCATTATGCAATCATAGACGAGCGTATAAGTTTTTTATAGATTCTGTTGCTCCACGGTGTATTTTCCCAGCGTTTCCTTGTGACAGTTACGAAAATTTCCTTCAAGGAAAATGTTTTCCATGTGTAAACGCAGATAGTAATGAAGACGGTAAAGAAGGCGCCCACTGTGGGAACATGGGTTATTATGCGGACAAATCAACTGGACGAGGTCAACTTTATTTAGTAACTAGAGAAGAGGAACCATTCTGTGCGCATCAATTTATGTTAGAAATTCACAATTCATTTAACGAGCTTCCACTACGAACTATAGGAAAATTAGAAGCAACTCTTGAGGGCGAAAGTGGTTTGAACGAGACTTTTCTTATTACGGAGTATGAAAGTGATTTTAATATGCATTATTATTTCAATTAATTTTAACTCTTATTGCAGAAAAGAAGATGCTGAGTTCTTCGCTGGAGATGTTGTTTCTAAAATAATTGTTCCACATCCAGCTCTTGGTTTTCCAACTAGCCTAACCCTAGAATACAAATCTTACAGCGGTTGGCTTGCGAAAGGTTTGCCCCATTGGGACGTGGATAAAATCGCTCTTACAGACAGTTTTGGTAGAAGTCATTCACTTTGTAAATCTTCAATGTCCCTTTCTTCGGGTTCACCAATTTATATGACTCTTCAACCCGGACTATGTGAAATTGAAGAGCACGATTCTACAGATCTTGTGGTTAGAGAATCTTCGAATAGTTTCATTACGCAAAGGGGTCAGGACAGACTGGACGAAGAAGACGGAGTTGAAAGCGTTAAGTACAAGAAAGATATTCTTAATTTAGGATCAAATATTAAAATTAAAGGAAATCAGACATACGATGCATCTGATGTACATAAAGACTTTAATAATTGGCAAACATCTCTAGAAGGGAATTCTTTAGATAAGGAAACCAGTGGATCTAGTAGAAGCTTCCAAAATGGATCACCAGAGATATTTGAACCAATTTTAAAAACTGATAGACACAGTATAAATAAGGCACGTAATATTCATTATCTCGGCGACGAAGAAATTGTTGAGCCAATTTTAAAATCGACGACACCAAAGATAAGAAAAGTAAAAGAAATTTCTTCGGAGGAGCTGCATGAACAGAGGTCTAAAGTTGAAGAAACTGGAACCGTCACTGTTCAATTATTTCCATTCCGACTTGGCGAACTTCTTGAAAGGGCTGAAAGATATGCTCGCGAAACTTTATTACCTCTCATTTCAGAAAAAGCACCAAAAATTTTTGGATTTGGAACTACTAAAAATAGTACTGAACGAAAGCCTAGATACATTCCACGGTATGAATTAAGTTATAATGAAAGTAGAAAAGAAGATTTTTCAAAATCTAGTGAGGCGATGGATAGTTCTCTTGGAGAAGCAAAACAATACAAAAATATATTTGAATTAGTAAGAAATTTAGGTGAACCTCAAGATTTGCAAGAACGATCTTTTTCCCAAATAACTTATTACACCAATAAAATAGATAACTCTTGGCAGTTTGATATTTCATCAATAGATACTGCAAATGAAAGTAATAAATGGAAAGAAATTCGAATTGATTTACCTACTCATAGATCTCCAGTTGAAAATTCGAAGGAAGATTATTTGGAAAATAAAACACTGAATTAGTCGGAAAATTATTATTTACCACAAAACTGCTGCAAAATGTTTCTAGTCTGGGAGTGCACATCCCTTAAATGAAGCAATTATTTTTTAGACCACACTGAAAGAAAATATTTTATTATTATCAAATCGCCGTATTTATTTTTGAATGCTTTTATTTCATTGTAGGATTTAATAAAAAGTCTTATTTTAAAGAAATTGAAGTAAAGCTTTTGCTGACATTTTTAAATATAGCCTTTTATTTACAATAAAGGAATACCCAACCGTTACAAGCCAGATGAGCCAGATAAAAAGAGTATTCTAGACATGTAATCTAGTATAGATGAGGATAGTCGACAAGAAAATTAAAAATAAGTATGTATAATCAAATTTAGGAGAAAACAAAACTCCTACAATAATATACATATATATATAAATAAATAAATATATTAGATTACATGTCTACGTGCCCCGACCATATAATGTGGGGATAATAATTACTTGATTATTATAATGGACCGAAATTCGATATTTGTTAAAAATATTAGTTAAGTAAAGAGATTTAGAACAAAAATACGAGTTTTTATTAATCCCCTTCTCTACTAATTTATTGAACTTTCCGAAGAAAAATTCCAAGATAAATTTCCAAACATTTTTACAAAAAACAAACATCCCTAAATTAATTTTATTTTGTCTTCAACGAGATGTCTAATTAAAATTTTTTAAAAAAATTAGTCTACTTTATTTAATACTGATTGTTTTTAGCAATATAAAAGTAAAATAAGTATATTGTATTTAAATTACTATGAATTTATTGTGTGCATATCCATTCAAATTTCAGCCCTATTTAAAGTTACATCACATTTATAAAGCAATGCTAAAAAAAATTCGGGAGCAAAGTTTTCTTACATCGGTTGACAGCTGTCGTTATAAGTCATTTTCCTAAGTATGATTTATGCACATTGTTAACAATCTTTTGAAAGGAATTCGTGCTCCTTTCAATTTTTCACAATAATATGAAATGATGTGAGAGGAAAAAGTCTAAAGTTTTTGTCCTTAGATACTTTAGATTAAGATACTTTTTCTGCATTTATGTACCATTTAGAAAATATTAAGCTTTTATGGTGGCTTGATAAATATCCATAAACATATTTTAAATTTAAACCGTTTTATATCAAAACGACTGGATTGGCCTTGATTAATTCATCAAACTCGTTACATTAATTATTTCTTTAATTATAAGAAATTATATTTGTATTCTAAAAAGTAATTTATAAAATATTTAGTAAGTTTGAAAGTATTAACTAATAGAACAAATTCAATAATATAATAACGAAGAGTTATGGTGTATTTGTGGGATTATTTCTTCACATAGTATAGTTTTTAAGGGAAATCAATTCCTTTACTAAGAATTTGATCATTAGGTACCAATTAAATCGTAATGTAATAAAATGTTGTACTTATACCTTTTTGGAATGACGCGGTTTCCTGGTGACATCTTTCAACATGTAACTTCAAAGCTACTTAACAATTACTGACAAAAAGGTTTACTTTAAAGACGGTGTTGTCCGTGATTTTTTAAAACAGAAACAATTTTCTGAATATTAAAGGATGAGAGAAAAAGCATAACAAACTCTTTCCAACCTTAGCCTTTACAATGGCACATATGCTTCAAAAGGAGTTCAAGAGCATTTTTATTGAAATATTTTCCAACTCCATGTGTCTCAAATTGGATTTTATAAAAAGAAAAATTTCATAGAGTGAAATACTTGAGAAGACTTTTGCGCCGAAGCTTATAGAAACATTTCCTGTTCTGTTTCAGCTTAAAATTTTTCAAGATATACCACTAGAAATTCTACAGCTGATGAACATAAACACGTGAGATGTTTTTGTTTATTAAATCAATACCGGAAACTTCGTGCTTTGAATAGGTGCCAAATAGAAATCCTTTGGTCACAAGATACCAACATCTATTTGCTTACACGAATTCGCACTTTCCCAATTCATCGTATTTGCTCCGTAATCAAAGCACGCAGCACTTGTACAAATAAATTGGACTTTCTTGAAGAGGTTTAAATCTTAAAGATATATATGTACATATACTATAAGTATATTTATGTCAACATTACTAAAGATCAATTTCAAATTAAAATTAAACTATTAGTACATAATAAAGGAAGCCTGTGCTTCTTGTGTTAAATTCTATCGTTTTATACACTAAGGAAAGGTTAAACTTGATTTCATTGTTTATAAACAGCAAGTGTTTAAAATCACTCGGGTCGGGTTTGGGTACGGTTTGCTTTCGTTTTGAGGACTCCATAAATTTTACGAACGAGAACCCTTTCAAACTCCCTTCGTCGTCTACGTCATCTGCCCTGCCCACAACAAGTCATTGAAGTTTGTTTGAAAGTTCAAGTTTTGTTTTACCGACAACTTGTAAAGATTTGTTGCATCCTCTGAACCCTTTTGTTTGCGCATAAAAAATGTTTAATATAATTTACATAAAAAAATAACTTCCTGGTATTTCAATTTTTCTTTCATGTGCATTTTACACTAGGAGTTTGCAAACAGTCTGTTTATTGAGGTTTTAATGTACTTCTGGCTTACTTTGGTTTAGTCCTATCATTTTTTTGATTGTTTTCATGAACTTCAATGAATTTAATTGACCTATTAAACTAAACCATAATTTTTCTTATTGTACATACATATTATATCTGATATTATTAAATGAACTGTTAAACTTTTGATGTGATGTCATGGAGCTAACTAAATGCAAATTTTTAGATTCACGACCTGAGTAAAAATTTAACAGACCCAAACGTAGCCCAAAAGAGGCACGGTATACCCTTTGTATGCCCAAAAAAATCAATATGGAGTAAGATACGCACCGAGCTGTTGGAGTGTTTAGAAAAAAATACGCATAACAAAATTTTGTTAGTTTCGTGCAGTAAACATCATATACCTAAGCGTGTATCCCGAATGCCTGCGAAACGGGCGTATTTTTGAATTTACGTGCCTACTTTGGGTGCGTACATGCCTGTGAAACCGGCATATTTTTAAATTCCCTTGCTTGCGTTGGGCATGAAAGTGCTTGTAAACCGAGCGTATTTCGTACCTTGGCATTTAGAATAAGAAATTTAAAAGTGTTTTCATTTAGTAGCTCGATTTTATTTGATGTTTTAAATGGCTTTTCACTTGTTTATATCATATTTTGGTTTTTTGTAACTGTTTGTACCACTTTAATCCAATATTTTCTAAAATTTCAATTTTCAAATCAAGCGATTTTTTATTATAAAAATTTCTTTTAAAGTATATTAAAGGTATCAATTAAATATTTATTATACAAATTCTTTTAAAAATATAATAAAGTTATTATTATCCTAGGTCACTAAATATAGCAAAATTCGTTTCTGTTATACAAAAGAATTTATGTCGCCAAGAGTTAAATCATTCATTTTGTGGCGTACCTTCTTTGAAAGGATTCGGTGTAATTATATTTCCCTTTGGCAACTCTTTGATGAGAAATTCTAGACAAAAGCAAAGCACGTGCCACTGCGGACAGAAAGTGGTTGCTTTCAGGAATTTATCGTTTGTACGTCTGCTTCTTCATTGTGGTTTACCAAAAACCAATGACATGATTCAAATTCGTTTATAAATAAATGGAGTAAAGTACAGATTTCATACAATTGTAGGTAACCAGGAATGACGAAGTTTTTTGTCATAGAGATTTTTAAATATATAGCAGGTTTTTTAATTTTCTTATCTGCATTTAATTACATAGCAAATTTTACATTGAATTGAATTCTAGGTACATGAAGATTGAAAATATGAAGGGCAAAATTTCTTACTAAACCTAGAGCCGGTTGAAATCGATTTGAAAAAGTATCTAATGCATTACGTTTTAGGTTGTTTTTATTCATTTAGTATAAATCGTAGCGTATATGCTAACACATTGTTGTCGAAATAGATAAATAAACAATTATTTTAGGTGTGAAGAAAAAGTTTCCATTATGAAACGAGTTGAAAAAAATATAATTAACCGATTAAAAAATTAATGAGCATTATTATTTAAGCAAATTTAACCGAAATTCATAAAAATGAAGAAAAGTATAGTTAAAGTTTCGCTATCACATACTTAATTAATAAGCCATTCATGTGCCGTAATTCACAACTCCATACTGCAAATAACGCTTTTGTGGCTTTGTGCTAAATATCACGGAAATTTAGTTGCGAGTAGTCAGCCTTCACTACAAGGTTACGTGAAACTTTTGTGAATTCATGTGAACTCGTCTTGCTTTTTTCTACTACACTCGTTTGCGTCACATCCCTGGCCCCCAGTTCGGCTGAATATCTTGGTAAACTAATTTCAGACCACTTGCACCCGTGTGCCACGTGTGCACACCACTGCAAATCCGCGTTACAGATTACAATGCACAATTCATTTTGGGCCTTTCAAGGCTAAAGCTCTTCAGCCCCTCAAACATTTTAAGGAGAAATTCTGGGAGAATTTAAATCAACTTTAGTTCCACAGTTTACTGCGAGTCTCAACGACTTTATCATCATTCAAAAGGTTTCGTCATCACTTTAAAAAGAAACACGAATTCGATTGTTTCTTAATAATAATTTGTCCTAGATGAATGTTAGTACACAAAAATGCTTTTTCGTCGATTTTTTATTATTTGTAGTAAGAATTACTATAGGGTGATTGATTGATGATGAACTGTTATTCATTGCTATTTAATAGAAAGTGTAGAAATAAACCCTATAAAATTCTTTTCCTTTTGCAATAGTCTTGATTATTTTTTTAACCATTTTTTTGAGCAATTTTTTAATTATCCGGAATGTTACAATGGGCAGTTAATAATTTAATTGGGCAGTAAGAAATTTATTTGCCAGTAATTGAATTGATTGTGGCCAGTTAAATGTAGTCAGTAATATAAATGAATGGGCAGTTAGATTGGCCAGTTCTAGGCGTTCGGTAAAAGCACAGAGAAAAAAAGCATTCGAGTAGGACATTTATGAGGACAACTTTTTGTGTGACAGCCTCTTGTCATCCGATGACAATAGTGTTAAAAAAATGTCTGCATAAAAAGTCATTTGTTATTTTAAAATTATATACTCCACAAATGCGGCCTTGTCTGCGGTTTTGCTACTTGAAAAGTAATGTTTTTATAAATAACAACTTTCTGAAACTCTTTGTAACCGTCAACTGCCACAAACTGATAAATTGACAAAATCCCTGATCTAACCTGATCTACAATTTGTGGATCCGAAAAAGAACAATGATAGTTCTCATCGAACGCGGATCTGTTGATCTTTTCTGATCTAGATCGATCTACATATATCAGTTAACGAAAAGACCGACTGTTTTGTCTTGAATACTGCCGAATTGTGTACTATTGATTAATTTAAAATATCAAATATCGATCTAAGCACATGAATTCGAACGAATTAACTTTGCCTTTATCCTAATTGCACTACTTCCCAAGTAGCATTTTTAAGAGCCTGTAGCAACGATTTTCAAATTTTGCTCTATAACGATTTTAAAAGAGTATAAAACTAAGTTGCCCGCTTTATATAGTCGGCAAAAGTAATTATGAGCACGAATATTAATAACAATGCTCTATAACTTAGTTTTGTTTATTCTAATAGCTCTATTTGCTTATAAAGCTTAAGGCTCTAATAACTTGCTCTATAATTGTTTCTAGAGCAAAAATTGATTTTATTATAGAGCATCTTTGAATTAAAAGTTAAATGCTTTATAACAGCTTTATTATGGAAATATGAACTCTTGTAGAGCATTTTTAGAGCAATCAAATTCCAACCCTAAAGTTCCTCTAAAAGTCAGTGCTATAATCACAATATAGAGCAATTTTTCTGACAAAAAGCTATGTGTTGTAAAAGATGTTGCTATAAAGCTTTCAACTGAATTTTATATTATTTTAAAGCTATAGGTGTTGGGGTAATATAATTTAAAGCTAGTTACTTTTACTTTTAATGTCAAAGTTCTTACAAATAGCCGTGGAAGTGAAAATATCCAGGATGTTTAAAAATCTGCAATCTTGGAGAAAATATAAAAGCAGCAGAAATTTTAGAAAAAGTGTGTTGAAAAATAGACATCACAGTTGTCAAAATCAAACGTCAAGTAATCGTGTCGGGCAGAAACTGCATGCGAAGTAGGGCTAGTAGTTTTAAAAAGCAAAGATATTCAGCTGCTAGCTCTAAAAGGGCTACAATAAAGTTTTTAATAGAGCAAGTAGCTGCTAATGTTCTTAATTGCTCGCTATATAGAGCAAGTGACTCTTACTGAGTATAAGAAGTAGCTCGATGTATTATTTTTAATTTGTTGTGGAAAAAATGGCTGCCATAAAAATGAGAAACAAAATTACTCCATAAATGTTTATTTCAGAGTTTTCTTTTGTCATAACTAAGATTTTCAGGTATTTTCCACTCTAAGAAATTCATTAGACATTTTTTCAATTGCATTTAGTACATAATTTAATTACAAAAATTTTTTTGAAAAAAAAATTATTGAGTTATTTTTTAGAATTATAAGAGCGTATTGTAATTTATCGAAGTATCTCCCCAATATTTACAATAAATTTTAAATGGTATGAAAAATCCCATTTGAAATATTGCATAAATTATTATTTTGAGTAATGAAAATGAAAAAGTATTCTTTCCATATTGGTTCAACTTTGTCAAAATATTGATATGTACATATTTAACAATTGAAGAAAGGAAGATGAAATGCTTTCTCATTTCCTCTTATTATTATTGACTACTTGAGGATAAAACCTCTATTATAAAGCCATTTGGTTCCAGAAGTTCTATAACAGCTCCATAACAAGCTTTACAAATGCTCTTGCAACGCTTATAGAACTAACATTATAGAGCAAAGAACTCTTGATAAGCTTCAATATACCAAATTTTAAAGCAAAATTATGCTCTATAAGCGGAACTTTTTGCTGTACAGAAGCTCTAAAATAGTTTTAAGGGCGCTGTTGCAGCTTAAAAAGAAACTTGTAGCTCTAAATAATAGCTCTATAAGCGTTTTTAGAGTATATTTAAAGCCTATTTTGTTACTTGGGTTGTTCAGTTTGTTCAATTCAGACGAAGACTTGGATTCGGATAGGCCCGGATATTTGATATAGCTAAGTGCTAATAGCATTTTTGTTATACATAATTTTTACGTTGGATAAATAATTACAATTTTTTTCGTTCAAAATTCGACTTTTTTTCATATTGATTCAAAATTTTCAAAAATTAATATATTTTTAATAAACGTGCGTACTTCAGTAATAAAACACATGTAGGATTCCCTTCAAATAATATGATATGCATTTCTGAAATTATAAATCTTCTGATTGAATCAATTTAAGATTTAATAAGGTCCTTAATGAATCAATAAATTTTTACGAGTTAAGCGTGATATTTGTTGGGAAAAATTTAAATCCGGATTTTATCACGCGAATCGTTTACTGAATATAACTCAAGCAATTTTACCTCGCTCAACTCCTTTGAGACTTATGAATGAATCATCGTAAATTAACCCCACAGTGCAAATAAGCCCTTGGCACACATGGAAAACTCATTTCGCGTGTCATGGTTTTAAAGATATATCTTTTTAAAAGGTAAACCATGTTTTGGTGCTAGATTTACCATGAAATCGTTACAGCGTTTAGGTATTACGAATTTCGTGCTTAATTTTAATATACTGTGATTAATATTTCTAGGGTAAAATTCATATCATACTTACTTATTAAGTATGTTTAGTGAAAAAAAAAAACATCCAAAAGTATGTAGTTTTACCAATTCATAGAGCTATTAATAAAGTGAGCAGCATACATATTTAGTACCTATGTTGCATATGTTACCCAAAATAAATATATCAGCTTCTTCAATACAGTTGCATCTGATTTGATTCAATGCAAAGGATTCAATTTTAATTTTCGTGGAATTATTTAATTGTAGTCATAATTTGAATTTTGTTGAAATGTTTGAGTACAATATCGCTTTAAAAATGTTGGAGTGGAAATATAAAATATTTAAATTTGGAAAAATAGTAACAACATATGAGAATTAGCATCGATTTAGAATTGTGAAATATTACAACTGATGAAAATGAATAAAGATTTAACAACGACTTTCATTAAACCTTTGCTTTTGAAATTTTAATTGATATTAATTTAACTTCAAAATTTCCATAATGTTTTACCAAAAATAATTAAAGGAACAGTGCGGTTTCCTGTAAACGCCTCGCTTGTTTTAATTAAACTCCACTATCATCACAAGGACGATTACAGAGTTAAGGAGATTTAATTAAAAGCTGATGCACAGGATCGGAAAATTCAGATGGACGCTACTGTTTTTCTGAATTTCAATGTGAGGAGGCGTGATAAAGCCGCAACCCTCACGAAAGTTGCAATGTGAATCCAATGAATAGGTTCAATTTTACAAAATATATGTAATATAAATGTTGGCAGCGTGCCAATCTCATTAAATATTTCATTTAGTGGCGGATCCGGTTAAATATTTATGGAAACTTCCTATCTGTTTTTCCAAGTTTTGCAATAAATTTAATAAATATTAGTTGTACAAGCAAATTTAATCTTCATGTTTTTTCACAATTTAAGGTAATTTCGTCACTTAGTTATGCATGCATAGTGTGATATTTTATACATATTTGTAAATAATATTAGATATCATTAAAGGTTCTGTACCTACATATGACTTGTATGCTAAAATTAGGTACTAATGCTTCAAATCTAATCTGCTAATCAAAATGTTGATTAAAAAGAAAATTGAATTCAAGAAAAAAAAGTTAATTGATTCTTTGATTCTTTAATTAATTAAGAAAATTTTCTTTGTAAGGCCTATTTTCCTTGTAGGTAATTGAAAGTTGATTTTTATGTTAAAATCTGGGTGCAAAAACCGCAACTCATTAAAAATTTGAAATAAGTGTAGGAAGGTTTTTAATGATATTTCGTGATAGAGTTTGCAATGCCATTCAAATGAGTAACTGCCAAATGTTTGTTAACTTTCGGTTTACATTCGAAAGCAATTGTTTTCAGTTTCAGCAGGACTGAAATGAAATTTGCTCACAGTTCTGTTGATTAACGACTGCGATACGAACAATATGTGTGTCGAAGTTGAGCCCTTTCTATTTCGTGAAATCTGCCAAGTGTGAACATGTAAGGCTTCGAGGATTAGACGAGGATGCTGGGAGCCTAATTAATTCAAAGCCCATTTTCGCCCATCCAAGTCACGTTGATACGTTGCAATGTCCTCGCTTCGACACATAAATTCTGGCTAACTCTTTACGTCTTTGACGGGTCTATTGTGCTCTACTCGAATAAGGCAAAAGGATTCTTTTTTTCGAAAAGATTTATGTGATATAGTCAACGCTGTTTTATATCCCCAGTGGGAGGAATAATTTTCTTGTTTCTGGAAAAAAAACAAAGTAAGATAGTTGGATCCTTTTTATCGCCATGTTATAAACAAATTATTGCACTTCGGGGAACATCAAAGTAATGACTTGATCTCGTCGAATTCATTTGATATATGTTTAGCGACTGAAACGCTGATAGAAACATTAATGCTTTCGAAAGTTAATAATGTGAAGCAAATTTACTGGCATTGGTCCGTTTAAGTTATCTTTCACTCCCAACCTATTTATTTTAAATTGAATTGACCCCACTCAGCTCAAATTAGCCTAGCTCAAATGTTGAGAGCTCCTCAAAATTTCAACATAACAGGAAAGAAACCCCCCACTTCTTGGAAAGTGAAAGATTTATCTCAAAAACATCTTAGCAAACTAGAGTCGACAAGGCGTGTTCATGGAATCACATTTAACAAGCACACCACAAAAAAAAATCGAAGGAAGTTTCCGGAATGGAAAGAATAAGTTTGAACACAATTTTTTAATAGAAATAAAACTAGCATTTCCTCTCTTCAAAAGTTTGGAACGGACAGGATAAGAAACAAAAATCAGCCTTGTAATGTGGGCGGTCGCAAATGCTCGTGTAGAAATTCTCAGAATGTTATATTTAAGAATATTAAATACTTATTCCACAAAAATATTCGTTTTTTTTTATCTAAAAATTTAGTTCATTGAATTCGTTATCGACGATGCCAAGTATAAACCAAATCTTCGTTTGAAAAACCTTATAATCCTAAAAAAAATAAGCACGTGCTATTTATAAGTAGGTATCTGAGGAAACATTTTTAAAAATCATGTAGTTGGCTCAGTGAAAGTTAAATTCGCGCGAAATCTGGTCGTTTTTGTGAAAATGTATTAAAATAGACTAATATCTCTATCTTATCTTATTTTAATATGAAGGCGTTTCCTTTTACTTAAATTTGAGTGGAGTTTCTTTGCAATTTCCATATATGTATTTATTACAAATAAAATCTTCAAAACTAAATTTTATAGCGAGCTCTTCAAAAATTGTGAAATATTTTCCTTTTGAATACTATTATAATATTTTAAGCGAAAGATAAAAATAGAGCAGACTAGTTATTGTCTGACTGTGTGTCTTACTATCCTCTTTCGTTAAATTAGTAACATATTTTATATAGCCATACCTTGCTAAAAATAAAATATTCCTGGTATGGTACTTGTGCTTAGCCGTCTAAGTTATTCATGACGTAGATTAATGTGAATGTAAATAAGAGACTACGTCATTTTCAGTAAAATCAATTTTCCATTAATTAGTTACAACCAACACGCAGCAGAAAGAACCGAATTCTGGATCCAAGAGATTAGAATGAAATTGCTAAATCAACATAACATACACCATTTGGAGGTTTCTTTAGTTTTTCTTGGACATGGTTTCCCTGTATTTCTTATTTCTTTAAATATTCGATTCACAATACTCCTCATCTTGAATAAACATCCTGCTGTCGTCAACGCACTCACGCGTAATCCTTTTAAAAGCCCTTAAAGTGTCTGGAATTGAAATTACTTGTTTTACAACAGACGAGGACTAAAGAGCTTCAAGTTATTAGCCTCTTCATTAGTTACTACGCGGTTTTCAAAATGTGCTTTTCATAACCCTCAGGCTCTTACGTTCTTAAACTTATTCAATTTCAATCAACGTTAAGGATTGTATCAAGATTGTTCAACCGAAAAAAGAGACTTTGCAATAAGACACTTAAATGAAGATTGAAGTAAATTGGTGGAAAATCGAAAAGACAAATCAGCGATGTAATCTTGTTGCAACTTAATAAAAATGATATTTTTTTTACATCAGGCAAGTAATATATTCTATACGTGCTTCAATTTTATCTTATTTTATCCAAATTAATTGCTGGCAGAATTTAAAGTCGAACTAACCACTTATAGATATTCAAAAATTGGGAAAACTTTATATAAATTATTATATATGCGTAATTAGATACTGGGTTTAGAATTATGTACCTATGTATAGGTACTAAGAAATGTTCATCTGTAATATAAATATATCTTATGTGGAAAATAATTCGAAGTATTTTTTACTAATTCTGAACAATGTTAATATAAAATAAAAGCGTATGTATTATAAGGTATCATCAATTCACACTTTTGCATTAACTTACACTATGCTACTTTTTGTATGAAAAACCCTTAAAAATATATATAGCAACTCCAAAAATAAAGTAATAAAAATTGTTCTTTGTAAGACCTTCTACAAATAACAATTAGTGTAATTTGTTATGAAGTATACATACATATACATAAAAAAAAATTTAGAATATTTTCAACAAATCTTATATTTTTTACCTCAAAACTTTGTTATTATTGTAGTTACGACAAAAAGTCGCAAATCAAAATTATATTATACACAGGGAAGGGATAGCCAAATGTAAAATTTTCCTGGGCTATTATTGTTTCAAATATTTTTAATTTAATAGTCCGTATTTTGGTGGCCCGCTTGTAGAAAGTCAAGGCGCGGGTACACCTAGCATTGGGTAAATGCTGAGTATTGTCGAGTAATAAATAATACTAATAATAATGGTGAAATAATTACATGCATATTTGTTTCTATTCATTAATTTTGCTTGTACATATATCACTTGTAATGATAATGGCTGCGATAATAAATTCAAAATATTACGTTATTTTACACTTGTGACAAATCACACTATTAAAACTTTGACATCCCTTAATCAGCTTAAAATATCCACAATTTCAATATTGCAGAGTTTCAAAATTGTTATCGTACCTTTTCATTCATTCTATTAAACTTCCATATTCATTTAAAATTATCTTGTTTCACATATTCACGAAAAGCATAAGCCGGTATGGGATTAGTTTCCACAGAGCTGACACGGAAAGGCAAAATTACATTGTGTGAAAGTCTAAGGTATTTAAGTGCTTTAATCAAAACCCCCAGCTGGATGCCCAGGAACTGACTTTTGCATTCACTGGAATATGCATTTGGATTTGCTTGTTGACTGCAGTGAAAATGACGCTCAGTTCGTGCCTTAATTAAATGCGGCTGTATATCACCTTGATTTGATATCGGCTCAGTAAGGAGCTTATGCTTCGTGTTTGTAACTTAATTAACATCCTCACGCAGTATTCGACCGTGGAGTTCACCTCTAGAGCAGTCCGTGGGTGTAAAGTGTAAAGGAAATTAATTAGTCTCACTAATTTGAAATGCATTGATCTAGAATGTAAAAAAAATAAGATATAAAAAATATATTAGAAAATTTGCATTTCCACTATCCTCGACCTCAATTTTCTTTGGATATTGTATATTTAATGTATTTCGTAGGGTTCCATACCTCTGAGAATCTTTAAATTAAAGGATCGCTTTCGTTTCCGTCTGTGTATTCTTAGTAACGGCTAGATGTGTCAAATCGAAACTATTATTATTCATATATAGGTAGGTACTAAAGTCACAGCCTCATAGCTCTTTAAAAAAACGGAAGGTTTTCGGGACCCTCGACGGGAGTTAAACCTTTAGCGGCGTAATTTGTGCGACAGCGTAAAAATATAACAAGTACCTACTTTTGCGATGGCGCAAGGCACAAACGTGAAATTTAGAGGGAGACAAAAATACAAATCTGTCTTTTGAAGAATGGAAATAGCAAACAGCGTGAATTTCTATGCTGCATTGCAAACGCCGCTTCATAGAAAATAAGAAATTTTTTAATAATCAGTTCAGCAAAAGTGTATTTTTTTTCGGTCAGTTTTATTGAGGGAAATTCTGATGTCAGAATCTGGCGCGGGGACAGGGGTGAGGCTTGATTCCCGTACCACTGCCGCTTTGCAAGGTATAGAGTAATTTCTGGGTTGGAGGTAGGTCACAGATCAGGAACACACCGACTCTGGAGCCTGCAGAGTTTGCGGAAGTGCCAACCGAAAAAATTTTGTTACATCGGTTTTACCCCCCAACCCCATTATATGTATATGCGACTATGGAAGTTTCACTTCAAAAATTAAATTAATAATTATATGTGACTGAAACTTCCATCACTTCAAAAAATAAAGTTTCTAACTCAATACAATAAAAAGATGTGGCCTTATATATAAATATATATATATAATATATAATATATAAATACACTTTATTTTTATACTGACAGACTAACTCACTGACTGATTGACAAATCAAAATCTATAGAGCACCTATGTACGTCCATTGCCCTAATATCTTGAAATTTGGCACAAATTCTTGAAACTTGTCCATTTTTTTGTAGATACGGAGGAACACATTAAAATTTTCTTTTTCTACTTACAGAGTCAATGCAACAGATTACAGAAAATATACTAAAATATAAATATCGATAAAAATTAAGAAATACTTCTGTATAATTTTACATTTATTTAACTTACAAGTACTGCTTACGTGTAAATTTAAAAATTCGACCTAAGTAATTCCTTCTTTAAGAGGCTTAACTGATGACTTAAACGTATCTCTTTGCCAACATAAGTCTAATGTTTCATAAGAATAATTAAATTGAATGATGCAATTACTTAAGGAATCCTGCTAATGATTCTATGAAATCCTTCGTATAAAAAAGTTGTCGATCTTAAGGGCCGTGACGGAGTATAAATAAATACATTATATAATTCAAAAGGTCAAAAAGTGAAATAATATCATAGGACCGAATATCCCTAATTAACATAATTTGATACAATTGTCTTTAAGAACGAGATTCAAGACCCAAGCAATTAGCAAAGACATCTGTTTTTATAAGTGGGAGAATAACTTATAAAAAACAAACTTGGTAAACCATTTTTGAGCGCTTTCAATACGTTTGATATGCATACTTTTGGTAATTTAAACTTTGTGCTTGAATAACCTTATAACCCTGACACACCGCGGCGAAATTGAGAATTTCGAAGTCAATTTCGCTACCCCCGATACATTGAACTTTTTCATTTCAATTGTCAATTTCAACATTTCAGAATTCTCGAAAATTTTCAAGTAAATAAAGATGGCTTCAAAAGAAATATTGATTAAAACATGAGGCAAACAATATTTCTATTATTTTGCAAACAATGCTCTTCAAGCAACATAAAGTGAATGAAGTGATTTGAAATAAAGTAGAAAAACTAAAAAATTTGAATTGTTTGACATTTCGAAGTAGGAATTAAGTAGTAAAGTAGTAAGCGCGCCATCTGTCGCAACATTTACATACTATTTTCTCAATTTCGCACGAAATTGAGCAGTGATATCTCCATTACGAAATTGAGTTGAAATGTGGGTCGAAATTGAGAACAGAGCCGAAATTCTCAATTTCGCCGCGGTGTGTCAGAGGTATTAGACTTTGAATTATATTAACTTGTTTTGATCTCTTACTTGACAGAACTATCCGCAAACTTAGTAATTACTGATCACAACAATTTGTAGATTAATTATTTAATCAATGATTTAGTAATATCTATTAGAATATCTAAAACATCGTATATGTATGTGATGGAAATTGTTGAATTGTTTTTCGTTAATTAGTGTCTCAGAATCTATATAATATTGTGATTTAATTTCACACAATTTTACTCATGCCTGAGTTATTAAAACAAAAACTATACATTACATAAAATGATGAATCTTTAAATCTTAAACCGAAATTTAGCGGATTACCGGATTACAATTTCCATAAAATACAAAATAATCTTTAATTTATGCAGACTGAGCTACTGCTAGGTAGGTACGCTTACGAAAGGTTATAATATTTCAAAAATTGTGAGTCAAGTTTTTTCGTTTACTTTATTTTGGTATTGTTGCTATAGTGTAACCTTTCGTTAATTTAGAAAGGAGTTTCAAATTTGTCGCAAAAACTGTTTTTAGCAGAATTAATTTCTCCAAAATATGTTCGTATTTAAAGCACTTTCGGACTCACAATCTACACCGAAAATGATAAATGTCCTTGTAATTTGAAAAAATGCGATAATATTGAAATGAAAAATTATTATAGAATTAATAGTACAATATGTTTTATAACACCTGGATTGAATGAAAGTTGTAAAAAATAATAAGTTCATGATTATCCTACTGGACAAACAACATACGAGTATCTCTTAAAAAGCCATAAAGAAAATCAATTTCTAAAAAAGGCAGCATTTCACAAAGCTTTCATTGTTTCCCAGACAATTTTGTGTAAAAGAAAACGTGACTTGACCCTTTGAAGGGCACCTCGTTATGCGGTGAAACTAAGATAAATCTCTTTATTAAGTGAGAGGTTACTTGTTTCTGCTTTACTCTGAAGAAGCAAGGATATCTGTGAATACGTGCTGTGAATCCTCCGATTTTTCAGGTATAATATGGCACACCCATTTATTTTGTACTTTTGGTTGGCGTCGTAAGCCTGTTCAAAGGAAACATTTTATACAAGGAATTGTGTATGGAAGCTCCTCATTAATTAAATTTTTTTTACAAGGTCGTCACTGCAATTTATTTAAATTTGGAAATGAAGTGTGCATATGTACACTCTACAGAAAAAATAAATGCATTTTGAACATTTTCCTTTTTTTTACTTTAGCAAAAGGAAATTTTTATTGTAATACGCAATCAAGTTGAAACATACCAAAAATATATTAATAAATAAACTTTATTTTCTGGTACACATCCAAATTTATTTGATGTTTTATTTAAATTCATATGTAGATGATATCGAAGGGGCGGTATATCAAAGTAATCGATTTTCAAAACTTGCTCTTTAACCTCTTGGACTTTAAATTGTCAACGCGACCAACTTGAGTTTTATTTATTTGTTCACGCGAAATGTGGGATTTTAAATGGAAATATTTGTTGAAATGTTAAAGAAGGGAACTCAACATAATTTTATATCAGCTTTGTCCTTACGTACGAACGTCGTTTCTATGAAAAATTAATGGTATTTTCTTGTATATTTTAAAGATTTCAAATAAATTCTTGTATTTTGGTCATTCCTTAAAGAAAGTTTTTGTAATTATTATTATCTTTTTCTTCATATCATACAAAATTATTACAATTTTTTACTTAGTTGTTTGGGGGTCTTGAATTTTTAAGAATTTCATTAAAAGTTTTTGGAATCCTTCCCATTTCATCTTATATAAAAAGTAATTTAATATTTAATAGTATTCAAGCAAAATTGTCAGAAAAGCTGTTATGCATTTAATTGGATTCACGCCTGTCGAGTATTTAACATGCATGTGAATTAAATAAGTGCCTGTTATATTTATTAAATTCTGCGTAAATTAATGAATTCCGTTCAGATTGTAGATACTGCTGGAGAATTTTAATTAATTAATATTAAATTCTGGGTATAATAAAACTTTATTCTCTATATGACTATCGGTGAATATTTCCATTTTCGTTATCCGTCTGAGTAAATTTAATCACAAACAGGCTTAAATTTGAATTAAAAATCTAACTTTGTATCATTAAAAGAAAGCGGGTCTATTTCTTAAAAAGAAGTGCCTAGATTGTCCACATTCTTTATAATAAGAAAATTTGAAGCCCTTACAAATAATTTGCATTCAAGAATATTGCTGCGTACTAATTTTGTTTTATGAAGTCCTTAAGGAGCAAATATTATGAGACGCTAAGATGATAAAGTTTTCACCATGGGATAATACACCTAAAAAAATTTAGAAGAGCATCTGCTGGAGCATGTATCCTTCGTGTAAAAGCCATGGTGTGTAGAAAAATAAACTGCTAAATTCTAAAAAAATGTGGCTTCAGTAACATTCAAGTTAAAACTGTTTAAATATTAAAAGGAAAAAAATAAGTGTATTTTTATCGTTCCTCACCTATTTAAAAGTGGAAGTTCCTCACCTATTTCAAAATGTAAGTGCTAAGAAACCTTAGACGTTTAATGTGAATTGAGTTTAGTCATAAACCTTGAGGGCTTCGCAACGTCTGGCGTTTATCTAGAATTTGTAAAATACTATAAGGCAAATTGGATAAAGTTCATGATATTGTTAAATTACTTTTTGTTGAACTCATTTGAGTTTAAGTTGAGTTTAATGAAAGTTGTATTAATTTCAGGTGCTTAGGAGATAACAAAATAGTTTTAATTAAATTTATACTGTGAACCGATACGAAGGGAAATCGATACTATTACTTTATCAAGGACCAATTAAAATTAAACTGAACTAATTTTAATTAATTTATTTTAGCAGCATATCAATTTCAAATTTTTGTTGTTTGGCTTGTTAAATAAAGAAATTTCGTAAAATTTCCATTGTCGCATGAAATTTTTGTCTCAAAGAGAATTGAAGAATTTTAAAAGAATTTTTGCACGTGTCATACAATAGCTCTTAAGTGAAGAATGGATTATTTTCCATAAAAATGAAATAAAGAGCACATTGAAACAATGAATTGTAGAAAAAAAGCTGAACGTGCATCTAGGAATAAAATTCAGAAATACTTCCATAAATTGTTGTGGCGATTGTATGCCTGAAGAATAATTTTTATTGATTTCTTGAAAGCGGCCAGAACGAAAACTGGAGGATATTTTGTAACTTTAATGGAATATTTAAAATGGCAAACACAAACAGCTATTTTATTTTATTTTAAAAATTTAAGAAGATGGTTGTTTAGCACATTTTGCATGAAATAAATTAATTAATCATACATTACTTATACAGAGATGAATATAGAAATAATAATAAATGATAATTACAGTTTTTTACTTTTTCGCTTTTATGCAAAATTAATATTAATTTTCCAAAAGTCAAAATTCAAAAGCAAAAGGTCAAATCGAATGCTGACGAATGTTCTATATTATTTATTCATAAGAATGAAATTAAAATTAGTGAAAATATTTTTTTAAATTTTAAGAGCCTTTTTTTCCCAAATAGTTTATTTGAGTTGGCGTGAGTGAACTAATGAAATATCATTTTAAAAAGAATTTTCGTGATTTCAACTTTAAAATTAGGATTTTTTTCTTATATTATAAATAAAAATATTCTAGTTTTTTGGTTCTGTCGATAGTAACGTAATATTTGCACTTGTTAAAAATATATTTAATTTGATTGGTGTTAAAATTACGTGTATATCTTCTGTCTTCGTTGTTAATTAATTAAATAATAATAGTTCGAGTTATTACATTACCTGCTATATTAGTAATAATTATTATTCTTTAGAAGGTAGATAATGGAATGTAATTTACCTCAATTGTAAATAAAGAGAATGACGTCTGAAAATTATTGTGTATTTCTTTCATTAAGTTGAATTAAGGTCGAATATCTCTCACTTTGGTCGACGAGTACACGTAAAGTCGAAAAGAACACAATCGTGGTAAATAAAGTACAAAGCGAATCACTTCCGGAGTTACGAACGTTTCAAAAGTGCCTACCTGTTTACCCTTTGGCAAAAACCAACATTGTTTTACTGGGGAGGAAATTTTCTTGTCACCGCTTTTAATCTTTATTGTCTTCTGGGAGCAAAACTCTCGAGTTATTTTATTTAAGGGAAAATTGGTGTACGAGGAAAGTTGCCAAAAGCTTCAAACAATAAAGGAAAAAGAGTCTTTTTATGACTTTGCTATCCTTTTTTAAATTTTATGAGGAAAACAAATATTAACCAACAGCGATTTTTCGCAAAATTGAAACAATTTCATTTAAAGTTTTTTTTCTTTCATCCTATTCTAAACGGAATGAAAATTATAAATCGTTTAACTTTGTTGGATAATAAATTTATTAATAAATAAGAATGAAATTTATTTTATTAGATACATGGTATATACTATATAGCATTCCCCCTACTCAAAAGTGTATGTAATAATTTACATTTATTAATAAATTTATTATTCTACAATGGGATGTGCCCAAGGAAGGGAAAATGTTTTGATTCTTCTTATAGAAAATTTTTGATGAATTTATTTATAAGTGATAAATTATACCTATTCTTTCGGCTTGAATTGTATAAAAGGCACTCTCAATTGATTTCATGTTTCATAAGACTGCGGGGCATATATTTCTTACTCATTCACTTCAATGACTGTTTATATCAAAAAACTTCCTGGGGTTTTAGTAAAACAAAGCTACGGACACAATTATGATTCTGCCGCTATCGAACACGTACATATGTCTACTATTTATTTTATATATGTATATTTATCTAATCATTAATAATTTTGAACATTATTCAATATTACTACTGAGCGAATTAAATAAAACAAACTGAAACCTGACCCAAAACGGATGCATGCATATATTTGCTTTTTATTTACATTGCCTGATGGGATTAAGGCTCAAAACGTTTCTAATTGTTTAATTTAATTTATTCTCATGATATTACTTTGATTTGTGGAAAAATCCCTATAGTTTGTTTTCATTTTTATTATACTTTCAATTAGAAATTGAAAAATTTTTGCGACATATTGGATTCACTATTATGCAGTTGTAATAATTTTTGTTAAAATTCTTTCAATTAGAAAAATTGTGGTTGCCATATTAGATCTGCGGCCTGGAATCTAAAAATTTTAATAGATAGAAATTGTTGTCAACAAATTATAATAGTTCTACGCTAGTTTTCATCCAAAATCCTTTGAGTTTCATAAAAAAGTTGTGTGCGAAGTGAAGCTTCTTCATATTTTGAGCTAAAAATTTGACAATCTTAAATTCGTAAATTCTGACAATCGGGTTGAAATCAGCTACCCCAAAAACCACCAAGTACCAATTTTGGTGGAAATTACTTAAACTTTTAAATTTGATAGTCCGTCATCTTGAATTCGTAACTTCTTACAATTTGAAATCTGTAGTTTAATCACATTTTGGATTCATTGAAAATCTTACTTTTGATATATTAGAAATCCGATATCATACTTACAAAACCTACCTACAAAAATACTCAAGAAAGGACAAGAATTACGAATTGCAAATTGCCCATATTTTTGCCTCTTTTAAGATTTTCATAACTCTCAATTTTTTTACCCATGAATCTTGTAAAATCTTAGGTGAGTTTTACAATTTCTTTTTTACTTTTATAAATTCAGTCTACACCACAATCTTATAATTCGATGAATCATTGATTTCTAGGTTCCGTCTGAAGTGATTTAATGAAACGAGAAAATATGCTGGTTTAGCGTCGATTAAGCAATGATGCGGTAAAATTGTGGATAAGCACAAATTCCTGCTTTTTAAAAGAATTAATTGGAAATGGATATTGCTCAGAAAATATATAAATGAATAACTCCTATTTTAAATTCTCAATTATCTTAAGCTTAAAGGCATCAAATTTGGAATCTTTGAGAATTTTTGTAAATAGGAACAACACATTCAATGAAGAAGAATACGTATATTTATATCTTAAATTTATATTTAACCTGTTAAAAAATTCCGCGAGTAAGTTCTAGAAAATAGGAATTATCAACATATTCAAAATATAAGTTGTATAGTATAGTAAATAATGGTTATTTAATATCTTAATATTTTACAATATTAAGTACCTAAGTACTCGAATTTACTTCTATATCAGGAAATATCTAAAGCAAAATGCTTCACTTGCCTATACAACTATATACAAGTTAAATTAATTAAATTCTCAAATGTCCATTTCTATGCCTGTATCAATCTGATAATGTTTATAATCGCTATTTATAGAGACCCTTGGACAATTTCGTCACTAACCCGAAGGATCTTTTACTCCTTGACCTGGTTATTACTAAGAAAACAGATTGAAACATTTATGGTAAAACTCGAAGATGTGCCGGGGTCGCATTTGATAACTCCTAAAGGGTTAAAGCTAAAGCCTCTAAGTGAAAATACCGAACAAGAGGCTTACCAAGGCACGTTTTCTGTTGATTGCTCTTTTCTTAAACAGAATCGACGAATATAATCATCTTAAAAGGATATATTCAATTTTAGAAGGAACCGGTCCGACTAATTGTCGATAACTTCATTAATCCTGCAGATTTATTCTAAAAAAAAGTTTAATGGTTTGGAAAGATTTAATCGCGATTGTAAAAAAATGAAATTTATTATTTTTTCATTTTATTTAATCGTCTGTTTATATAGGAAATGAAATAGGAATTTGATTTCTAATACCTAATTATAAATAGTATTTTATAGAATTAAACTTAATTTTTGGATGGGTCAAATATACTTAACTTTCGTTTAAATCAAACGAATTCAAAAGACCAGTTTGTGATAAAAAAAAACCTCCCACAACTAATTAATTTCAGAAGACTTAAAATAGCATTATCCACCAGAATTACTACAAATGCTCTAGGCTATAGGCTCATCATTTTCATTTCTATTTGAGTGCGTTTACTTTAAAGCGTAAAACGACTGAAAATGAGAGGATACTTAAGGACATTTTCTTCCTTCAGATATCAAAACAAGTCCTTCGTAAGCTGTTCCGTAGTAAATCTTGAGAGCAAACAAAAAAGTACCATGAATAAAGGCCCAAAGGCACAATCGTTTAATTTAGTTTCGCATATACATTTACATAAATGAGAATATTTACATACACTGTATACGCGTATTTTGTACAATTTTATCTCGTTGACCTCAATTTTAGCGAAAATGTAATCTCTTCAATCTCTGTTGTATATGTAAGAAAAATGCAAATGTGTTATACAAATTTCGGTGCTTTTGTAACTAGCTACATATAAACTATTAAATTATTTACAATAACAAAAAACATAATTCTTGATGAGCAAAACAAAAAATATACCTTTTTTTAGGTAGATTTAATATGAAATAATATACCTATTTCAGCATACCCAATGAAAGAGTTTCGAAGAATGAATGATGCTAAAATTCGTGGGTTATAACGAACCTTGAAGACACGATAGGTGCCGTATTTCTTAATTGATTTTAATAAAATTTTTGTAAAAATAAAACATTTAGTTAATAGACTTTTTCTAAAAGAAAAATATTTAGTCAACAGACATTTCATAAAAGGAAAATATTTAGTTACTAGGCCTTTTGTAAAAGGAAAGTATTATGTTGTTGTCGGGCAAAAGGTTATCGGGCAAATGGTTTGTTGGGCATTAGCAATCGGGCAAATGGACTTATACTTAGGTAATATGAATAAGCAACCGACGTACATAATCATCAAAATCCGTAAGACCTCAAACGACCGACTTCAAACTCAATTTACGCCGCCAAAGAAAAAATACACAAAATACATACACAAGACAAAATGCAGACCGTCATCGCTTTGAGCAATTGTTTGCATTTCCAAAACTTGATTAAGGAATTTACTAAAATAAAATATAAAGTCTTATCAAAATCTTCCCCCATTTTCCGGAAGCGGTTACTTCGTCTTTCAAAGAGAACATTAAATCTATACATCTTCCCTCTGGCAGTCGCCGAAAGGTCTCTTTTTATAATAAACCAAAATATTGAGAAGACTAGCGTTAATTTATGATTAACGTTTTGATATATCAATCTTTAAAATGTGCCTCTGCATGATGTAATGTAAAACTTATTCATTTCCATGGTTCGCCCACTCTCAATTTAATTGAAATACAGGCGCCGTTTAAATACACTTAATGGCCGACTGCAGAAAGCAAAATTGAAAAATATTGCTCATATCTAAAGCGCTGAAAATATTTCTCGACTGAAGATGCTGTCGGATTATTTGGCTAAAAGTGGGCATTTGAAAGAAAACACAATGGAAACAGAAAAGGAACTTCAATTTACAAAGCTATTAGGCTTAGAAAAAGAAGCCAGAGGGATCTTTCTTTGGAAACGCATTTTTTAGGAAGCAAATTTTTAAAAAGATACTTTATTTCGCGAAAGGAGGCTCGATTAAAGTCGTTCCACTTTTAGCCATTTAAAAAGTCATTAGACTGTGGTTCACTTGATGAAATAATATAAAATAAATGTAATCTCCGTCCCTTTAATAGGTGGTATAAAAAATAAATAGCAAAACATTGTAGCCGAAGCCGTATACTGAAGCTTTAATATGAGATGAATAAAATCTTTAAACATGAACTACATCCTCAAGTAAAATGTGGTTCAACTCTCTCGACCTCTGGTTATTAAAATTTACGAGGTGAACCAATGTTGCGTATAAACCGCATCTAGTCCTAGTTTCTCCAGATTTAGTTAAAATTTACGATCCGACGGTCAATTGAGGAAGTTGGAATAACACAAAATGTACAGATCTAAATCAACCATATTATTACTTATGGAGACAAAAGATCCAATATTTTGTACAACTGCATAGTTGTTAGACTAGTCGTTTTATAAATAGATGATAATTAATTGCTTCAAGAAGATTTCAAGATTTTATCCGATTAATTTAGCTTAGTGTTAAAAATGTTCATCATTAACTCATTAAGTTGTAGCTACGTTTGTGCGGATATTTTTTAAATCTCGCAACACGCATTTAACCATCTTCCCGAAGAAGTAGAGAGTTGAAATTCGGCCGAAGGTGTCATGTCTGGTGACAATATAATGTTCCATTATAATATTGAGACCCGGAATTTACAAATTTAAGATGGTGTACTTTCAAAATTTAAAGGTTTTGCAATTTTCATCAAACTAGATACTTTGGCATTAGGGTTTTCGGAGTATAAGATATCAACCCGACTGTCAGAACATACGAATTCAAGATGGCAGACCGTCAAATTTTGAAGCTTATGCTATTTCCACCAAACTTGATACTGGGGAGTTGCTGACAGAATTAAAGAATTCAAATGTGATTTCTGTGTGGATTAGGCCTACGATACGATAAAAAAAACCACTACTACTTCTTTCTTATATTTTTAGAAATCGCTCTGATATGTAGATTGTGTTAGACTACTAGGTGTTATAATGTTTTCATTTGATAGATGAGGATAATAGCTATTCAGTAATAATCTTTTGTATAGCAAAAAGTTTGTAAAAATATATTTTTTATTATTTTTAAATTTGAGCCAAAGTTGTCCTTTGAAGAGGGTTACTTTGGCTCGCAGATGGTTTGGGCACAAAAACTATATACCTACTTAAGCAAGTATTAAGCCAATGAAAGTCCTTTGAAATAATAGAAAATAAACAAATGAAGCATCCGATGTAGAAAAACGTTTAATTTTCAAAAACACATAAAGAAAAATTAACTTTTCTACAGCTCTCTGTTACGCAAGAAAATTGTCAAACCTAAAATACGTAAATATTCACAGCAGGTAAGTTTAAAGCACAAATAACAGTTTTAATGTTGAAAAAATTCGTGCAACCAATCACAAATAGACGCCAGTAGAACCATCTAACATTTCCGACTCCAACTAGACCGTTTAGTGTCATGGATACGAAGAGGTGGGAAATTCAATATTTTTTTTGTTTTGAGCCAAAGTTACCCCCTAGAGCTAAAGTAACCCGCATCTACGGTACTGGTACTATTTTTTTACTATAGGTACTGAAACATTGTCCTTCGTGTCACTTTAAATTCAAATAAGTATTTAAAGCAGAAATATTGTTATTGAATTTATAAGGATACAACTTACGAGAAGAGAATTTTTTCCTTTCGATAAAAATTTAACAAAAAGCGATCGAAAAATGTTCCTTTTGTTATTCAAATATATGTATGTTGTAAGTTCCTATTTCATCTTACTCAAACCAAATTTGCCTCAGAGAATGGCTGGCTGCTGCATTATTTAGGTCGCAGCACCGAAACGTTGCTCATGGCATCGTCTTGCACCCGAAATCTCTTATCTTAAAGAAATTCATTTTCTATTAGCATATTCTCCAGAGCTCGGTCTTAAGTTGGTCTTAAGGATGTTAAAGGCTTAAGAAGATTTTCAGTTCTTTGTTCGCTTTAACTTAAAAAAGCCAAATGAATTTCATTTGTTTTCTTATTATAACTTTTACATTATGGATTTTAGTTGTTTATTTTCTGTAAACTTACTATAAGTTATCTATATCTATACATTTAACTTAGAACATAGAAAACACAATATTGAAATTTGAGATTTTACCTTAAACTTAAGTTAAATACCAAAATCCCTTTAAAAACTTTAGTAGACTTTAAAGGAATAAGACGCCAAGAGTCTTCAGCCTTTAACTTTTTCAAGGCACACCGAAGACTGCAAAATATGGTAATAAAAAGAATTTCCTCAGGGGATTCCGGTTTCCATTGCAAGACGACGCCTAAGTTAACTTTCTAGCGTTTCAAAGTAGTTGCTACAACCGCAGCATCTGTCCTTGGAGCTAATCTCGTTTGAGGAGTACATTTGAATAACAAAAGGAGTCCGTTTCGATTCCTACTTGTTAGAACTAAACTGAAGGTGATATGTTCCTTGCTGTCTGTGTGATCCGCAAAACTCTTGCAAATCTTATAAATGTAGCAAAATCCAATTTGTATCATAGTAATTTTAACTGACTTTTAGCTATACTAAAATGAATTTTGTTCGAAATTGAAATACGAAACTCAAATCCATTTGTATTCCTTAAATGAGTTTTTTTTACAAGATTTATATTTTTTTTTAGGAAATTCTCAGATAATCACTTCCACGTTCCTAAATCTTGGAAGAACTTCATTCGAGGATAATTGAGATATTTCATACAATACTGTCTCTAGCTAAATGCCACATTTTCTTCTCATGAAATCAATTTTTGTAAACTACTCACGTCCTGCCAATTGATTTTTGTAGGCTCGAAATGATCTGGCAATTTCCGAAGTCCTTGAAGTGGACTGCTACCGAAAGCAATTATATCTAATTTTTTCTAGTTATTTACTGCGATAGAATTTTTTGGTTTGTTACATTAATTCTGAATATGTTAGTAACAGTTTAGAAAGTATTTTGGAAAGTGCTCATACTTTCGATTGTTATTTTTCATTATGTCAACTTTTAGAACATGTCTAGACGATTTACATTTTAAATGTTTATTTCTTTATTCTCAACATTTTTTATGAGTCTAAACGATAGAGAAATTTAGTACTTTATTTTTAATTGCTCCTCTGTAGTTAATTAATTAATTTAATTCACATATCTGTTCGCTCAATTGGACTGTTAATTATGAATCATGCACTTACTATTTATCCATTTAATTTGCCTTAAAACTAATTCGAGACTAACTTAATTCAGCGTCAAAATTTAACACTGCCTGGGAAACGAGAAACTTTTACGCAATTCGCTCATGAATTATGAACACTCGAAAATGCCTGCTTGAATTGGACTTTATATAACATGTGCAGGGAAGTTGAGCTAAATTCGAGCACCCGGAAAGTGAGGAAAACTTTTTTGCATAATGTAGACGTGTATACGGATGCATGAATAAATAATATAGTTTAAAAATGTTTTTGAGAAAAATTTCGTGACTAAGTAAGTAGCTACACTGAAAGAATAATTAGCAATATAATAATCTGGAATGTTACATTTTCGCTTCTACTATGCAAATGGAGCAGAAAATATAATGGTAAAATACGGGAGTCGTTTTTTAATGCCAACATTTATAAATATCCAGTAAACAGATGTACGAACTAAGTAAGTGCTTTATATTTACCTATATACATATATTTAACATAAATTTCTTTCCCTTAGACAAAAACAATTAGTTATAGTCGATTTCCAAAATACTTTCAATTAGATAATCTTTTAGCAATGTATCATTCTAGTAGAATCCGGCAGAAGAAAACACCGAAGAATTTCATTCAAAATTCCTGGGTAAAATCTGTTTACAGAAACTCTTAGCTGATTTATCTTCAAGAATGTGGATGACAGTTAATTAGTGAACAGGTGACTTTAGATAAATGAGGCATCCTTAAGAATTCATTCAGATAGAAATGTTTGTGATTACAGGATTCTTAGGAAAACCCTATTATGTAATGCAAATTATCTGAATGAAAAACCTTGAATATGAACATTTAGATTTGAGTTTTGGAATTAATAAATAAAATTTACCATATTTCATTTAAATACTAAGTGTTATTTAAGAAGTACTATTTAATTCATCATTTCTAAAAATTTTTAATTTGATATTCCTATGAATTTATACCCCAGAAATTATTTTATTCAAAGTTAATTGAAATGAGACTTATTCTTTAAAATTTTTCCATATAGTTTTGGCTCGAGTAAAAATTTTTCGTTGTTTTCAAAAAGCCGTAGGAGGAATATTTTACTCGGGAACACCGTGGCCACACGGAACCTTTTTCACTCTCGCAAATGAATTAATAATACCTAATATAAATAAATAAAATAATTAATGAGTTAATTAATTATGATTCCATAATTAATTGTGAATTACTCTGTGCTTTGTTTTATGTTTTTCATTTTCATAGACCGCAGCCGTATTCATAAAAATATCAAAATAGATTTTAAGCGTTCATTATACTTACAATCCTATTTAAGACTAATGGGCGTTTTAAATATGTACTTTTCATAAATACATATGCTGTAAACTCTTTGCAACTAAAATATAATTAAAATAGATTTGAGCGTGATTAATTTGAAATAATTTGTCAAAATCCTGGATTTTTGGTTGATGCATAAAGTAAGCTAAAACAAAGGCCTCTTCATTAAGGCCTATTAAATTAATTGCCCATATTGCTTTCATTTCCGATTAGCACTTTACAATAGATTTAGATTTTTGAGCCTTCTCTAAATTCTCTTCAAATTATAAAAGAGTTGTTAGATTTTTTAACGATATTGGACGTTTATGAAATGAATAACGCTTTTTGGTACTTTCATTGTAAAAGATTTATAAGTTTCTTTAAGTTTTTCTTTTTATGAATACGTCTTCAAATATATAAAGTTTCAAACATTCGAAACTGCACATATGTATGTGGAGCCCTTATGCGGCCGTCGTATATCGCCGTCTATACTAAATCGTGCGGCCATCGTTTATTTTTTCTCGGATGGTGTAAGACTGTTAATATTTATTTTGCTTAATTAAATTATAAATTTTTATCTCATGGATTTTATACCATTCCTGAAACTGTAAACAATGTTATTTGATTCGAAATCAGAAAAACTGAAAACATAAAAATGCCATTATCACGGCTGTCCATTAAAAAAAAAATTAAATGGTCATATTTATAGGAGTGATTGAGTAGAAAAATATTTACTTTACCTACTTTAACAAAATAATGTAACCTATACAGACTTATAAAACGAATGTAATTATTCATAACAATACAAGTATCAAAATTAATTAATATATGTTCGCTGAATAAATAACAAAATATGTCCTTGTAACTAAAGCTGCTTTCATTTCAAGAAAAACTTATTTATGTAGGTGCTTTATTATGAATAAAAATTTAATTTTTATTTGACTCCATTAATGGATTGAATTTTTAATCATTAAACCGACATTATTTGGATTTAAATAACCCTTTTATTCAGATTAAACATACCCGAAAACGGAAATACGAGGCTTCAGTTTCATTAACCTAGTTTCATTTCAATCTAATTATTTACTTAACGGGAGGAAAATTAAACGAATATGGCTAAGATTTAATTACCTGGGAGCAGAGACTAAAATAGCGTAGGCTGAACTTGAAAAGGCAATTACTCAAAACCAATTGAAACTTTCAGCGTATCCGCTGTTATATAATTAACACATTTTCATTTCCGCTCCCACCTTAAATTGATTTTAATCTTGTAATTGAATAAATTAAATTCCTGTTATAAATATCATAATTCAATTTATATTAGTATAAGATTATTAAATGTTTGACTTAAAATACACTTTAATCTATTTCTTTATTACATAATCGGTTTAAAAATATTACCGATGAAATTTAAATACATAAAACACTTTTAAGTAGATACATCCTTTTAGTTATAAATGTTAATTACATATATACCTTCTTTTCTTTTGTTGCTCGATATAAGTTTTTCTACTGAAAATGTTGTTACCAAATAAATAATGAACTGTTTGATTTGTATATTTTTCAAATACATATATGAAATAACAATAGTTTTTAAGAAAGCAAAAATGTTATTTGATTAATATTTTTAATAGAAGATCTCTATGTTAAATTTGTATTTTAAAATTAAATTCATTTAGAAAAATTTGCTGAATATTTATATGTAGTACCTAATTAAATTCTGCCATTTACAATAAAGGTGGGCAAGCATTATTTAAAACTAAAATATTCCCAATTTAAAGTCTGTTGTGGCAGTTAAGACTACATACATACGCATTTCTTGTTCCTAAGAATATTTGAATATTTTTTTTTACATATATCCTAAATGTGAAATTTCTATGAATTAAAGGATCGATTTCCTGACAAATAACTTAATCGAAGGACTACTTGATTGAAATATCTGCCCTGAATTGTCTTAATATTGTTTACGACGTTTCATCTCCTCCAATTATACAAAATCTTTTAATTTGGTATGCTTACACAAATCTAAAGCGGATTTCAGCGACTTTCTTAAAAAGAGGCGACACGACTTTTGTGCTGTCTTAAGTATGCCCTTCCGGCTTTTGTGTTCTGTTCTTCGGATTAAATTTAATTCTTTACTTAATTGAATTTCCTCGAAATATTTCAGTTTCTCCTTAAGATTCGTAAGCCCTAAAATCTTTGTAAACTGAATTCATGAAAAAATAATATTATAGATGATAAGGTCTATAATATGGATCAGTATTTAATTTATTATTATGAATTGATGTCTAAAATTATAATTTACGTAGAATGGAATAAAAAACATCTTGATTATTTGCTTAATATTATTTCAGTGTTAATTGGACTCAATTACTCCTATAATCGGCACTTAAATTAACTGTATATTTTGGCTTAGGGTCAAAAGTAGAAACATCTATCTTTGGAATTAGAAGCTACTTAATTACTGAATTATTTTGGAAAGAGGAAAATAATTAATAATACTTCTAATCTGAGATAATTTCTCCGTAATAATTATAATAATTGTTCTCATTATCATTATTGTGGCATATGAAATAAATTGTAGGTAACAATTTTATGCCATTTTACCATTTCCTGGTATCTTTTAGATACCCTTTTTACACAACCTTTTGTTCACAAAATTACCCGGATATTTTAAGGAAATAAAAATGTTGTTTCCCTTCTCATTCCCTATCATTAAAAGTAAATAATTAGAAAAAGTATCCGAGCGAAATAGAAAGCTTGAGGAACTTATTAAGGAAACTGTAGGGGTCATTATCCATTCGGGTGGCTACATCAATGGTTTCATTTTTTCCGGGACCATCATGATGCTGACAGGTTTAAGTGATTAATGAATTTGCCTTTCATCCAGTATCTTTGAAACCAATCAATAATGAGATAAAGGAAAGAAAGTTTTCTTTCTAAACGAAAGAATACTAAAAGTTTTAGAAGCTTTACTTTGTATACAAATTATTTTATTAAATAAGTTTCTCTTTATTTTTTTAATTAGCACAAAAATGAATGTGGTTGGTAAAAATAAATTTAATTATTTTGCCAGTATAGGATTTATAGGAAAGAATGAAAAGAATGAAAATCATAACTGCAAGGATTTTATAGACATTGAATCCAAAAAAAAAAAATTATTCGTTTTAATTACAACGAATACTTTTGGAGTGAAACTTCGTTACGCAGATTTCGCTCCCAGGGAAACGAAATAAAAACGTGATCGTCATCACAAACTTTGCCTTTTGTGGATACGTTTTAAAGTTTATGCGATTTTCCCCAAAATTGGTACTTGGAAGTTTTCGGGGTCCAAAACGAATTCAAAATGGCGGACTGTCAAATTTTAAAGTAAATGCGGCGTGGGTGTTTTCGGGGCCGCTAATTTCAACCCGACTGTAAGAATAATGGAGGGCGAATTTAAACTTCCATCGAAAAATTCGTCGGACTACTCCCGACGCCACACGTTTTTGAATAAAACAAAGCTCAAATAATAATCAAGACTGCTTAACTTTGAAACAGAATTTTATTTCAATTAAATAAGACACATTTTAAACTCAAACTAACTATAGAAATTAGGGCACCAAAGTACATAAATTTAGAGTAGATTTATTTATTTATTTACTAATTATTTTACAGAGTATAGCTGCAATGTATTAATATGTATAAATGCAAACATCCAGTAATTTTTACAACAGTCATAGTTGAAAATCAAGTACCAATTTAAAAACAGCTATATCCATCGTTAAATCAACGTGATAACATATGTCATTGAGTTTACTTGAACAGTATACTATAATCGGCTTTTAAGATAAAGGGGAAACGTACATATTGATGGAATTAATGTGAAAACAAAAGATATCACGAATAAATGTGATGCCAATTAAGTTACGTCGCGTCTATAATACCAATGGCTCATTACGTAGATATTGTTGTACTATTTATGGATTTCAGACAATAGACAGATACTCCAATTGAGGACAAACCACAGATATACATAAAAGGTTTTAAGAATAATTGGATTGGACAAAAATCTGTAGAGTTCCTTTTAATAAATCTCAACAATTTAAATGGTTTAGAAAACATATACCTCGTTTATGACCTTTTAAATCCGAATTGAAAACTTCCTCGAGTTAAGTCTATGGTGTTTATACCCTTTTTAAGCTCTATTCTTAAACCCGTTCGAATCGAATCGAAAACATCTTACAAAATTCCTTTTTAAACAAAAATTCCCTAATAAAGTGACTAAAACTTTCATAAATTCATTTCAGTAACCTTTAACATTAATTAATTTTTTTCTTTCAAAATGGTTAAAATAATCCAATCGAAAAATTTCAAGCTGGATCGAAATGAGGACTAATCGATCCGGTTTGAAAGCCTCGATCCAGTTCGAAAAAGAATTTACATCGACTGGAACTGGTTTGAAAGAGGTCGTAAATGTCGTAAAATGTCAACATGAGACGCTAGACTAAAAATGCAATCAAAAGTCAAACCAAAATCACATATAACATTAGAAGCGACAATAAATAGCATATCAATATCATATGAATAAAAGACAATTTTTTTGGCACCAATTAGCAAGAACAATAAGCTCATACTGAAAAAAAATATAATCAGACAAAGCAGAAATAGATGCAAAAATTTTCAAAATATCAATCAAACCCAAGGTATCAAGCTTACTAAAGCCACTGTTCACGTCACACGTCGACACAATAAAATAAAGCATCCGGAATATCACGCCCATTATTAGCATAAATAAATTCAAAATGTTTAGCAAACAGATCACATCTCTCAAGGACATTATTTAATATTATATTCCATACAATGCTGTCATATTACACCGTTTAGGTACTATTAATTTAAGTAATGAAAGATTTGCGATTTTAATGTTATCCTCAACTAAGTATACATATATACTCTTTTAATAAAAATTCATGAAGGAAATAATATTGTCTAAGAAGACTTTTAAATGTAAAAAAGTTCTAGTCCAAGATTCAATTTTATTAAACATGTAAACTTTATGAGCATGAGGTTACCTTTTCATTTTCTAACCTTAAACCTCATATTAAACCGAGGTTGGATGGCTGGCCTACCAGAAAAAGGAAAAGTAATCAATATAAAAGTTAAAGTTATAAAGTTTAATATCATTGTAGAGCAACTCAATAAATTTAGTATAAGCCAGATCCAATTAATAGATTTTAATAATTTTTTTTAAATTATACTTCAAAGCTACTACTACTACTACTTATAAGCACTGATGTAAAAAATAAATAGGTTTATAGTACATAATCTACTTATCTACTTTCATCACAGGTAATAAAAGCTTAATAGCACTATGAATTAATTAAGAACTAAAAATAGATTAATACAATTACTTAAATTAATCACTTGATTAAAATTGAAATTAAAAGCTGTGTAAATAAATTAGATATTTCAACTTAATGAAAAATTAGTTGTAATAAAATAATCCGTATGTTTAGACAAAGTTGTTATTTTAAATTTACAATGCTTTTAGTTTAGACAAGGACATTTGTTCGTAAATAAAATAAAACAACATCTCATAAAAACAGAACGTCCCAATTACTTGTAAGAATTGCACACATTACTCAAATTGGAAAATAACAAATAAATGCACACAATAACGCTCTTGGTTCATTTTAAAGTATTTTTATTTAATCCCCTAAAGTAACACTACAAGAGAAAAAGTATAAACGTCTTTAGTAACCTTAAATAGCACTTAAGAAAAGTGCTTCCGTCATAAACTTCTTACGTGATACCATTAATTATTTTTACATACAGTGAGTGGATACAGTTTGCTAAATTAAAATAAATACCATTTCCCGTGTAGCTTAGCCTTAATTGTTCTTTACGTGGTTATTGGTTAGGTTATATTTTGCAAGCTTTTGTAAATCTATTGACCCAAATCTACGATGCCAATTTGTCCGCCCTTATGTATTACTTAATTTGGAAAAGCTTAGTTTATTGTTATATATGGAGATTGCTGTCTCCTGCTAATTAAACGAAATTTCGTTTTTATTAAAGGAAACATTTTTATTCAAGGAGAAAATCAGATTTCGTTTCATTTTTAGCCTCTTTTCATACCTAACTTTTTAAATACGTTAAAAGCATCATTGCAATTTTAAGAAAATAATATGAATTATTATTTACTTGTTTCATTATTTATTAAAATGCTGTACAATATATTAAATATAATTATGTATAAGAGTTCTTGATTTTTTACCATATCCCCGTGAAAATATTCTCAGAAGGTATAAAAATCGTTTGAGAGGAATTAATTGGGCAGACTTTTTGGCGTCAACCAATTCGATTTAGGCGTAATGATGCTACAGTTGATTTGATTTCTGCTGGCAGAAATTCAAGTGCTATTAATCGATTTTTCTATATATATTCATGGGTATATCAGAAGAAATGATTAAGAAGAATTAACAATTATTTAAGTACTTATATTAGATTCACAAATAATTTATTTGAAGTGCAGTTACTAATGATTTTTTTAACTTAGATACATGTATCAGAGGTAGGGGCAATAACTTAAATATCATATTCAGGCCTTTATTTAAATTCTACTGACGACCATAGTGAATAATAAAGACGAACTTTTCGAAGCTCACAAGCAAACACAATTCAGGATTCTCAAATATTATCTATTTATTATTCAGTCCATCACAATGTTTTCATCTGAAACCCGCACGAATAAGAAAAGTTTAAAACGAGTTTTTTTTTTGTGCCCAAAATCTCAATTTTCAGTTTGGACTTTAGTAAGATAAGATGTCTATTTGAGATGAAATCAAAGATTTTGTCTTATGTCCTTCGAGCCTGATTCTTTTTACAAAGTTAGACATTAATTCGTTACCACAGAATCTATTTTAATTTTTCAAAATAATTGAATTTTATATCAAAAAGGAAAATATATTATGCATTTGCGTATTGTAATATGGAAAAATTCATTAACATTATATTAAGTGTTAATTTGAGCCCATTATTAATTTAATTAACTTTTCAACAAAGTAAGGAAATTCATACCTTCGAAAAGTTTCTTTTAAGAAGAAAAATTATTGAAATAATAAATTAACACTTCGAACTCTTCAAAGTACCTATGTACTAAAGTTCCTAAAATAATAATCGATTGTATCCTTTTCGATTTTTCCATTTTATTCTCACAAAAACATCTTGAAAATTTAACTCATATATTGTATTTCTCTTTCCGGTTGGACGGATTTCAACTCTAGAAAATATTTATTAAGTTATTCTAAAACTTCCCTTTTTGCACCTGCTCCCTTAAATAATGTTTGAAAACATAAACTTTTACCCTCAACGAATTTAGGTTAAATTAAGGGAGGCAAAATTTAGAAAGGGTCTTCTTTGCTGTTTTATTTAAAAGTTAAAAAGTCTCTTAAGGAATTGATACTTTTTGTCCTAAAATGCATTTCCATACTTTACCTATCTGTCTGAGTTTGATGAAAAAAGAAAGAAAGTAAAACATTATAAACTTCATTAATATTGTTGTGACATTAATTACAAAAACTTCCAGCTTAGTAAGGTCCAACCAGAAAATATTCACAACCTTCTTTATTAGTCTTTTATAAAAGGATCTCAAAAGAGAATTTAAGTTTTTATCTATTTTTTGTTTTGTTTTTTGCGGTTCCATTAGCTAAACGTGACCGTGTAGCCATGATTTTTGGTTGGCAATAGAAACATTAAATATTATGAAAATGTCTGTCCTTTGGTGGTTATGTGCGTAAGAAATTAAGAGCTGTTGAAAAGGATCAAAAAGGCAAAAGATGAAAAGCATAAGTCCACCCTTAAACGAGTTCTAAATCAAAAGCATAGCGTTCCTAAAATAACACTGCCTACTTGGCAGCACTTTGTTAAAGGTCGGCATTATAAAATTATCATATCAAAGGACAATTTAAAAGACCACTAGTTCACTCTAAATTAAAATCATCTTGGGATATTATTATTAAGGGTTGAGGGAGCGATTTTTTGTGTTTTGATTTGACCCAACAACATTTCTTTTAATACCGCCTCGCTTTTCCTTCTTTAAATACCAAAGAAAGTTTAGAAAGCTAAGCATCAAGGGAACGATGTTATTTACAAACAGACAACAATTTTTTTTCTTTTTTGAGAATTTTACTTATATGTATTTGAGTAGGTACACAATGAGACATTTCTCTAGTGAAATTATACTATTTTAATTATTTTTTAGTTAATTTATCTGGAAATACCGGAAAAAGACAAAATTTTTAGCACAGTGTTAAAACATATGATATTTTAGTAGTTTTTAACTGAAATTTGAATGAAATTCACTGCTGTTGTTTTGTGAATTGTAACATTTTCTGAAATTTCCCTAAACTTTACTAACATTTTAGTGATATCATCAACAACACAGCATCATTCTAATTGTATACCGCTGGATCGATCTGTTGAAAACGTGAGCTTTGATGTCTTGCGTTCAACAACAAAGTAATAGTTGGTTTAAATTTAAATAAATAAATTTCTAACAAAACCATTACTCCGTCAGTAAATTTTTCTAAATTTCAAATGAATTTTACTGGTAAAGCCGGCAAAAATCCCTGTCTTTCTAGTTGAATATCCCGAGTAAAAATAATTAGCGGCTGAACAGAAGCTGAAAACGGCCACTCAGATTTTTTAGGGATGTACGCGGCCTGTACAAGTGTAAAAAAATCTGAAAGGCTGCACATTAGGGCTTACGGCCTATTTAGAATGAAAAATTAAATCGACGATAGTTTGGATCTTACTAAGGCTACAGTCTTGTAAGGCCAAAATGTCCTGCAAAATAACATCGTACGGCCGTTGTGCGCCCAAGAAAAATGATTAAAACCCTTTGTATAGCCGGATTTTTAAAATTGATCATTTTTACTTAGGATTTCTTAGAAAATCACCGAACTAAACTGAAGTACAAGAAATTATTAGAATAGAATTCACTTTTAACTAGATTTTGCAGTGCATATCTAAGTTGAGATGCACTATAATATAGTTAGAGTTATATATATTTTAATAATTATTATAATACATGTAATAACAAAAAATTAACGACATAATTATTATTAAAGATTCAATAGAAATACACTGAAGTATACTAATTCATATGTAGCCCTTCAAAAACAAAACCGTTTTGATTAAAATTTTTACAACAAATATCAATTTATTTATTAATTAATTTATTTATTTATCATATCAATCAAATATTGCACTAAACTAAACTATTTTATTATTATTTTGATATTTAAATTTATGGTTAGTGCATGGAGCATGGGGTCAATGTTTTGTTATTATTTTCTATACAAGTTAAACGGGGCGAAATTGTCCATCTTTAATTAAGCAAAGGAAAGTATTGAACAAAGAAAGGCCAAGAACTTGTAGTTCTCAGGGAATTGTCAAAGCATTCCGTCGAACTTTTCTTTTATCCAAGAAGTAAAGTTACTAGACGAGGGCACTTAAGGAGCCCATATGGTCTGCAGTTTTCAAAGCTATTTATCAAAGAAAAGAAAGTTTGTAAACTATCTGACTTTTAGATAATTGCACAATAAAAACATTCCTCGAATATTCGCATAGAAGGGAAGGAACGTTTGCTTTAGAATACTAATTTCAAATATTTAAAGGTAGCATATTTCAGATATTTCACTTTTATGTGTACAAAGAGAAATACTCTCGCTAAAGGTCCCCTTCTTCTTGAACTAAAACAATATAAATTAGCTTTATATCCTTCCTAATTAAATTCAATGAAGTTACTTCAAACAAATATTCGTTTAATAAGCTGATACTCTTTGAATAAAAAAAAGGAATTTTCAAAGTAACGATTTAAATAGTTAATTTTGAGAATTAGAAATTAGAAAGCATATATGTACATACATATATCGAAAGTTATTTGTTTGTTTGTTTCTTAATTATGCCTAAGCGCTTAGTGCGATGATCTTAATTTTTAGATTGAAAAACTTGGTATACATATACAAATTTTGGAAATTTAAAACTTTTTCGAAATTCAACTAATTCCAGTATAAATTAGTACTAATGGTATTTTGAGCCCACTAAGTTTGAATCTACTATCAAAATTCATGAAATTCAAAATGACGGAACCAGCACGGCTATAAATTTTTTGAAAATTGAAGGATAAAGATAAATCATTGATACTAATGTTACTAACAAAATTTGAAAAGCAAATTAAATATGGCTACGATAATTTTTCGAATTTGATAAATTTAATAAAGTTAAGTTACTAAGGGCTTTTTGTAGGAACTGTATTTACAAATTTTCTATAATAATTTTGGAATTTAAAATGGTAGATCCAATATGACGAACAAATTTCATAAATGATATAAAAATATGAAAATGAAACTAAAGAAGGAGTGAAAAACACCTTCAGATTTGGATACACCGAAAGAAAAAATAGCAATACTAACTAATCTTTTGTTGATTATCAGCCAATTAATTGAATTAGTTGTTATAACAATTTAAAGTAGTGAAATCAACTAAAATAGTTGAGAAACTAACAAATTTTGTAAATGTTTTTCTCACTGTTTTAGATCTATCAACTAATTTAATTAATTGGCTGGAAAAATAGTTAATTTTGCTGCTCTTTTTCTATCAATGTAATATGAATTTTGGAAAATTGCGCGACGGTCCTACTATTGATGATGTTTTACTTAATGCTTGAATAGTCATTAATTTTAATAAATAATAGCCAATATATAAACTCTTCCGCTGCTAATGTATTTATCACGATTAAATTAGCTGACTTGTGATAAATATTATATAATGTCTAAAAGGAAGAACCTTCAATAGATGGACACAAAATGTGAAGCAGCTTGGTATTAATTTAATTTAAAGTTTATCAGTTGAAAGAAGACTAAATAAAATTCAAGTTCATTATAATTGTGAAGTGAATACACAAAAAGCTTATCGAATAAGACGTCAACGACAGAAAATGAATGGATTCGTCAGATTTCGTAAATTCAATTCATTTTCCAAGTATACGCATATTTATAATTTGGGTTAAATCTCCATGAAGAGGAAATTCAAGGAGAATATTCAGGTGGAACCATCATTTCAAATGGATCAAATTCCAATTTAGATGAGTCCAATGACAACAGATCATTTCCCAAAGCGATGAAATTCGTAAGTGAAATAAAGGGCCCTGCTACATCCACTCAGAAGGAATCCATCAACAGAGTTGCTGATATCCTTGGAATGGACAGATTTTGTATTTGCAACACGATGCAGCAAAATTTCATTAAAATGAAAATGTACCTATGAGCCCCGAAATTGATGCTAACTATCAAATATTCTTGATTTTCCTCTCCAAATTAAAATAATGTAAGAAAGTCTTCTTTATAATGGAGAAAATAGTTTAATTTTTAAAATCCTATGTAATTAAGTGTCAGTCAAACTGATGTACACCTAATTTAAAATGTTGGAGCTATTCGAGAAAGGTAAGCAGGTCCCTAAAAAGAAATAAATGAAACGATTTCACAACCAGACGAGTGTATAAAACATAATTGCAGAAAAGGCTTAATTAAATTCCCCAGTCACCTCGACTTCTTCTGTCGTCTTTAACCCATCAACTCAATGGTCTAAATAACGACCCTTGAATCTGTGGTTCGTTACTGGAAATTTTCTTGGTACGCCCCAGGAATGTTGGAAGGGTTTCTTATTGTCTCGTTAGCAGATTCTTTTTATATCATGTCTAGACTGTATAGTACCTAGATATGTTTGAGTTCGATTCTGTATTTTTTAAGATTATTCAATTTAGCCCTTTCGTAGCACGTAAGCAGTAAAATCTTTATAACTTTAGGTAGAAGTGAAGACGGAGGTTTCTTTAGTGGGATAGGTAAATTAAATACCTTTCCTATCTGTTCGGACAAATCTTCAATCTCCGAGAAATCTCTTTTGAACTTTTCAAATAAAACTAGATTGCTCAAAGGTTCCTATACATTAGTGAAATAAATTTTATTTTTATGGTGTTTCTATATAATAACAGATTAAGACTATTTATAATTATAATTATAATTTTACTCTTATTGTTATATGTAGCATCACATTCAGTATTTTCAAATAACCTTTCAAAAAAGCTTGAACCTTGAGAATAAGAAAATTGTTCTGCAATTTCTTGTTCTACGGGGTGTTATACACCTCAAGCATTTTAAACGCTAATTAGAGGTTTGAAAAAACAATTGCCTATACTTCAATTAGGTACATACTTCAATTCAAACCATAAAAATGAAATATGATATGATTTTTGGTTTAAATTCTTTGTTTTTGTAAAAAATACGACTATTTTCATTTAAAGCTTCATATCTCAGTGAAGTTTTATGATAAAAATTGAACAGTATAATCTTTATATTCCTACTACTTTAAGAATAAATTACATACTATGCATGTGCAGGGTCTTTCAAAATATGGTATTTTATCTCAACGATTAAAAGTAACAGTTTTAGTGAAAAAGTTAAACTATAGACAAATGGTATTAACGAGCAGTCGTGAAGTATGCTTTTTTGCAAATTTTTGCAATTGTAAAGTGTTTTTTTCTTTGTATAAAGAAAATCACTTAAAATTCAAATATTAACTTATAGAAAAACATCACAAACATTTCACTGGGGTATCTGACCCTCCAAATTTATAATAGTTTTCAATATTCACATGTAATTTATCTCTTATCTTTTTAATATTGTTAGTTTAATCTTTCTAAATAAATTCTTCACTTGCATGTAATGCACTATGAAAATAAATCCATTGAAGTGGTAAGCAAATAACTCTTGAAAAGAATCGTGAAAATTTTAATGTTTTTAGAAGCTTAATGGAAATATTTTTTAAAAATGATTTTATCTTTCGCAAGGCAGGGCAGAAAATAAATAATGCAAAAATTGAGTCTAAGTGAAAGTAAATAGATCGTTAAAAAAATTTTACCCATTCTGTTACCTTACTTGAGAATTTCCATTAATCCTATAAAGTTGCAGTTGACATTTTATTTAATTAAAAAACAAGAGACTTGCACATAATTTGATACTAACCATGTCTATCAAAAACAGTGAATTTTTAAGAAAGAAAAACACTAAGCTGTAGTTGATGTATATTTCATGAATGATAGCACTTTAAATTAATTTTTTCCTTTGATAACTTGGAAAGGCTTCACACACGAGTTCATTTTCATTAAATTGGCGCGGAATATAGGAAAGCCACTTACGTGGTTAAATAAACCCCGTAGATGCTCTTATCCTGGCTTTCCAGCAGTTTGTATAAATTAAAGTAACGAAAATGCTTTCTATCGATTTTTTAAAGCTCTTATTCAACAAAACACACTTACCTCTAAGAGATTGTGCAAAGAAAAATTGTATTAAAAATCTTCGGCTTATGTAAGAAATCATAGAGGATAAAAAAAATGACTACTAAAGTGGGAGAAAAACTGCACAGATTTAAAGCTCACGATTCAATTCAGTTTATATTCTGCTCTACAACTTAAAAAAGGCTCAGTGGGCCCGGAGAACCCTAAGGTTAAACTGTTTGTTGCTACTTACAGAGTTGTGATTTACTACTTCATTAGCAAACGGATGCTCGCTAAATAAACCCACCCCATATAACTTTGATTTAAGAAAAATGATTCAGGCAGACCACCCAACCACCGATTCTATATGTACCTATTATATAAACAATGCATTTAGGCATTGCATTCTATAAGATAACTTAATAATTGAAAATTATAAAATACTCAAAGAAATTGCTAAAACAGCGTTATTTCGCCAAGAGGCTCTCGTTTCAATTTAGAGTTTTTTAACCTCTCAGACAGTTAAAATCTAAAATTTTTAGCTTAAATATGTAATATTCATAAGTTTATTTCAAAATAATTTCCAAAATTTTCTTATTAATTAACTAATTAATTAACTATACGCATTCCCATATGTTATATTTAAAAAGCATACAATATACATATTTTATATGTACGTTGAATTATTAAGAAAACATATTTTCCTCATGATAAAATACATTCATAAACAGCTAAGTTACAAGATCTTCTTAATCAATCACATTCGTTCTGAAACACATATGTTATGTCAAAAAAAAAACAATAAGAATAACCTGCTCAATCTCTCCTAAAATTGCTTCAGCTTCCCGGACAGAAGGTATCTTGGAAAAAGTCATCCGTTTCATAACTTAAAGCCGCTGTAACATCTTCCTCTGAAATTTATAAAATTATCTCAAGTTAAACACGCGCGATTGGAAATCTGGCAAAATTGAAAATTAGATTTACCTTTTATATCTTAGTCCTCGCCCACCTAAATAAAAATTGCAAGAAAATACTTTCGCGATAATCGAAATATACATATAAGATCAATTAGCATTTAAATTATTAAATTTAATTCATGTAACAGCTTTTTTTACTAAAATTTTGTAGATATAGCTACTTTTTTGTATATACAGGGTGTTCAAAAAGTACCGGACCGGTCGAATATTTCGGAAAGAACACATCGTATCGGAAAATAAAAAAATAGGGGTAAAATATTTTTAAAAGAAGTATTAAACTCTACCAACCCTTACCCCCACCCTCACCTCTGAGGACGGGGGTGGGAGTAAATTTTTTTTTTTCAAATGGGACCACCCATTTTTTTTTGCAGATTCAGATTCTTCATGGAAAAATATGTAACTTTTGTCTGAAACATTTTTTTCAATTCGGTACAGGGAGTGCGGGGGATGTGTATTGTGTAAAAAACGTTCCGGAAAGGTCAAATATCTCACGATCTACACATGGGATTGAAAAAATTAAAAAACACGTGTCAAATATTTTTTGAAAAGCTATCCAATGGTATCAAACTCGACCACCCACCGCATCAGGTTTAGAAAGGGGGGAGACCGCCTCCCGGGGGGTTGGGGGAGGGAGGGTCATTTTTGCCCATTCGCCTTTGGGAAAAAAGTCCACTGAGTCCATTCTTCAAAATGTGGTCCAGCTCCGTCCGCTTCAAATTCAAATTCAAGAGCTGGCTGTTTGCTGATATTTGCTGATATGTGGTGACTGGTGACCCAGGAAGTCCGGCGCCAACCAGAATGGAATCCTCCGACTGCGAAATACAAAGGATATGAAACAATCCCGGAGCAGCGCATATGCCGCGTCATAAATACAATACATAAATGAAATGGCCAAAGGCCAAGAAACTCTTGATTTGAATTTGCGTGAACTCGTCATGGTCACGAAACAGCATAACGCTGCCAAGTTTGCTGAGGGGAAATCAACTTTGAATTCAAATTGAAATTCATTCGTGAAGCGAAATAATTTTTTTTTGGGGAAAGGGGAAGAGCTTTCGAACAAACGCTGCCTTATTATTAGCCGAAGGTGCGCATGCCCAGAACGACAGGCAGCATAAATTTAGCATAGATTCTACAAGTTCACTGGAGGTTCGAATCACTGCTGGGGGGAGGGGGGGATATCAAAAAGTGAAGTTGAACATTTTTTGTGGGCTCGATTGCTCCTCAGCTCGGTGTGGACGTTCACATCACAACATAAGAAGGAATAGTGATGACGTCGGACGACAAAGAAATCTGCAGATTTTGGTGGAATTTCTTTCTGGTAGTCGACGAGTGTCTGCTGATAGCTGAGCATCGTGGTGCTGCTGAGTATCTCGAGTGCTCGTTATGAGACAACATTTAAATTAAGCGGAAGATTTGTTTTTTTCGGAATAGTCCCAATTAAATTTTTAAAAAAAATGTGTAATTGCACATCCGGTGTAAGTGAATCAATTCTGTAAATTGCTAAAAATAATCGAATATTCTGCAAGATTAATCAAGCGTTCGAAAAATATTCACTTATACGAATTAACCGAAGCACAAATTTCTGGACTACGAAACACGTGTATTGATGTGATCCGACCATCCAGTGTCTATTTTGAGGAGGTTAAAGTGGCTTATTTTCGCCAGTTTTTTTTTTTATATATATTCACCCAGAGGTGCGTGTAGACCACTATAAATCACAACCGAAATAATAAAATCTGCTTGTGTTTTAAAAATCCAGAAATTCTTTGGTGGTGATAGCGAATATCATTCGTTATAAAATTCCCAAGTGATCTAGGCTGGTTGAGTGCCCGCACAGTGTGCAGTGATAGTGCAAATGAGCACAAAAGTGGAAATTATTTTCTCTTACATCGTACGACGTTCGGCCACCTGCAGCAGGTGTCCAACACCCAACATTCTGAAATTATCGGCCAATAACCTTCAATTGAGCAACTTCTTGTAGAGGAGCTAAATTCAAGAAAAGTGGACTTTTAAAAGGTACGCAAACCACTTAATTTTTAAACTAGTGCATTAGAGTACCTAACTCAAATTTTTATATTTATTTCCAAGACATTGACTCACATTTATATTACAATAAAAAACGTAAAGTACAATTTATGACAATTTACTCAAAAGCTTTTATTAATTTAATATGAAAAATTATCTTTCATTGGCTCAATTTTCGAGGATACAATTGAAAAGAAGTGTTTGATTAGTGATGAAGTCACTGCTTAGAGTTTTATTACGAAAAATTATTGAAATAAAGGCAGCCAACGAATTAATATTCTGTTCGGGGATACTCCTTAGAATGTTTTATGAGTGTTATTCATGTTTTAATATATGTACATATAATGCTGGTAATTTATATGTATTAATGAAAAATGGCAACTCAAACTGATTTTGGTGGTTGTTAGAATTTTTTGGTTACCCATTTGTTAATTCTGTTTATCTGAATGGTTGAAATTATTACTCTATTAATCATTCTATTCATTATTTCTATGCTTTTTACTATGACTCTGTTGGTAAAATATAATTTCAGGATATGTATATTAAAAAATGCGAAACAGTCGAAGCAAATCACAGAAGATTAAAACAAAATAGTTAATTGACTAATTTTTTAATGTTGCACTGTTGCTTGTACCCCTTTACAATTTAATCTTATTTTGATGCGAAGTTGTTTATATTTTTTATAAGTACATGTAAAAATAATGTTTACAAAAAAATAAAAACCGTCTTCAAAACATGTATTTTTTATCACTTTAAAGAAAAGGGCAATTAGGAGCAATATACCAAATTATTGATACTTAAATATTTACAATATCTAATTACTTATTTTTGGAGCCAGTGCCAGCCAAGGTCCCTTAAGGTTTTAGCCTTGGCTAGAGCGCTGACTACAAAAATAACTAATTAAATAGATATTGCAATAATACTTTTTTTAACTTTTATGGATGTAAGGTAAAGTTTTGAAGTCGGAGCAGTAGTGGAAAATATAGGTGAATACTTGCTTCAAATTTAAATAGGGCCAGTCTGGAGATATAGCTTATTCAATAAAAAAAGATTCATTAAAATCGGTTCAAAATTGGTGAAGACATCGCGTAACATACACACAAAAAAGCAGTCGAATTGAGATCCTTCTCCTTTTTTTGAAGTCTGTTAAAAACAGTGCTCGATTGAGTGATGGAATTTGCAAAAGAGTGAAATTATACACCAAGCTATTAAAAGTACTTTTACTGATGGTGATATTGATAATCTATATTGGAATATTTACATATTTAATTGCTTACATTGTAATATTACTTCCATGTATGTATATAGGTAGAGCAAAATTACTAATTGCCTCCTTAGAGAATATTTACATACTTAGATAAATGTAGATAAGTATGATATATACACCATATTTTACATATTAGGGGTGTATTTGGTATTCTTACTACATTGTACTTAAATATAGCACACATATTGGTGGGAATTTTAAAAATAAAAGAATAATATAAGTATTTGATTTCATTCAAAAACTTAGTTTTATTTAAAAGTTTATTTTATGCCAGTAATGTTTGAATATGATTTCGGGCATATAACCACCTCGGCTGTTCCGGACGGATTGCATTCCAATTTTTCACAATTTTTTTTCGAACAAATTTAGTGTTATATGTATATCTTATAACCCGTTCAATGTTGGTTTCCAGATCGACAATTGTTTCTGTTTTATTAGCACACACCAATAACTGAACATATCCCCACAAAAAATAATCCAGCAGTATTAAATCACAGAATTTAAAGGCCATATCATGAAATAATGTTTTCATTAAATTTTTTTTTCAACAAATCGATAGATTCACGAGATGTATGGGCTGTAGCATCATCCTGTTGGAGCCATATTTCGTGTAGATCGATGTTTTCCATGCTTCCAAACAAAAACTTTTTGATCATGATTCGATAAGAACTCGAGCAGAATTTCTGAAGAACTTAGGGCCGATGATACCGCCAGCATGCAAACCACACAAAATATCATAGTTAATTTTTCATCAAGAAAAGGGTACATAAATGTGGTACGAAGCTTATCAACTGTACGACGAATTGCTTGCTCAGATGGGCGATTATGTCGACCATAAAATTCCGTAATTTTCTATGCGTTTCATTGAAAACAAATTTTTAAAGTTAATTTCAATTATTTGAAAGCGTTGTTGAGGCGTGAGTCTTTTTTTTCGAAGGTATCAAAACAATTTAAAATCAATGATACCATCTGACACAGCATTTTTTAAACAATATCCGAAATATTTGCTCCGATTATCTTCGTTAAAATAAAATATATGTATATGTATATGTAAAGTAAGCAAAAACTCAGCAGAGTCTATTTTTATATATTGAAGACTTTTTATTGCTGATAAAATAGAATACAATATAATTTAAAAAATAAGTATATATTTTCGAAAACTAAGAATTAAGCTCTTTACTTAAAAAATATAGGTATATACATATATATACTTCCTTCGATTACACAATTTTTTCAATTATTAATTAAAAAAATTGTCTCTTTTCGGGTCAGTGTACCTATCAAAACTCAAACTTACAACTTTGAAAATTTTTACTAACTTTTGTAGACGAAATATGTACCTAATTTTATTGAAAGTAAGTAATTATTTAAGTTCTCAAAAATCTCATCTGGTGCAGGGTCTATGGTACCCTGAGAGCATTTTTGTAAGATGATAAATAATTGTCACCTATTACTACGAATTATTACGAAACCTATTACCTATTTCTAGAAGAGAATTTATATAAGGTGACTAACAGTTGCAAAAGTTACTTAAAACTGCTGATTTCAAAAGTAGATATATCACTTTTCATTGAGGTTATTGTAAGAATGAAGCTTCTTAGTAAATTAATTGTTTTAACTCTTTGGTGTATCTATTATTTTTGAAATTAATTCAAACCGAAATACCAAAAGGAATTCCATATTTTTTTAAATAATCAATATGTACCTAGCTTTGAATTCTCAGATTGTAAAACTTTTACCAACACGGGACAAGTCCGAATTAATCTTCCGCAAATAAACGTCTCCTCCAAGAATTTCAATTGCTAATTTTAAAACATGTGGTATAAATATAACTTTCCCCAAGTTACACGTAAATTTAGTTCATTTTCGGAATCTGAAATATAACACTGATATTTCGGTTTTTGGAAACTTTATTTTATTTATTTGCACCTCTCACTCAATTGCAAATTTTGATTGATTGAAAAGACAACCATAAAGTCTTAGGGAAAGGGGTTAAGAATCAATTTAAAAAAAGTTCGTTAACTTTTAAAGTGTTTTTAAATTTATTTCTTCACCCAAAATAATGTATTTCTATGAATTCGATGAATTAAGCAAAATTTAGAATAATAAAATATGTAATTCATAAAAATTTAAATCTACTACTATCGATTATTATTATTAATGTAACCGCACGAATGAAATTGTATTAATCTAATTATAACGACTCAATGATTTTGATTTATGTTACATAATTAATCTTGATTGCATCATCTTATAGGTGACATATATTCTCTTCCTTTGATTAATTACCAAAGAAGTGCCAATAAAATTTTAGTGGTCCTGACCAACATGAAAAAATTACTTCTACGGTAATTAGTCGTCCATAATATTTACTGTCTCAAGGCTCTTTGTACATATGTAAAAATGTACATGATATATATACATACATATACATATTTTCAGGAAAACTACAACCAAATAAGAATTTTTCAAAGAATAGCTGGCAGGGACAGTTAAAGTACATTCTTAGAATTAGAAAACAGTCTGCTTTTATTCAATGAAAATTAAAATCTGGTAATCAGTAACCTACATGTATTTTTTTTAAATCTTGAGTGATATTGGGTGCATTGCCACAATTATTTGGAAACAAATTATAATTACATAAGTTTATCTCACAAGCAGTGTTTTTATCCAAATTTTCAAATTTAAAAACGTACTATGGTAAATAATTATTATTAAATCGTAATGTTTTTTATAATATGTATACATATACATTACATATATATTAACCAAAGTAAAGCCCAATTCCCTGCGCAAAAAGGCAAAAGATCAGGCCTTTTGTGTCAAAGAAGTACGAAACTGGATTTAGTTAGATTGAGAGACTAATCCAATTTCTTACTTCTATCTTGTCAAGTGTCTACTTACTTCTCCAGTTGGATTAACCGACAAATGAGGTAATCAGAATGTCAGGACTAAATTAACAGGAAAATCTCTTCTATGTAATTTAGAATCGTGCTGTAATATTAATTCCGACATTTTCAAAGTCTATGCATAAAACTTTTCAATTTTGCAGATTTACGTTAATAGTAAAAAGGGATTTCGGGATTCATTTGAAAATTTAACATTAAAATAATCTGCACATAATATAAAAGTAAAAATATCTTAGTGTTTAGGAGAACAATTTAATTTTGAGGATATTATTCGATTTAAAAATGGTTAAGCAAAGTTGTTACATAATTCATACATTTTCTTGAAAAACGTGTTTAACCATATGAATTGAGCACGTGCATGCCCACCGGTCGTGTAATAAGTCCATTATCCAAGTTTCAACAAAGAAATCGCATGGTAAGAATATTTTAGCTATTATTTTCTTTAATGGGCTCCAAAGTTATTGACATATTTCTTAGCCACTTAAGTACACGCGGATTGTGTTTATTATAAGTGGAATAAGTCGTTCACATTTCATTCACACAAGTAAAAATAAGTGCTTACGGAAACGACAGAACCGCAGTAAAACGAATTTCTCTTTTGATTCTTCCAAGGACTTATGAAACATATGATGACAAAATGTATCATTTCCCGTTTATTTGAGTTAAACGCTAGCTTTTATGGTTTATTTATACCCTTCTATCCTTGGCATCCCCAAACATCTAGACGTAGATAAACATCAGTTCTAAGTTAAAGAATTTATGTTTGTACAAAGAAAATCGACTAAAAAATTGTCACATACGTTTGTACATTAAGACCATAACATTTCTCTCTTTAGCAATTTGCAGCAATATCAAAACGCTAAAAAAATTGAAGACATCAATTTAAAAGCAAAGTTCTAAAGTTCTTAATACTAAAAATTAAAGATTAGGGGTTTCTACTTCTAAAATTTTTCTTAATAGCCATAGATTATTTAATATTTATTCCCAAATTATCAACTCCAAAAATGTTTTCATTGTGTCGCCTTTTTTTTAATTTTTAAGTAAAAAATTTTAAAATCTTGAATGTAAGTAAAATAGACCTATGTATGTAAGTAAACCAAGTTGGAACAGATTAAATCTTCTTCTTCTTAAATCTCTTCTTAAATCTTCTAACGGATTTTGATAAAACTTTGAAGGAATGTTCATTTGTAGTAAAATATGTCACATATGCAGAAAAACTTGTCTATCACTTGTACTTCCTGAGATATTTAATTTTAAAATTTCGAAAATTAACATTGCGCCGTCTCCAAAATTCGTTTTCTTATGTCGCTTTCCTTTTTAATTTTAAAACCACAGCGGCAGTCAAAAATGGAAGAATTGCTAAAGTAAGATGTATAAGTAAACTAAGTCAATTTAAATATAATTACATACCTAGTTAACTTTATTTAAAATAACATACCTTATAAAACATGATAAACAGATGATTTTCTAAAGAAAAGAACTCTAAAAACAATATACACTTATAAATAAATGGTGTAACTATATAAATGCATTAAAAATTGTTCCAAAGTTTCTGAGATTACGGAAAAGGAAAATGTTGAATGGACACCTGATACTACAGACACCCAGGGGTAAAATACTTTAAAATACCATCAAATCCGTTTGGGACTTTACGTAGTATTAAATTTCATTCAACATAAGAATTCTTTTGAGAGGTATAAAATAAGCATGACACCGTAACATCGTAAAAACTGTTTAACATTTTTGAGGAAAAGCGGTGTTATGGGGTCAGGTAATCGAATCAGATGAGACGTGGTTTTCTTTTCACGGGTTCGATGAGATTTCGTATTTTATAAACGTGCGTCGCACGTGTATACTTTCAATTATGTTCGCCTAATATATTTCATCAACTAATAAAATTATGCGGGTTAATATAAGAAGAATTTTTCTGTATAAACAGCTTTTCGTCAAAAACCAAGTGTAGTTACAATTTTGATGTAGAATAATTTTTCCAGGCTACGATAAATTTTAAAAGGTCATGAATTTTGTACGAAATGAAAGTAGGTAATACTTTACGATGAATAAAATATCAAGTACCTAATAAATAAACCATCATCCTAAAATTACTTTCGTCACTTTAATTTGGCAAATGCCTTCTTTGAGTTTCAACAACAACTTAGTTACGATTCTAAAATGTTGAGGAAGTTGAAAAGAAAGTCTCGAATTATGTGGAGAGCCTCTGATCAGATGGGTGGTTTCAATTGGATTTTATTAGCGGGAAATTGAAGCAACTGGAAAGAATTATGTAGGATATCTCAGATAAACTGTAGATTTAAAGAAAAATCTCTACTTAGAATCGATTTTAAAAAATCTCTATTTAACATCATTATGTTAGATTTAGAAAAGAACCTGAAAGAAAACTGAAGCTGAACGAATCATTTAATTGGTCCTATTTAAAGATTAATTGGATTTTGTGAAGCCGTGGTGGAACCGAAAATTGAAAATATCTAATTCCGGAAGTAACGCAATATTTACGCACATGTGCATATAAAATTTTACATCAATCTCATATAAAAAATTCAATTGAAAGATCAAATCCAGTCCTCGACGATGAAGAAAAGTTAAAGAAAGCACGATAAAAATAGATCTCTTGAGAAGCCTCCTGATCGTTTTTTTACAAAAATGCCTAAAAACAATCAAAGTTATGAGTACATTTGAACAATTTAATATTTTCCTAAACATTTTGTTATTTAGAAAAATAATCGGTACCTACTCGAGCGAAATATCGAGTGATATGATAACATAAGGCCTTTTGGTGCTAATTAATTTATGTTCGAAGTGAAAATTACAATATCAATACAAGTTTTCACACTGTGTTGTATTTGCTTACCTTTAACGTGCTTATTGAGTAGTTAGTTAGCAAATTCTAGCATTTCCTTAATATTATTTTTATCTAGAAAAGGAGTTAGGTACACGTGGTACCCGATATTGTTAAATAGATCAAAGGCCTTTTAGGTGCTAATTAAATGCTTAAAATAGTTTAATTAATACCGAAAAAAAATATTTCTATCCTAAAGACACTTTAACATTTTACAATCAAAGAGTATTGAACATTATTTAAGTATTTTGATGTTACAAGAGAGAGAGAGAGAGAATTTTGATTATTAAAATTAAGTTGATTTAATTCGTGCCTATACCTAATTAATAATAGTCAATATGAATATAACACTTACAAATTTTTACAACAAAATTTTTCACAGAAATTTCATGTTAAACTTTGCAATTTTACGACATAAACATAAATGTAATACCAGCGACACACCAATCGAAATTTAGAATTTCGAGTTTTCTCAATTTCAGAAATACATATATCATATCACCTCTGAATTTCTTAAAAATTTTCAGGCGAATATTATGTAAGAGATTTTGACAAAAATTTGACTTTAATTTCAAAGCAATACAATAATATTGTGAAATTGAGCACGCTCGAAATTCTAAATTTCAGTTGGTGTGTCGCTGGTATAATAAGAGAATATCTAAAATTACTGCTATGTTACTTCATAACTCGTAATGATATATACACACATTCTTATACAATACTTAAAATAAAATCTATTTTTTGAAAGAAGAAGAAATTATTTTTATTAATAATGTAGTCAATATGTTGCCTAAAAATTAACTTTCGGTCAAGTGATAAGTGCTAGATCCACCAAATCCGTAAATCAATGAATAATAAAAGCCAACAGGTGTGATTCTTTGTGAAAAAAATATCATAAAACATAAAACTACAAAGTGATTAAGATTATTCTGCAAAAAACGCAATCATTCAAACAAGAATTTTCCCTAAATATGTATCTTTATATCATTTATTTATTTATTTATTTCGCTTACTACAAGCTACCTTAAGTCTAACTCTTAAATTAAGACTAAAACTAAATAAATATCAAATATCATCAATATAAATGAGAAACTCGGAATTATTTATGACATGTTAAACATTACTAATAAACAATATACATAAATAGCAATGGCCTCAAGTGACTCCTCTGAGGAACACCAGAAGTTACTGAGAAGGTTTTTGATAAAGCTGATTTAAAAATTATATCTGACCCGAGCGGTCAATCAAGTATTATTCTATCCACCTAAGAAATCCAGAAGGAGTTCCTAAAAATAGTTTTGATAAGAAATTGGTACACTGAGAGAAAAACTTTAATAACTTTAACTATTTTGTGAAGTTATAATTGCTATTTGCTAAAAAAATTGATAAATAGTAATATCAATTTACATTTCAGTTAAATTTAACTAAACATTTTTACAATTTACTATTCTTATAAGCTCGACTATTTAGAATAGCCATATGTACAATTCCTAGAATTGTCAAGTCAATTATTTTAAAATAATAAATTTTAATTTGACCAAAAAAAATTTTTTAAACACCGCGTCATAAAAATCTGAAAATTCTTAACAATTTCGTTGATCAAATTAACTATTATAAATAGTCAATCCTTTAGCCACACATCGCTTTATTAACGTTAAATTACTCAAAACCCATTGGCGTTCGGTGGCTCGAGGGTAGAGCTACGCGCGTACCAATTCAGAGTTCCTGGGTTCGAATCGTGGGAACAGAAGTAAACTTTCTAAAAAGGCATCGGTAAGGCGTGGTTCGGTTGTGTGTACAGCAGCCAAGCTACCAAGGTTCAAATCTAGCTCCGGTCGGCCATATCGGAAAAAATCAACTTTTTCTCGTTGCCAGCAGATTAACTATTTTTCACACTGAAGAATTTTAAATTTTACTAATAGTTGTAGTTGACTTAATTAATTCAAATTGTTGTTTCAACTTTCTTCATAGTAAATATAACGTTTTTGAATTTATAAAAATTATTAAACAATAATTGGCTGAAAATCATTGCTGTAAATAGTTAATTTTGTATTCGTTTATAGTAAAATCAACTATATTTTTCTTTCGGTGTAGGTACACACAAAATCGACCGTATTTCCTCTTTCCATACAATAAATGAATACTATAAAAAATTTTAGTTAATTAAGGTTTAACCTAAAAAAAAAAATTTTAAAAATCGGTCAAGTGCGAAAAAGCTTCCGTACTAAATAAAAAAAATATCATAGCTTCAAAGTAAAATTTTAAAAACACATGCCTATGAGTATTTATTAATTTGTTATTTTTGTCAAATTTTCAAAAAGACCGCAAAATAATTAAACGACATAACCATGTATAAATAATTAAAACTTTCCGCCAGGATAATTAAAGTCATGTGAAATTTCTAAAAATAAGGCATTCTACCAAATAAAAGCTAATTGAAGGTGGTATTCAAATTGCAAAATTATATTAAAGAGACTGTAAAATTCCTTAATTGGGAAATGTTATATCAAACGAGTATGTTTTTACGAACTTTATTGCGTGGGAGTAAAAATTCCTTCCGTTTACGAGTTTATAGGCTAATTAAATGCAAAGGTGTCATGCTGTGTACCGAGATAATTTTAAAGGAACCCAGATGCCGGTTCTGCGGATGGAAAAGTTAAAGCCGCTAAGCACAAAATCTCCTTAGGAACGTGTCTCTTAGGAGGCCAAACAAAGTAAGCTATGAAAGAAAAAATTGCTAATTTATACCCATAAAATGTAAAGACACATTAACACATCAGGTTTTATTTTTAGGTAAGGCTATAAATAATTACAAAGAAAACACATTTTGCAATTAAATTTTTTTTTTGTTAACTGGCGTATAAGAAATTATTATAAAATTGGTTTTTCTAAATATCATAAATACAATTTCGTATACTTTTTTATTGTTAAATTAAAAATATTATTTTATGAATGTCATGATATACACTAAGCGCCACTGATATGTGGACTTTTCAATTGTTTGGGATCTCTGATGATTGAGTAGACGAATTAACCAATTTCAAAAAATATCAAACTTAAAATAAGCACCTAATTAAATTTCCAAAAATAGACTATTAATAAATTTATTTTTTATATATCAGTAAGTAAAATAATAAATACTAACATATATGATGCAATAAAGCCTATCTGCTTTTATTTTACGGTCTGCAAGAGTTTTTTTTTTTCTTTTATCAAAAGAGATAAGGTACCAACGTTTGAATTTCTTTGATATTCGTTCAACAAAATCCATCCATATTTTAATAAACGCCCCCCGAAAATTCGCATTACTTTATTTCGTAAATATTTGCATTAAAAGTTTTCTTTACGTCATAATTTCATTGAAAATTCTCTTGAAAATGGAAAAGGTTAACTTTTCCCTTTAGATCCGAAAGATGCTATCGTTTTAAGAATAGTAATTAGAAAATAATTGTAATATTAATTATTAAATGATTTTTTATTAAAAATAAGAATTTGTAAGAAATTCTCGGCACATTATAAAGAAGTAGTACAACAATATCTTTATACCACCATTAATTTATTAACACATGTACTCCATCAAAACTCCGAGCAAAAAAATAAAAATATTAAAAATAGATAAATCGATGTGGAACAAAATTGAGTACTTACGTCATAAAATTATCAACGAGATAATTCTGAAAAGCTTTCTCGTGAGATTCTAAAAATGCAAATATCGGCAACGATCCAATACATTGTTATTCATATAAATTCCACCTACACACACATAGCTGCAAAATCTAAATATCTGTCTATTGCAAACGCAGCGATAATTAAAAGTCCGTGAAGGCAAAGGAACCTGTTGGAAAATCTAATTAAACAGAAAATTTCTAAATTATGATAAACAAAATGCTAATGGCATATTGTCATAAGCAAAGAAAACAATGAAAAATGGGAAGAAAAAAACGACATAATTAAGTTTGAAATTAATAAATGCCACGTTTTCTTTAACTGTCTGCTTGTATGAACGCCCACTTATAAGATTTTTTTAATTTATATTAGTGGAATTGATTGGTTTTGTTCTGCACTTGCTCAGCTATTTAAACACACTACAGACGAAAAATAACTAACCTTTTTACATCTTTTGTGGCTGAAAAAATACCTACGATACATATCCTTCAAGTAGAAATTACTCAATTTATATTTTCGGATAAAAAATTGATAGGTGTCACAACCTGAAACCATCCCAAAACAATGTGAAAACCTCATTTGACGCGCTTGACAACAGCGATGAGCGATGGGACGGTAATCGGATAATATTTGTTCGTAAAAATCCTTTCTTATGTTTGTTGGCCATTGAAAAATTTTTACTTATCAAGGTAGAAAAATACAAATAATAATTTCCACAATATCGAACTAAAATGATGAACGTAGAAGATTCAAAAAACCTGAATTACTCATAATTGATTAGTTCGAAATTAATATCATATGAGCGTATATCGTAAAATTAACAGTAATTATTGAAATTATGACTAAAACTAATTACAATTTTTGAACTAGGATTAGCGAGCATATAGGTACATTTATAATTACTCAACGATTTTTAATTGATTGATTTTAATTGATTAATTAATATAGAAAAATTACAATGAATAGGAGAATAAGAAAACAGTTGATTTAGATCAGAATACAAAGAAACTATTATTCGCAGAAACGAACTTAAATTAAATTAGATAAAAGAAAAGTTAAATAAAATTAAGATAGAGGGAAAGAAATGAAATAATGGAGTATGCCTGGATAAATAATAATGTAACAATTGTTCAAATTTCAACTCCTCCTTAAATTATCTCTCAGTTTTCAAGGACTTTACAGTCAAAAGGCAAGTTGTTCCAAAAGTTTTGCAACTGACACGAAGTAAGCGTGTTGTGATTGGAGATATTTAAATTTCGGCATTAAAATACTTTTGGTCCTCGAAGACCAATGGAGTGACAAATTCAGAATGAAATGTAGGAATTAAATTATAGAGAGTTTTAAATAAATATACACTTTTAGGAATATTTAGATATTACTCTAACGACATGCCGAGAAAGTTATTAGAATATGATGAGACATGGTCAAATTTATGCAGATGATAGACAAAACGAACCCAGGTATTGAAAGCCTTTTAGATTGTGGCAAAAGTAGTAGCGTCCATGAAAGAGTAAAAGAGTTAATCGAAGGCAAAATTATGCTGGTTACAAGATTTTTTCTGATAGCTCAATATTAATAGATATGAATATTGTCTTATAGTCTAGTCTAGAAAGTTTATTTACGCCTAGCTGTTCATTCCGTAAATACGAAATCGTGAATTAAATTTCTAAACTCAAACTTACTAATGAGTGCTCTTAAAAATTAGAAATATTTACTTAAATTTTTTTATCTTTAATAAACCCAATTTAATTGCTTCTACATTTCCTATTCTATAAGCGGAAACTCAATTTGATTGAAAAATCATACACACATTCTTTGAGTTTCAATTTTTAAATATGTACATGTATATAAATTATAGCTTTCACTATCCATATGTGGTCTATTGTCACCACATCAAAATGGTTTCCAAAGCAATTTCACAGTCACACAAATATTTTATAAAGTGCTTCGTTTACATCAAACAGAAAGTGTGAGTCACAAAAATTCAATTTGCCAACAACTAGAAAATAAACAAAGTCCTCTATGTTGTTTGTATTGTACTAAAATATTATTTATTTTGCAAAATAAAGGTTGGGCTATAAGATATAGGTATATGGGTCAAACGCAACAACCGTCGATGTAAATAAAATAAGTTAAAATCAGCTCCTTGATTTATCTCACCTCAGAAGAGATCAAATATTCCACACAATACAAAAATTTGTATCTTATACAAAATTACCTTTATTAGTTCAATTAAGAGCAATGTAACTTAAGAACTACCTCTTTTTAATTACTGTAATGAATTAATTTTTTTTTTATATTAAACTGCTCGAACTTTATTTCTAGGTTTTCTGCGTTTGACCCATATGTTGCGTTAAGCATATAATTATACTTAGTTTATTAAAGTAAAAATCGTTTTATTAAGTATATGATAATGTATTTAAACAAACTTTTATGCTAAATTGGTCTATAACTAATACCTATTTATAGTTTGCTTAAAATAAGATCATATCGTGTTAATCATACTCTATTCGAAGAAAACCAATATCTCAAAATCAGCTTAATATAGTTTCAAATTATCTCTAAATATGTGTTATCTTCATTAATGGTATAAATATAAATGAAATGATATATAAATAATAATAATTCCAAGAAACTCTCATTAGAAACAAAACACTTGTGGAGCTCTGAAGTTCAATTCTGAGATGCCTAAGGACAGAGGTAGAATTTAATCAGAATAAATAAGAAATAATCTATTGATACTTCCGAAATGTCTGCAGCATACAAATGAGAAGCGGAAGGAACATTTGAAAGGTATTTTCTTCTCAATGAATGAGATTGTAGCAGTTGTCACTTGAGTCTTTATCTAATTCAATTTCAAGCTCAAAATCATTCGTCCATATAAACAACTCGAACAAGGGAAGAGTGCCTTTAATTTTTAACTAACTTCTGAAGATGTGGATTTGGTTGTGACGCAGTTTTGAAAATATTTTTCTTTTCTTTATTTGTTAAGGACAATAAGCACTCGAGCTTAACAAGTGTATTAAATAAAGTTTTTGGATCAAATGTGGTGAATACAAAATGTTTTACTCCTTTGAGATTTAAAAGATATTTAGTTAATCTATGATTAATTAATAAATAGTATAAATAGTCATCATTTAGTATGTTGAAGAGGGTTGAAATTTGAATTTGAAATTCTTGTCAATATTAAGGAAATGTTTTTTGCAAAGAATGAATAACTCAATTTAAGTAAAAATCTGTAAATTGTTCATTCATGCATTTAAGTCTAAAAAAATATTTATTTTCATTTCAAATTAATTCAAAATGGCGGAGCTCTGGTGGTCACTACCGGAAAGGGTTGAGTGCAAGACTCAAAATGGCGCACAGCGATAGCTTGGCTTGTGTGAGAAATTCTGACGTTAGAGGCCGGTACGGGGAAAGTGGTGAGGACTTGGTTCGCGCGCACGTGGTTATTCCCCGCCCGGTTTGTCATACACACTGTCAATGTTCGTGGTACGGTCAACATCGTACATACCTTTAGAAAATCCGGGTTGACAGGATTCGGTAGCTTGAAAATACATAACTCGAAAATCAGAGACCATTTTCATCCTTCCACATTATAATTTTCCGACCTCTGGCTAGGGGGCTAAGTTCAGCGCCGGAAAAAACTCAAAGATCGAAAACTCCTCAGGGGTTGATGTCGGAAAACGTTGAAATTTGCTCAAAATTAGCTCGAAAATACCTCGAAAATCCTGTGGGTTTATTTTTCAATTCTGATAAAATTATAAAAAGTTAGAGGCTAACTTCATTAAGTCCAGCCTCCCATATGTTTTTTTCAATTTTCCGGCTCGGCTTTCGACAGCTTGTAAATATGTATGGAGCTCGAAATTCCTGTACAAACAATTTTCCAAGTTTCTTTTATAGTGGACTTACTTCAGGGACCTGCTTTTTTCTTCTATGGGGAAAAAGGAAAGAGAAAGAGAACATTTGTATAATTTTAAAATTCAGACTTGTGATACAGAAGAGTTATTACAAGTATGACTTTTTGGAGTCATTTACCAAAGAGTAAATGCTGTGATTACTTATTTAATTAAAAAAAGAAAACCTCAATATGAAAATTTCCATTAAACAAACAAAACAAACTTTACTTTTGTTTCAGCTAAGCTAAGCTTCTGTTAGTAAGATGTCTTAAGCTCTTTCCATTACATTTAGCAATTTAGAAAAACAAGAGCACTTCTATACCTTTTTTCATTTTTCACCCCTCAAAAAGGTTTCTTCGACACGTAAACGTAACAGCACGATCTTGTAAAGTATGAAATTCATTAAGACAACGAGTTCAACAAAATTATGAATTTCATAATGGAAAGTTCTCTCGTTGGTGCCCGTTTAGTGCTTGATATCATATTCTGAGCTGGCCTCTTTGCACTTCCTTCTCTAATTGCTTAAAGGCGCGTTCACCGCACTGAATTAATTAGGCACAGCCTTAACCTTTTGTTTTTGCTTTTAGCGCACAATTACTGAATGTCACTTCTTCTCGCAACACTGAGCGCGTCGATAAGAAGAAGTATGCGAAATTATTAGTCTCCGATGTGTGCTCCAAGATGATTATCTTAAGTGCACTTGGAATTTAGCAGTGTTTTCTTTGTATTTATTGTTTACTCTAGACTTGGCCCTGTATGCAAATTTATATGTTAATTTTTAATCGGTTTATTAATTTCAAGGGTATGTTATGAAATATTCAAATGTTGTGGACAACTTAAACAGATATTTTTAATTTTTATCGGTATTTGCTTTTATTTTCGACATTTTTATGTGATTTATTCTTGTTATTAGTGAGAAGTATTTAATAGTAATATTTTTGTTATATTAGGGGTCATACTTATAAAGGACAGCGCACAAAATGTATGGAAAAGAACTGAAAATTTTGTATGTTGTACTTCATGACATCCTGATCAAATGTTCTTAAGAAAAAATGTTTCGGACTAAAGTGGAGCAACTAGCGGTGACCCTGGCCTTGGCGTCAAAGTCATTTCAAGGTCAACTCAACATTTTAAATAGAGATCCCTACTTCTGACCCCGGAAATGGAAAGAGCGGAACATTCTAAGTTCAGATATATCCTTGATCCTAAGTCTAGAGATCGTTAAAATTGTTTTTGACTTCTCAATCTTATTATATCACTTTTAAAAAGAAACAAATCGTTTTTGCCAAATGCATTGCTAATTACAACGAAATCAATTACACAAGTGATATATTTACATTTATATTTATATTAACATCTTATGGAGTAACACCAAGAAAAAAAAACTGCTAATTTTCAAGGTCAAAGTCACCAAATATTTTCCCATTATATCCTTTACGGATTTGATAATGAAACAGACTCAACTTGAATGAAATTATTGCCAACAAAATTCAAATTCGCTTAAATTCATTTTCTATCTTTATTTTATTATATGTATATATTATCACTAGTGACTAGTAAATTATAAAAGTCAAATAAATATGTACTTACATAACATAATAATATTGAAAATTATTTTTTCGAATCTTACATCAGAATTACCATTAAAAACCTTATCTCGGTTGATAAAATATTCAAAAAAACATGTAATGCAGTGGAAATGATGTGGGTGTATAGTCAAACTGGAAAAGCTCTGAAAATCAATAATTCATGTAAGCAGCACAAAACAATTAAGTTAAGGTACTCGATGATCTAGTGACAACCCCTATTTCATTACATTCAGTGTATATGTATGATATGCAAATTTTCGTTATCGTACCTCTCTTTTATGTTACTCAAAACAAGAGCATGTGTTAGATAATGCGGTGTAATCATCTGAACTAATGCCGCAAATATAACACTTTACAATACATAATTAAACTTCTACAAGCATTAAGTAGTGTTGCATCCCAAAAACAAAAAAACTTTATGTCAATTTAAATTCATAACAACAAATTAATTTCTATCAAAGGGGTTTGTGAAGAAAAATTAGACTTTTTTGTAGTTCAACATATAAATTACTCAGAGGAATTTGAAAGGGTCACTAGCCATTATTTAGGGATTTATTACATACAGAAAGTAATTTACATGCTAAATTTCTTGGAATTAATTATAATTTACTGAAGAGGGTCTATTAGATTTTCTATTCTAAATTAGAAAATTACAAACTTTTAGTTATCAAATCAAGTAAAATGACGAAAGATTGATAAAATTAGTTCACGTGGGTGTTCCGAATGGGGTTAAATTCCATGGCTTTTGTGCTTTATACCAAAATCAATTTTTATGGCTAAGAATGCCATATTTTCATTTCCCACTGGGATGAAAAGTTTTTATGTTATCAGTTGAAAAAATAATAATCTTAAATATATTGTGAACATAACCCGTGCAAAAAATCTAAAATCATATATATACTACATTTCACTTCAACAAATCGAATTATCTGAAAACCTTTTCAAAAATGTAGCGAAAGAAGATTCACAGCAAACCTTGAGATTGAGATAAATCTGTTGTGTTTCTTTAGAAGCTACCGTAAAATAGGTGAGCGTCGATTTTCGCAAATATTTCAATATTTTTCAGCAGTATAAAGAGTAAGTTAGATTTATTTGAAGATGCATACTCAAACTCAGCTTTAAAAACTTAATAAAACAATCAATGAAATGAAGTGAAAAAATGACGATGAAATTCGTTTTTTTCGCCCACATACCTGCTTACCTTTTCAAATTAAATGGCTTCAGTTTCCTCAGGACAATGAGACTTTCAACAAATAATATAAATTTCAAGGACAATCATTTCATTCATTTATTCCATTTTCTTTGGCGTGAATTTAGCAGACATATATCCGTCAATAGGTGTTAATAAATATGTTTTTTTATATAACGATTACTTTAATCCTAAAGTATTCACACAAAAATTTATTGCATTTCTCATCAGAATTTTAAATTACTCGAAGGTGATAGAAACTGCCCACGATAATTCAGGATTCAGAGCATTAGAGCGTAAAGTCAAAAGTCGCAAATTCGATTCCTAATTGTGCCATATAGACATATGTACATAAGCAGAAATATGTTTAAGGGACTAAGTATGTGGCTTAAGAGTGACTTTTTTCGTAGATTATGAATTTATAAACAAAAATGCTTGATTTTTCCGTATTTTCGAGAAATGCACGTACAACCGTATTTTGACCATATTTAAAAACAAAATTGGTAATAAATAATGGCGAACCTTAAAGCTTATAACACATCTCATTTGAGAGCAGAATCCTAATCTTAAAATGTGAAATGCTACTAATTTCTATAGCACTTTCTATAATCTATACCTTGGCGAATAAGTTTTTCGGCCTGTTATGCCCGAGTAAACATTTAACAGACCCAAATATAGCCCAAATGAGGTACAGTGCACTGAAGCAAAAACTTAAATTATTAAAATGTAGTCCGCCACTAAACACGTATAAGTCTAACGCACCAAAAATAGCCCAAATGAATCATTGCGTGAAACAAAAAATAAGATTGCCATAATAAAAATTTAACAACCCAGAATAGTCCGAATAAGACAAGATAGTCAGCGTGCTATTGAACTGATTAAAAAGCACTCAGTAAATTTTCGTCAATCTCGTGCAGCGGACGTATTTTTAAATTTTCGTGCCTGCTTTGGGCACGCATATATACACCTATGCCTGCAACAGGACGAATTTTTAAATAAATATATGATATTTAAGTTTACCGACAAAATAATCGTATACAGACTAGAAAATGTCGTGCCTGCAAATGAACGTATTTTTAAATGTTCTTGCCTACTTTGGGCGATATCGTGCCTGTTGCGGGCGAATTTGTTCGTTATTTCTCGCGTTTATGCTACCGATCGTCTCACGTCTGTGCCTAATTTGGGCCCATATGAGAAAACGAAAATGTTTAATCAGATGGTCTTTATTGTTTGAAATAATTGGTTTATGTAAATAAGTCTATTCACTGAATATGTCGGATAGTTTTAAAATGTTTGTTGTTTAATTTTTATAAAGTACATATATGTACATATTTTTATTTCCATTAATTTGGATTTGGATTCGATTCGATGGAAAATATCGAAGAAAAAAAACGTCTACTTGTTAACTGTTGGCCTGATTTAAAATGTGAAATATTCCTTTAAAAGTTGATTGCATTTAAATACGTTCCTTTTACAAATATTTGATCTGTCCCACATATTTTTAAAGTTGAAACGAAACAAAATTTGCATTCAAGTAAATCATAAAAAGTGTTACATGTTAGAGGTCAAGTATTTTCTATACAACGAAAGATACGAAGAGAGTTTTTTGCGAGTTATTTGAATAAAGCCTTGCAAGTGTACTCCAAAACTTAGGAAGAATTTAAATTTGACATTGGTATAGCAAAAAGTTAAAACAACTTTCCCTTGAAAAATCGATTTTATGATTCGACTCTTGTGCTCTTCTCTACAGAAATGGAACATTTCAAACAATATTTTTCTGCGTTGAAGTGAAATGGCGAAACTTAACACAATTTTAATGAAACAAAATGCAATAGCATCCTTGGAACTTTAATTAAATCGAAATTCCACAGGTGTTTGGATTTTATTTTTCAGAAAAGTAAATTGTTGATCAATTTGCAATTTGACTAAAGAGAGATAGAATAGTTGATTTTAAGAAGTCAATGACTCATTTCATTATCCATCAAATATATTGATTTTGTCTAAACTCTAAACTCTTTTGATTTCAATTGAACCGATATGCGGATTGAATTGCGGATTAGGAAATAATATCTTAATTTGAAATGATTGGTTCTTTTATTGAAGCAAAAAGTGCTAATTACTTAATTGGTAACTATAAATCATAAATCAATCAGCAACAATTCAAGAAAGACGTGATCATATTTCTTGGAGCATTTTCTTCTCCCAGAATAATCGAGTTTCTTTCACACGCCTCGAAAGTGCTGCTTCGGCATTCGTCTTTGAGCCCAATTGAGTTAATAAAGAACTCATGGGATATCGTGCTTAATGGAACGCATTCTTGAATTCTTTCTCAAGGAAAAATGAAGTCAAGAAAAGAAATTACATGATTACTCCATCATTTCCTTTTTACGATTTGTGCCACGACATCGGAAATTTTAGGTGAGTAATTTGAATAGTTAGCGTTTTGCCCTGCTGTAAGGGATTTATTACAATTACAACGAGAAATTTCACTATGAGTAATTGAAAAATTTTAAATGTATAAAGAAGAAAATATTTTATAACACGAAAAAACTCTTTTTAATTTATTATTTATATAGTTTAAGTACAAGACGAGAGGTCTAGGCAACACAGCCGTGAAAATTTATTTTTTTGGCAAAGAATGTCTGTTCTTTTGGCGGCTATTCAAATTTATATTTTCAGCATGCCATAATTATTCGCAAATAGCACAGCAGTGATCCCAATAACAAAACGACATGGATTAGTACAATGTGCGAGTAAATAATAAACTTTGGATTTTATTGAACTTTAACGCTAAATGCTAATTATAATTCCAATGGAAGTAACAGATTATCTGAATAATTCCCAATACGGCATAAAATTATCTTCGAAATGGTTATTCAAGTGATATTAAATATGAACATCATACTAAATGACCACAACATTAATGTTTTAGCTAGCTGTGAATGAGTATAAAACAACAAAAGGGGTTAGTCAGAGAAAAATTTTTCAAAAATAAAAAATAACTCAACATTAAGTTTTAGCAAATTGCGATGAATAACTTTCAATATAATATGCGATTTATTTTTGGTTTTTCTTGCCACGTTTCTTAAGAGGCACAAAATAAACTGATAAACGTAATTGTATAGGTTTACTTATTTAAATATTTAGTAGTATATTTTATAGACTAATTTCACAATTTAGCAAATTGAACTCACCCTTAAGCGTCTTATACAATACAATTCAACAACACAATTTTGTAATTTTGTATTAAGTACTTAAGAAATTGTCTTATTTAACTTGTCTTGAGAAACTCAATTCTCAGAATTTGTTCCGCGAAAAAGGGAAGAGACTTTAACTTCAATTTACAAGCAAACAAATTTTACCCAAGGATGTTAATTTCTGAATCTGGAAGAAAAAGAAGTTAGGTCAAGGAAAGAAAATCATTGCACGCGACTGAGGGATTGAAAGTGGTGAAGGGTAAAATATGTCACTTATAAAATATAGAGAGTAATTGTTTTTCTAATCCTTTTGTAGAAATATTTCTTGTCTAAAGTTTTTTGAATTTGTTGAAATACACTTAAAATGATTAAACGAATACCATCCAACATATACAAAATTCGAAACATAATTCACGAAAATTTACCATGAAAACTGTGTATGAGTACGCCAAAGCATTGTCTTGGTGTTTTTCTTGAAAATGTCTTTGATTTGGTCCATAATTTTGGCATATGTAGTTATACATATATATATCTTAAGTTTCTTTTCTTCATTTCTAATATCTAACGACTCAAATAAAAATCAAGACGATAAGAAATGTCGGAATGCCAATTTTGCTACTTTTGTCACAATAGGTATGTGATATTATTTACTATTGTTAGTTAGACCGCATTGAAGTACCACCGATGATATATCTAACTGAAATGAAAAATGTAGTCGTTTGACAGCTCCAAATAAAAGTAGAGGTAAAACTGAATGAGTGCTTTTTGATATGGTCGAAGGTTGACAGTTGGACAAACAGACACATGCCGAGCACAATAGGACTTCTGTTTAATGTTAGTATAGTTTCAAGATTCTTCAATCAAGAATTGTACAGAAACAAAATTTATTACTTGAAATCATTCCTTTAATAGAAAAGAATTTTATATAAAAAACATTCTTGAATTTACGCATCGAAGGAGAAAGGTCTCTGCTTAAAAATTAAAAAGGAACAATCTCAGATGAGTACACTCGTAATGTAAAGCATCCTTTATAAGCATGGATGAGTTTTCTTTTAAATGTAAGTAGAAAATTCTGGTAAAAAAAATATGTGTGCATACATAATAACCGCAGTATCTTCTAATGTAAATAAATTCTTAAAACGTAGGTACTACGTCCTGTTGACGAGATTGTGATTCTAGATATGGATTTGGAGCTCTTGCCTAGCGAATTGCAGACTGCTTATCCATTCAATCCGAGCTTTCATCGTTAATGTTAAGGTAAACTCGTTTTTCACAGCTTTATGATAGCATCACTGTGCAATGTACGTCGGTGTGTTCCTGCGGGAACTGTGAAGGGATTTTCTATAAATCTCCTCGCGAAAATTCAGCACAGGAGCTCAAATGGAAAAGAAAAAACATTTCTGAAACAAAATTACATGTATTTCGTTTCACATTACTTCACTGCTGGAATCCGCCTTCATATTCCACACCTTTACAAAGAACGACGAAATCCAAAAAAACTACGTCTGCTGAGCGAATTTAACTGTTGGGAAATATTTCCAATACGAATCTCCGCAAATTCTTGGAGCTTCCTGTCTTCAAGACCTTAATATTGATGTATTATATGTCATTTCATAGAATATTACCTGCGCTTATCGTTTTTATCGGACGCTCTTACAACATTTTATGAAGGTTATCGGGGGAAAGTAGAAAACTTTATCTCAGCTTATAAATATTTAGTATCTTTAATTATGTTACACAATAAATCTGTACATAAATTGTTTAGTCTTGTAGAAGCGACTAATCATTTTTTAATAAACTTCGGAGGTTTTTCTGCTTCTTAAAATTTATATATAGATATAAAAAACAGAGGAGAGTAAGGAATGCTATTTTGTTTCTACAAAAAAGAAAATAATTTTAAAAACTCAACATTTTTAATTTATTCTTGCTTGACTTAGTGTGGCGTGTCACTGTCAGAACTTTCAGGAATGTAGTGATTTTCTTTTATAAAAAAATTAAGTAGCTTTGAATTTAAGTTTAATAAAATCAATTCTTTATTGACTTTTGTTTAAAAAAAAATAGAGTTCAGTTTTTTGTCGTTTTTGCTTATTTCTATATAATAGATTAATATGATTAATTACTTAAGAGACATTTTATAGAACTTTCATTTAGTTAATTTGTTAAATTTTATTAATTGAATATACATAAATGTTAAATTTTATCAATTGAATACATACATATAGGTATTTTATTAATTGAAATTTTAAATTGTTTGGATAAAGGTTTTTCGAGAACCAGAAATTTTTATTTTTGACTGAAATTAAAATCAAATTTTGAATATTATTTAAATTAAAGTTTCGTATAAAAAATCTTCATAGTCATATAGAGTTTGTTTCATTATCTTGCCTCTATTCACTATTCACAAAGGCGTTTTCACACAAGTTTCTTATTTTCTCCCAAAAATCGAACTGGCCAGCAGTCCTACTTCAATACTTTTAACCACTGAACTTTCCCTCACATTTTTTGCCATATTAAAGTTCGTAGGCGGTGCTAATTGTCAACTTGATCTGGAATAAATTTTTAATTTTAAGATGTTTTCTAAAAACAAAGAAAGTTTTGTTTATTAACAAGATTTCTCTTACATGTTCGTTGTAAAAATAGAATTTGTTTGAATTCACTTTACATTTTCTCTTTTTTCATAAACATCAGAGTAACTCAAATAATTATGGATTAAACGCGTAAATTACCTCGTCGACGATAATTTTTTCTTCGACGTCATCGATACTTATCGTCATCTTCGTGAATTATTTATCTAACCATCAAAACCAGAAGAAAATCCATTCAGTAATAGGACAGACGCGGTGGAGGACATTATCTTGAAATATATAGTGACATTAGTGGGATCTTTTGAAAATTATTTGGTGTGAGCGGTTATACATAGTATAATCATATAATTAATGAATTAATAGCTGACCCCTACCCAACATTCAAAATTATGACATGACGTATCAAACTTTTTACAGAATTTACATTCAATTAATCAGGAAATACACTGAAAATTCTTAGGGGGTGTTTTGTGTTTATTAAGGAAGAAAACATTTTTCGCATTATAATATTAATAGGATTAATCGCTAATCGCAATTTTTCCATTAAAAATATTTGTATATGCGTTCAAATTTTTGAATTATGAATTGGAAAAAATTGCGTTTTTAACGCGAATTATACAAATTTCTTTCATTAATTTTTAACAATAATCTCAAAATTATCTAAAGGTTTCTAGAACTCAAAAGATAGTGTAGGTAGTGTACCTAATAAAAGAAAGTATTCCTGATACGAATATTTCATTTTTTTATAAAAGCACACTATATTTTCTATTTAATGAAAATCAAATGTAAATATAATTAAATGAATTGATTATTTAGCACCCCTTCTATAAAAACAGGATAAATATCACGGTGTTCTTTCGTTGAATTGCTAAATGTAAGGAAATATGCCTAATTTCCTGTCAAGCAGTGAAACCGGAAACCGATTGAACCAAAACATTGAATAATTTGTTTTCGTCCCAGCGATTCTGTTCTGTTTTCGTGTGGAAAATGTATCAATTTTCGCCAATTAACTAGACTGTGTTTTCGATAACAATGGCTTCTTTCCTGTTAATGAAAATTCATAAATTTTTTTTCGATATAATATTTCGATATTTCACGTCTTTGGAGGTTTGAAATTTGACTTGGAAGAAGGATAAAGTCATAATTTAAATTTTATTAGAACTGGTAAAGGATTTCTAGTGGAATGGTAGCATGGTGATTATAATATGTACCTACTGAAATTCCATCAATAAATTCGTCACATTTTAATAATTTAGAAAATCTATTCGAGTATGAAAGTGTTATAAAATGATATAAGAGGCGAATATCGTTTTTCAGTCGAATCGAAAAACAATGATGCATTTTCAAGAATGAAATGCAAGTTGATTATTCGATTCAATTGAAAAGTAAAATTCGCAATAACATTTTTAATATCCTTGCAAAAAGTATCTTTTGAATTTTATGAAACATCAGGTTTATTTGAATTGAAGCTAAAACATTTTTACCTATTTCTCAATGAAGTCTTCAAAATTTTTGAACAATGTTTTCTTAGAAACAAAATTTATTTATCATATCGTATATTTATAAACAAGTGTCTAGCCGTTAGTTCGAAAATATCTAGTCTGGTATATATATTATGTACGCTGAATAATAATAGAGGTTTTAAAATAAGAGAGAATTTTTTTAACGAAAGAGTTACTTAATTTTTCAAATTACGCTTTTCTTAAAACAATCATGGATTTCATATTTTTGGATGATATTTGGTTTATTTATTACAACAAAATCAAAATATTTTTTTCCTTCACATATCCTTAGTTTAATAAAATAAATAATGATATTAACATTCCCTAAATAGCAAAAAGAAAATTAAAAATGAATTAAATTAATTATAAAGTCGAGACGGGCAAAGTGGGTATTGTTTTCTTTGATTTTTAGGTTTTTCTCAGAAGTAGACATGCGGGCGTACAAAGATAATAAGCAGCTTTGACATAATTTTTTTTTTCCATTCAATGAAAGGGTCCTTCAATAAAACATCAAATAAAATCTCAAATCGAAAGAACCAGTCATGATTCTAACAGGCCGCCGTGTGTAATAGGTCCCCACAAAATTCACCATAAATAAGACATTAAATTGGGCTTTCGGTTACGATACACCTGAAGTGCTGACGGTAGCTGTGTCAATAAAAAAGATTCTTGATGTTCGTCGACCAGGGGGAACAATATTAACTCACATTTTTCATTTATATTTTGTTTTTCTTTCTACCGCAATGGCCTAGTAAAACATATAACATTTATTAGTTCAATAAACTAAAAAAATATATGCAATATATATTCTTCATCTCAAAATTACTTCTTTTGTTTTCAGGTCCAGCAAGGAACGACGTGGAATTTCGCAATTTAGATGCAACGAAAATAAAGCTGATATAATTTTTTCCTTTTCGGATGTTGTTCCATAAAGAAGGAATAAATACGATACGAAATGTAATCTCCAAATATGATATAAAAATCACTGGCAAAGGAACACAACACTGGCAACTGAAGGGCGGTAGTCACTAAGTGATTTGAAATTCAAAAATGTACTGGATTTTTTCGAAAAGTCAACACACCTGGAATGAACTTATGGACATTCGAAAAGCGGTTACACTCGAAATGATATTTTTAAGACAATACATTTTTATGGAACGGACAATAAAGTCCAGTACGAAATCTCAATATTAAACTGCATTAAAGCAAAAAACAATAAAAATATATGATGAAAATCTCAAATCGAAAATTCAACCGATGATTGACTTAAACATTAGCAGTTATTTGAGCCAAATAAAAGACACAGATGATTTGTATTATAATAATAGCTTTTTAACAGTAAATGGCTCATCGTATAATACAAGTGACTTGGAAGACTCGTCTACAGCAACATCACTTGAAAATGGCACAATATTCAGCAAAAAGAGGGTCAATTGCTTTGATCCTTACAATCCCGCAGATAAGCTTAACGAATTTGAATTTTGGGTTTGTGGTGTTGTATTGAATATTGTTGGTATACTTGGTATATTGGGAAATATTCTGTCTATGGTGATTTTGTCTAGACCTCAAATGCGGTCTAGTATAAATTATCTGCTTATTGGTCTGGCCAGATGCGATACTGCTCTTATAATAACATCTATGCTACTGTTCGGAATTCCTTCGATATATCCATATACGGGATATCTCTTCTACTACTACTACGTCATATATCCGAACATATCACTATGTCTTTACCCAATTGCGATGGCGGCTCAAACATCCAGTGTATATATGACCTTCACGGTAACCTTGGAACGATATGTTGCCGTTTGTCACCCTTTAAGGGCACGAGCATTATGCACCTATGGAAGAGCAAAAATATACTTTGTGGTTTGCATTCTTTTTGCCTTGTTGTATAACATACCACGGTTTTGGGAAGTTGTAGTTGTTGCATATTCCCCAAACGATAATGATGTGATATTTTGTGTAATAGCGTCAGAATTACGATACGATCCTATGTATATTAGAATTTACATACATTGGTGTTATTTAATTTTTATTTATTTCATACCATTTTTCAGTTTAGCTGTTTTAAATTGTTTAATATATCGTCAAGTAAAAAAGGCAAATCGTGAACGACAACGACTTAGTCGTACAGAAAAAAGGGAAATTGGTTTAGCAACAATGCTCTTATGTGTTGTAATTGTATTCTTTTTGCTCAATTTTTTAGCACTCTACACAAATATTTTAGAAGCATTTTATGGTATAATAGATGACTATTTAGTAAAAGCTTCAAATCTATTAGTTACTATAAATAGCAGTGCGAATTTTATAATTTATGTTATATTCGGCGAAAAATTTAAACGAATATTTTTATTATTATTCTGCAAAGGACGAATGGGCAGAGATACACCAGACCTTATACATTATGAAAGTTCTATTTCGAACGGTGAAGGTACAAATAGATCATCAGGTAGATTCTCTAGACATGGAACTCAAAGAAGTACAACTAGAAATGGTACGACTAGTATTAGAATATCTTCTGTTAGAGCAAAACGTAATAGGGCCCCATCTCCGGGGCCCTGTGTCTACTACCCAGCTAGAGATTTAGCACGTAATACAATTCTACAAAATTCGACAATTAATTGCGAATGGGATACAAAAAACGGCGTAATGACCTCTGGATTCTAGTCTGTTGTATAAAATTAGTTTAATATTAATTTGTAAATATTTAAGCCATATGCCTGTATATAAAATAAATCTTCGACTGTAAAATTTGTAAATATTACAAAATAAAATACTTAGAAATGTAAAGAAGTACTTGTTGTTTTAATTATATATATATTTTGTTATTATTTTATCATCAATTATAAATAATATTTTTAAACAATTCATTAATACACTCAATATATGCGAAACGAAGACTTTGCAGTAGAAATAACATTTCATTTTAATAGTTAAGTTCAATTTGCGCAAATTTGAGTTTGAGGTCTCCTCATGGATTTTGATGAAACTTTGTAGAAATGTTATTTAAGATCATGAGTGAGAGATATGTGAACAAATTTTGCCGGTCGCTTACATTTCCTGAGATATTTAACTTTAAAATATTGAAAAATTATAGTTTTCCGCCACAGTTTCTCGATTCTCCCATAATTCTTTGTTGAAAAAAAAAAAATCTACAAGAGTACCGAAAATAAGGAAAATTTTACTTTGTGTCGATTTTTCATTTTATAAGAGAAATGCCTTTTATTTATTTTTGATTCTTTTTGGGACTATGCAAAACCTCGCGGAGGAAAAGTAACAATTTTCGAAATTTCCAACATAAATAAATATCTCGGGAAGTACAAGAGATCGACAAATTTTCAATTCGCATATTCGTCACGTTTGACTCAAACTGAAGACTCCTACAAAGTTTTATCAAAATACCTACGTGAGGAAACCTAAAACTCAATCTGTTCCACATTAATCAGTTATAATTTTGAAGAATCGATGAGTTTTGTTACAATAAGGGCCAATTTTTCAATCGTCAGATAAATTTATTCTTCGGATAGGAAATCAACTTGGCCGTGAAGAAAAATTCTTTTTCACTCTATTTGTCAATATTAACTGATGAATAATAGTACTATCTGCCGGTTAAAGGAGCCGATAAGTTTAACCGTCTGATAGCTAATTTAAATCAAAGCCACTTTGATTTTTGGGACAATTTTATCCGACGAATAAAATTTATCTTTATTGTATAAATATTTCAAAACATAAAATAGTTATTAAATTTAGAATTCGTATATAAAACAGGTAAGTATAAGTTATAGAATCAATAACTTTTCTGCTCTTCCACACACTCATTTTAAGATTTATTAAAAAAAAAAATAAATTGTTTAAATATCAGGCTGGCTAGAAACAGATTATTTTCGCTTACTCATTATAGTTTCAGTTTGATATTTTTTCCATCCTTAAAATTTTTACTCAATAAATTCAATCGTTTAAGGACTCAAATTCAGCAAGCTTCCCATTTACATACATATGCTTATGACTTAATTATTTCTAGAATAAGTAAAATTACGTAGATAAATTTTAAATATTTTAAAATATTCTTTGGTAAAAAGATATAAAAGTTTGCTCTCCATTAGTAAATTTGTTATCGCACATGGAATTTGCGTTTCTAGAACAGTGATTCTGGAAACGAATATTGTGCACAAAACCTATAATATCTACGTCCTTCAAAATTGTAACGTCCATTCGTTATTCATTGATATAAATATATAAATCCCTCTATTTTCATACAATACCTACAATATTTTATTTGATAAGTAATCCAACAAGATGAAATGAAAGAATGAAGTTTTCATTTTTACCTCAGCATATTTTCTATTCAACCATAATTTTATATGCGAAATATCAATTTCTTTTATTCTCTAGCGGGTAAAGCACATACATATACATATCTTCCAGAATTCTCTGAAAATAATAACTTTTAAATCTTCTCTACTAGGTGGCTTTAAAATTCAAAAGGTAAATTTTATTTTATTTCTGATGATTACTTCAGCTTCAATGTTTCAGTTTATTCCTTTAACGAAAAACACTTGCTTCTTTTTAAATTGCGTTATAAAAGAGAATTGAGTGGCATTCAAAAAATAATAATAATAAATATGTCAGAAAAAATGATTCCCTCCAAAGCAAAATTAGTCAAAATTAGAATTGCTCTGAAATAACTGACTGAAAGGATTAAGAAAAACAATAAGGGTTGAGAGAAGGGATAAAACATAAATTTCAGAGAAAGATCTTTCAGAATATTTGAGGTAATTTTTACGAGACAGGAAAAAACCTTCCAACAGACTCACATTTATTAATAATTACAAGCATATCCGTCTTCTTTGCTTTTGTCTCTTACATAAAGTAAATCTTGAAGCTTAGACAGGCTTTTTAAATAATTAAAATGTATTATTATTCTTTTGAAATGATATCGAATAGTTTGATTAAGTTATGGATTCCCTATAAGACAAATTATTTGGACCAATATGTAGAAACGAAAAAAATTAGTTAAAAAAGTAACTATCTAAGTAAAACGAGCGAATTGAAACCGAAAAGATTAAAATCAAAGTTGCACCATTTCGAGAATATAATCAACACGTAAAACATTTCAATTTAAATACAGACACACAAAACGCATTACCCATTAGTTTCGTCAGAATCAGATACAAATAACTTTAACTTTATTTTTGTATCAAAATAACAAAGCATTTGATAATTGTTCAACAAAAGTAAAAAATGTCGTCTATCATACATACACCTACTGAGGAAAAAATAAAATAACTCTAAAGCAATTTTTCACATTTATCTTTTTCCAACATAAAATAACGCGTTGCTTTAACAATGGAAAATCTATTCAACACCTCTGCAGGTGTGGGTTGTTTGAAATGAATTTTATATCCAATTTTATTATATGTACATAAACAAAGCAGGCCGCGATTTTATTATCTCTCTTACTTTAAGTACCTTTAGCAAAATTAAAATCCTTTCTGACGCTATTAAAAAAAACAAGAATGGTTCTCTCATTTTTAATTTGTCTGCTAATTAATTTTTTAAAAGCACTTGTTTTGTCAGTTCACTGTAAAGTTAGGGAAATAAAACTTTATGTTAATTTAGAAGCAGTACGGAAAGATTAATTAGTGTTCATGAAGTTACCATGCTAAAAGAAAAAGAGGATATTACTTAATTAAAAATTGTAAAAATTTCCTAAAAGAGACTCTACTTAATATTGTATTTCATACAAAAAAAGTATGCTATTTTTGTGTTATAAAAAAAATGAGAAGATTCCCCAAATAGCTTTGGAAAATATGTTTAATTTTTTAAATATTTGCCCCAAGCACAATGGGATGAAGAAGTTCCCTTTGTATTTTGAAAGGATCCTATTTCAATAGGAAATTAATGTTCGCATTTAAGGAATTTCGGGGCATTCGTGCAAATGAAAATTCATTTTCGTGCAAAGCTCTGTTAAATAGAAGGAAAACGTTTTAAGTGTATGGACATTTTTGCTTTCCTGTTAATTTCATTTCAAATAACTTTGTAGTCCTTTGAACACAAACTCTTTTGGTGAAGCCTTTAAGTGTAATAATAATAATTCAATTTCCTGTCATTACTTAGAAACAGAAGCACACAATACTTTCTATTAAATTTTCGGAGAAAATTCCGAAATTTATTATTTGTTTAATTTGTAATTCCTTCATAAAATGTGCATTTCTGCTGTTATCGATATTTGGAATTATATATTTTGTAAATTCAGACAGTTTTATAGAAATGTGTGTTACCTTTCTTTATCAATGTAATTAATAAAAACCGATTTCAAAGAGCAATCAAATCAGTTTTACAAACGACATATAAATAAAAGACAAGTCATTAATCAGAGTAATAGGCCAAAAAACTGTGGTGGTTTCGATCAAACGAATTCATTGTTTATTTCACGCTTTGAAAAACCTTTTACATTAGCTTTGTATGTATGATACCTACATGGAATTGTTAGTAGTACCTAATCATAAAAAATCTTCCATTATTTTATGCAAAATAGCTTTTCATTTTTTTCATAAAACATACGATTTTATTTTTAAATCTTTTATATTTCTCACTTATACCATAAGGTCGACAAATACTACATACATCAAAAATGCTTTACATCTCATGCTAATTCAGAGGAAAGCCATTTCATTTGTGAAATTTACCAATCTTCAAGATTTTTACATATTTTCCTTTGAATCCTCACCTTCTGTTAAAATACAAAAAAGTCTCATTCAATTCGAGATTATTTGCCGTTGGCAATGAAAATTATTTTCATAATCCTGAATATTTTTTTAAGATCATATAAACTCTGCCACTCTCGGATTTTTCTTGGAAAAGCTAGTTAATTTTTCAGCTGTCCCATGGGGTACAGGTAAGTAATAACTTGTTTCTTGAAGTTTTGACTCTTGCTTTGATTTTTTAATTTTTATTCAGTAAAGTTACTGGATCTTGGGAATTCCTGGTTGCTGGTTCATACTGATTAATTAAAAGTAGTGCATAATATAAAAGAAAATGTTACAAGTAGGTACTGAAGTAATAATCCGATACTGGCATAGTATGTACATTAAAAACAAATTTCTAAACTTGAAAGAAGAATATGGGAGCGCGATTCTTTACTAATTTCGTAATTTTAGCCCTAAACTTTTTTAAAGTAGAATAATCCATTACGTAAATGGGTCAATCCAAACATCTTTTAATTTTATTATAAAAAAAAACAACTTTCTGCTATTAATTATGCTAAAGTCACATGGGATTGTTGGCTATAATAAAAAATAAATAGGTTGATTGTAATTTGGCTTTTTAAGTTAATTGTAACACTATTATTGGTTGTTTTGATAGTATCAGGACATTTTCTAAAAAGATTTTCAATCCGAACGGTTCCTCCGCTAAAATCTATTAGAGTTGATAGAAAATAGGTAGATAGTTCCGATTTTTTACATTCATTTCGCTAAATTTGAATGATATACATACGAATACATTTTCTAAAAAGATTTTAAATCTAAAGTGTTCCTCTTCTAGGATCTGCACTACATCCGCTGTGGAATAAGAATGTTGATTTTCGAGTGCTGTAGAGAATGTTTAAAACTGATGTATGTATGCTTAAACAAATTAACTTTGTCAATGCAACCTCAACATTTAATTAAAATTAATAATACTATGCACATATATTCTCATAAGCTAAAATTATAAAGTGTTGAATACATAAGAAAGTAAATTGGGCGTACTGCTTTGAAATTAAAGTTCAATTAATACATATTAAAATCTTTCCTTGACGGCACTTAAAAGTAGGATTTAACAAATTCAAAAACATGGTTAAAATTGAGTATATGCGCAAAATTGCATATTTCCTTAATATTAAATATTAATATTAAAAATGGTTAATACAAAGCACTAGTTGATTTGTTCAGTTAGCTTGGTTTAGTTTAAATTAACAAAATTATTTGTTTTTTTTTTCAGTGACATTAAATAACCCTACAATTTCGAGATTAAAATAAATATATAAAATAAAAATAAAATACATAAATATAAAATAAATAAAAATAAATTACTTGACTCCTTAATAGAGTTTCTCTCCTTCAATCCGAAAAAATTTACTTAGAAGATATAACCAAATAGCGAAACAAGTGAGCTGAATCCAAATCAAATCTATTCTTATTCTTTGTAACAGAATGTTTCACAAATTTGTATTATATACATATGTATGTAACATATAATATTTTTTTTTTAAATTATTCTTTAACAATTTAAAGATAATAAGATGTTTTTTTTTCAAAAATCAAGACTGTAACAATTATTCTCTTATATTCTTGACTGCTGACAAAAGATTAATAAAATTATTTCATTTAAAGTTGACTGCATATGTGCTTTTTTTAAGCTTAAAATGAAGGATATTTAAGAGAAATGTAAAATTAACATAGGTACCTACCTACGTCAACAAACGTTTTTTTTTTTTTTGATTATATTGTAAAATGATTTTTAAATCAAAGATATGCAATTTTATGTAGCACTCAATTTTCTTGGAAAAACATGTGAATAAAAAACATTTTTGTCCGTCTGACCACCTAAAATATATGTTCCAAATTTCAAGTTTCTAATTTAACATTTCAATTGTTTGGTGACACGGGTATAAAAATTTTTCTATTTTACTTTGATAAAAACATTTAAAAGATGAGATTAAAGAAACGCAAATCGTTTTAAAACCATCCCATGAAAATATTGCTGAGAAAACATTTTCTTTAACTCCAAAACATGTTTATAAGTCAATTAAACTTATAAATTAGAAAGCTATCCAATTACTGACCTGAAAGACATAAGTTTTCACTGCATATTACGCTATCTAAGCAAATAGTTCGCATCCAGGTTTTTGGTATATGTAAGTACTTATACATGCCAAAATACATATCAATTTATGCTGAAAGGAGCTCTAAAATATGGTGTATGAGCTTTTAGAGAAAAGTAAGCGGCAACAGGATTCTAATTACGCTAATGCATGTTTGTGCCCTAGGCATGAGTAACCTAGTTATCATTATGACACTGATAGTGTGGAGATATACCAGACACAAAGTGGAGAGCATTAAAGACCAAATTGTGGAATAGCCTCGGGTTTGTGCTTTCTTTTCTGGATTACGACTGCATTTTGCAGTTTGTAAATGACATATGAGATGTGATATTTAAGTCGTATTCTGCTTAAAATCCCCTATTTTTTCTTTATATGTATATTTAACAAGTGTAGCATACTTTCTGTACTTGACGGATTTAGTAAAACGAGATAGAAGGTACTATTAAAAAGATTAACAATTATTTTACGTAAAGTCTTCCAAAGATCCCTACTACATAATATTATAAATCTATAAGTGTTTGTGTTTGTTACTCTTTCGTAGTGAAACTACTTAACCGATTTCGCTGAAAATTGACATAGTGATAAAGTAAAGGAAACTTTCGATTACACTTTTTTAACTTAAGATGGTTTGATCCAAAACTGAACTTCAAAAGATTAAAAGCAGCAACTATTTTTTTTAATGGACCTTATTGCCGAATCCATTCGAATCGGATCGAAAAGAGCTTTCAAAAGCCCTTCTCGAATAAAAATTCCTCTATAAAATTGCTGAAATTCTACTAAATTCATTTCAGTAACCTTTGACATATAAGGTATCAAAACGGGTCAATATTTGTAATAAACTGACAAAGCATAACTAATTAGCAGTCGGAGGCTACGCATATTTTTCTTACTCTGTGTAAGTAGCCTCCGACTGCCAATTAGTTATTGATTTCAAAATGAAGCAACGCTTGTTTTCAAGATTTCTTAGGATTCAAGTATCATATATGTAGATGGCTTCGAATAGATAAGCTACCCCACATCCAATAATACCATTTTAAACGGACAAACTGAAAGAACCATTTAATTTAAATTAGTTTTTATGCCTGGTTAAAACTGCAAAATTTACCTTTCTGCTTATTAAATTTAACTCAATTTTATCTCTAATGATTTCACATTTCACTCCAATTTCATATTTTGTCCCATTTTTAAATTAAAGCACCCTATTCTCTACAAACATCCCTTACTAAGAAGCAAAGCTGTAATTACAAATAAACAAACCTAAAATCTAGAAAATGTTTACAAAAGGACGAGAATGGTCAATCCTATGTCTATTCACTTTTAATTTGCCTCATGGCTACTACCTGGAGGCATAATTAATTTGGGTCATTTCCAGGAATTTCATGTTGAACAAACGAAGTTGCTGTGGTTAATACACAAATTAACCACAATTGCAAGCCATGCTACAAAATGTGTTACTGTCATTTTGCATAAATAGAAAAGCTCTTTTATTTAAAATCCGTTTGATGTGAGATTTTTAAAAATGAATTATGCTATGGCTTGCAACCATAAATGTTAATTTTTAAACCAAGAATAAACAGAATCCCATATACCATCAACAAACATACCGACGGCAGACGGGTATAATGTTATACAAATTGCGCATTTCAAACAGGAGTAGTACTCGATGAATAATAATCAATGCAAATATTCCTAATAATTCAAATAAGATAAGTGTTAACTAAGTGAAACTTTATTAAGGGGTTGTGTGAACGACAAGTCTCCGGAAATGGATAATTAGTCCTGGAACAAACACGAGAATCAGTAAATAGTAAATGGAGCATTCAATATTTGATGACCAGGCCTTTTGTTATTTGTAGCAATGTTTAAGGTTTCCTTTGACTTATTTCGATCGACATTAAGATTGTTGATTTTGTTGAAGGTACATTTATAATTAGCCTATAAAAAACTTGAAAATTAACCAATGGTGAATTACTTTGGAGTATTATGATCAAAACATAGGTACGAAAGGTACAGGGGAAGATTAAGGCAAGTAACATTTTTTTTCGAAATCGAGATAATAATACTATTGAAAAGATAAAACAAAGTATTTTAATTATGAGCAATAATATCCCTTAAAAATTTTAAAAATTATTAAAATTAGCACTTAAAAATAGTGTGAATTTAATCACACTGTTCACTAACCAGATATGATTATGAATTCATTCGCTTGTTTAATTATCATTATCAACATTTATAATTCGAACGGACTGCTTTGTAAATTAATCAATTAATTTGATACTTGCCTATTTGTATTGTCATTTTTAATCTTAACCCAAGATTCGACTGTTTCTTTTCTTTTTTTAACTGCATAGTGAATAGTTGATTTTTATTTTAACTCTTATAGCAATAAAACATTTTAAAATATATTTAAAACTAATTATCCTCAGTTCATAAATGCTTTGGTAAAAGACCATTATATTATAAAATTTGTTGATAAACAACAAACTACCCAGCATTATATCATTCATTTAAAATTCTACTTTACTCAGCTCATCTATCTAGTGAAGTTTTTCATTGATCTAGTCAATCAAGTATTTGGGTCAGAGCTTGCCAAGTCGCAGTATTGAGTAGCAAAGAACTTAACAAATTTTCTTTTAAAGCAACTGAAGAACGTTATGCATGATTTAAGGAACTTCGAAAGAACTTGGTATCCAGTTAGATCTCACTTCTTTTATTAGGAAGCCATTATCAGAGTACTTATATTGCAAGTGTTTTTGTTACGAACTTGGTTTTCTTTCACATTTATGGTTTGTTGGGATTACTATTTCTTAAATATTTCTAATACCCACAAAAATTTAGATAAATCTTTGAAATTTTCAAAAATTACTGTTAATAATGGAAGAATCAAAACATTAAAATAGCATTTTAGACATTCTAAGCGCCGTGTAAATAGAAGAGCTTCGACTTTACAGGATATTTTTAGCGTACTTTTCATGTTTCAAAAAGGCTCGTGTTCATAACATCAAATTCAAAAACATCTTAAATAAATACCTCAATAAACATTATAGTCATATGTATATGTACATATGTACATGCATAATATCAATTTAAAACGAGTTCTTCAAGAAAATAATCTCATAACAATAGCTAAATTTATACCAAAGCAATCTGCAATTAATAGATTTTATACATACATACTAAAATATTATCAATTTAGACATTTCATAAGAACAATAATTAAATTGTGTTTTGCAAAAATGTAAAAAAATTGCTTTTCCATCTCTACCTTGCCTGCATGAATAAACGGGTGTGGTATAAATTGAAACTGATGAGAGTCTTTAAATCATGAAAAAACAATTTGTTCTTAAAAGTTCTTCAAGTACCTACCCTGTGAAAGGAAAAATGATGCTTTTCCTAGAATATTTGTACAACAACCCCGTTAAAAATGTTTCGATTTTTTGAATGAAAGATGATACTGAAAAGCAATTTCCTTTTAATCAGGATATGAACAGATTTTTCAGGGTCAGTTAAGGTTAAGCTATAATAACTAAAAAGAATTACTCTTAAAATGGTACTCTCAGTTCTTTGAAATTAAGTTGTGATGAGAGCTTCATTACCACGTCCTGTTTTAAATTAATTAATTGATAACTTTTTTTGTAATTTTAAATGAGATTTCTTTTAAGACGTAGGTATCGAATTGAATTCTAATGTAGTATTTAATATTCTACAATCTACACTAACAAAATTTATTCGGCAGCCTACTAAAATAGCTATTTGCTTAGTTCTACTACTGATTTTATTTTTATTTTAGCGCGAAAATTCCTTCTGCAAAAGTGTCCCATATTGTTAGAAGGTCGGAGGTTGAAATTTTAAGGTCATAGGCTTAATTCCTGTGCTTTATTAATTTCAAACCACTTTAATTCTGGAAAACGAAATATACATATGAATGTATAGGTACGCTAATTTAATTATATCCATATTATTGTATCATTGGAATTTCAATTACTTTTCTACTCATGTTCTGTTAAGTAGAACAACACTCACATCTATCATGAATTAATAAATTCCAAATATTAGATGTTCAAGGTTAGTTGAAAAACCTGAAAAAATAAAGAATTGTTTTAGCATAAAAATCGTTTTGGGTGTCTGTTTCACTCAAGGGCTCATATTCCAAGAAGCTAATGAATGTCAGTTCCAGCAACAATTTGTTTTATTAATGCTTAACAGCACCACTGTTTCATCTCATCGTATTAAATTACTTTACCTCTTAAAACACTCCCCCAAATAAATTTTACTTGCTTGACATATTCCGCACACTTCCTGAAAACGTGTAAACAAAAGTAAAATACTCTTTATAGTACTAGATATAGGTTTTATATATCGATTTAGAAATAAAGAAGAATACCAACAAGGGTACTGAATTTCCGTAAATGCATGTTTTTGTCTCCGGAGAAAACCTCTGGCTTGTCCTTTCAGGTTTATCACTCTAATGAATTTAATGTAATAGTGCGCATGTGAAGCAAACTATACAACGATTCAAATTTTATGGGAAATTTCAATAGATATTTCAATGATTCTGAATAACGTATTTCTTCTAAGCAATACATCAGTGAAATATATGTAAGTATGTACCAAACAATACCTTGAAAAATATACTAAAATATTAGTCTTTTTCATCTGTACATAGATATTTACGTATTAAAATTCAATTTCGCCTTCAATATGTGTAGTTGCAAACTAATTTCCAAACGGCAGCAAACTTTCTGCCTCAATTATTATTTTTCAAAGAGACAGACCTTTTTGTAAATTGTTTCGATTAGTTGTCAGACTCATTCCTACATACAATGCACAACAATATCAACGATTGCAGTACAAATATTGTAGTTTTTTCTTTAATTTTATTTAGTGGAAAATAAAAAGCTATTCATGTTTTTCTAATTTCATGAAACAGTATAAATACTCATTTCGCAATAAATTTACAATTCAATTTAACTCAAATAATTTCAAAAAAATAACGAACTTCGGTATATGTTAGTGTGCAAAGCTAAAGCGACATTTTAATTGCCTCTCTAATACTTCGTATGGCAGTCTTTATTTTGAATAACCTCGGCACACTTTTGTAGCCCAAACGTTATATTAAATTCATAATTGTAGATTGAAGTACACTTTCCCATTCTTATTTTTTCAATCTTTCCATTAGTTTTGTTTTATTTCAGAAACGCTGACTTGAGATTCGCGTTCAAGGATTTCCAAGAGATTTTCAATAGGATGCAAATCTGACGATTGAGCCGGCCGATCAAAAACTTGAATCCCATTCTTATTTACCAGCTTCAATGTTGTGCTTCGGGTCATTATCATGCTGAAGACCAACACGTTACTTCTTCCACGTTTGCATGTACTGTTTTCCATTTTTCTAAGGACTAATTTAAATAGTCTGAAGTAAATTTCAGTATATTTTATATAGAAAACCAGACCGTAGCATCTTTACCTTTTTAGAAAGTGTTTTTTCGTAAGCAAAAGACTAATCTGTAGATATTTGAATTATTTAATGAAGTACGTTTTCGGACTTCGTACATGATAGTATGATGGACAAGACCTGGTTTTCGGCGAATCATGTTGGTCCTATTTTTGAAATAAAGAAAATAAAACAAAAATACTTTACTTTAGGCGCAAATGTTGCAGGAAATGCTGCTTTAATGGGTGTTTCAGCATAATAATGACCCGAAGCACACATCTAAGCTCATAAATGAGAATGGACTCAGGTTCTTACGTGGACGGCTCAATCACACCGAATTGACTATTTAAATAAAAAATCAATCTTGTAGATTTAAGGATATCTTATATTTTTCTCTTTAAAACTTAGGAGGGAAGCAATTTTCACATTTTAATTTAAATGCATTAAAGCCTTATCTGACCCTCGAAAATCCCGGAATGCAGATAACGTGTTGAATTCTATTTAACTATAGAGAGATCCTTTTTTCCCTTTTTGTCCTTTATTTAAAATTCCATCATTTTGGACTGTGTCGTTAAGATGATGTAAATCTACAAAACTAATTTGCGTGAAAGGACAAATAAAGGAATTATCAGGGATTATCTTGATTGAGGCGAAAGCGTCCTATTTTCACCAGATATTCCTTTAAGCCTTTTTGTCTCTCTTTGTTTGCATCTTCAGGATAAAGTAAAATCGCTGTGGTTAAACCGATGTTCGTCTTATTTTTAAAAGAAAAAGAAACTGGGACGGAGTGTAGGGATTAGACTTGCCTGAACGGTTAAAATTGGATACATTCTTCTAAGATTTAGGTACAATTCAAAACTTGATCCCCAAAAGTAAGTGTCGATTAGATTTTTTGTATTCTTTGCATTTTCATTTCTTTATATGCATTTCTATTGAAAAATACTTATAAAAGGATAGTCCATAAATTTTTTGATATCCGGTAAATCCCATTATACCTAAGAGACTTTGAGGGATATATCCACCTATTTGAAGTTTATTATATGAAAAAATAATTTTGTATAGATTTTCCAATTTTCAACATAGAAAGAAATTTTCACTAACTATGAAAGAGAGCACCAAATTTTCTAATAATATTCATTCCTTATTCCTTCATATGCAAGAGTCTTGTTAATCAATTTTGTTTAAAAACCATAAACATATTTTTCCTTTTAAATCAGATTACTTTGGAAATCGAATAAATTCACACTTTTATTAATTTCATAATGGCGGGAAAAATTCGTTATTATAATTATATCAGTATTAATCAATATATTGTTTTCGGAGCCCTAGGCCTTTCACTGCCTTTCAGTAAGCAAATTGTATCGCATTATGAATTTAGGGCTGCCAATCTTTTCCTATATAAGTGAATTATCTTGTTCAGTCATTTACGCCAATTTCTTAGCCAAATTCTTATATCGCATAGCAAGTTTTTGCCTAAGGAAATCGATAAAACATTCTTTGCCTTCATTGATGATATTTTGTTTTTTGTTTGTTTGGCTTACTCTAATAATAATAAAGAATACTTCCTGCACAAAGAAGTTTGGATGTAAGCTGAGTTGAGATCTTCACTGTCCGTATAATCCAAATTCGACCTAAGCGAAAATTCGGGATTTCTATATTTATATATGTATGATATACTGTATACATATGTATAGTATATCTAGAATAAACTTTTTTAAATTAAAAAACTATATGTTTTTGATTTTAGGTCTTGCAAATAATCACTACAAAATACAGCTATTAATAAAGCATGTATGAAATATAAACTAAAATTTATTATGGATGTAACACATTTAAATTGCATTAAAATATAATGCTTTTATCGCATTTATCATATTCGACATATACATAAATGAAGAATTTTAAAGTATCACTAATGAAACAAGTCATGTAAAATGCAAAACAAAATAAATTCAATCACACTACATTTGTTTCATTCGTTTATTTAAACTATTATTGTACATAGGTTATAAAATTAAAATAATAATTAGTAGGAAATATTTTTTTGGCCAATAATCAGGTAATTATTATTTAATTAACTCTCCTCACGAATCAATTCTCATGTACATATTTTAAATGATTAAAATAATTTAAAAACGTCTGAATGGTCCCCAACTTTCAAGTATTACAAAACTATTAATTTAAAATTACAAAAACTTGCAAAAACTGTAAAAAGCTATTTAAGTTATCCGTAATTACGAGCCATATAATTAAACATCTCGAACCATTTAATAAAAATTCATTACTAAAAACTAAAGGGTTAACGCATAAACTGAAAAATATTGCCTCTATATGTACTTAGTCGATATTGGCGATGGTCGAAATAAACAACAACAACATAGCATTTATTACAGATTAAAAGATAATTATATTAATTCTATGTAGACTAAACGACGTTGCTGTCTGTCTATAATTTTGGTAATTATTACTTGATAGCGCAAACATTAACATTTCACTTCGCACAATTAATGGTGCTAGAAATAATAGCTAAGTTTAATTAAAATGGCTTTATTTTGGTAAAGACGATGGAGTAAACTCTTACACAAATTAGTTACTCCTTGAAATTTCAGTTGTTAAGCTCGAACTAATAAAAGGGTTATTATGCCATTTATGACATTGGTTCTGCAAATGTGTTTCCATAAAAGAAATTGCTATGGAAATGTTGTCATCATTAGTGCGAAATATGTACGCCGAAATTAAGTCGAAATGAAGTTTTCAAAACGTGACGCATCACAGGTGTAAGAAATTAAAAGTCAAAAGAATTTCCATTACTTTTGATATTTTTATTGAAAATGGGAATTTTCGAAAATGTATGATGGTGTGGAAATTCAAAATAAGAGAACAATATAAATAAAGGAATTAAATGCAAAAAGCTATGTAGTTTCAATTACACGCATCCAAAATAAAAATATTTAACTATGAAAATAATTACTACATTCGAACGAAACAAAATATGAAATTCAATCAATACATAAATTTATTTGGAGAAATGCATAAATCAGTAAAACTCCCATAAAACTTTTCACTCCTCATGTAAATGCACACCGCTCATGATTAATTAATGGTATATAGGTAAAGCGTAAGTTTTGTAAAACAAAATATATTATAATGATTCTAGTGAATTGCATATTTGCTAGAATTATCATACTTTTAATATCTTATCAATATTCTGACAACATATTATATTACCTAAATACATTTAAAGCGCTTAAAATAACGTTTATGAACAATTCCCCTTTTCAAAGAATTTTTACTTCGTGAAAATAATGAAATCAAATTGCCTGGATTTATACCCACTTTGTATCAAAAACTTAATCCAAAAATTTATCTTGTTCAATGTTTCAAATTAGGATGGGTAAAATAGCGTGGCAATTTATGCACTTTTCACAATTTTTAAAATCTTTATATAAGGGCTTTTAAAACTCAAATTCAATGCAAAATTTCCTTAAAAGTCTGGGCCTCGATCCTTAAAAGCTCAAAAACGTTTTAAATTTAAACACTAAAACGTTTTAAAATAAAACTTTTAGTATATAACACTTAAATGTTCACTTCTTACATAACTTTAATTCAAAAATTCGTGTGTAATCAAAAGGTAGGAAAGCCTACATACGATTTGAACTATTTTACTTAAAAATTCTATTTTTAAAAGAAATCAAACCTCTTCAGGATCAATTAATAATCATTTATCGCAAATGTACATGACACAATTTTCGACCAAAACAAATGAAATAATCATTATCCCAGCAAACAACAGCAATTAGAAAATGTTCGATAGAAAACGAAAACACCCTGAGCCCATCAGATGGGGAAATCGGAGACCCATCTATCAATTTTATTTAGGTCAGTGGCGCTTTGGTGCCTCTACCAGACGCTTAAAATTCTGTCCCTAAAAGACTTTCTTTTAATCCAATGAAAGCAGCCTCCCATTGAGAGCTATTTTGCATCTTGTGGATAGGCTTTAAATTTTCATTAGAATGAGTGATTCCCTCACTTTTTAAATAGATTATTTGGGGTCATCAAGCGGCCCTTCGAACAAAAAAAGACATTCCATAATTTCTGTAAAGCTTCAACTAAGCCCCATTAACCATAGTACGGAAGTACCCTTTCTATAACGTTGACATTGTCCGTTTTGCAAAATTTCATTGTTATGTTAAGCACAAACGTTACATTCAAAATTGAAATTCAAAGTAGGTAGCTTTGATTAATTTTCGTGCATAATATCGTAATGATTATGACTATGGCCCTTTATTATTGAAGAACGTGTTAACAAAATAAAGAAGGAAAATAAATTAATAAAAGTGTAAATATAAAACAAAATTGAAAAGATAAAATAAGTATTGTCATAAACATGTAAGAAAGCCTATTAAACTAGCCTTTACACTATCTGACAAGTCATATGAAAAAGCATATGATTTCTCATAAATATCGACTCATAGAGTGTAAACTCACCCATATCTTTCATATTACCTGACATTTGAGTAATCATATGACTTTTTGAAAATTAGTATTGTTTCTAATTCAATCTGAGAAGTCATAAGAGTTTGAAAGCGTCTGCGCATTTATTAAGTAAATAAAAAGTTAATAAAAGTTTTTTGCTGAAGACTTATTTGAAAAATGGGCAAGGAATATGTGATAAAGAAGGTTAAATATATATTTTCAATTATTATTCTTATTATTTATGAATTATTACAGATATATTATTATTATTATATAAAAAAATGAAATCGATAAACGTTTGGGAGTATAAACCGTGCCTACATATAAATATTACTCAAAAAATAAATAATTTAGTAATAATACGCTCTCGAACTCAAACAGATTGTCAAATAGATGTTAACAAGAAAACTAAGAATGCTGTGATGTGAGAACTCAAATAAAAAGTCATATGTCTAGGTATAGGTATGACTTATCAGATAGTGTAAAGTAGCCTTAAGTGTATGTACTACCTAAGACGCAAATTGTTACAAAGAACAAATATTTCCCTCCTGGTATTTGTCTGATTATGAGGTTTTAGGACCTCCTAATTACGAATCAGAACTCCGTTCCTTCCATAATACATCAAAACATTTTCATTTTAAAAACCTGCGAAATAATAATTGATATGTAATTAATGCGTAACTTAGTTTTTAATTATTTAATCTTAATGAGATATTGAATAACGTTTGCCCGACACATATTTTCATTTGTCCGACAACAACCAAATATTTTCCTTCTACAAAATGCCTATTAACTAAATGTTTTCCTTTTACAAAATGTCTATTGACTAAATATTTTTCTTTTAGAAAATGCATATTAACGAAATATTTTCCTTTTACAAGAAGCCTGTTAACTAAATATGTGTTTTCCTTTTGGAAAATGTTAAATATTGTGTTTTGAATAGGGAGTTTTAACACATTTAACATAGCTGTCAGGCAAAAGGTTGTCGGGCAAATGATTTTTCCATCATTTACAGTCAATCAAATGGACGTCATAAGTTTAACAAGACCTTCAAACTCACTTTGTTTACAGAAATAGCACAAAATCATCAAAATCCGAAAATCCTAAATTTTGATAGCATCAACACACCAAAATCTATAAGAAACGTTGCTCAAACTTTAAACATTATTTTTTGTAGAGCTGTGTAATCACTAAAATTCAATCAAACCATCACTAACTTTCAAAGCTTTAAAAAAGAATACGTATTACGTATGTTTAAATATCAGTAACAATAAGGAAAATCTATTCAAGGGATAATATAAAATATATATAAAAAATAATTGATAAATAATTGTCAATTGCATCAAACCTTGGAAAAAGAGACTAGTATATAGTATTTTTCGAATGCCTCTAAATATTTTACACTTTCCAAGATTCCTACAGAAATAATGGACAGCAATAAATAAATATATCTAAATATACATTGTTTTCCAGGAAATACATTAAGGAACAGACTCAGATTTCAAATTCTTCTATCCACTGGGGAATATTTCCCGGAAACTATACAACTCACTGCACAGGAAAATCAATAAAAAAAGAAACCAGAAAAAACTTGACTTTTGTTAAATAAAACCGATTTTCAGCATTTTGCTGAAAGAAGTTCTGGGTCATATCGTCCCTTGTGGAACAAAGAGTTCCACGAAATAATAAGGATAACTTTTTTGTGGCTGACATTCTCTCGAAAGCTGCCAAATCAAACAACTAAACGTATTTTTCACCAACATGTGTAGGCGATATTAAAATTCTGTTTGCTGACTTTCAAATATTCACTTTATTACACTATATTAGTAGGTATGAAAAACGCCTAGTCGCGCGAATGAGTGCAGGTCATAGTCTGAATTTGTTTAAAGTGGTAAATACCTACCTAAACAAATAGCCTGCATAACTACTTCCCCAAAATAATGTGAAGTTTTTTTTATATTTAGAAGATTTATCGAGCAAAAATCTATTTTAAGACCACAATCATTAAAATCCAATTTATTATAAAACTAAAAAAAGAAATTTGGTTTTTTATCCATGCTGAAAATATGTTTTTTTTATTTCTATAAGAAGTTTCACTTTTGAATTCTTAAAATACCAATTAAAAGACTTAAAGACATTTAGTACAAAAAACATTGCTCAAAACAGAAAGTATAAAATTAAGTAAATCGGGGGTATAGGTTTTTCATTATTATAAACATACACTTTTTTTCTTCTTTCACTTTAGGTATATTTGTTTGTTTTTCAATTGTATCTTTTTTATAGTTAAACAAATAAAAAAATACCATATGAATTTTAAATTTGATTGATGCGTTTTTTTTTATTTTATTAGATAGTAGGTAAAACGTAAAACAAAATGTACATTTATCATTTTAAATAAAAAAAGGATATGTGTACCTATGTATGTATATTTACAAAGAAGAAAAAGAAACAAAATATCTACTGCGTTTAGATCTCAGCATAATTATATTACGTAATCAACGTTTAAAGCTATGTAAATAAGTAGTTTGAAAAGTAATTATTATCAGTTTTAAGGAAAATTCTTGTTCAGGTCAAGGTAGGTACGACGTAAAAATGGTGTGCAGGTAATTGATTTGATTTGGGAAAAAAAATTGTATTTAAATTTTCCGATGTTCAGGTGCTCATTAAAAGGTTTATATGTATTGAGAACTGGATTGCACATTCTTCATACGTAGTCCTGTTTCTGTTTACCTTACCTCTGTATGCAACAAAATTTTATCCTGGACTTAAAATTAATTCTATGCATCGTTCTAATGATAAATAAAAAGCAAAAACTTCATACTACACTCTTTCTGCCAAATTAAAAAATGCATTCTATTATCGGAAAGAAAACAATGCCCCAGAATACAAAATCACAATATCCTTCAATCGAAACTATCATGGTTTCATGTACAAACACAACCCGATTTTCACAAGACACTAATGTAAATTGTACTCCCTTCGGGGAAAAACAATCGACATGCTGTTCACATTTGCAACTTTACAAATTATTCGCATGTGTGTCACGTTTTATGTTAAAGCGAGTTCCTTAGCACTGGTTAATTGCTTTCAGTGATATTTTAAATTCTTTCCGCGTTTTTGATAACTTCAAGTGCCGCACTCTAATATTTTGCAGATTATATCCTCGAAAGTCTATTTATAGCAAATTGGTCGCTTGTTCACACCCCTATTTTAGGCGAATTTTGTAACAAATCACTTGCATCCTGACAATGTAATCGGCTTTATGAAAACTTATATAAGCATGAGTAGGTTACTTTAAAGTTAAACTATATAACTGAAAATGGAATGCGAGTTATTCTTGGAATGCTGGATAAAAAGGAGTTTTGGAAAGGAAATGAAGGAGTCCCCGGGCAATGAAATGTCCATGGAACGAAACTCCCGCAGTAATCCTATTTCCTTCCATTTACGTAATAAAATTTTGTACACAAACGGCAAAATTTGCCTCTCAATAATTTAGAATAATTTATATCATAAATTATAACCCATTTCATCCAATCATCTACAAGCGAAACATTTTAATTGAAATTTAGAGACAATGAGCAATTTACCATGCAAAAATTAAAAACAGAACAACATACCTATATAACACAATATTATTATTTATACATATTACTTTTGAGTCCTGACATGACGTGACATGACATATGTATTGAGTTTACTGCCGTAGTCTCTACTCTTCAAATAGTCCAGAAAAACCAGAAAATCTCAGAATCCAATTTATGTTCCAAAACTTTTCTCGTATTAGTTTGTGGGGGCTCAACGAGAAAATAAATATTCATGTGTTCCAATAAGTTCTACTAAAACTTTTTTACCATGTTCCAATAATGAACAAAACGAGCCAATTAAGCTTCCATTCAAAGTGAGTTTTTCCAGAAGGAACTAAAGAAATTTTTAATTTTAAAAAAACTCATGCAATATCTCCAAAAGAACTACCATGACTATACGTTGACACAGAGATTAGTACGATCATATTAATTAAAAATATAAAAAATTACTCTAAATTGAAGATATAATGCCTTAGATATACGTACATAACTCAATAAAATGTTCAAGGTAAATAATAATGGAATAAAGTTTTTTTTGTATGAATAGGATTTTTTTTAATTAGCCTATAAAGATGTGGAGACATTTTTTTTTTTACTTTTTATAATTTAAAATATTTTTCGCGCAATAGAATGCGCTAAGACTATGAAATCAAAATTTTTTGTGCTGATAGGCCTATTATTCCGATAAATTAAAACAAAAAATCCGACACTTCTTATCTCAATTATTCAAGTCAGTATGGCCAAAATAATCTCCAAATGCATAATTTGATAAAAAATCACAAAAAGGAAATCAAAGTTAAGTTGAAGACATAAAAAATCAGAGCAATAATAAATTCGTTCGTGAACTACTTCTGCAATATCCTTCAAGTCACTAAGTATTTCAACCAGTGCGATTTTTCTGCAGTAACTAGATGATTGTGATAATTTGAAAATTGTCTTCCACCAGACAGTTTTGTTTATCAACGCTTCCATTAAATTTGAATGCGCTTCATCACAGAAGTTTCTTTACTCTTTAAGTAAAGCATTCAATTAACAAAGTTCCTTCGTTGCAAATGCTCATTTTACCCTTTCCTTTAGTTCTAAAATCTTTATTTAAAATTCTCAATTAGCCGGTTTTCAGCAAATTGTTTAAAATTCACATTTTTATAAATAATTAAAAAATTATTTATTAGTGCAGAAGAACGACTTATCTAAGTTTTAATGAGATTAAACTTACACAGACGAGTATAAGGTATATTAAATATTCTGCATTCATAAATTAATCTATTTTGTTATGTAATTTTCTATCAAATAGGTACTAGCCATCTCTGATTTTTATATAATATTATTGTAGTTCAAGCGCATTATTATTATTATTATTAGCCTCAGTAGTTGCATAACATTTCTCTGATCGTTGTAGTTTCCCCATACTATTCCACGTCAACTGTCTTTGTTACTTTTATGCAAATTAAGTATAAATGTTATCCCGAGAAAAACCTTTCGCTCATTGCTTCTAAGTTCTAAGAAAAAACAATGCTTCTTGAGTTAACTCAACTGTTACTGTTTTGTTTTACAGTTCCCGATATAAAAATCACATCAATGAAATAAATATTCATGTATCAACACTGAAACTGAGATTAGATAATTAAATTATGTTATTTCTAAACAAAACGTTTTACCAACATCTTGCCAGACGTTGGACATTTAAAAGAAACTAAACATATGCTGGCTATTTTTGTATAAGTCGACAGCAGTAGATCAGCCTTTGCATGCTTCAAGTACTCAGTACTGCAGGCCCAATAAAAAATAGCCATTACTGCTAACAATTAATGGGCCAGTGCTTGGCAGTATTTCTAACCTGGTCATTAATTGCATAAATTAATCTCATTATTCCCCATCAATTTGGTCATTTTGAGGATCTATAGACTGAATTCTATCGACTTCTCTTGATCGATTAAAACGCCTAATAAAATACAAACCCGGCGATGATATAGCCATAGAGCTTAAATAAAAAAATAATAAAATCCCTCTTCTTGGAATAATCCCGTCACCGCGTTACAAATTCCTGCGGCTAACGTGACTGGCTGGACCTAAACGATAAGAAAAACCAACAAAGAATCCAGGTCCATTGAATAAATTACTTATCAGGAAAATTGTTTGCATTCCACCTCCTAAGAGTGTCCTCATGAAGTAGTCTAGTTAAGGTACCAATGTTTGCACCTGTCTTGTTATGGAAAAGATTAAAAGACACTCAAAATTAATAGACGGAATTAACCAGTTACTAATTTCATACTCAAAATTGCATTGTACGATTTGCTCCTCCCAACTGGCGGAGTATTTGAATAAAAGTCATTAAACAACAATTTGTCCAAGTTCGAGGAAGGGACTAACTCGCTAATGCCTCGATATAATTCAGACGGATTTTCCTGTTGATTTGGAAAATTGTTTACCGCATATACAATAAGCAGAGATGGGACGATCCAAAGCATATCATATTTCCTGGACGCTTTGGTATCCCCGCTAAATTTTAAATTCAAATATTTCAGTTAAATTCTCGTAACTTTATTAAAACTCAAGCTAATATCATAAAGTTTTATCAATCAATGAACGGTTTTGTTAAAACAATGTTTTTCAAAAGATTTAGCCAACAAATTCTTACTAAGGACTAATTTTTTTAAAGAAAAATTAAACAAATGTCTTACTCTTATACTTTCTTACATATAGTATACATAAAACATAAAATTACAAATTGAAAAAAATAAATTTTTCGGATTTCCTTTGATGAAAATGTAACGTTTATGTAGATGTACATATGTATGTAAATACATAAGTAAATATATCTATGTATGTATATATATAAATAAAACTTCTGTTTGTTTTCTTTCTATGCAAACCTACACCACTGTTCCAATTGAGATTTAAGTTTGCCAATATTAAAATCCAAACAACGATTTTTAAAATGTTTTTGTGTGTTTGTCCTTGCTAATCTCAGAAAGACCGATTTCGATTGAACTTTAACTGGAAGGTGGAAGATTTTGTCTGTCTGTCTGTTTGTTCGTTATTCCGATTGAGATTAAAATTTGCATACATACTCTTGATGACGCTGGAAAACTCATATGTGTACATATATGTATGTATGTGTGCAGGCTGACCTTGAGCGTTTGAACCAATGGTGTAATTTGAAACGCTTGTCCTTAAATCTTACTACATAATTGTAAGACTTTATCGCATTGCAACGCCATTAGCATTTAGTTATTCGCTTTGAGAATAGGTCAAATATTTAAACAAACAATTTCAAACAGGAAATAACAATAAGAAAAAAGAAGAATAGGAAACAGAAAACAATACAAAACATTACCGAAAACATGCAATGAGGGTCGTATGTAAATTAAATTTATTAGATACTAAATACATTAGGGTAAATAGATTAGTCGCTAGTTTGAGATTTTACATAATTGTAGATGAATTAAACTGAAGACAGCCCAGAGAAACCTGAAATTCGAGAATAGAAAATAATTAATTTAATAACTAATTAACAAAGAAAACAAATGGCTTAATCACTTTTGCTTTTTACACCGACTTTAAACACCCATTAAAATCTAAAAGTGATGGTATTGTAAATAGAAATGGAAACGTCCATAGCGAACATTACTTTATGCCTTTTTAGGGTTTCGCATCTTTTGAAAGTGGTTCTATAATATTTTTTTGACAATAATTTCATGATGATAATTTTGATAATGTTGATTTGTGAGAAATTTTATTTAATCAGATATATTTAACTAGAAGCGTTTTGAATGAATACATTTATTACATTCTTTCAATTGAGTTTCCTTTTCTGTGTTCCGTTTAATATCTTAATAATTAAAAATATTATATAATAGATTTGGAGCAAAATATTCCAACGAATACATCTGATTTTAGAAGCACCCTGTTCATAATTTTCTTTCTGGGGATGGCTTAGATTCTGTTGTTGAATAGAGTGGACAGATGGCGCTTAAAATATCTGTGCAATTCATTGCTGGCAACCCTAAGTTTATCCTGTCAATTGTTTACTGTCAATTTTTTTAGCTCTTTGATGATGGGCTCAAGCGAGAGGCGCACGATTCGGTGATTCGGAGGCGATGTTTTATGTTTGTGTTCGAAGCTCTTTTGTCGCGTGTCTAACGGAAAAATAAACAAAAAGCGCGTTCTCATTTGCCATCTGCTTAATAATTGCAACAATTCGAAGTGGTCCCGTGATTGCATTCGGTCCCCGTAAGTGAATTTATCGTCGGCAAAGTCCCCAAAGACTTCGGTTTGTGGATAAAAAAAGTGAGAAAACTCGAATGAAGAAGGAAGCAAAAGCTTTCCTGCTGCTGTGCGCGGAGACTGGGAAATTCGGTGCAATCATGAAAGGAAGTGGCTGCATTTTCAATTAGATAGCGAGCGCCGGACCAATTCGCGCAAATTACCTCTTCAATTAGATTTATGCTTTTTTCGCCCCAATCGATAAGCCCCTGCACGCCAAGTGTGTAGGTATTGCGGAGAGGCGCGCCACTCTCCAGGTAGCGAGCACCAGAAAACGCGACTAATTCCAAATCCAATTATAATAAAAAGGTACAATATGGCGTCTGCGGCGGAAACACGCCAGGAAAATGGCTCGAGCGCGACTTCGGAGGTGGAGGGCCACACCGACCCGCCGAGTGCACCAGTCGCCGTCGAGGGGACCTCGTTACCCGCGGAATCCGCCGGCTCGCTCGGGACCGCTCCAGCCCAGAGCTACCCCAATGCCAGCGCCTGCGAAAATCCTTGCGGCGCGACGGACTATGCCGTGGAGCCTTGCCCCAGTCCCTCGGGGACCGAAATGGACAGCATCCCCCAGTGGAAGCGCGACTTGATTCACCGCAGAAAGACGAACATCGCCCGGACCATTGGAGCAAATCAAGCCGCGGCATGTCCCGTAAAAGGTAGGCAATTATTTTGTAGTCTGGAGGCTTTTTTATCCGCGAATTCGCACTCCCCGGGCGACCTTCGCGCCCGCATAAATTGTGCCACCGAGCTGTCGCCAGATATTCATTTCCTCGTTGCAAGTAGCCACTCATTGAAAGCTCCGATCCAATATGCATAATTTTCTTCTTTTTCTCCCATTTGTAAGCGTTTTTTCCGATCGCTAAATGAAAGTGAAATACCTCGCCTCAGCAAGTCAGCCATGTGCAGCTGGAGGTCATTCCGTGAAAAATTTTCTCTTCTCTTCCAAGGCTCGAGTAACGGTCGTTCGATTTCTCAAATGCTCAAGCTTGGCAATTTTAAGTGCGGGAAAAGGCAGATTTTTACTCAAAACAAAAGACTCCGCAGCGTGCGTGGAGTGTGGACTTTGCCCAAAAATTTGCTTGTTAAGAGCTTGATACACGAATCGGAATTCCATTCAAAGAATAAACTGATCCCACTTAAATTGTTCAGGAACTGCTAGTTCATAGTCCAATAAATTAAATTAAAAAGGACGTTTTTTTTAGAAAACGAATTAAATTTTGTCTTTTTACCATTATCAGGAAAAAATATTAGTGTGAACAATGGATTTAGGCTTACTTGATATTTTAAAAACGTTAATTGCTTTTATTATTATATGCCAAAAGTTGTAAGAATAATTTATAATTAATTAAAAAATTCAACTACTTCTTTTACTGTCTATAATTATAATATAAAAACACCGCATTCATTTTCATTAATCTTAAAGTATCTTAAACCCCTTAAAATATCGAAATAGAGGTCTCCACAAAAGTTTAGCTTGATCGGGCCTTTTTGGAAATCCAAATCTAAAATTCATTTCTTCAATATAAGGAAAATTGATTTTATAATTTCATTCAATTTTAAGCCTAACAATTTTTTTTTAACTATTATAGAAGCATAATTAATTTCCTTCTTAAAAATTTACTTTTTATTACATTTTACAATTTAATTTTTTTTTTACATCTATCTATTAATTTAAATTTTAAATATGTATTTAAAATTGTCTCAATTCGTAGTATATGTAGGCAGGATATTTCGTTAGCACGAATAACTTGAGAACGCGACGTTGGATTCGAATGCGGTTTTTTTTTCTGAGAATGGCTAACAGAGAAGGTTTTTCTCAGAAAAAAATTTAATCTTCCCCTACAAGTAACCGACAGAACGAAGGGAAAAAGTTAAATATTGGCCATTGAAATTGCTATTTTCGAATTTTGACGTGGTCTCTTTCGTTTGATTACGAATTGGGTCGTGAAAGGTATTCTTAGAAAACCCGAAGACTCAGCCTTCTAACACGTTATTAGCGAAAATCCTACAATATCCATGAAAGAACTTATTATAGCTACAAAATTAGAAAGAAATATTAGTCCCACGTTCGATTCGCACAAAGCCTGAAGAACTCCTAAAAATATTTGGACGTTAGACACTTTCGCACACGCCTCGAAAATAAGTGATTTCCAAATGATTACTTCTATTATGATTTCAAACTAATCCCACGTTTAGAACTCTCATGTCCGCAGCTTAAGAAAAATAGTAAATCAACACTGTTTTCATATTATAAACAAAAGCTTAAATTAAACATAAAGAGCACACATTCATAAGAAAACCTCATAACAGGAACAAAATAAAAAATAAAGTGAGTCATTAAAATAAAAGATTAAACTTATGAAGAAGTGATGATTAATTCCTGTGTCCGAGAACATAAATATGCGTCCCTTTCAGCTGACTCCCCCTAGTTTTCACATTTTTGGAAATTCCACTTAAACACTGAATTTATTTAAAAAAAAAAATCTTTTTTTTTTTTTTTACATTAGAACATGTTTTACGAGTTTGCACTTAAAGTATGACGTAAAAGCAAACTCATCGATTTATCATAAAAGCAAACGAAATTCCTTGCAACATATTGGCTGACAAAATCAGAATTTATTGCAATGCCAATAAAAAAGCATGAACTTAATTCAGCTTGGTAAGCATCAGACAGCAAATGCTTTTCCGATGATTGGCTTAAAACAGTAAAATTTATTTTAAACACAGGTACAAGTCGCGGTGTTCCGCGCTCGTCTCATTAATTCCCGTCCAAGAATTGCTCTGTTTTCGCTGTATTAACACCTGTTTCTATCCTGGCAATTGCCACGAAAAGGCAATGTACTGCCAAATTTTATTCTTTATCCAGATGGATGATCTTTTCCGGGTGAGTCCGGCCATCTGCGTTATTTTATTTGCATACCGAGCAAAGTGCTGCCCGGCTGACTGCAGACGAGTGAAAAATCGATGGAACCCGTGACTCACGGGAGAGCTGTGGAAAGACGCGAAGCCGAAAGTGAAGGTGGGCCATGGGCACCAGGCGGACCAGACTTCTGTGCCGGATTAAATTACGAACTGGATTGATGTCCGGAACGCAACTGTTTCCAGTTTTCAGGAAAGTATTACTCGTTTGTTTATATAACTCTCGACTCGGTTACAATTTTTCGTGGTTTTGCGGCTTATTATGAAAACGAAACAGATACTCAACTTGCATGTTGGTGCCAACGCAAAAAACCGAGAATGTCTCGTCCAGGTAAATTATAAAACGATTCGAAGTTTTGAAGTTCATGAATCTTTGTAATATGCGCTTATTCTTGTTATTTAGATCTTATGTTTCCGCGTTCTTTTCTCTAGAAAAATTAATTGATATCTGAACTTTTCAATACTTAAATTATAACTAACTGGAAACACCCGCTTCGCTGGGTTATTTTTTGGCAGTACAATATAGAACACGTTTTTTTTAATGAATTTTATAAATTATCTTTCGTCGCACACTTCTTATAAACTGAAGCATGTGCAACACATTTCGTCTCAGAAGCCATCCTCACTACCCACTTAATTTTCAAAAAATTTGGAAAACGTTAAAAAGCTCTAAAATATATTTAAATGTTGTAAATCGCTTGAAACTAATTCTAATCGTTCTAGAATGTTTTGGATTGTTCCGATAATTTTAGTGTGATTTACTACTTTTAAATATATTTTAGAATTTTGCAGTACGTTCTAAACCAATTAGAATCATATTTCACTGATTTAAAACATTTAAATATATTTTAGAATTTTTCACGTTTTTGAAATTTCCAGAACAATCCAAAACATTCTAGACCGATTCGAATCATTTTTAAGTCTCGAAATTTGTTGAACAATCCAGAACATTCTAGAGGTCGATTAGTATTCTTTTTTTAAATAATCAACATTTAAATATCTTTTAGAACTTTCCAGATCATTCTGAAATTTATAGAAAAATTCAGTACGCTCTAGACCAATTGGAATCATTTTTAAAGAAAGTTATCGAACTTTTGAGAAATTTCTCGAATCTTCTAGCCAGTTCCAGAAAGTTATTGAACTTTAAAGAAATTTCTGAAATCTTCTAGATAGTTCCAGAAAGTTATCGGACTTTCGAGAAATTTCTCGAATCTTCTATTTAGTTCCCGAAAATTATCAAACTTTCGAGGAATTTCTCAAAGCTTCTAGAGAGTTCCAGAAAGTTGTCGAACTTTCGAGTAATTTCTCAAATCTTTTAGATAGTTCCAGAAAGTAATCGAACTTTCGAGAAATTTCTATTCTACGCCACTCAACGGCTCAATTAGAGTCACACATTTTCGAAGTTAACTTTTTTCAACCCCCATATCTTTTACACCCTTATAGCTATCGACTCGCAACCACCATAGTGCACGATGGGGAGCTTGGGGTTACTACCCCACACAAACACTTTTCATCTGTGATGTGTAGTTTTGCCTGCAGAGTGAAATACAGGCACACACACGTCCATTTTTATATATATAATAGATTTCAATTTTATGTAGTACTAGCGAATACCCAGCGCGTATTTCTACGCCTCGAAAAAAATGTTTACTTTTAGTTGATTGATTGATTGCTTGAATAAATAGAAATGAATTTCATAAATATTTATTGTAACGCGTGTGGATAAACAATAGTTTTAGTTGTTCTACTTGGTAAAAAATGAACAGCCATCTTGAATTCGTCAATTCTAAACAATCGGATTGAAATCAGCGATCCCGAAAACCCCCAAGTACCAAATTAACTAGAAATCGCGTAAATTTCAAAATTTGACAGTCCATCATCTTGAACTCGTACGCGGTAAAACTTTCAGTTACAATACTTTGCTTTCTTAATTCTCAATGATAAATAAAAGTTTCAAAATCAGCATCTCAAAAAAATTTACTATACATATGTACATACATATGTACATGTGAATATCACAAATATGGAAACATTACCCCAGTCGAATCACACAAAAATGGCTTCCTTTGCGGAGAAGTTCGCACAAGGCCGGTTTTTGGTATGCAACTGGACATTATGGTTTAAAAAATTCTAGAACTAAAAAGTCAGCAACTCTAGCAGGAAATGCTAAATTCTGTAATTTTGTATTGAAGCTCTTGAGAATTCGTCTGAAAGCGAAAACAAAATTCAGAATAACATGTGGCGATACTTACAAAAATTTTAGGGAAATTTTCAAACTTTTATAGATTATATAGATTAGATCAAAATCGATAACAGTCAAGTGCGAATTTTATCGTAAAAAACCATGGGCCTTTTCATTTACAAAAATGTTGAGCAGCTTCTATTTAAGTAGTGAAATGATAAAATAAATTAATATCGTTAATTTGATTTTATTTTTCTGATTATTGGGCGCCAATTTTTAGACGTTTTATCGTAACAATCCGTTCTTTATTAACATTTTAGGAGAACGCGTTTCGGTCATAATCCCATAAGAATGTTAATCAACTAGAATTGAATTGAATTAACGTGAAATCGATCGATCATTCAGTTTTGCATATGCTCTTCTTTTATCGACCGTTAAAAAATAAAGAAGCAACATAAATGGCCCTATTTTAATCATATTAGCGAATGTTTCGTTTCAAATTGCCAAGTGAAGGAAACCTATCTCATTTGCCGTTTAAATGGAGTATACTCAAATATGTTTACCCTGTGCACTGAAGTGCTTATTGAGTAGTTTAATAAAACCGATAAGATTAGGTGATATTTTTAGGGGTATGAGTTTCTTCCAGCTATCGACCAATTGATATTTGACGACCATTTTCACCCACATTTAAGTCCAATGAGGCACTTATAAATGAATGTTGCTTATAAAAGTGAAGCAATTCGATAGCACATTGCCAAACATTATTTTATATCATACTGCAAATATGTTCTTGTGAGTCATGGAAAAGTAAAAGCTCTGTAATTAAAAAAATTGCTATATTTCAGAAATATATTGTATTACATTGAAGTAAATAATGTAAAAACCCCGTTCGATTTCGAATACTGTAAATAATCACTATGAAAGAAAAATTATACATACAAAGCTGACTATTAATACTATTAAACATAAGGGAATTATCATTACAAAAGTAATTGGAGAATTTTGGAATTGTTACATATTTGCAGCTAATTTTAGTAACTAGTGCTCTTATGTAGTTTTTCACATCTTATAGTAAGAAATATGAATAAAGAAATAAAAATAGAAAATACGTTTTTTGATTAAATTGTAATAAAAGCGTACGTAATAAAATGTGTTTTTATAATTTTTTACGAAACAAATATTTTATTGTGAGATCCCGCGACGTTCTGGTACGTACATACGTATTACATATTGTCTAAGAAGCCGAACTTTAACTTGTCTAAGCTATTTCAAGTCTTTAAATTTGAGTTCTTCAAATAGAAGTTTGAACTATCTCCAAGGTCAAGTAGACCCAAAGATTCGCAACGAGGGTCTAACATAAAACTATGCTAATGGTAAAAGTGGGTACCTCATTTGTCTCTCGGAAATGGATTGGAACAAGAACTTTGTATAATTCGACATTTCAAATTTAAATGAAAATCGAGTCGAACCTTCGGGCAGAAACTTGTTTGCAAAACCTTTCGATAATCTTATCAAATTCTTGAAGCCTACACAGAAACTATCTTTAGGTTTATGGCCTTAATCGAGAACTTTTACAGTTAGTTCTTGCTTGGCGTCTACATGCGCATATTCAGCAGACAAATTATGCTGTGAAATTAACTGCGAGGAGAGTGAATTAGCACTGCGGGCATTGAATCAAAGCACTTCTCTAAAATCCCCGGAGCGCTTCCCTCGACGCGGCGCGACGATGGTTCAACTGCGCTGCGATGTCGCGCTTTGGTTGATGTAACGCGAGCGTAATCGCAGTGCATTCACTTTGTCGCTGGAGTGGTGCTTCGGTGCGTGGCGCAGGAGGCCGGAGGGTTCGCCGGGCTCATTACTCAATTCCATACATTTGAACTTGTATGTGGTGTTCGTTTATTAGTTCATAGAACTCTTTAAAATTGCAAGTTTATTTTCTGCAGCAACTATTTACGATAGTGTATGTTCATTACAGAACAAACACCGCCAAAAAGGTCTTGTTCGCAATGGTATTCAACTAATTTTCTTTTGGTCAACTATCAAAATCAATCAAATATGCAAGAATATGTTTAGATCATATATTAACATTAAACCCTTTTTGTAAAAGTCAGAAACAAACTATTCAGGAAAACATTTCGAGCTGCTATTGAATTTAAATATTATCTAAAATATAACGATTAAAAACTAGAATTAACAACAACAATTTATAAATCTATAAATATATTTAAAATAAAATAACATTATGTATTAAATATTGATTCAGACTACGAAATTTTCAATCTGCACAGAAGAATCAGAGTTTTTTAGCTCACTTATTTTTGCCAGAGCATAGTCATTAAAATGGATTCAAATTAAAAATGCAAAACCAATGAGCAGTGCTTAATCAGAGAAGAAATTGCATTTATTTTAATGTTTTCAAAAGGTTCGCAATTAAACTGTTCAAGTTCTTAAAGTGACATTAAATTCCCCATGAGTTCCAAGAATACGTACGATGTGTACGCCGAAAGATACATATTTTTACCATAAAATTAAAATAAATTTCATAGTTATTATTTTTGGATCGTGTTAAGCTTCAATAAGAATGTGCAAATTAATAATCCAAGTTCTTAAATACTACATTACACAGTCTTAAGAATTAGGTACATTTAATTTCTGAGGATACCTAAGTAAATATCTTGGATTTGTTTATCTGACGAATGCCACGGTGTTGAAAAAGTTTAGATAGAGTTCTTCACTATGTAAATGAAGGTGCGCAACTAAGTCCTCAAGATGGCATAAAAATGCAAGAGCAGGCACTATACATAAATTGTTTTATGATTTATGCTCGCACAAAGGCTAAAATAAAACAAGTAGATCTCTCGATTTTCTTAAAAGGCAGCACATTTCTAATTGCGGTTAAAGTAAAACTAAAAAGAATTCTGTATTTTAGTATTTTGCATTTTAAGAAGGACAACAATTTAATAAAATGCTTTTGCTTGTTAGTGCATTATGAGCATTTTGTTTTATTGCTTCAAAAAGGGAACCGTTAATTGTTTTGGGAAACTTTGTGTAAAGTTGTGGCTACAAAATCGTTGGGATTTGAAATTTTGTTATTTGTTTATTCCCGAGGTTTGGAGTATGAGAACGAGAACCCATGTTTAGAGATGGTTTAATTCTTGATATTCGAAAGGTTGTCGAACTGGATCGATTAATTAGTAACAACAAATTTTCAATGTTAAATTTCGTGGAATTGGAAATGCTGATTGTGATTCTGCTTTTGCTGGTGGACCCAATATGGCCAAAAGTCTATCCACAGTTTTCGTCATGTACTTCGAATATTGATAAAATGTGACCATTCAGAATCATCAGTTTAGCATTCGGTGTCATTCGACAGCATCTTTTCAAAGCTCCAAATATGGGTGTTATTCTTTTCCGGATATATTCTATGTGATGTGATGAAGAAGCAAAGACCCTTTAGATGTTGACTGTGGTAGCAAAATGACTTGGACAATGATTCTATATTATACATATTCAGATTTTAGTAACACTCCTAAACTGGGTATTAAACTTGAGTATTTCAGAAATGATTTAATACAAACCTGGTTGATCAGCTAGTGAAGCAAATAAAGGTATGAGTAAGGGTAAGTGGTGCTTTTTATTACCATGGTGAATTTAGCAGTTACATGATAATGGGTAATGTGGTAACCAGGGTAAATTAAGGAATGCGCCCATAGTGTCGTTGGTTTTAGACTGTTTATAGCATTGAGTCCCAGTCCAAACATTGTTTTTAATATGAAAAGAGATATGCGCGTTGTAAACATTCGTAGCATTCCTAACAGTCATAATCCACTGGTTCTTTTAAGCGGCTCTAATTAATGCTTCCCGTTTTCTTGCCTCTTCCAGCGTTAGACTCAACCGTGGCGTCGACGTCACCTGTTTTGCCGTTGACAAAATCCGCGGCCAGTGGCGGCGGGAGCAGCGCCGGCCCGAAGAGTTCTAGTCAAAGCCAGTCGCCGGGCGGAAAAACGCCGGCTCCAAGCTCGGGAGGCGGCTCGCAGCTCGGCCCAGGCTCGGGTCATTACACGGCGTCGAACGTCGGCTCCAGCTCCCAGGGCGCACAGACACAGGCGCCAGGTGGGGCCAACACCGTCGCAGAAAGCCAGTCGTCGATCGCCGGGGCTGGAAAGACGTCGGCTGCTAATCAGAATCAGTCGCGGGGCCCATCCGAGGAAGCCCCCGGAAAGTGCGCCGGTGGCAGCAGCAGCACCAGTGGAACTTGTTTGACAACATCGCCGCAACCACCGCAGCAACTACAACCTGATTCCGCGGCGGAGCTGCAACAACCGTTTCAGTCGCATTCCAGACACGATATCGAAAAGTCGTCGTCGTCGTCGTCATGTAGTTTCGCGTCGGGCGGGTCTAATTCACCTTCTTCTACATTTCTGTTCGCTAAAAATCCATCGGTTGGGAAATCGTGCAAAACAATTAAATACAGAGCAAACAGTTCGAAATCGAGTGCGTCTGACTCACCGCTGAGCGTTGGGAGCTCGACCAAAAAGAAAATGGTTGCCGCTCAGGATATTGGCGAGACCTCGGACATTGAGTTCGATTTTGACCCCTCCGAGGAGCTCCAGTACGGTCCAGGAATTGTCTCAAAGCTTCGTTGCCGGTACTTGAGCCTTGCGTTGAGGCAGTCAGCTGGAAAGCAGAGGCCTCCCCTGGATAGTCTCAGGCGGGCGACAAGTTTGAACAATTTGCTGGACGACGACGAGGACAGCAACAGCAGCTGCGTTGTCGATCACGGGGAGAGTCAAGGGCAAAAAAGTTGGAATAATGCGGGCGGGAACGCCACTGCCGACCGGAACCCCGAGGAATTCGTTGCAACGTTTCAGAAAAACTTAAAATTATCAGATAGAGATAAGCGGTCAAGACAGATTAAAAGGGGCAATGACTCACTTAAGCGGGCAAGGTCCGTCGAGGCTTTGCTCAGCTGCGAAAAATCGTGGGATAATGAAAACGCCGGAAACTTAACAACGCGACCCCTTTACTCTAGAGTCATCCTCCAGAAGGAGTGCGTTAGTCCCACTCAGTCGCAGAGTCAGGACGCAATATCGAATGCTCCGAATGAAGTAACTATCGAGGACAAAATAACAAATGCACGGGGTCGCATTATGCTGAATAATGAAAAACCACCAAAAAGACTGACGTCAATTATCGATGACACTGAAAGACCACCACCAGATCTAGTTAAACAAACTCTAAAAATATTCGAGGCCACAGCGAATCGTCGTGGACGTGGACTATCCCGAAATAACTTTAATGGGGAAGTAGCTGCAAAAGTTGCTAGTTACAAATGTATTATATCCCAAGAAAAGCCACCGATTGTGTTTCCGAAACCGCCTTTAAGCCCCAAAAAACATTTTCGTAAGCCAGGAAGCCTGGATTTAGTTGCGGCAAAGAAAAACAGCTCCAGTACTCCGAATAATAAAAAGACGCAACCATCAAGTCCGGTGTCGAATATTACCAAAAAGTTTTCTGTCTGTGATGTCAATACAAGTTTGGAATCGAATGTATTCCAGAGCCCAACTCTCTCTCAGAATACATCTCCAACGGCAAGTCATCGTCCCGAAGTAGCACTTCGAAACTCTCTAAAGAATGAAAGCCCAACACCGCCTGCAAGAAATTCATATGGGGGCAACTATCCGCGAACGCCGGACATAATTCAGCGTAAACATGTCGAAACATCTTCAGGTGTTGAGTGCTCTCCAATAGTGCAATTAACACGGAAGATGGAACGGCTAGCGATTGAGTCACCGGAGATGAACACTTCTACGCCTATTCAGCAGACTATTTCGCGGCGAAAAAATTCCGAATCGGATGAATCTGTCGATGGCAACGCTGATTACTTATCGAAACGGGCCTCTAAAGGGGCCCTGGAGAACATATCAAAAGCTGGACCCACACAGCAGATCAGCTTTAGCAAAACCTCAAGCAAACCACCTCTGGGGGGTGCTGCTGTAAATGGTAACTCTTCGACAGGCACCGCAGACCAACCAGGCGTTACGACTAAGCAAGTAGGCGTAATAAGACCATTGGTGTCTGAGCCAAAATTGCAGACTGAAAAACCGAAATCAAGCGAAGTAGACCTTTCTCTAGATGAAATAAGTGCTAAGACTCGTGATAATTTAGTTATAACGAATTTAAGCCAATCGAACACTGTTAGCGGTAAGATAAATGTTCAACCGGGCGAAAAGCCAAGCTTAACATCTAGGGAAATCGAAAAAAATTTAATCAATGAAAAGAAGAATGAGGAGGCCGGTCTTGAATCTGCCACAACTAAATGGCAGCTTGGAAAAAAGAAATCGTGGAATACACAAATCGCACCCTCGCAAAATAATTGTATGGTTTTTAATTTTAAAGATCGCAAAGAAGTGCCCGACTACATCGAAAATGACGGATTAATATTTAAACGGAGGCGGGAACTTCCCAAGGTGAGTACAAACAAATATTAATAGCACAGTTTTAAGTTCACAAAATGAAATTTACAATGACAAGAAGCTGAAAATAAAAACATAAATTTCTCATGGCGAATGTAAATAACCCCTTTTAGAAAACCGGTATTACCCTATCTTTTGCACCATAATTATTTTCAAGTTCGTGTTCGGTCAACTCTGATAAAAATTTTTTTTTCTTTCTTGGTTTGATATCTCAGCCATGAAGAAACTGATTGCGGTTATTTCAAAGTTTGGATTGAACTGTCTTCAAAAACTACCTTAAGTTTAATCAAGAGTTCTGTGGAAAATGGATTTAGTCACTAGGCACGCCTGTAATGACCTCACTTTGGCTTGAATTAAATTTTTCTACACGTTAAATCCTACTTAAAACTTGGATAGCAAAGAAATTTTTAGTTTTTTTTACTGGCTAGATGTATTGAGGTTTTGTTGTAATAGCATCAGTAAAATGTATTATTTACGAGGTTTATTTACCATTTTATAAAGAATTTAAAAGAATTATGTAAATGACAACAAGATATTAAGAATTTACTTTCAAAACTGCAAGATATAAATATTCTTTGTATCAAATGAGACTATAAAATTTTAATTCGTGAGCATAAAATAATTGATATTGCTTTGCTACCGGTTCATCAGCTCAGGGAAGAAGCCGAGAGTTGGTAATAAAGATTTTTAAAATTGTATATCCAATTTCCTAAGAGATGTTAAACTTCATATCAATGCATAATTTGTTCCTTTAATTTAAAGATTAAAGAAATGTGTAAAACGGAATTGCAAAAAGAGTACCAGCATTATTCATATCACCGGAAATAAATACAAAATTACATTTTTAAGCAGCAAAGCAAATATTTTACATGCCTAGTTAATGTTAATAAATTACACAAATCAATATCAGAAATTTTTTTCAGAGAATTTTCAATTCATTTTTATTGGATTTTTTACGTAGATTACGAATTCATAAATGAAAATGCTCAATCAGCTCCCATTTTCATTAAAAATAGAGTTAAAAAGTACAAAAGACCCTATTTCGACCACTTATGAAAAATCATTATAGAGTGATGGATTAAACCAGGAGCTTGTAACGTTGTTCAAACGATAGCTGAAATCTTAAGCTATTATATAAAAATACAAAAGACGTTAGAATACTTCGAAATGATCCATCAATTTGACTTTTTTCAACAAACCAATTACTTTATATAATAAACTAGCTGGCCCGCAGCCGGCATTGCCCGGGCACAACTATCCCAAAAATAAAAGTAAACTTTAATAAAATCACAATTTTGTTGATTTCAAATTGATCAAATGTTACTCAGAAGGTTAAGCGCAACATGCTCATGTACTGCATGGCCATCTAGCGGCGAATTATTGCAAAATTAATAACTCGAAAATATTCACCGTGTTCAAATACCTACTTGTACCAATTTTCATGACGATCGGTTGAACGGTATAGAAGTTAATGTATGTACTGCAGCGCCATCTATTGACGAGCTATAGCAAAATGAATAACGCGAAAATATCCATATCCGTGTTCAAATACCTACGTATATTAATTTTTATGACGATCGGATGGTCGGTATAGAAGTTGATGTACTCCAGCACCATCTATTGGCGAGCTATAGCAAAATGAATAACGCGAAAATATCCACCGTGTTCAAATACCTACGTATATTAATTTTTATGACGATCGGATGAACGGTAAAGAAGTTGATGTGCTGTAGCGCCATCTAGTGGCGAGTTATTGCAAAATTGATGACGTGAAAATATTCACCGTGTTCCTACGTATACCAATTTTCATGACGATCGGTTGAACGGCAAGAAGTTAATGTATTGCAGCGCCATCTAGTGGCTCTCCTACCGGGCCCGATTGTAAATCTAAATAATCCAGAGTGACACTCAAACACACACCAAAAATTTTAACACAATCGGTTCAGCCGTTTAGAAGGAGTTCAGTGACATACACACGTACAGAAGAATTATATTATATAAAATAGTCAACATAGCAAGGGCTATGTTCGACAAGATGTTTAAATAGGGATATTGTGATAAATATTATTCGATTCTCATAGATTAGGATTTAGGCTTTTTTTTAAGTCAAGTTACAAGATTTTATGATGATCCTTTATTTTTTAATGATAATTCAAAAATTGTTAAAATATGATCTTCAAAATCTGTATTATTGCTACCAATACTACAAAAGCAAACTTTAAGGAGGTTGTGGGTATTGCATATTTCATTATTTTGATACATGACAAATAAAAAAACCATGAAATAAAACGAGACTCAAGAAAAAATTTTTTTTGTAGACCGGTGTTATATACGAGTTTGTATTTAAAATAATAATCAATAATTTATAATCGTACAGATACTGTTCGAACGATTAATTTAGTCAGAAAAAAGAAACCCTTTTACGGCTTATTACTTTGCAAAATAAGCAAACTTGCTAAAGAAATACGCTGCACGTGCACCCAGCGATTGAATTTTAAAGTTTGGTGGTTTATAATTAAAGTCACAAAATAAATGTAGCAGTAAGTAAAACTGGAAACAGCAATTATTGCGAAATTAACCCCGGAACCTCAGGCCGGCGTGATGTGCCGTCTAAGCAATTAACTTCTCCTGGTGAAAATAAAACAAAATCAGATCAGCACTCCATATACACTGGATTGACATTGCAAGATAATCAGATTCATAAACATCGCATACGTGCAATTGAGATTAACCCGATTACAGCTCGCTTCTTTTTCCTCTTTCCTCCTCAATAAATCACGAGTCTCTAAGGTAGACAACGGAACATTGCTCTCGAATCATAAAAAAGAAAAATGCTAATGATGAAACATACGAAAATAGAAAAGCGCACTATACGCTAAACAATGATTCAGGTTTAGCCAGCGACTCAAAAGCGGAACAAACCAAAACTTACATAATTTCCGGAAAAAAAAGTAATGTTTCCTAGAAATTTTGTGGGCTTGGAGAAAAGCAGTCACGATAGCGCATCAGATTTCAGAGGAAACGTTCAATAACTAGGACATCCAGTAACCTAGAGCTCAAAGTTTAAGATTAATAGGCGAGAAAGTATGCTTGTGACAAACATTAAGAGGTTGGGAGTTTATCACTAAAGAGAAGATTTCCCTCAAAGTATTCTTTTTTATGCTACACATTTCAAATATTTAGTTACCTTTTGGCCTGTGCGTATATCTGAAAATATCACTATAATAATAATGTTGTTTTTATATAAATTTTCTTAGGTACACACGAGTTAAGATTACTAACTCACAATCATAATAAAAGCCTCCTCAGAAGTACATAAAATTGTTTATACAGTGCTGCATACAATTTTTTATTCAAATGTTCCGTAAAATGTATCTAAAATTCATCATTAGCTGCGTTCTTTTCGTATCTCCAAAACAATAGGAAAATTTATATTGAACTAAAGTTTATTAATAGTTCCTCAGAATAAGGATTCAATTTTTATCAACAATGCATCAAATTGCCGTGATTTTTATTCATGCGAAACTTTATATCTTTAACTGAACATTTTTCAAATTAATTTTTAGCTTAAAAGTGGATAAAAGTCGTTGCAATGTGATGTTGTTTAGAAAATTTTATATTTTTTCTATGGGTTATTCCTGATAGACGAAAAAACCAAAGCTTACAATAAAATTAGGTATTCTTGAATTTATGAAAAACAACTTGATTTGGTTCTAAATAAGTTGTAAACAATAACAACTAACAAGAATGAACAATGTCTTAGTTTAGTACTTGCGTAAAAACATAGGACCAGAGATTTTTTTTCTTCAGGATATTAATTTAATCTTTAAAATAATAGCCTTTGTCTCGAATACAAGCAGCAATTCTGCGAGGCAAAGATTCAAAAAGATTTTTAAGCAATTCAAGTGGTACATCTCTCCGTTCTTCAAGTAGTAGATTCTTCAATTCTCTATGATGGTCCTAAACTTTTACGCAGCACTGTACTTAATTTATGTGTTTTCACTACATACTTTCTTCTAATTTAACAAAAAAACAAGATAACGATTTTGCAATAAAATAAAGATTAAAGCTAGCTTCGTTGTTTATTTATTTACATTCGAATGCATCAATAAATGATTACTATACTTATATAACATACAAATCAAAATTCAGAACTTTTAGAGTTGTTAAGGTCATTTCAATAAAAGTGAGAGTTGCATTTTGAACCTTTTGTGTTTCCGCCAGAATCAAGATTAAGGGTGAATAAATTCATAAGAGTGATAATAAATATTAATTGAAATTTAGTTTCCAGAAGTTTGTTAGAGGAAATTTACTGTACAAATTAAGAAACTCTAACGATTTTATACTAACCTCAAAAATGTTTTTTGAATTGTTATCCAAAACTTCCATTAATAGAATAACGTTTTGGGAATTTCACACAAAATTAAATAGCTAAAAAGTTATTTAAAGGAAAAATATGTTAGGCTTAAGAATTTTTATAAAAGTATTTTCATATACTTACTAAAAGTGTTTATAGCCAGTATTTTAAGTACCTTTTCGAGATATTTTTTTCTGATTAAAACTGATTAAGTCAGTAGAGAAGGCTTTGATTGGAGAAATTTTAGATCGCTTGAAGGAGATCAAGTGGAAATTTTTTTATAGACTAATTGAAACATTTGTGACATTTTTAACGTGAGAAGGGCACTGATAAGATAAGAGCACTTACTAGAAAAGTAGTAAGTAAAAATTCCACTACGCATTCCACATTGTCTACCAGTGTGAGATTGAATTATTTTCTGATTCCGTAATTCCAGATAATTAATGCATGCGAACATGGCTATGAGTTTACAATTTTTGAAGATTTGATACCAAAAACTGCAAATTAAAGTCGAAATACGAACTAAGGCTTGTTGTAATACTATTTATAATGCTTTCTTACTTTTTCAATATCAATGGCGTTTTTATGAAATGCATGCGTGCAAATAATAAACATGTACTTTTTTCTTCCTCCTTTTCGCAACCAAGCACACACTGCAAAAATTTGCAAAATAGCATTTAAATTCAACAGTTTGCAATAATGAATGCTCTATTAAAGTAAATTTCAATTCATTAATACTCTGCAATTTATGTTTGCATGTAAACTTACAATTCATTAAAACGGCCTTAATTAAGTAAAATTTAATTCAAATTATATTTTTCTCTTTAAAGATTTCAAATAAATAAGTCTTTTTTCTCGTCGAATTGTTCCCACTTCGGGAAGAAGAGAAAAGGGTTGAAGTGCAATGAAGTTGATAAATGTGATTTTTGTAAAAAATGACTAGGTGGGTTTTTCGAGGCCATTGGTTCTGAATTTGCAGTCCAATTTTGGGAATTCTTAATGACCATTCGGTTTTTGGTTTACTAATTTTAAATTCAATATCCAATTTTGAATATCGATTGACCTCTAGGGAATCACTGATCTCAATTTGGTTTTCCGTCGACTCTAAATGCCTAGCAAATATTGGTGAACTTCATTTTTTACATAACATACATCAAACACATGTATGTATGTGATACTTCCTCAGACTGTAACTGAAATTAAGTTTTGCTAATTGTAATGTATGCATGCAAAAATTGTTTTTTATCGTTTTAACCAACACATTGCTATTTGCTATTAAGAAATTCCGGGGAAAATGAAACTGAACTGAACCATAACGAAACATTTTAACCGAAACAAGCGAAACAATCTTTTTTGTTGTAAATTTCAATGTGTGTATTTTTAGTTGAATAACTGCTGCTAACATCGATGTTAAATTTCGCGTAAATTAAGCAATAACTACAAGACTACACACATAATATGCACCTAGCAATGTTTTGCTCCAAAATTTACCAGCCGAGCGGTTTGTTGGCTAATTTCAGGAACGGAAAAAATGCTAAACATTAAATTTTAGGCTCAAACCGCGAAGTCCATCAAGCCAGGGCGTGGACTTGAACGCGCAAGCTGGCGTTTTTCTTCGAAACACAAAGTTCTTGACACGACTCTTTAAGAACGGGGCAAAACTTGCTGAGGGACCGCATTTAATGGATCGTTAAAAACAAAAACTCCTGGCGTTCTCAAAGGCAAAGGTCAATTTTTATATAATTTGTATCAGAGCTCAATGTCCTATTTATGTATCATAGCTAGCCATTTACATTGATATGAGTTTAACTGTGGATATTATTATTAGTTTATTGTGGGTAATTAAAAAATTGAAAAGCAAGTAATAATCCGTAATAAAATTACAAGTTTTACAAAATGTTGTATCGAATTCGGGAAAATATTTTGATTCGATTCACTTTACCTCACTTTATTCAAGGATCCATATCGTTTTATTTTAAGCTTGTACTAAATTAATCTATATTAATATATTTTAAATTTTTGTTAATTTTCTAGCCCAATGAATCAGGTTTTGTGCTGCTGGGAGATTTGTCTTTAGAGACTTCAACGGATCCGGAGGACTCATGGATGGGCCCACCTTCACCTTGTGATGTAGAATTTTTAAACGCTAATATCATCATAGATGGAAAATCCAGTATGCGATATAGAGCCAGAGATATAAGTGTAAGTTAGTAAAATACTTCATTTTAATTCATTTTTAATTTGTTATAAACGTTTCTTACGAGTTCTTAAAAAATATTCTAAAAGTAATGCAGATTTTCAACAAACAAGTATTAACTAACGTGTCAATGCCTACTCATTTAAATATAATTTTGCATACTGCGCTACTCGTTGAAACACGATTACCAAATATGAAGTAGCGCCGTGTGCGAACTTGCATTGAAATGCATAGGCGGTGAGGCCCAGTTTGCTAATTGGAAATGTTAAATTAATTATCATTACTTTGAAGTCTGTTTTAGAATCATGTGTGAACGGCCTCTGGCTTATATTCATAATAGATTCAGAAAATAAATTACTAATATGATTCGCCTTCCACAATTTCTTTCTTGTTACTACGTTTTTTTTTAAAAATCCAATATTGTTTATGTTTATTCAGTTATACCCAATCAGGATCCGAACAATTAAGTAAAACACTTCTAGAAAGTTAATTTAGACTTACTTACTTTCTGAGCTTAAACGATTTTTCCAAATTTGAATTTATATTATGATTTATTACAGTAAAAACATAAATTAGGTATACCACAAGTCATGGCCAAGCCCACATAAGGCTAATTAATTCTCTTGTTGACATTTCCGCAGACATAAACTATACATATATAAAAGTTTTCCACAAGTAAATTGCTATTTGTAGGAACTTTAATAGGGGTTCGGTTTTGTCATCAATAAAAATGCGCGGGTAATTAAATTGGAAAATACATTCCAAGTAAGTTTGCTCTAATCCAGCTACAAGTTCAATCTTTATTTCTTTATTTTCGTCACTAAGTTCATTAATTATGTGCTTTTAATTATTTGCCTTGGCCACTTTATAATCATCCAAAATCCTTTGGAATGGTGTTACTTTGCTATGAATAATTTTATTGATGCATTTAATTAATTTATGCCTATCATCGCCCTGAACCCCTTAAATCACACACTTAAGTTAACTCGAACGAATTAAATTTACTGCCGCGAAAACTTTGCTTAAGTTGTTAATCTAGCATAATTTCATTATGTAAATAAGTAAATGAATATGTTAAAACTGGAAGAGCGAAAATTCTAAAATGCATAAAACCAATCGATGGAATCTGCATAACACTGTATTGCATTTCTGAATCATTAATTTCAGTCTGACCCTGGCAACGTTAATGCATCATTCCTCTTCGTGCAAAAATTTTATTTAATTGGCCAACTTCACAAGAGTAACATAACTTTTCTTTAATTACTCACTTTAATGTGTTAAACGAACAAATATTCAAAATGGAATTTAAAGAAATACGTATATCCCCAAAAGTAATTAGTTTGCAAAAATATTTTTTTGACATCATCACACATTTTGTTTGCTTGGATGGATGGCAACCGTACCAAATTAAATCAGTGCTTTCATTGGAATATATTCAAAATCGTATTTCGTGTCCAGCTCTCTGCCGGCTCAGCAAATTATTTAGGGTGCAACGGAAACGCTAGAGAAACGATTTCGATTAATTCTGCATTACTTTGAGTGTATTTGATGAATTGAATTGCACTTGATAGTGCGCACATTTTAAACATTTCGCATAGTCGATATTTTCCAAATGTCGGTTTTGCTTATTCTTTTTATGCAATTGGAGTATGTACTTTTCAGCTATCATGAAAAACTTATGTGCATTGAAAAAATCCGCGAGTCATCCGATTTAAAAGCCATTTGTCGTTTCCCTAATGGGTATTAAATTTAAACCTTTAAGTGGTAAGATATTTGTGATAGAAGATAAATAGTGAAGTGTCTCTTGTAAGGGACAAGATTATAGTCTCAGTTTTTAAAGCTTTATTTCCTCAGAGAAGTAGTTACTCGATTTGTTATGATCAAATGTCAATTTTAAGAAAAAGATTTACTTGTAACAGATGGATAATAGTGAAAAAATGCTAGGATTCATTACAATATAATTTTTTTTTCACATTTTTAAACATTTTTAATTTCGCGCCAAAAAGTGAAGGCAGTGTTAAAAAATATTTACAATGCATGATGCAGCATTGTTACTTTTGCACACTTAATCGATCAGACGCAGATCTTCAAAAACTTTCACAAAAGAGTAATCATTAAGGAAATGAATTATTTGAAGAGCAATTTTTTATTAGCTTTTCTTAAAAATTAAATTATAAAGCATTTCTGTCAATAATTTCATTGGGTAATAACAAAAGAAAGTCAGGAAAACCGATGTAAGTATAAATAAAACATTCAGTGAATCCGAAACAAAATTTGAGCTTTTACCGGTCTAATGGTTTTGTTTTAACAATTACATAATTTTATCTTTTAAATTTACTTGAGCAAAATTATTGGTAGTTGATATATTCAATTAATGTTTTTCTTCTTTTTTTACAGTTACGAGTTCAGTTTGACGATACGTTAACGTCGACTTTTGAGTACCCCTCGGAGACATCTCTCGTAGATGACTCAGTAACACCAAACGAAAACTCTTGTAACAAAGACATAGCAGATCATATCACGGTGGATGAAATAATTCAAATACCAAGTCCAATATTATTGGGAAATGTTTCGTTAGGTAAATATTAAATAACTTAGGTTTTTAAGCTCATTCTCTTTGCAATTGTTGACTCCGCTACAAATTCTTAGTAATCAAATGCAATCATTTTCTAGTGTTTTATTAATTGGATTTCATCTTTATATACACTCTGTAAATATATTCGTACTTGCAAAAATATTGATCACTCCTTCTTTGCACAATGGATACTAACTCTTAGCAAGATCAGTTGATCATTTTCTTAAAAATCGTCTTATATTATTTACCGGTTTATGATTCCAGATTTTTGTTGTTTTAAAAGTTTTTGTTATTTTATACATTTTTGGAATTGCGCGCATTATATAACTTACCAAAGCAAGGCGCAAATCTACAGGCTGAAACAATTTCTGTATCTTCTGAATTTTTAGCAAAGCAAACATTTACAGACATTAATTTTTTCGAAATGATATCAAGGAAAATAAATGTATTGTTATTTACTTAAAAAACTTGAGGCAGTGAAAATAAAGTTGTTGCCAGGCACGTTATTTCACTTTACAATATTTTTAATTTCTGTGGTAAAAATAAAAATCAAGAAATTGTGAAGCAGAACATTATATTATATAAATTCTACAATTACACAATTATATGCGTCGAATTAAAATATTGTAAAAGGACTGCAAAAGAAAGAAAATATTTTACGACAATTGACAATTTTTTTTAGACTAAATTAGGATACAATTTTTAAGAATTCTGGGAATTGAATTTCGTTAGGCTTTTTTCAGTGCAAATGAAAGTTCTTTATATGATAGAATAAAAATTCGTTGTCCACGCATCTACATGCTCGTTTGTTTACGTTCATTTTAAGCTAACAAATTAAATTATATCTTTTTTTTTTTTAACACACAATTGTGTAGGCTGTTTTTTATCCTCATAATTTTGTCCACATATTTATATTACTAACCAGAAAATAATGGAACTTGTTAGAAAGGGTGCTTCATAGTTAAATTTTATAATAAATATCCCAGTTTTGTCCCGCTATAAATATGAAAAATCTCCTTTCATAATTCAGTAATTAAAAAAATATTGTCATACATGTTGCTTTTTGTAAAGTTGTAGTGCGTACTAGATCTGCTTGATAAGGGCCAGTTATTGAAGACAGTATTATTCCTGTTTCAGATGATTGTATTGTGAAAAAGCAAGAGCGCGAGGCCACGATTAAACAAAAGTGTAAAAAAAGTTTTTCTAAGAAATGCTCTCTTCTCCTTGTTCCATTTCAAAATTTACTAAAATTTTTCAGGTCAGTGATGTAGTTTTCCAAACGAAAATAGCACGCCTGCTAGATAACGCTAAAGTAGATCTTTATAGAGATACTCGATAGCACTCCATAAGATTTCATGTAAATCATGAACACACTGCATGTAAAATTATCTAAGAAAATTAACCCACTAACATTCCCTAAAAATATTTCAGATTACCAAAGTGGTCCGCGACTTACAACGTGTCTTCCTCCCCTGGCATTGATAAAGGAAGACGAAGGAAATAGTGCGGTTCGAGATTTAAATAATAGGAGTTTTGCAACGAACTCAAAGATTTCGGCCACTTCCTCTGATAAGATTCATTCTTTGAATACGGAAATTCCTTCTCCAAGGGGAATAACACAATTAACAACATTATATTCATTGCCTCTTGACTCGGACTCATTAGTGTAAATTGATTTTAGTGCTAGTTTGTGCTGGCTAAGGCCTCATTAGCTCACGCATCAATATGACGCAGTTTCTTAATTTTATAGGGTTTTGGAGTTTATAATTAATAAATTTGAACGCAATTTGAAAATCTTAATTCTCTATTTTAGAACCCACAGTTAGTGTGAAAATAGAAAATTATGGCAATTTATAAAAGAATTCAAAATTATAATATTGTGCAAATTAAAGCTTATGAACCAAAGATTTCCATACAAACCTTTTTATTATCAGTACATTTTTACCCAGCCAAAAATTTCTAAGATTTTAGAAAATTGATTTACATCAAACTTTAGTCGTAGTTACTGCAGTTAGGAACTAGAATTATATATCTTTGGGTAAAAATAAAAACGATGTCTGTTCTTCCCTATATAACACAAAACTTTAATAAAATTAAAAAGTAACAATACATAATCGTTAAATGTAGGATTTTATACGTAATAGGCATATTTTTTGCAATTATTGACCACTGCTATACTTCAAAAATTTTACTGTACCTCTACTCTACTAAATGTACAAAGTATCACCTAGTTTTCTTTTAAACGTTTCATAATCAAAAAGCCCAGACGGGATCTTATTGGTTTTAATATAATTTGTATCTGCCGCCCATTTTTTAAAATCTTTTCCTTCAAATACCTAAAATCTAATTTAAATTTTTAGCGTACATTACCTCTAATACTTACACAAAATGTTGTAAAAATTTCCTCCTTATAACTAGCACTTTTGAGCAAGATTCTAACAATTCAATTTTTAAAAGAATGTTTTCCAATTACTAGAAAATATCAGTTTCAAGTCATTTGAACTTAGCGAATTGAAAGTTTTTCAATTTTCCACGTAATTTCTTTTCAAAAATATAAAATGCTTTCTTTGCTTTTCGAATCCTTCGTTCGTTATAATGAGTTTCGAAGGGCATACATCGACCCATTCATTAATAGTACTTAAGTATAAATTATAATCAGAAATCCATTTGACATTTAGAACGAGGTGTCGTTGCAGTTGCGTTGGTAATCAGATGTGATCATTCATTGATTTAAGATTGATCTATTTTCGAGGTCATGTTACTATAAATTATTATCATTATTTTTTGCTGCGTTTATTCAGTCAGCATTAACTCTTCGTCTGTATATGAGCTGTTATTTTTGAAAATAGCATAAGTCCACTTTGCTAATATAGCATTTTAACAAGTTTTCTAATTAAATCTTATCGTGTAGATACCCCTCATGTCAATCTTCCAAAAAGTGGACTTATATGTACCACTTTCAAAAATAACAGCTCATATTTTGTTTGTCCTAGGTTTAATTTTTGTAGGACCTCCTTGGTTCCAAACATTTTTATATTAAAATAGCTCGAAAACTTAATTTTTCCAATAAACATTTCGAGGTAAAAATTATTTCGAGTCTAAAAATCCCTGGGGTAGAGATGATCTCACTTGCAGATGAAAGGTTTAAGCCGCATTGACACATTTTATATGAAGCTTATTGAAATTATAATTCCATTTTAGAACAACTTGAACAAGATCAAAGAAATTTGTATTAGTGCATATACTTATTAATAATATATTCATTGGATGAAATCCTGCATAAAAGTTGAACAATGTGATCTAGTACTTTGCATTTAATGGAATCAGTTCTCTATTTAACTTATTTGTAAGAAATAAGCAGTCAGTTGCTTATTTATTAAAATATATAACTAATTATCTTCTTTTTAGGTTCAGCTCCGCTAAGTAGTTATACTCCAGTTAAAGCTCCTCTCAACACAAATTTTGAGCTTGGCGTTACGCGATCCATAAAATTAGCAGGAGAGGCACCAGAAATTCCATCAAAAAACTCTAATGAGTCAGAATGCTCCAGGCCAAACAGTAGTCTGGACGGCGGGGATTCGGCACAGAATGGAAACATAGAGACTGACACTTTACAATACCTCAAGCCTGCCACTGATGACCTCACAGTCGCGTACAGTGAAGGTACAGAGAAAGCAGATTTACTGTACTAAACCGCGTGCTACAAGCATAACAAAAATACCCATGCCATTCGGCCAACATTCCGAATAATTTCGTAACTTAAGGCAGAGGTGAAACAAATTTATTTTATTTCGTGGAGCCTTTTATTCCTTCACTTTTTTCAAATGTGTTATAAATCCGGAAAGCATTTACTATTAATAATTTTATTGGTATAGTAATTGTATGTTGCGTATCATTCCCTTGCATTTATAAAATATTTAAATTTTCCACTTATAATTAAGCTCTTTTATTAGAATGCTGTCTTTTTGCTTTCTTTTATGTAAATATTTTTTTTTTCCTGCTATTAGAAAATCCCTTATTTAATTCCTCTCCCAGGTGGATAACTTAAAAATTGAAATGGAGTCACACCATTCTGCTTACAAGATATATTCAACAGTAATTATAATATATAAAATAATATTATCTTGTAGTATTATGCTTAATTATATTAGTAATAAAATAATTTCCATATTTATATTGATGCCAAAAAGATAAAGCTAAGAAAATTATGTTGTTTTATTACAAATCTCCGCGATAATTTTTACGGGAGTCTGTGAAACTACAAAATTTTATTAAAAAAAATTGGGGGGGTGGGGAGGATAATCGTAAAAAGTTCTGTGGAGGAAGGAAAAGTACATTATGGCTGGACCACATAACTAAATGGTTCAACTAATGGATGGACGAGATCGAGAAACTGTAGCGGATACGTCTCCGTCTCAGCTGGTTGGCTCAACGAACTCGTAGATCTACCGATCATAAAGAAGCTAAAAAAACTTTCGGAAGGCCATCCAGAGTAAGCGCCGATGCTGGCAGCGGCTGGGCGAGGATCTCAATGGGGATCGTCCTCAGCAAGTTGAGGGCGTTCTCGTATAGCACTCCCCTAAATGCGGAGACGGTCTTTTCCATTGTGGATGCGTGAACGAATGTCTGAGTGATGTGTATACTGTTTGGCGAGGGATTGTCTTCCTCGTGAAGGATTTTCCTCGACAGCAGCAGAGGAGAGCTGACAAAATCATGCGTTCCTTTGGGAGCACCTGCTAGTCCGGTTCGGGGGGTGCCGACAAAAGCAAAGGTACTTGCCGGCCGTATGAATGAGGATCACGGAAAAAAAAATTTGAATAGCAAAATCGTTTCCAACAAATTTACGAACGTTGCCATAAAGTCCACAACACATGTATATTGAAAAAGCAGCAGGTCTCCTTAAAAACTACAGGAAATATTACCAAAATAGTGCACTCTAAAATCCATCAGAAAATACAATATACATGAATAATTGCAGAAATTTTTTCCGTGATACAACTACTAAGACGGTTTGGGGTGGAGTTCCTGGAGGAGAGGAGCGAGTTTTAACCGATGGGTCTGGCCATATGGCCAGCGAAGGCTTCGGGCTCCCTGGTGCGCCAGAACATTTCCCCGTTTCATACACAAAAAAATGCATGGGCTAATAATTTATTACAAAAGTATTAATTAAATATGATTTCATTGAAAAATTAATATAGAAATCAACTTTAAACTCAAATGTAGATATATGTTCGCGCTGACTGGATTTATTAATCCCCTTAGTTCAGAGCAATTTTCTTGTATTCAAATTCATGCTACTAGCAGGAATCTTGCATAAACATGCTTAGGCACAATTCAGCTCCAAGATAAAATCCTTCCTAGTCTTGAGGAATAAACTTTTCTACAAAGCCATTTCAGGCGAATAGTCAGGATCCTGGGGGTCGTTATCACTGGAATTCTCACACTCTTCCGCATTGTCTGTGCTAACGCGTCTCGGTGGATGAGCTCCAGGGGGTAGCAGCAAATTTAGCGCCTCTCCGTAGCTCATTTTAACTTCTAAACGCGACTTCAGCTCGTCCATGCTCTCTTCCACCACGCTGTCTTTGCAGTCATTTTTATTCTCTACGAACAGGCGCTGCATTTTAAGCTTTTTGTTAGTATGACTAAAATATTTGTACATTTCCCCCGGGACGATGTCGAACAAGGGGTCTAAACCGGCGTGATCCTGCTGCAACTCAAAGAACACATTCGTACCCACGCTGAAGTCAAATGTTCCTAAAAAAAAGGGCCCAAATACCTTGCTATTTCTAGATTTTTTAGAAGCAGTTATTTACCTTTAAATAGTTTACCATTCACCTCCGCAACAGGATTTTCGGTGTCGATGCCGATTATTTTTATATCTAAATTATCGCTGTCGAACTCGCTGGGGAGCAGGCTGTTATCAAAATCTATATACAACAAAACCTCTTCTTGTGAGTCTTTTGTATCGTCCGTCATTTTTGCCTTTTAGGAATACAAAAAGAAATTAAAACATCCGCCTTCTGCAAATCCAGCTGACCGCAGAAATGAAGCAAGCAAAAATGACAAGTTCCTTGACATTTTACACCTGAACCTACGGTTAGTAAAAAAATTGGAGAGGCCATTGCCATCAAAACAAATCGCACAGGGTGTGTCAGTAAGTTGTTTTATACAAAGTAAAGTATTTTTTAAATCTGATGCAGTTAATTAAAACATGATTTTAGATTATGAAATTTTTAATATCTTTTCTGTATCTTGAAAACTGATGGAGGTAAAGTTCTTTTAACTCTTAATTCACAGATCACAGAAAAATTCCTTTGACATTTTTTAAAAAAAAATTTTACAACATATTTTAGATTTAATACAAGACAATTATATCTAATATAACAGCAAAAAAGAAACAAAAACTAGAGGTAAAACTGCAAACGCTATCCGAAGTTGATTGCATTTTAACATTATCAGATTTAAATAATGAAGAAGACAGAAACAAGTAAGAGTTTGAAAAAGGAAAACAAGAAATCTTCAGTCAATAGGCAACTTGTAAAAGGAAAATCTTCAGTTTAGGCAGTTTTTAAAAGGAACATTTTCAGGAAGTTACCACTAACTTCATTTCAGTCTGCGACAACGATTGCAATTGACCCAAAATAAGTTAAAAGTATTATAAAGACTTTAAGTACAGCGTTTGATCTTGTCACATTTATATATTTCTTTTATTATTTTATATTGTAAAATTTGCACCCCTATCATGAATTCCACCGGAGGCTCGATTTTAAGTCCACTCCACTGAACGCTATCATGAGTTCCACCAGAGTGGAATAAATTTTCGAACATTGTTCCAGTGGAAATTTTCGTATCATGGATCTCCACTGAAACGTCAAATTTTGCAATTTTCTCTCCGTTGGCTAAACGCGGTGGAACAGAATTGTTTTTACCGTTTTTTTACGTATTTGCGCTAAGTAAAATCTGCCTTTTTAACGCTTACTTTGCTTGTTAAACGAAAACATATTTAATATTGAAATTCCACTATTATGTGTTTGGAATTATTAAAATTAAATAATTTGTTCTTGAACAGGTTTTTCCACACAATGGCGAAGACGACAACTGCTTCGTAATACAAAAAAATAATAAATATGTTATATAAAAGGGAGTGCATAACGAAAGGCTTCCCGAATGCTGGAAAAGTTGTTATAAATTCGTTTTTTTCTTTAATTAAATGTATATTAGATTGAATAAATTATAATGAAAAATTTATGCGACGTCACTCAAATTTAATGGATAATTTTGGTTTCACATATCTTGTCTTTTTCTGTAGCTGCAAGGTTATTTTCTTCTTCAGCAAACAAAGAAAAACCAACTCTATCCATTTTCACATAAAAACTATTCAGTTTAATTTCAAAAACAACGCAGAAATGTCTGACATTTGACTCGCAAGATAGTTCGATCTTAAATTTCGTATGGCAATGCTCTTCATCAATTCCAGTGGAATTCATGATACTCTTTCGAACTCCGGTGGAAATTTGATTTCGAGTGGAATTTTATTCCACACGGAATTCATGATAGGGGTGTTGAATTTGCTCCTACAGAATGCAGAGAGAATATCCAGTCAATTTATGTCAATGGTAAGGGCAAACGCTCCCCGCTTTAGTACTATTTTGAATTTAGCCAGCGAGGGCTGCCACATCTAGCGGGAGTACCTCGCATCGGGCAATATAAATGACGGACAGTTTTTCTGTGTGTACTGTTTTCAATTGAGAGTTCTTTTTGCCCGTGTATATTCGTCGCGTTTCCTGTTTTTATTTTTTTACCAGGGTCCCATTGCGAAGTGGCCGTGCGAACGACAGTAAAGTGCAATGTCTAGCTCAATCGACACGATTGGCCACAAATTACAGACTTTGGAAGAGCGCTTACAAGCGGAAAATGAATCACGTGATTCGGTGCTTCTCGCCCAAATGCCTGGACCTCGCCAAGCCAGAGGACTCCGCCCGCAACAGTGTAAGCTCAAAGTGGAAATGGGATTCGGCGTCCCGGATTTTCTGGGCGCCGTTTCGGAGCCCCAGAAGACCCCGGGGGAGGCCTCGAGGAGCGCTAGAGTTTTTATTGCAAGCTCGATTTCGGTGCTGGTCGAGCTGCAGGTTTTTTGACATAGTGAAATTGGTGGTGCCCGATGCGGTGAAATGTACCCCATCTTCGCGAATTGACGTTCCTCGGCAGGGAGGAATGTTTGGTTGTTTTTGTTATTATTTAGTTCTCGGTTTTGCAAAACTTAACTCAGATTGGGATCTTGTAAACATAGATCGACTCTAGGGTGTGCATTTGTAATTTCTGCAAAACTATGCCCCTTTTACGGCAGGATTTTAACTAATATTTTCTAATTTCAAATTAGGAAGATGCTTCATTGCAGTGAGGACAGTTTCCAGACCGCCTCTTAAATAAAATTTAATAGTAAGATATTTTCCTTCCGAGGACCAAGCTTTTTTTCCGAGGCTATTATATAGCTTTATTTATTTGCGTCAAAGTCCCTATTCACACACAGCCTTGTTTTGCCCATTGTTCTTTACAACATAAACGTTCACACCCAACATTTGAAGTATTGAGTTGATTTCAAAAATGACCTGTGAATAATTAGCGTAAATTTGTCCAAAGTTTATAGAGTATTACAACGGCTATGTTTGTTGAGGATATATTTTCTTAGAAGCATTCTACTTGAAACTGGTCCGGATGTTCATGTTTATTTTGTTTGTTTTTTCTATATTTTTTAATTTTTCAAGTAAGAACTCTAAAGAATGTTCTTTGTTCCTTTAACAAGTTGTAATAATAAAAAATAAAACTATCCAAATCATTGAAATTTCTCACCTACTGACTTAAAAGTAAAGCAGCCGATTTTATAAATAACAAAGAACAAAAATTCGATTTGAAAGCGACTTTTCTCTTTTTACGTTAAAATTAATTAGATAATATACTAAGAGAAATTTTGGGTTGAGACTAGCCCGATATGTACTCAGAAAGCTAAGCATTATGCATGTGAAAACATTTGAATTGTTCGAAACAAATCCTTATCAACTTAAGACCTTTTCAATTGAAATTCCTTGATAAAGTTTCCAATTTTTTAACAAATTCATTTCAGTTTCCATTGACTTCAATCGAATTATGTATTTTGATGTTTTGTACGATTAAACTAATTAAATTAAAATTTGTGGGAATTTGAGGAACTTTGTTACGAAATTTTTATCCAAAAGGGTTTTTATAAGTCCAATATAAGGGGAGAGATAAGTGTAGGACAGCGTTTTTATAGTGATTTTTTGGAATTTTTTAACACATAAGGAACTCATATAATTTATTGATGTCGTAAGAATATATTCTGTAATTTTCAAAGCTTTTCCTCGAAAAGTAACGGAGATATCAGCTGCCGTGCATTGTAGGTCGCCATCTGACTGAGCAGTTAGGAGGTCGCAATTTTTAACAGGATTCAATTGCACAGAGAATATACTTTTTTTATATGTTTCTTCTATGTGAACATCACTCTCCTCAACAAAATTAAAAATTAGTAGTTTTTAAAGGGGTGTGAACATAAAGCATGCTTTACTGCCACTTTTTCGTACCTTTTTGTTTTACAATAAAACAATACTTTGAACAAAGATATTGTTTAGGATTGAGGTTCACATAGACCACATTTATATAAAGAAACTATAGACTCACTTTCAAAATGATCGGTTGAAAACTTTTTAAGCTAGAGTGTACAAATATTTGAAAAAAGTCTTCCCGAGAAAAACGCGTTTGAAAAAAAGTGGCAGAAAATTATTACATGTCGCGCGCTCCGACACTTGAACGGGGACGCTCACTTAATTGCTTATAAACTTTTGAACGAATTGGAATTTTGACTTCAAATTGTAGGAGTATTGTATATGTATGCTTCTGACTAAGAATTAAATGTGTTAATTTGTCACTGCAAAAATACTGATATAATATTTTTACTATGTTTAAAGAGATGTGAAAATGAATTTTTTTTCTAGTCTAAATTTTCTTTTGATTATTTCCAACAAAATCACGTAGTTAATTAAATATGAAAAAAGACTGAAAAGTGCGAGTAGCACTTTTGTGCTATGAGACCTTCTTTCCTGGCAAAGTTCAAAATTCTAGGTTAATGGGAAGTTCTCTATAAGTTTTGATAATAAGTGAGTTAATCGGTATCAAAATTCGTTTTGAAGCTCGTATCTTTTAATTGCATCTTGGTAGGAGGTTAATTTGGTGTAAACATCCTCTAGGCGATCCCGAGAAAAAGGGTCTTGACGGACAATCAGACAGACAACAAAGCTATCATATAAACGTTCGATTTTGTAACTTTCTCGGTACCGGATCATAAAGTCGAAACTGCATTCGTTCAGAGATGTTATCGGAACGAAACTTGGTAGCGAAGCAAAGAGTCTGTTAATAATTTGAATTTTGCTTTGTTTGTAAAGTATGTAGTACAGAATTTTATTAAAACTGTGAAGTAAAATACATATTTAAGTTCTTGTATATAACAGTTACATAATTATTCTTTACCTCATTTCATCATTCCAAATTCTTTTAAATAAAATGTTTTATATATACATATACCCAAATTAGTTTTTTTTTCCTTTACTAAAACGTAATCAAATTGGTTATTCATGATGGACAACAACTGGAAAATTTTATCTGCTGATTTAGATTCTTAACGTCGGAAGCTATTATAAAGATCAGTTACGTTTCCACTTAATAATGTCCTTATTTTTGGATCTAGATCTTTAAATTCATGTTTTGAAATAATGGACTCTTATTAAAAAAAAACAGCCATCTAGATTAAGAATCAGAAATTACTGACGTAAAAAAAATATTGGAATATTATATTATTATTATTTGCAATCGTTACAGTAGGCGAAACTACACCTACAAGACCAAGAAGATCTTTAAATTTGCCGGTAATTCAACCACAACAGACAATCGAGTCAGAGACAGATAAAAAGTTAAAGAAAATTATGAAACAAAATGGAATTCTGACAATAAATGGCAAATCGTATCAAACGGATATTAAAGATTTGGAACATATAGGAGATCTAGGAAATGGAACTAGTGGCCACGTTGTTAAAATGCGGCACTCGCCTAGTGGGACAATAATTGCAGTAAAACAAATGCGTAGAACAGGGAACACCGAAGAAAACAAGCGCATTTTAATGGATCTTGATGTTGTTCTAAAGTCACACGACTGTAGATATATAGTTCAATGTCTAGGATGCTTTATCACTGATCCTGATGTATGGATTTGCATGGAATTAATGGCTATGTGTTTTGATAAACTCCTTAAACTATCCAAGATGCCTGTTCCTGAACCAATTCTAGGAAAAGTGACTGTAGCCGTAAGTATTATGAACTGGCGTATTACATTATTCAGTACTCACACTCTTTTAGACGGTAAGAGCACTCTCATATTTAAAAGAAAAACACGGGGTTATACACAGAGACGTCAAGCCATCAAATATTCTTATAGACGAACGAGGCAATATTAAACTTTGCGATTTCGGTATTAGCGGACGTTTAGTTGATTCGAAAGCAAATACAAGATCAGCTGGATGCGCCGCATACATGGCGGTTAATATAGCAAGCATTTAAGGAAATTCAAATTAATAAAATGGTATAATTTTAGCCCGAACGAATAGATCCCAAAAAGCCCGAATACGATATACGAGCCGATGTTTGGTCCCTTGGCATAACTTTAGTTGAATTAGCAACTGCTTCATCGCCGTATGAAGGTTGCAAAACAGATTTCGAAGTACTTACAAAAGTTTTAGATTCAGAACCGCCAAGCCTGCCTAAAGATGAAGGATTTAGTCAGGAATTCCAAGACTTCGTTAGTAAATGGTATGTAATTATTTTTCATAGCTATTTCGAACTATTACCCTTATTGTTTTAAATTTCTTAATAGTTTAAGGAAAAACCATCAATGTCGTCCGAAATATCCAGAGTTGCTGGAACAACCATTTATCAAAACTTACGAAAATATGCCTATTGATGTCCCATGCTGGTTTAGGTCAGTCGTCGAAAAAACTGGAATAAAACCACATCGCAGGTAAGGTATGCATGATTAATTTTGCCCATCTTGTCGTAGTGTTCATTTTATATATTTGCCATGAGTGCATTTGATAAACTAATGTGTTTTCCTTTAACTTTATGGTAGCTTTCAGATATATCCAATACATTCGAAAAAGCATGATTTTAATATTTATCACTATTAAAACACAGTGAAAACATACAAATTTTTAATGTTTTTCTTTGAAATTATTCTATCAACTGGTTGCAAAGATGTATGAAGCAGTGCAGTTTTAGGCGTTCAGACTTCACAATAAGTTCTAATTAATTTTGCAATATAATTCATTAATTTAGAATTGATGTCGCAATTTTTAAAACTAGTTTAGGACTGCCTTAAACTTGGAGATTATTATTAATCGAACATTACTTTAATTTATCATTCGCATGCTTCATCTCTATGCAGCCAATATATGCATTCATTTATATAAAGTTTTAAAATATCTGCTGATTAATGAATTTGTGTTTAATTTTTGTTTATCCCTGATTGATTTTTTTAATTTTTTGTAGGTTACTTATTTCCTAATTCCTTTTTAAGTAAGTATATTTTTGTCATTTGAGAATGGTAGATATACATATTAATTGAATAACACGCCCACTTCTTCACTAGATTGCTTGCTTGAATTAATTTTATTATTGTATATAGAAAAATATGCTTCCCTTGCATCAAAGTTGAAAAAATTTTCTTCAAATATATTTTCTTACCATAGTCTCATTTTTGATTTAAATACCTATACAATTTCATTCTGCATGAATTCAGTGAAAACTTTAAAGGTAATGTCTTTCATTCTTGGATACAATTCTATGGGATATTTCGAAATCTTTATTTGGTACAAAATTATCAATTTATTCAATATATACTGGGAAGTAAAGCCTTCACATAAGTTATTGGGCTATTTACATTTCGGTTTAATTTTATTTCGGGGTTTTTGACAAATAATTATATTAAACTGAGTCCATAAAAGTCGTCGCTTTGCATTCTTGAAAAAAAGCTTAAATTAATGCCTTAGAGCCTTAAGTAATATTATGTTGAAGTTATCCTGTCAAAGTCTTCAGAAAAAGGTATTATAATATCTATATCTGCTAAAAACTACAAGAATTTTAGATGAGATGAAGAGGTGCCCCAATTTTTATGATCACAAGTGTTATATTTTTATGTATTTTCTACAAATATTGCTGAAAATATACATTTATATAAAAGTCTAGCAATGGTTTTTATTTTTATTTCTTAATAACAAAATATAAAAACACACTTTATTAAATTTCCATTGGTATACGTTTTTAAAATATTAATTGTTTTAATCAAGTTCAATGCGGTTTTCGAATGAATTTTAAAAAGCCGCCACGTAATTTCATCATCGTACATCGAAAATCAATGGAGGTTTGTCACAACTTTGTAAAAAAATCAACTTGCTTGAATAACTCGTTTATTTTTTGTCTTTTGTTGTTATATTTCAGTTGGGCGGTTTCTCCGTCGGATGTTACAATGCTGTTTGTATATTTGAATATAAGCTGATAAGAAAAGAGGTTTTTAGGCAATAACATCTAATTAGTTCATTTAAACTATTGTAAATTGTTTCCAAGAAATGAAATTCAACCAAGCCTTTAAAAGTGGTATCGTGATATCAATAAAAATATATATACATTATATTCTTATTTATTTTAATTATGAAGAATATCAAATAAGAATCTTTTTAACATTATAGAATATCCTCACCGAAAGAAACGCCGGCATCTACATCATTAAATAATCGATCAGGAATAATTAAAGCGTCACAAATACCAAATTATCAATGCAATTTAATAAGTAAAAACAATCAATGCCAACAACAAGCAAATGTGGGCCACACAAATATTACCAATAATCAGTTACCGTCGTCACTTCCTCAGCCAATAGGAAAAATTTATGGATATCAACCTGGATTTAAAGATACAGCAAATGGTTTCAATCAGTCACAATTAAAAAATACCGGTTATAAAGATGAAGTTGACATTGTTAGAGAAATGAATAAATTATATAAAAAGTCGCCCTTTGGCCAAAGAAAAAATGATATTAAGTGTTCTAATATTGGAAATGATGAGAATCCTAAAAAGGAATCGATGCTCACTAGTTTAGGTAATTATATTTTTTCTAAAGTTTCTGAATCTTTCTAATATTTATATTTTCAGGGCATTCTTTAATAAGAAATATTACAACTTCACCATTTAGCCAGAAAAAAAATGTAAATCATCCTGAGGGTTTCTGGAATACTTCTAATCCTCCAGATGCTGGTGGTGGAGGTAGAGGTAGTAATCATGTCGGTAACGATTTAGAAGGCTCCCCAATTGCCGGTCGTAAGCGATTCCAAACAACAGTACCAATATTAAGTGATTGTAATGCACAGCAGCCGCGAATTCAGGGAAATACTAGTCCAATTGGTAAGCACATACATACAATATAAAAAATTGGAATTATTATATCTTAAGAATTTAAGATGAAGGAAATAAAGTAAAAATTTAACCAATGATAATAATTACGAAGAATTTGACTAAATGTTTTCATACTCACTAGTATATCAACCAGTAGTTCAGGTCTAATACTATGTTTAATATTTTCTAGTTTTACAAAGGTTTTATCACCAGCAAAATCAGCTACGGGAAAGGGAGCGGGAAAAACAAAGGCATCAACATGAGATAAATACAAATCCATTTTTAAATAGTTTTATTCCTAAATATCATCCAAGTCATCAAATCCCCTCCCAAATTCCTCAGCCGCAGCCGACTAGTCAACATGTTTGTGAAACTTCTCGAGATAATTTCACAAATGCACCCCCATGCTATCCACACTTGAACACAAATCAACTGCCAAATAATCAAACCAATATTCCTGTGTACAATCAACCTAATAACAAGAGTCAGAATCGAATAGCAAGATCGTCACCTCCCATAGTTTCTGATGTTTGCACCGGCCACGGTGGAAGTAATACTGGTTACGGAATACAAAATGTTTACACAAACAACTTGTACGGCCGCACCATGACACATGCGGATAATTCGAAGGACGATCAAGGTATCTTTTCTTACCCAATGATAATTCCTTCCAATACAAAGCTTTTCAGAAATTATGCACAACTTTTAAAAACTACCTATTGGTTTGCTTCACCATGCACTTATAAAATTTATTTTTCTTCTTTTTATATGCTTTTGCTGTTTCATCTTCTGCTCGTCATGCTATGCCTACATAAAATGTCGCCTATCATTGCTCTACAAAACATACATATACCTTTAATAAAAATCAAATGCAAATTAAACACACACAACCACCCTAACAAAATTTCACCCAATGAATGTTTGGTGCATTTAGGATGGTTCAATTCACTTGCAGGTGTTGTGAAGCGACAATTTGCCTCCTATGTTAAATTACATTTAACACCTGGCGGAGACAAAGACCAAACTGACAATAATCGTAGTAATAATTATCAAACTAATGCGATAACATCGTCAGAGATAGGGATGTCAACCTCAGATGGAGATGGCAAAATAAACAACTTAATTGGAGTTAAAAATCATCAACAACAGCAGATTCAAACTTGTGGTCAACATGCATTAACAACGGGTGTAGACAGAAGGCATCGAAGTCCTGATCCTCCACCGCGTTATAATCGAGGTCAATCACCATTACTGCTCAGAAAAAATTTGCTTGAATTGGGACAACCACCAGGATCTCCCATGTTAAACCGAAGGTAATTTTTAAAATTTTATTTTGTACAACGATTAATACTTGATACTAGTTTAAATTCTACTAACAAATAGCAATATCGATACTAAGCCGTGATACTGACGTGTTTTTTAAAAATATTATATTATTTTATACTTTTAGTTTTTGAAGCTGATTAACGGAAATAGTCATTTAGATAATATAAATTTGCAATTTAGTATTCACCTTCTGAGTCGCGATTAAAGTAAAGAGATTACAAAAGTTTGAATTTTGTGATTATATATTTAACTTACAATTTTTTAGTGCAACATTATATGATTCAAAATATTTATTTTCAGTAAACTTGTATATATTATCAAAAACCTGACAGAAGGGGAAATTTATGGTATAAATAAAATTTGGAGATGACGCGACCAAAAATTTACGAAATTTACATCAAGCAAAATGTGGTAGAAGTACTTTTTTACGTTTAGATGTTAGTTTTGCGAGTTTAAGCAGATTGTGCTTTTAGAACGATTGTCTAATGGGATTCTAATTATGTTATATTTCTGACTTTTTTTAAACATTTTATGTATTTAAGATACTTTCACTGTTTCAGTTCTTTTGGTTTTGCAAGATTTAATTTGCTTAAATATTTCCTAATTACAAAAATGTGAAATCTCTGTACTGGTAGCTTCACAATTACTTCTTTGTTTTTGTATGTTTCGTCTTAAATGTGAACCTATTGAAACTGCGTGACCTTTTTCTCCCCGATGTTGGGTAAAATTTATCGAATGCTGCGAATGTGACTGATTTAGTTCGAGGCTTGAACTCAAAGGAAGATGACGTGTCTTTTTATAGAGCGTGTTTCCCACTTCCTCTAATCAATCTTTGCTGGTGTGAAAGTTTTCCAATTTCTTTCATTTAATGCTTCCAATCTTGAAAAAAAGCATTGATGTTATTAAAAAAGTATAGGACTATGTATATGTTCTGAAAATACAAACGGATTCAAAAAGAGTTTCCTTGTTCCGCGCTGATTTCTTTATTTATTTATTTAAGTTTAAAAATTCTTTTGTGATAACTAGGCGATTTTTCGTTTTAGATTTTAGAAGATAAGTTTAAAAATTATATTATATTATATTTTTTATATTAAATTTTATCCTTAAAAATAATTTCAACTCTAAAACCACTCTTCCGTCGTTCCAATATAACTGCTTGTATAATATCTATAATCATATGCCTTTCTAAAATAAAATCAGATTAGACAATGATACATATAAATAAGTACTAAATAATTTACTTTTTTAGGAAACATAAAGTAATTGATGTACCCACTGTAAATTCAAAACCTCAATCAACCAATAAATTCTCACAAAAACTCTAAAGAGAATCAATCAAAATGTCCACAGTTAAAACATTTGTTATTAAAGAATGTTTTTTTATGAAAAACAAGGCAATGTAAGTAGCACTTAAAATAAATTCTTTACGAATTCTTGCTTTATACATATTTGCTGTATTAAATGTTGCTTCAATTCTGTTGCACTGCAAAAGCCTTCTAAGATGTGGATTTTAGCTAACAAGTGATAGATTTTTCCGAGCATAGAATTTCAAGCAATTAAAATAATAATATTACGCTCTACGCGATTTTACAAAATTATAGAGTTGACTTATAACTTACAAATTTTATGAAGACCTGTTTCTATTTTCATGCAATTATAGTCGCCTTTGTGCTTGTAAAAAATAAATTTATTATCTAGCTTTGAAATTTGCCAAGTTTGTTGCATTGATCAAAGAATGCAAAAGGCATTTATTAAACTCGAAGTGTTGTTACATTAAAATCGGCTGTTTGAAAATTATTTTGTGTTTTTTTAATAATTTTATTTCCTTTATAATTATTAAGTTTTTTTATGTTCTTCTGTTTTATTTTATTAATACATGACCACATATTAAAAGCATATGAATATTAACAACTTTAGTCTATATAAAAGTTTTACGCACTTCCAAGTTAACATTACGATTCAAAATAAGTATCACTACAAGAACTCTAAGAAAAATAAGAGCATTTTTTTAAAGCCATTACTAAATTAAAAAAGTTGGCTACTTCTTCTGACCGAAATATATGGAAAGATATGCTGTTTAAAAAAAGTTTAGAGCAAGAAATAAATATCAAAGAAATTAGAGTGAGGTGCACTTAAAATGAGGCACGACCTGTATAGATATTTAAACGTTGGTATGTGTGTGTGCACGTAGTGAAAGAAAACATATTGAAAATAACAAATATTTTTACAATATTTAAGTAAAATTTTATAATTTATGTGTTTAGTGTGGGTATGATTTTGTACACCGTATTTAGGTAAGTTTTTATATTTTACACTGGCAATTTTAAGACAAATATCAAGGTTAAAGATCTAAATTGTAACTCTAAAAAAAAAGAACACTTTAAAATCTACGTTAAAAATTTATTTGAATTCTGTCTGGATCAATATAAGGCCCTAAGTTTGTATATTGTAGATATAATTAAAGATATATCATAGGCGAAAACTGGTACTCTACAAGCCGAATGAAGATGGTGATTATATTCGACAGCATATTGTTGTTATATGTTGGTTAAAAGAGTTCTGGCAGATATGTTTAAACACAATATTTTGAATAATTAAAGCTGAATGAAACTACTAATTCCTATATTATTCTCAAAAGCTATTATTGAAGACACTTGACAATTTAATATAATTTACAAGCAACATGTAGTTAATAGTGCTTTTTCGCAATATCGTGTTTTAAACAAACACGAAACAATCGCTTAAAAAAATTAATAATTTATTGATTTTATTCCTCTTTTAGATATGTTACAGCATCTCCTCCTCTTCCACCACCAAGAAGGGGCTCCGAGAGTGTTCCTGGTTCTCCCCAACACCTGCGGACACGTATTCACTACACTCCAGAGCCACAGAGGCGAATTTATAGAACTATAGACCAATGAGTGGCACTTCAAATAATGGTTATGTGATATTGGTATGGCTTTAGTGATGACATAAATCCCGATTGATTTAGGATCGGCGAGATTTGCTTTATTAATTTATAGAACTGGGTTTTCTCTACAGAAAGTTGTATGCATTATTTGTCGAAATAAAAGTTTAATATTGTCAATAATAACAAAAAAAAAAAAGACAACTAATAAATTTTCGCTCGATTCTTGTAAGCGAATAATGCGAACCGGTTTCCTGACTATATCTTGATACTAACACGGCATAGAAAGTTGTAAAAACAAATAAATAAAACTTATAAGCAACTAATTCCTAGGACAACATACCTTAGCTTAGGAGTGAAATTTTGTCATTTGAGGTCTTCAACCCTTTTCAAACTAAAGTGCACAAAGTTCAACACGACTGTAAGCATGCATATGTAAGCTATGCAATTTGGTTTAGTGAGCTGCTTTAGATTCGATTCAATGTATGTTCGAATATTTACGTTTTAGTACATTCATGCACGAGGATTATAAAAGTAAAACCAACATAAAAGACTGCAACTGCGTTTTAGTGGTAGCTTTTCCATTCTTGATTTATAAAGAAATGCACATTCATTTTGAAAAGGGTTCTACGATCATGTTGACATTAATGAATAACATAATTGGTAATTGTTGCGCTTATCTACATATATCTGTGAGCCTCTCTTTGTAAAGCCCTTTCCTTATTCACTATTCTCAACTTAGTTTCTCTTCAGGCATCGTTGCTTAAAATTCCTTCAACTATTATGACGTATTTATTATTTATAACTTTGAATATATTGAAAGCACTTAATTATCCTAATCGAATTATTAAACGATCTATTACGCTAAGTATTTATGCTATTATTAAACAATATTTATTACGAACTTGTATGAAATCCTCAGTTAAAAGAAAACGTAAAAGGAAATAAAAAAGTAAAAAAACAGAAGCAAAAATATGTATGTAGAAAAATTCTTTGCGAAAAAATGACTGATTGTACAGAATATTTTTATTATTAATTATTTATAAAACGAAACCTATATTAGTGCATAATTAAGAAGATATAAATTTATTGAGAATGTAACGAACGAAAAACCTTAAACCGAGAAAAAGAAAAAAACTACATAAAGAAAGAAAAAAAAATCTGAATTTTGAGTGTTTGTCTTCTAAACCAAATTCCTAATTTAGAACCTAATGCCTATATAAATCACATTGTACTTGCCTATCTATTAACTTGATGATTTTAAGGGGGTATTCTATAATGACGGCCGTTTTTTGGTGACAATTTGAAGTTTTTTTTTCTTGGAATGAGTAAATGAATTTGGGGTCAATTTTTTTCCATTTAGTTATACAATCTTTTTATACCAAAATATATTTAATTTACTTACAAAACAAGGAACTGTCGATCCTAGAGCCGTATCAAGATGATCGCAATTGCGACGATAGCGGCAAGTGTACTGAAGGTGCTGTAAAAGTTTCAAGTGGATCGATTTCATACAACTTAGATATCGTGGGCACCGGTTTAAAAAATGTGATTTGGGGAAAAGCAGGTATAAAGTTCTAGATTACAATAACCCTCAATGCCCGTCGAACTTCTAAATCCTGTATATTGTCCTAATTTAACTAATTTTCAAAAACCCATCTGCAAGCATATTTTTGAGGGTTAGAACAAAAAATTTGCAAAAAAAATCGTTTTTTTTCAAACCATCACCACGGAATTCACCCTTAAACAAGCCCACAAAACTAAGCCTTCAAATGGAATGAAGTGTTACTAATCTTGTTTTTCGACTCTGGCATGAAAATAAGTGCTACCAACTACCCTGGAAGAGTCTTGGAAGTTGCCCAAGGCAAATAAATATTTCAGCGTAGACCTTGGACATTCCAACGAAATTTGGCACCATCACACAAAACTAAAAAAAAAGTTAATTTTTTTCTAAACAATGGATGTCCAATTCTCCAGATATAACTCCAATGGCTTTTCGATCTGGGCCATCCTGGAGATCAGAGATGAGATCAAAAAATATGTTTAGGACGCTTTTAAAGCAACACTTTAATTCATAAATGGAACAAAATTCCTCCAACTCGCATTCGTTCAGCGTGCGAATCTTTTTTTGTCTTTCATATAAAATTATATACGCAAAAGGAGGATATATCGAACAATAAACTTATATTTCAAAAATTTAATATGTATTTTGATGTTTGGCTTTGAGCGAAGTAAAAATCTTTAAAAATACATCTATAATAACGTTTTAAATTGGTAACGCTATAGGCCGCCCTGTAGTCTTTTAATGCCTTTTAATTATCATTGGCTTCAAATAATTATTAAGCCTGAAAATTTCAAGATCAAGCATGAGTTGGCATTAATTCAGTTAGTTAGAATAAATCGTTAGGGAGAACTACTCTTCTCATTAAAAGTAAAAATCATTTAAAAAGAGATAAACGTCTAAAAATCGGAGAAATATGTTAACGTATTGTACAATGACCTCTAAATTCAGTTATTTGTTACGCCAACAAATTGTTTGCACAAATGTTGGAAAATTTTGGAAACAGAAATTCTTTGATTGTATAGTTGTATAAAAGAGGGTAGGATGCTTTTTTAACATTCAGTTTCAACTAAAAAGACTGCGAAAATGGATTTGAAGTATTTAGTACTAATTTTTTCGATTGTTCTTTTTCAAAATGTGTTTTCGACTAAAGATCAGATAACTCTGGATCGTGAAAATGAGCTTAAAAATCTTATGTACGAGCAAGCGGACGCTTGCGTCGATTTCTATAATTATGCCTGTTTATACCACGACGAACTTTATCCAATGCCCAGTTATAGAGGAAAATTTGATAATTCAGATCGAATGACAGAGGAAAACTACGTGATTTTAGATCGGTTGCTGCGAGAAAACATTGAGGAGTTACTTCAGAAAGAACCAATCACGGACGAGGAAAAGGCCAAGGTCTTCTATTCAATGTGCAACAACATGACTGAAATAAATAATCAAGGCAATGGACCCTTATTTAAAATCTTGGAATTGTTGGCATCATTACCAGGAGCCGATGATCACGGATCTGAGAATCCATATTATAACCTGATTACTTTCATCTCAGCAATCCACAGTATACTTTACAAGAATCCATTTTTTACTGAAAGGTTTATATTACGAGAGCCAACGAAAATCACTAATCGAATTATTCCTGGATTTCTTTCTTCGCGCTCTTCTATTGGTAGGACCGATAGTGAAGAGGAAAAAATACGTTCAATTTTAAAAGAGATTGGATTCAATGAAACAAAGGTGAATAATGCTGTTAATGACTACTATACATTTTACGATAATTTGAAAGCACTCGATAGTTTTAAAAATGGTAAACAATTAACGGCTACAATAAGTGAATTTGAAAAATTGATTCCTCTTTTCAAATGGAGAGAATTTTTAGGTGGTGTATATTTCGTTAAATTTAATGCAACGGATCTGATTTATGTGGATAACGTTGAATATTTTCAAAATCTAACAAATTTGCTGTATAAAACGGAACCTTCAACAATAACAAACTACGGTCTTATAAATTTTATTGATGGTGTTCTTTCAGTTTTGCCCGATAGCTTTTTGAAAATTAGAGATAAATATAATGAAGCTACTTACAAATATAATACAACAATGCCTAGATGGAGACAGTGCATTGATATCGTGGTAGAAGTTATGAACATTCCAACCGCTGGAATATTTGTCAGAGGATCGAATTTTTCAGAGAATCGAGACAATATCCAGGAAATGTTAGATAATTTGAAATCAGTTCATATAAAATTTTTAAAAAACACTTCGTGGCCTGGAGCGCATTTAAAAGAGAAAGCTATTGAGAAGTTAAACGCGATTCAATTTGACTTAAGTTGGGAGAATTTTGTTAATGAAAGTTCTAAGAAAGATAGAAGATATGAAGATGTTTTCATAAATCAAAACAGTTTTTTCGATACATACATAGGAATGTATTGGGTAGCCCATGACTTGAGCAAGCTGTATGTTGATCAGAATCCACATATTTGGGCTTCATCACTGGTATCTGCAAAATCGGTTACTATTCCGCAACTAAATAAATTTTCAATGAATCCCGGCCTTGTTAAACCACCATTTTACTACGCTAAATATCCAAAATTTTTACAATTTGGTGGCCTCGGAGTGGCAATTGCTCATGAAATGTTCCACTCCATCGACACTTTAGGCGCATCTTACAACGCTCAAGGATTCTTGGAGAACTGGTGGAGCGGCAAGGACTGCGAAGAGTTCCAGAACAGAAGCAAATGCTTCAAGGATCAGTACGATGATTATTCCCTTTATGGAGTTAAGCTGAACAACAGACCTGGAGATCATGAGAACATCGCTGATAATTCAGGAGTAAAGATTGCATACACCGCATATGATGAGTTTTTGAAAAATAATCCCCAAAATGAAGCAGAGGAAACTGTTAAAGGATTGTTTTTATCTAGTAGACAATTATTCTTCGTTTCTATGGCCCAGCAATTATGCTCGAAAGTTAGAAGTGATTCTGCAATAGTTGAACATTACATGAAGACTGATCCTCATGCTACTGGACGATATCGTATTACAGGAATTGTTGAAAATTCAGAAGATTTTCGTCGAGAATTTCAATGCGGTCCGCGATCACCAATAGGACGTATTAGAATGTGCAACATTTATTCCTAAAAGCATTGAAATTGTAATTTTTACGAGTATCCAAATTAATATTAATCATCGATATAGTTTTTTCCGTTTTTTAAATGAAAAAAAAAATTGTTTAAATAGTTATTTTGCATAATAGAAAAATTTATAAATAAAAAAAGTAGACGAAATTACACATTTTTTATAAAAATAATTTTCTATTGACGCTTAAAATTGAATATCCAGAAGTTTTTTAGATACACCCAACTAACACTTTCAAGGTTTGTAATAAAACTCGCAAAATTAAATGAGTTTTTTCACGAGTTTAGAGGATTTCCAAACATTATAAAGGGTTGGGAAGACACAAAATCCAATTAATTTGCTTTGATTAGATAAATTAGTATTTTCTTAATTCGCTTTAAATTCGTATTTTAAATTGTAAATTGTTTATCTCAGAATTAAGAAAACTAGCCAGCCTTTAAAAAAACTTTTTAATTAGTCCTAGACTTACATAGGTATAAGTTTACATTTTTAAAATATACATTAGCTACATAGCGCACTTTTAAAGCTAAAAATAAATTTTAGTGCCCAAGCTTTTGATTTCACTAAAAAATGATATTTGCAAAAGATCGAAAAGAAAAGTAAAAGGTCAATCATTTAGAGGATTAAAAAATCACAACGTAATTAATTAAACCATCATATTAGTCATTCCATATAACGCAAACAATTGCAATAATATAAAAAGCGTTTTTATATTGCAGCTACTTATTACTAAAAATGAACATACAATAAATAAGGAGCCCTATTCGTTTATCACACAATAACATTAAGTTTCAAAGTCTATTGCAATTATTATTTTGAGTTTTATCGGTGTTGAGCCCATAAGGTGATTTATCTTTAGTTTTTAGGAAATAATTTCCTTTTGCACTTCTTGGCACTGATAGACCCATGGCTATTTGATTTTGTTTGCACGTATTCGATCCAAGATTTTTTATTGAATTACACTGTTCACTTATGAAATTCTTTTCATTTCCTGGTATTATTGTTTCAGCAAAATATTTTATGGCTTGATTATGTGCACAGATTAAATTCTGGCAACCTGGCTGCAGCACTGAAGGACTGTAATAGAAATTTATTTAAATCGAATGAATGTTTTTAATTTTTTTTTATTTAATTTTACCCATTAGGAAAGAAGTCAACATCACCGATTGGTTCTTCTTTTCCTAAGCCGTATGCAGATGAATGAATAACGTCTACAAATTCGGCGTCTCCGCGCTGTAAACCAGAAATTGTTTGTGGTTCCTTATAACAAAGCATTGCAGGATCAAGAGCGGTGATTCTAAAGAGTAAATTTCCAGATATTTCAGCATATTTTCTGCCAGCCGCTCCGGCAATGTGAGCACCCATTCCATGGCCAATTAGATGAAGTTTAGAACCTTTTGAGACTTTTACAAAATCTTTTATTGCTTTGCTGATAACTGCCCCAGTTTGGATATAATCAAGAGTCATCCAGGTTTGTACATCGGTTATTATGGATCCAAGATCAATCACCTTAAGATTTAAGAATATCAATCAAAATATGGGAATATTGGAATATTCAAAAATTATCTACCATTAAAGTAACATTTCCTCTGCATTTATAAGCTGACTCAAGTTCTGAAACAACATCATTTTCATTTGAAGCGTTTGATTTCCACGCATTTACGAATACAACGATGTCGTTATTATCGTTTAAAGTTTCTAATTTTGAAATTTCGTCAACATTTAATTGAGATTTTGTAATATTTCCCTGAGAAGTGGTCATCATTTGAATTTTGATTTGTTGTTCATTTGGTACAACTGTTGGTTTAAGAGCGTTGATTGCAGTTGCAGCATTACCTATAAAACCGAAATAAGAGCTCGATTAGTTAATTTTTTGTTACTATAAGCAGAAGCATTAAATAAGTAGGTAAATTTCTGTTTACTTACATATATCTCTTAAATCATTAGCTGTTTCTTCAGATTTTTTATTTTTTAAATCTTCTGGTGTTATAGTTAAAACTTTAACAGCTGCTGGTACTCGTCTTATGAGCGAAGGTGAAATTCGGTTAGCTACCCTTTGGGCAGGTGGAGGCCCTTCATCTTTTGCTATATAAAAAGAAATAAACATTAAAATTTATTACAATAATATTATAATTTATTATAATCCGGAATCCAAATAAATAGTCTATCTACCAATAATGTTACAAATTAAACAACAATAAAAACCATTCTAAAGGTATTTGATAAACCAGTGTTGATTGGTGTTGAGGTGGTATTAAAAATTGTTTACTAGTTGAATGTTGAGTTTATGTCTAACAAATAAAGTGGGTAGAAAGTTTAAACTACTAAAATTGGATAGATTCATTTATTTTCGTGCTTCCTTTCCTTTAACTGTGTAAGGCAGTAAGGATTTTAGTCTTTTATATTTAGGAGGACAACATTTAATAGTGCTTAATAGTGTAAATGAAATTAGACTCTTACCTGTTACAGTGTTATCTTTATTTTATAAAGTAGATAATTCTTGATTTTTAAATATATTTTTCCAAATACGTCGAAATAAAAAGAAAAATATCTAATATTTTTGGGTAAATAGAATATATAAAGAAATTGTCCAATGTGTCAAGGAACCACAGCCTTAAACTAAGGTTAGGTTTATTTATGCTATTAATTTCGTATTTAAAAGAGGAATTTTAGATACCAAATAAATCTTTTTCTCTCCGTTTGTTTAATTGATTGCACTTGCATCACCTACGCTACTAAACACATTTTATTCTGGCTGAGTCCTGGGAACCAACTGATTGTTGGATCACGTTGCTACGAAAGCAAAAACTAAATTATAAAACAAACTTGTCTACCAATACAATTTTTTCAGAAAAATGTTCGACATTGCGGACAGAAGCAAGTATCAAATTTTATTTATATCTGATTTATAGTAAAATATGTTTCTTTTCATACTTTAATAAATACCCTTATTTTTTATACAGATAAACCTCGTACAACGCGGTAGATACGTTCTTTAAAAAATCACGCGTTATAAGAGACACTAGCATACAAAAACTGATATTCGATTCTAAAAGGAGAAAATCTGCCTTATGGTGTAGAATTTTGGTAATTTTTTGTAATATATTAATAAGTAGATTAAAACATTTGATAACAAACTTCAGTAAAATTCTGCATTAGGTATTTATAAATAAAAAAGATCATGACTTCAAGTTTAATAACGAAAATTGAAATTAAATATCAAAAATCAAAAAGAAACATAATGTTAACAAATTTCTTATTTATCACCGCTTCTCTTTCTTTGCAAATCTTTATAATTTTCTTGAAGATGGATAAGCAATTTTGAAGAGTTTCTTTAAATATTTCTGCTCCCTTCGGCAGAAATCGTTCTCTAAAAGGTAAGATTCTGATTTGTCTAAAATGTCTAAATTTCGTATAGAAATTTTTGGTTGCTTCATTGGAAAGATTTTTTGAATTACATATTTTTGAATATAAGTTAGAGTATAAAATTGTGGAATTGTAGTAAAATTTCCATATTTCCTAAACCGCGTTGTAAAAGTAGTGTATTGTAAGAGGTTTACCTGTACATATTTGGTTGACGTTACATTTAACCCTCTATATAAATGTCTATAGAATCGAATTTAATAAAACATTAATTGTTCTACTAAAGAAAAAAGTTGCAAGTTTAACATGATATTTTATTTTACTAATTTCTTATACCTTAGTTTCTTTTTAAAAAATGAAAAATGAAAATATTGGTCCTAAATTTATTCTCAGTTAAAAACTAAAGTATTGTATTTAGAATAAGTTATTGAAATGCATAATAAAGCAGTTTTTACTTCGAAAGAAACATTACATAATGATTTATTTCGTTTATTAATATCTGAGGAGTCTGTTTTTTTAAGGATAATTAAAGGTAAGTTACAAAACAATTTTATAAATAATATAAAACCTTTAAAAAATAATGTGAATGATAAAATAAAAACAACCAAAACGTAAATGATTTAATTTATTTCAAATTAAATGCCTTTCGCTTAACAAATTCTACATTATGAATGCATAACAAAATGCATAGCATAAAATAAGGTAAAAACAATAATTAAAAAATAATTAAGATCTCGTTTTGGAAGGTCAGTCCTCAGTCGTTGACTGCTAAAAAAAATTAAAAATCTATCCCGGCTATGTCTAAATGACTTCCAACGTGATTATTCCTTGCATCCGAGGCCGGCGGCCCAATTACAGATCCCTCCCACGGGGTCGTAGCTGAGCCCCTTCGGACACGTGTACTCCCACCCGACGACGCCTCCAGTTTCCATTTTGGCACAGGATATGAATTTCCGACACGACAATGGATGAGGGAAGTTCCCTTGGTCCAGGCACTCGATGATTCCGGCCCCATGGAGGATTACTTTCACCTGGGCGAGAAGGGCGTAAGTTGGGCTCATTCCGGAAATTGTTTAGCGGAAATTATCATGCAAAATAGAAGGGATCCACTCACCTGGGAGTTCGTTTTTCCAACAATTCTAACGTCGTCGTCGTCGTAATAGTCGTAGTCTGTGAAAGGTCTGTACGTTCGTCCAGCAAATTGTCTATCTTTTGAAATCCTCTCGAATGGTTCGGGTTTCTTTGGCTTCCTCCTGCTCACTCTGGTGGTAGTTGGCTTTGGGGCCACCGTGGTCTTGGTCTTTTGGGGCCGCTTTGCAACTGGTCGTCCTATGTGCGAAATTTCTTAATTGCAAAAATTGCAACATAGGATTTTTGCATCGCTTATGAAATTCTTCGACAACTGCAATCGGAATCCGAAAATCTTAAAGAGTTAAGACTGATTCACAAAATTAAGAAAAGATCAAAAGTTTTAACTGCTTCTGCCAGTGTCTTTAATTTTCCCTTTTTATCTCTATTTTCAGATCCTATTTTTACCTTCTGGATATGGTTCTACATTTTATTTCTTATATTTGGTCAGACTTTATCCCGAAAAAGGTCCAAAATGGGTACTCCGAATTTTGATATAATTTCGTAATCATTTTTATTTATAACTTATTTAAAAAAAGAAAATTAAATTGAAAATGTTTACTCCTTTTATTGGTAAATCACGAGTCGTTAAAAATCTGGCTCATTATTCGTAGGTAACTGCCATTCTCATATACAATTTTGGAAAAAAAAACAAATTCAAAAATTCCTAGTATTTTAGCTTCTATAGCCTTTTATAATATATGTCGACGAGCGGTGGTGCAGTCTAGCAACTAAAAACTAGGATACTCTAAACGCATGTTTTTAAAATGGCGGGGGTGATAGAAAAGCTATTCAACCGATCTCTTTGCAATTTTGCCACATTATTCTACATAGTAGGCTATCGTCCCTAGTCAATTCATTCAGATATGAACATTTCATGTTTATTTCACTGAAAAAATCTGTGAAAACAAAAATAATTTTCAATGCTCACTATTTTGTAATTTTTAATAAAAGAATAAAAATTTACTCAGAATGTGAGGTAGGTACGTTTAAATTTTTGTTTCAGATAATCCTTTAACTTAAAACCACCGTCGCCAGCTGACCATGACGCGGGCAGGAGCGTTGCGTTTGAATAATAAAAAGTGTTATAAAATAGAAAAATTTACAATAAATAAATTTTTTTTAGTGTAGGTACTATTTGAGTGTATAAATAAGTGTCCAATTATTTTCATAATTTATTATTATCACCAAAAAAATTAATTTCTGAAAAATAACCTTTTTCCTGTCCGCGCATGGAATGTCCCTTAATAAACATTGTTGAATACAAAGATTCACAGCAGCACAGCATTCTGACATTATACCTACTTATAAAATACTTAATATTTGTATATTAAATCAAATAATTTCGTTTAAAATAAAATTCCTAGAATATTGAAGAAAAAAATTTTCTTAACCCTGTACTGAATTTTCATTTTAATTTCAAAATATTTTCGTACTATTTGTTGAAGAAAAAAGAAAACAACAGTCGAGAAAGCAATATTCTATTATATTCGAGATCTCTCTTTCAAAAGGTGAAAGCGAAATTTTTTGAAAACAATATTAAACCTTCCACTTTTGCAAAATACTTAAAAAAAAAAGATGTAATTTTCCAAGAAATAAATTGCTATTTTTATTACGATATCGTGTTTTAAATACCTTCTGAGTCAAAGATGTATTCGCGGCACTTTTACTTCAGTAATATGCATTTAATAGTTTTCATTTAATAATAGAATTTTATTTTCATCGGATTATGTATTCATTATTAATTTTCACTTTTCGCATTAACGATCTTTTTGCGATCTTGGTTAGAGCAACATATGTGCTATATATTTCAAGTTCATAATTGCAGTTGTCGAGGTACTTTAAAAATAATAATAATTTCATTACGTGTTGTCGTTGATGGGGAACCAATTCGTCGTACGAAAGGTTGCTTTACTTCTTCACCATTACTTTTAAAAATTGTGCTTTTGTTTAAAGATTTTGGAGTTGTGCTAGATACACCAGGAATTGGTGCATTCGATATGGCTTTAATTGCATCAACAAGATCATCCTCAAGATTTTCACCAATCTGATTATATCGGTGGTTTGTAAATTTATTATCTTGAATGCTGTCTTTAGCCTCTTGATCGACATCATCTGTTGTTTCTGTAAAATCAATTCCAATTTCTGTTGTTACTTCATCGACTGAAGTAACTGATGATACTTCAGAGTTTGAAATTGGAGTAGTTAAGGTAGTGAACCTTCGTTTGAACAGAGGATTTGTCACAATTGGTACTTCTGTAGACACTGTTGAAATAATATTAATTTAATTAAGTCTTGGTGTAAAATCTTACCTGACTATTGAAATGAAGATTGTTAAAAATGTCGAAAGTATTAATTAGGTACGTATGTCTAATGTTTAGTAAGTTATTTTCTGTCTATGGTAAATGTATGGTCGATATATTTGTACAAATGATAAATTCACTGATAAAACTTAAAATAATTAAACTTAAAACACTTTTCCACTTTAATATACAGTATGTTAAATATGTGGAGGTTTTTTAACGCATTCCTATGTATATACAAAAATTTACAATTTACTTTGAACCAGAACTGTATATATTTCAATACCTTCTAGTTTATATATGTAGTAAGTCCATAAAATAATATCATACATAGTTCCATAACCAATATTGTAAAAGCATATTTTACATTGGGCATAGATAAATTGCTATTATTCTGCATTATCTTTTGCGGGATCGTAAATGATGCAAATGATTTATATAATATTTTTGAAGCACTAATTAAAGACTTCCTTATTGTTTTTTTATTTCCATATGTACTCAAATTACATATGATATATTATTTGGCTACAAATACATATCTCAAAATTACTTTTGTTTGCAATGAAATTTTACGATAGTACTGCGCCGTCATGCAATTACTGCACACTTTCAAAAATTCAACATTTTCCACCATCTTATCAATAAATATTGTACTTCCGAAAAATTATGCCGGAATTTTAACGAAGTATAACAATCATGAAAAATTATAATGCCTCGTTTCATTGTCTTGTACGCTGTTTTTTGCGAAACTGCTGACATTATTTGTTTGTAGTTAGATAAATTAAGTTTCTATGTGCCTAATAAGAAAATATTAATTATTTTGCATTCTATATTATTTATTACACTCAACAACACTAATTATCTCTTATTGTTAAGTTCTTCTGTCCTATGTATTTTTAAATAAGAAAAATTGACTCAATGTTATTTTTTTCCAAATATCAACTTCATTTAAATCAGTTTTTTTAAAGAATACCTACATATCAAAAGATTTTATAAGATTTTGAGCATTATTAATTTTGTTCACAACCAAACTAGAAAATAATTAAAATATAAATACTACGAAAGTGATATTCAAAATAAATCTTAAAAGTTTTTCAATAGACAACATGAAGAATGAAAGTGTGCAGGCGAAGGGTTTACATATTCTAAACAAAATAAGTAAAAATAGTGATATGAAATATGCATTTTAAGTTTAAATGGATTTCACCATTGATCCGCATTGACCGATCGTCGATCGATCGTGCAGACAAATCCTTGTAGATATTTATTTATTTTTATTTACTACCTCTGCACAAGTTATGCAGCTCCAAGGCTGAGTTGTTTTTGCAATTAAACTCTGAAGACTCGCAGTTCGGATGCATGCATAAATGATTTAAGTTTAAATAGTTTGTAGTTTGTAGTGACCGGACTTTAAAACTAATTGAAGAATGCCATCGAGTTTTTGCATATCCAACACACGTAACGATCGGCAGATGATTTTATTCCGATTAAGTTCATTTCGCGCGGTTGCACATATGCAAGAATAGAAATGCTCCGAATGCTAACCAGTCTTCCTGGAGGCTACTCAAGAAATTCAATATTCTTCTATGTAAGACTAAGACGATTGTGATGCGCGCGTTGATCACCTTGCGAGCGGCGACCAATGCCAGCTCCTTAGAAAACGACGATGACACCAGCGACAGCATCATTCCATCTTATTCATCTCACCTTTTGGATAGGTTTTAATCTTTTCACCTGAGCGCGGTCACAGTGTTTAACATTATTTATAAGGCTATTTTTGCGTGGATGATATCATCTCAAGCGACATAGGGGCCCCATTAATCCGCACTAAAGGTAAAAATCTTACCTGGTTCATCTGCCAGCGGTGAAGCTGCGGTGCTGCTGGTTCGTCTTGTGCCTCCACCAGGCCTACCGAATTTTCTTCGAATCACAACCTTCGGCGTGGACTTGGCGGTGTCATTTGTCGTCGATTTCGCGTCCGCCGCGACGGCCGTCGTCGTCGTCGGGCTGGCGATTGTGCTCGTCGAAAATGTTGGCCGGGTCCGTCGAGTGTACTTCGTGTTCCCCGTCCCAAGAAGGGGTGTTGAAGTCGAACTGTCCACCACCTGAAGATTTGAATCTTCCGAAGAGTTGCTGCTGGTGCTGCTGGTCGTTATTCTTCGGCGGACACTCAGCACAGGACGACGTGTATTTTGCCGTCTCTAAGGTGTAAGAGGTGATTCATTCAATAAAAGTATTATTTATTTATTTATTTTTTGGTTAATACTATCTTAAATATATTAGTTTGTGATGAGGTAAAATAAAGCAAAAGATATTTTTTTTTTCGTTTGTTGGTTCTGTGGTTTTATTACATTTGTTATAGTTTCGTTTTTATTTTAACGAACGTGCAGTGTTTGTTAACAAAAAGATCTATATCATGCCCATTTATTTGAATATTACGTTAAAATCAAGTTACTTTCAATATCGTGTATTGAATCTGTGTCATTAGAAGACCTTAACATTGGACTTAATGAATAATCAATTCGTTCGTGAATTTTTATTCTTTTATTTACTGGTTCGCGCCAGGTCTAGTTTTACTCGATATTATCGCATATTTTTACCTATACTAAAAAATATTTTCACGAGATTATATCGCGAATGATTCATGGTTTAAAACTAGGAAGTTAAAGTTGCTCTTCGAAGATGATTTCATGGTGAAACAATTTCTCCCAAAAACCTTGACTTTCAGTGGCTTTGGACTTGAGAGTTGGTTTTTTTGAATTTTTGTTAATATTATTTCACGTTGGGTTTCGTTTTGTTTTCCAATTTCATATTCAATGAATTGTTTTTATGTAAAACCTCTTAATGGTTTCTAACAAACATGTTTTGTAATAATTTTGGTGATAAAATGTGTAACCCAAATATTAAAACAAGTAAAATATATTTTTAGAACTTTGTTGTGGAAATGAGTTTGTTGATGTCTGTTTTTAAATTCTCTACATAAGCTGCGTTTCTTTCTGAATAGGATTCGAATCAGTTTAGTTAGTTAGTTAGTAGTTAGTTTTTATATATGTATGTATATGTGTAATATGAGTCGTCTCCTATTAAAAACAAAATTTTAAAATTTGCGAAAAACACATCTACTGTATGTAATTGCCATGATTTTTATTAATTTAAACTTCAAATTGTGAGCTGAACAAATTTTTGGATTAACTTTTTGACCCAAAGTGGGTATAGATCAAAGCACTTCGATTATATTTTCATGAAATAACATTTTTTTAATATGATTTGAAATTTTAACTCAAAGAAAAATTTCCTGCTAATCTGATCCAGATCTGATTTTGAAAAAATAACGCAGCTGTTATAGAATTGATAATTTGGTACGATTATAAAATGAAAATTTCGTCGTTGACTTGGACAGTTTTTGCGATCTACTATTTATTATAAAAAAAGTAAAATTTATAGACTTATTATGAAGAAAATATAAGTAGTTATTAAATTTGACCCAAAATTTGATAAAATATATGTAAAACCACATAATTTGGTACCGGTTTGCAAAATAACAAGTTAATTAAGTGGAATGCTTATTAGCACAAATTGTGCGGTTTGGATTGCGAAAAATATTGAATGCCATAAAGAGTTCTCCTACGGCCTACGCCATCCTCATGTGATTAAAAATTCCACTGAATATTTTTCGCAATTTTTACAAGCAGATGAGCGGATAATCTTCAATGTTTTATAAGCACATTTCAAGTTAGATATTAAATTTCACCATACAGCAGTCTGCATGTACTCGAAGAGTAAAAAAAAAATTAATTGCAAATTATGTGACGTACCCAGCTTCTGCAATCTTAGAAGAAGCAGCTAAAATTATCAGCCCATCTGCTTATTTCTTCCCCTTATTGAAGATTCGATGAAACCAGTTCTGTGGTTAAAAACCAGAATTGCTATTTCCATCGATTATGCAAGAAAAGCTGCGTGAGAGACCCGATCGAGCCTATTAATTACTGACATTGGGCTCTCTAAGGACGCTGACTTTTTTTGGGAATGAAACAATTTGGGACCAGCTTTGTAAAGGTAGAAAATTAAAAATATGTTAGATTGGCTAGAGCACCTAATTTAGCATTTTAAATCATCGGTGCGAGTCTGATAACATGTTTCCGATGGTCGTTAGTTTTTTGTGTAAGGAAATTGAATTGATTGGTTGCGAGAAAGATGTAGACAAAATTACGCGATTGGAATGTAGCGTGTTGGATGCGACGGAGCTCCCTGGTTAAAAACAAGTGAAAGTCGAAGTGCCATCACAACAAATGAAAGTATAATGCGCCTTGTTTTCATCGGAAGTGTGAGACAAATAATTTTAGTCTGGTATCGCCTGCGGCAGTCTAGCGCTTAATTTTTTTCCGCCAACTTTCATTTTCAGAATTAAAAATTCTTATTTCATTTATTTATTTATTTTTCGTTTTAATTCAAAAATTATATGTATACAGGTTAAGAATGCATGAAAATTATTATATTTATTTCCAAAATATAATTTCCAGGAAACGTCGATATGAATTCTTTCAAAAACATAGACGGACCTAAAACATCAAGTTTTTGATAAAAATCTACTCTTTTTTAAGTTTTTACTTAAAACTCGCTTTCCCTTAATTGTTCATAAATGTATGTGTAGATGGAATTTCCGATTAGTTAGTCTTTTAAAGATCTTAATTTACGAGAAATTCCCTTCATGCTCAAAGTGTATTTTCGCAATTAAATGTAGAGAAAATGTCTGTTAATTTTCAGTAATAGGTAAGTACGTACTTTCGAATGTTTTTATTTCTTGCAAGAACTCAGTAAATATGTTTGAATCGCGATGAGAATAACTTAAAAAGTAATTGGATCAACTGGTTTCTTGCATAACAAGTGAAATGATCAAAGCAGACTTAAAAGGCAGCATGTTTTGAAAGGTGTTCCAAATTTGTGAACTGGTAAGTAATTAGTGGCACATTCTACTTCCAAAATTAATAATTTTATTGACATGCATTAATTTACTGACTAAAGTCGATAAAGTTATGAAAATTATCGGGGATTTTAAAAAGTGAACGACTAATGCATTTCGAAAAGATAAAGATTCACTTTCGATGTGTTCATTTGCAAACTTATTTTGTTTTTATAACAAGCGGATATAAGAAAAAAACTTTAACTATTACTCCGAGGGTATTATTTTTCAGGTTTTGTAGAACTTGAACTATAAATGCTTTTTTAAAGTAAGATTCACTTTTATTACCTGTTTAATGACAAAAACCTGTAACAATTAGCAATAACCTTTTTATGCAGAAAGGGTAAGCGAAGCCGCGCTTGCTGGCGGCGGTGAATGCGTGAAATTTAATTTGTGGCTCTGTTGTAATGTTAAATTATGGTGTTAACAGTCGTTTAAGTGGTTTGCGGATTGTCCCACATTAACATTTATTTTATTAAGTATTGAATAATAGATAATATATTCAAAGTGAATGGAAGCAATCGGCCGAGATTGAACTTAGAATACTTAGAAATATTAACCTCTTCAGGGACGAATTTTTGATTACTTTTGTTTACTTTTATTTAATGCAAAGCTGTTCAGTAAGAAAAAATTTGAATACTTTTAAAATAAAGCAATCTTTGAAAATGATCAAGCAGTTAATTTCAAGTAGTATAAAATATATTCCGTACTACCATACCATACATAAAGTGTTTGGTTTTATTATTTAAACATAAAAGGTATAATTTTTTTAACAGATATTAATTTTTCTCCAGTTAGAATTATTTTAATTTCTATAAAATAAAACGTTCATATAATGTGCCAGTAGTATCCCTGAAGAGGTTAAATAATAATAAGCAAAGAAATTGGGCTACTTGGCGGAGGTAAATTGAAAGTTTGTTTAAGATCACAGTTTTTTTGTCGTGCATTATTTTCGATATTTCTAGTTTTTAAAGAAAGTATACTTAAATTAGAAAAATACTTTATACACTAAATTTAAATGAAACGCAACTTTTCTTAAGGAAAATTAATTGGTAACAAACAATGTAATAGTGGTTTTAATTTTTCACAGAAGATAGTCAGCAGAGGCTCTAAAAATTTATTTTCTCTGAAGATAAAAAAAAGTGTTCAATTGTAAAAACTCTTTTCTTATTAATCAAAACTTAAAATTCGTTGGTATTTGGTCAAACAACAAAAATTCAATAGGGAACATTTTAAAAGTGAATTGAGTACATCGTAAAAAATATCTCTTTGTCTGAATACGAGTTTTTGAATTCTTAATTCCTTTTTCCTAAGCATATCATGGGTGATTTATTGGTTTAAAAAAAAAAAAAAAAAATCAGTAAAAAGAAGCTGTTTCCAGGGCAACATTTTACGCAAAGCCATTCACGGAAACACTTGTTTAATTGCGCATGAATTCTTATTTGTTTCCGGAAATTTTTCCGTCTGCTAATTTTCAGATTTTTGGCTATGTTTGAATTATACAAATTGTTTTCTGTTCGCAAATTGGGTTAGAAGCAAAGCTCATAGAGACACATAAATTTTATGGCAATAGCTCAGATTGTTTTTTAAAATACTTATTTGAAAAATTCATATATAACATGATACGATGACAGTTGACCACTTTAAAAATTCTTTTGTGTTAAAAAATATAGATTAAGTAGTTTTAAAACTTTGCAAAACAAAAAATTAAATAATAATTTCTGACGATTAAAAATTGAAATAAAATAAATAGCGCAAGTAAAAACTGTTGATTTAAGACACAGAAGAAGTATTATAAAACGTTAGCTTATAAAAATATGTAGTTAAATGGTATTAATAAATTGTATTCATAAAACACAAATGCATTGTATTTTTATGGAAATTTTTACCTCTGTTGTTTTAAAAAAAATCTTTTGAAGGTTTTAAGTTTGTATTTAGTTTTATAAAAAAGAGAAAAATTTTTTTGGTAAGTAATTTGAATTTGTAAGGAAGCATTTTAATAGCATATGTAATTTTTATAAGAATAGAAATAAAATTTCTTGAAGATTGATATTTAAAAAGAAATTAGTGGAACTATATTACACTCGATTTAAAGTTTTTAATTTGAATTTACAACAATGTTTTGTTTAGTAGATGTTTTTGAAAATATGTCCATTATAGTAGATAGTAAAGAGTATTAAACTCAAAGGCAGATCAGTAATAAAGACTGATTGTTATTTATTAAGATAAAATTTTATGGAAAATGACATACAAAAAAGTTATTTGTTGTATTTTGAAGGTATAATAGTAAGCATAGTATTAGTACTATGAATACGTAAAATTGTGAGTATTACCTGTGTTTTTTCAACTGGATTGTAGCTCCTGTGTGTAACTAATAAGTGAATTTTTGTCGATTGTATTTAAATTGAAATATAAAAACAAATTAACAATTTAAGATTTTTCTTGTATTGTAAATTTACAAAAGGTGTGCAAATAAAAATATCAATATCGAAGTGTAACTCGAAATTAATTAAATGGAAAAAAAAGTATGGCTAAGACACACCGCACATAGCGAAACAAAATATCTTTAAGACACTACATTGAACCAACAACAACATGGTGCAGTATTTTACTTTACCTCAGCATAAACTCTTAAAAACTAATTTTCTTAAAGCTAGGCAAGGAATCTTAATTAATTCCACATTCTAAGGAAGCTCGATTAAAATGCATAAGAACTAAAAAGAACTTTTTGTGTAAGTCAATTGTCTCTAACGTTCGACTCCAGCTGTTTGTTCGATTTTATTATTTTTGACGCAGTTTTATGTGTTGCAGAAGCAGCTAAAGAACAAAGCAAGCAAAAAGGGTTGAGTGTAAAATGCCTCTGCTTTTTAGAATTTCCTAAAGAAACAACTCATGAAATTATCACGTAAGGCTGAGATCGACTAGAATTCGTTGACTTTGTGACTGGATTGGTGATTGTCTTGTTTTTAATTTTTCTGAGTTTTATTTCTTGCAAAAGAAAATAGTACGGCCGATCCTTAAATCACTTAATAAAATGTATTATTATAAAACTTCGCTTTTTATTGGAATTTTCGAAGTCGCGTGGGCTACCGTACTTCGCTTAATTTTTAGAACTTTGGAAGAACTGCAACTATTTTGATTTTACAAAATCATCAGTTTGCTTGTTCATCTACTTTTGATTTACGTCGTTTTGTCGACTTCGATCTGCGGGGGAGTTTTTTTCGAACAACTTGAATTTCACTGCTGAAGCTTGTTTGTGTTTGGACAACAGTTTCGTTGCGACCTTGGCTACTATTTGTCGTAGTTTTTATTTTCGAAAGCGATGCATCATCGAGTAAATTTATTGATTTTGGTGGTTCAACAAATGTCGAAATTCGACCTGATGATGCAACGCTTGAATCAGCTCGTGGAACTTTACTAAGTATTACTTTGTCAAGGTTGGCGATCGAGATTACTAAAGGTGATGATTCGTTTGATTCTGGCCTTAGTAGAGGTACAAGAGGACGAATGTAGTTCTGAGGTTTTTCTGTTTTCACTTCGGTCACTGTTGTTAGGGGTAGTTCAGTAGTTGTTTCTGGGAAAGAATTTATATCTTCTGTAGAAACTGATGGAAGACTTGTTGTAGCAACAGTCGGTGACATGCTGCTGGTCTCCGACTTCATGGCGTAGACTTCTCCAAGTGAAGCTGCGAAGACGGGCTCATCACTAACTGGCAACTCTTTTGATTTTCTGGGTGCTTCAAAGAGGCCTTCTAAAGGAATCGTGGAAGTCTCGACGCCTAGTATAACTTCTGGAAGCTGAAGTTTTCTAGCTTCTTTTTTCTGTTCTGAATGGTCGGTGCCATCTAAAACCGGTATTACATTTCTTACTGGTCCAGATTCACTTCCAGCTGGAATAGGTTCTGTGGGTGTGTAATCAGCAACAGTGCTCCGCCCTTCGATAACTAGCTCCCCTCCATCTTCTAAAGATTTTGCTTTACCACCTCCGGATTCTACCGATTTTACATAAGAAACCCTACCAATTTCGCCCAGCCTTTCTAAGGTTGCATTCTTTTCTAATTTCAATTCAGAACTTTCAATTTTTCCTGCATCATTCTTTTTCGATTTCGTCAATTTGTCTTCTTTAGAATAAACTTCTACAACCCTGTTGATTTCAACAAGTTTCTCTCTACGCTCGTTTGTAACAAATTCATCAGGATTGTTATTTTCGGTAGTCGCATCATCTTCAGCACTTAGAGCAAATATGTGGTACAGGGTGGTCATTTTCGTTGTTGTTGTCGATGGTGGAGGTCGTCTAGTTGTAGTTGGGGGTGATATAACATTTTCTAAAACATTTTCCTGTAAATGATCAAAATTATTTAAAATTTCATTTGTTGTTGCATTGATTTGTTCATCATTGTGTGATGTGTTGAATGTTGTTGTTGTTATTATCTCCGATTCGACTGTGTTTATTTTTCCACCAGAAGGTTTTGGTTTAACTGTTGTGTGTTTCCTACTATTTATTTCAAAGATTTTTTTATTTCGGGCATTTAATGCATCTATATTAAGATCCTCTAGAAGGGAGTTATCTTGGGATGTAGGTTCTGTTGAAGATGGTGAATATTTTCGCTCATATGATCGAGTATTATTTGTTTTAAACGAAGGTGGTGTTGAGGCAAGAGGGCTCGTTACCCTAAATTTAAGGGATGCAGGGTGAACAGTTGTAAAGGTTGGGCGATTTATTACGCGGGGTTTATTATTCTGGGGCCTTTTGGGTATAAAACCGGGGTGGTTAATTAGTGGGGTAGCTTTAGTTGTTTGAACCTGAGGCGTGTTACTGGGAATTGGTAAATCTACTTTTTCGGCTGATTGAAATTCATCTTCAGACGCTTCATCAATACTGGCCTCATCTTCATCTTCGTATGAAGCAGAGAAACTGTCCGTACTTTCTTCAGAACTATGAGGTATAACTTCTAACTCAGATTTTTCGCTCTGACTATCGAAACCGTTGTTTAATCGAATTATCAAATTTGGCAATCCTGAAGATTTTGAGTTAAATCTGTTGACGCTTTGAAGAACTGGAGGTCTAACAATTGGAAGAGGTTCAGGCTCTACTTTTTCTTCTCCAATGTCCTCTACGGAATCTGTAACGAAATCATCTCGATCACCTTGATCTCGATCCTTTTGATCTTGATCGTTTTGATCTCTATCGTATTGATCTCGATCGTTTTGCTCTCGATCGTATTTCTCTTGATTAAATTGTTCTCGATTATATTGATTTCGTTCGTATAGTTCTCGCTCTTGTTCATTTTGACTAAATTGTTGCTGCAAGTTCCTTTCAATAAAATCTTCATTTTCCACCTCATCGTCTTCAAAATCTATATCTTCTTCATTTTCATCGTTTGTTGTTTTAATTTTATTTCGATATGTTGGTCTGTTTTTACTAAACGAAGATAAGGGACGTATAAATACTTCACCATTTTCGTCATTAGCGCCAAGATTGGTGTTTATTTCTGTTGGTGGTTTTGGAATTTTGAAATTGCTGCTATACTTTCTCACATAAGTTTTTGTAGTAATTGATGTTGCTTCAGTAGAAGTTATTGCGCTAATAGAAGGTTTGGTGGGTTTGTATGGTCTACGAGAAGCGAACAATTTGTTTTTTGTCGTTGTAGTTGAAGCTGTTGTTTCCACACTATCCGTATTAGTATTGGTATTTTGTTCACCGCTTTCTGTTGTGGTTATATTTTCACCAGAAGTTTGTTCTAATGCTTCAATAGAAGTTGCGTTGAATTCCGCGTCAGCGAACGAATTTTCTTCAATTTCAGTTGAAGTTGAGGTGTTGTTGCTCTCTTCAGTTTCTGTGATATTTGACGTAATATTGTAGGATGAGGTAACATTTGTATCGCTAAACTCATTTTGTAGATCAAGGTCATCAGTCAGATCAAGGTCTTCACTGGATTTTTGAACTTTAAGCAAATGTGTGCTGCCGCCAGAATTTTCTTTTTGTACAAATGAATCTTGAGTAGTGTTCACTTTTAATTCTTGCAATTCTTCTTCTGTATCTTCTTGAAAAACCGGCGTTTTTCGCACTAATATCTTTCTGAATTTCCTTACAGGAGAATCACTTGCTTCATTCTGTTTTTCGCTATTTTCTATAGAATCTTCAGTATCCGAAAGAGTAGTAGCAATAGCCGAAGGTCGTTTCCTAAAGAATTTTCGTACGAATGGCCTTTGTTGCGTGGTGGCATTTACTTTACCTTCGTTGTCTGTGACCGTATTTAAACTCGGCTTCCTAAATTTTAGTACTCTAACTCGTCGACCATTCACAGTCCTTACGCTGCTCTCTGTATTTTGATTGTTATTTATTTGAAAACGATTTCCACTGGAGATTTTCTGAAAACGGCGAGTGAATTTTAAAGGATTTGAGGCTTGATTATTAAGATTTCTAAGATTACTATCCTCCCGAACAAGACCATTATTTGCAGAATTATTTACATTTAGTGCAGTAGAGTTAGTAGAATCAAGGAGTTCAGGTGTATGTTCTTCGTTAAGGTTTGCATGCAATTCGGTGATCTCATCAGACAATTTAGTAACTAATGACTCGTCTTGGTTAGAATCTATATTAACTTCTTCGTCGTTTTCTTTCAAAATATTTTGCGCAGATTCTGTTTTGTTTATGCTTTTTTCAAGAACAGTTTTAGACAAATTTCTGCTTAGAGGAAAAGGTTTTCTCTGAAACTTAAGTTGAGAAGTAATTTTTGTTGACTGTTTAATGCTAGTTATTTCCGATTCATTCACCTTGTTTAATGATTCATTTAAAGTATTTTCTTCTTTTAATTCTTCAAAGAAATCTTGAGTAATTGAATCATTAGAATCTTCACTACGTTGTTCTAAATAAATTTCTTCTTTAGTTTCGTTATCCTGAGCTAATTTTATTGAAGTTTTCCTATTTTCAAAGATATTTCTATTTTTAAGATACGGTAAAGGACGCACAAGTCTACTCTTCGTATCTTCAATTTTGTTTGCAGAAGCATTGCTATTGCTTTCCAAGTTTATTTCTGATTCAAAATTGTCTGCATTATTTAAAATTGTGGTTTTAATATCATTGGTATTTTCGATTTGCGCTTCGCTGAATGAGTCTGAATAATTTTGGCTGCTTTGAAACCCATCTTCAATTTCCGTGTGGTTCTCACTGATTCCGCTAGTGATAATTGTAGAATTTTCCTCTTCCAAATTTAATGCGATTTCAGCGTTGTTTGAAATTTCTCCGTCACGTTTTTCATTTTCTAACCTGATTTCTTCTGATAAAGGAGAATTATCTTCATTTTCACTAAGGCTGGTTCTCTCCTGAGTACTCGACAGTTCATTTTGTTCAGAATTACTTGATTTTTCTAAATTTTGACGATTAAGAAATTTAGGTTTTGTTCTTGTTGAGAAGGAAAAGGCGGGAGCTGTTTTTTGATCGTTGGCTTCATTTTGGGAATTTTTTGTTTGTAAAGATGTTGTACGTGAGCTTCCGTATCTTCTCCGATATTCCGATACAGAGTCTTCATTTAACGTTGCCCTGCTTCCAGTTGTTTCTTCTTTTACGTTCTGATTAATTTTAAGAAGAGGTCTATTACGATTGAATCCAGAAAAGGTTCTTCCAGTCGTTGTTATTTTTTCACCAGTTTTTGCTTCTGTAGAAGTTTTATCTTCATTTTGTGTAACCGACTCTAATCTAGTACGAGTGTTTGAAAATTTTCTTCCTGGTGTATAAGGTCTTTTGAACGTCGTTGTTGTTCCCTCAGTTTGTTTTGATGTTTCTTTAAAAGTTGTGTTTAGTTTAGATGTTGTATCTTCAGTTTCCTCAATTTGTTTGGAAGTTGCTATGTAGGATTTGTTAATTTCTTCACTTTCTTCAACTATTGGTAGAGGTGTGGTATCGTTAAAAACATCATCAATTGTAGTAGCAGTAATTTCGTCATTTTCAACTTTATCATTTATATTAGTTGAGGTTTCAGTGCTTGCAGTTGTACTAACATTAGGCTCAAGAGTAATTTCATCTTCATCAGTTTTACTTCTTTCCGTAGAAACTATAAAAGTGGCAAAATCTTCAAAAGTAGTAAGCTGATCAATCCTGTTGTTGGTAGTAGATTCGATTGACTCTGTTACTAAAGAGTCCGGCGATGGGCTAGATGCAAATAAATCACTTTCAACCGATTCTGGTTGATCAGTTGTTATACGTTCTTCAACTGATGAAGCTGTTATACTTTCCTCTTCATTTTGTTTTTGTCTTAAAGTTGTAAATTTCCTTCGTCCATTAGTTCCATAAAGATTGTTTCGCAAACCTACTGCTTTATATTTAATATTTTCACTATTTTCTTGTCTTGTAGATGATATCGTTTGCCTTTGAGCTGTTTCAACGGTTTTAGAAGATCTATTGACGGTGTTTTCAAACTTTTTGTTGCTATCAGTGGTCTTTAGACGATTAAATCGAAGTCGAGTCCGGTCTCGAATATTTGAAGTAACTTCTTTAGAGATGTTCTCATCCGATTGCTTATGACTTTTATTCTCATTTAAGTTGGTGTTTACATCTTCAATTACTGCAGCGGTGGTTTGTTCTTCACTTAGGTGGTTACCTTTCTCAGATGCTGTAAACATTTTGGGATCAATTTCCTCAGTTTGAATGGTTGTCGTTTCGGTGTTTAAGTTTTCTTTATCCTCTTCCGTTGCTGCAGATCCGTCTTCAAATTCTGTTGTTGTCGCTTGAGTAACTACATTTTCCTTTGTTGACACTTCAGAATCTTGGTCGTTTGAAATCTGGGTAGTAAGATTGTCAAATTCTGCCTGAATAGTTGTATATTCTGAGGTATCTTCAATAGGTGAGCTATCTTCGGTAGTAGAAATTAAACTACCTTCTTCTGTAGAAGATTCCTCAGACGTTTTTGTTTCATCAAAGGTATTTGTTTTAGCCATTCTAATCCTATTAATTGAATCATATGTTTTTGAAGACACGTTATCACTTTCATCAACATTATTCAATTGTACTGAGCCATAACTTCTTATTCTTTGGCCACCTGTTCTTCCTTTACTGCTTTGAAATCGATTTGAAAAATTTCTTCGAGCGAATGTTGTTCGGTTTTTTGAAGTATTGTTTTCAAGTTCATTTTCATAAGAAGTTTCCGTTCTGTCTTCTAATCCTTCATTACCAGAGTTTGAAGATGTAACAATTGAATCTTCTAATAATTCTGCTTTTGAGTTTTCTGACTCCTCCTGTGATGAAATTCTGCTAGTTCGTGTAGAGGAAGTCTTTCTTCTAAAAGATGAATATTTTCTAACATTTTCAGTTTTTTCAGTAGCAGTTTCGAGGTTTTGTTCTGATTCTCCCGTAGTTAACTGTGGTGGTGCAGTTGTCGACCTTAAACGTATAGATGGATTATACCTGCGCCGTGTAGGCTTTTCTTGATTAGGTGCAATTGTGGGCGAGGAAATAGTGCTGCTTTCTTCTGCTTTATTTAGTTCTGAAGTAGTTTCAACTTCTGAGTTAGGTTGTAGCGGTCGCTTAACTTTTTCCCGATTAATTGTAGAATAAGTCTTTCTTATGGTGCCTCTGTTATTTAAGCTTAAATCCCTTTCACCAGATTCTTCTTCATCCGTTGATTTAACGCTTATATTTAAATTTTCAGTCGTTTCTTGACTGTTTCCACCAGAGGAGCTCCGTACGGTTTGTTGTCTCCTAAAACTTAAGGTACTTCTGCGATTTTCACTTTGTTGGTCAGTGCGAGTTATTGAAGAATCATCAGATGAAGCATATGTTATTTTAGAGCGGTTGGAAGCAACGTAAGTTCTTCTGGGAGGAGTGATTTCTTTAGAAGCATCTGTAGTCGTTTCTTCATTTAAATTCGTGCTATCTTCAATTCCAGAAGTAGTACTTACGTCGTCTCCTGCGTTAAATGGTTTGGGACCTTTTAGAAATATCAAAGTGCTTCTTATAGTTGACACTTCTTCATTTGCGTTTTCTGCTTCAACATTTAACTTAACATCTTCATTTCGATCATGTTCATTTTCTGTTGCAATGTGAAGGGAATCTTCATTTCGGAAGAATGCAGTTTTATCGGTGAAACCTGTTGAAGATTTTTTACTACCATCTTCGAATCTTGAGAGAATATCTTCGCTACCATCCTCTTCATCTTCTTCAATTCTAGATGAATGACTGCTGCCTCTATGGAAACTTGAAATTATATCTTGACCGTGTTCCTCTGCATATCTTCCATCTGGCCGTGGTCCTTTAAGAAAAATTAGAGTACTTCTAATTGTCGTTCTTTCAGTTTCTGATGGAGTTGATGAAGATTCCGTAGTCGTTTCTATTACAGCTGATTGTGTTGATTCAGCCGACGAATTTGGCTGTTTTCTTTTATTAGACGGAATAAATTGTCGCCTGTTTGCCTGAAAATTTGAAACTTTCAAGTTTCTCCCCACATTTGAGCCATATCGACTTCCCGAAAATTGTAAACCATCTTCAAATGTTGATTCTTCAGAATTTTGATTAACTTGTATAGAATTTGTTTTGCTTAACACTGCTGTAGTACGCGATTTAAATTTATTCGATTCTACTGCATTCGAACGAACAGTGGATTCTTTAGAAACATTGACTTTTAAATTTAAATCTAAATTGTTGATTTCATTGGCCTGCGCTGCATTAATCCTTTTTGACGAACCTTCTTGCATTGAGGAGATTCTGGTACGACTCCTACTTAATCCATTAGAATTTAATTTTGATGAAATTTCTCCAGAGGATTGTGCCAATTTTTGGGACTTTTCAGAAAAAAATAAATTAGAATTAGTTGTGGTTTCTACAAAGCCAGCGGTTGAAGCGGAAAAATTATTTTCAAAAGCTGATAAGCCCGTTTTGTCTAAAGCATTTGTGGTTGTTTTGTCAGTGTTTCTTGGTGAAGGCGGAAATGTAGTTTCCTCTTCACCAAGTGATAGTGTTGATGTTAGTGTCTCTTGATCGATTATTCCAAAATCTATAGTTTGGTCTGAGGTACTCTCTGGAATCATTGTTGTAATTTGTGGCGTAGTTACGTCGATGTTGTCTGGGTTTATTGTGGTTTCTTGGGTATTAAAGGTTGTGGTGGTGTATTTTTCATTACCTTCAGTGGTTGCAACGTTAGGAATTTCTGTGGGTTTTGTTGTTTTTAGCTCATCAACTGAAAGACTTTTTCCTCTACCAAAATTCGTTTTTGAAACTTGGGAACGTGTTAGGTCGTCTAAGTTATCATTCAATAAGGTTCCCGTTTTTTTGTATTCCTTCGTTGTAGTTAATCTTATTTCTTTGCTTTCGTTGATTTTTGGTGCTTCATTTTGTTTTGTGCGGCCACGATTAATGTTTTTTGAACTTTCTAAAAAAGTAGACTCCGTCTGTTGGGCTGTATTAAAAATTTCTTGTATTTTTTGTATTTCCGCAGGTGAGAATTTTCCAGTTCTTCCTGGTTTATATCCGTTATTGTTGAATGTACCAATGTAAATTATTGGAGAGTCGCCTTCTTCTGAACGAGATTTGTCGAATGTTTCCCAATATTTTTGTCTATGATATAAAATTTCAACGCTATCTTTACCACGAAGATGTTGGACGTCTTCACTATTTTGGGAATTTGAATATTCGGAATTAGAACCGAATTTTCGCTTCACATTTACGGATTGACGATTCTGAAAATTATTTTCTGTTTGAAATGCATTTTGTTGTCTTGTGGATTGAAAACTCCTTGAATTCTTCGATTTTTCAGACGTTCTACTTGCAAATCTCTCGCCTATGTTTAGTTGTTCGTTTTCTTCTATATATCTCTTAACATTTCCTTCTGTTAATGAGTCAGAAATTGTTGTGATCGGTGTCTCCATTGTTGTAATTGGTGTCTCCATTGTTGTAGATGAATCCGTCGTTCTGTAAAAATCTTCTGTTATTTTAGTAGTATCTTTTGTAGTTGCGGAGTCCATTGTTGTTGGTGTATCTATTGTAGTTGTTGCATCTATTGCTGTTTGTGCGTCTATTGTGGTTTCCCCATCCATTTGTGTTGTTGTTTCTATTTCTACTGGTGTATCAGTGGTTGTTGGTGAATACGTCGTTGTTGGTGAATACGTCGTTGTTGGTGAATACGTCGTTGTTGGTGAATACGTTGTTGTTTGCATGTCCATTCTTGTTGGCGTACCACGTGTTGATTGTGGTTCCATTGTATTTTGAGTTTCCGTTGTTATCTGCTCTTCCATCATCGTTGTTGCATCCGTTGTTGTAGTAAAATCGTCATAAAGAGTAGTCTGTGGTACTAAAGTTGACGATTCTTCGGTAGTTGTCATATCAACTTTATCGTAAGAATATATTTCCGGAATTAATGTAGTTGAATCCTCTTCATTGGATATAGTTGTACTAGACGTTTCTACTTCTTTATTTAAAGCGGGAGTTGTTTTTTTACTAAAATCAGTACTTGACACTGAAGAACTAGATTTGCCTAAAACTGTTCCTTTATTAGTTTTGAGCGTATATACAGTCGATGATTTTACAGCATTTTGTGATCTTCCACGAAAACTACCATTTTGTGATTCTTCAAAAGATAAAATTTCACCGTTTGATTCAACTTCAGATGTATCTTCATCAAATTTGTTGTAATTAGTCGTTATTTTCCTATTTCCTGCAAATTTTGATGAGCTTTCACTTCCTTGTGCTGAAGTTTTTACTAAAATTGACTCCTCAGAAGTTTTACTTTTATCTAGCACATTATTTTGTGCAGAAGATAAACTTGTGTCTTCAGACACTGATTTATTTTTTATTAATAAACTTCCTCCAACTCCACTATTCAAACTTTCCTCTTCTTTTCTAATTACAGTTTCAGTTCTTAAAGCATTTCCATCACTTTGTGTATTAAGAGAAATATCCCCGTCAGTTTTACTTGTTGTTAAAGATGCTCTGTTACGATACAAAAATTGATTTCTTTGCCTCGCCGAATCTGTGCTTTGAGTAGTAGAAGTAACCGGTCTAACTCGGCGATTAACAGATTTTGTAGTTTCTGTTGGTGTCTCAGTAGTCGTCTTCACTACAGGTCTCCTTCTTCTAACCATCGTTCCACCTCCTGTTATTTTTGTTCTATCTAAAAATTCCCATTTAGATCTATCCACTGCCAGAAGTGAGCTAAGATCGCTTTCAACAACTGGTCTAGTTTTTCTTTCAGGGGAATTTGTTCTTGTGGCAAATGGCCTTGTTGGTCTTATCCTTTGACGACGACGTATTTCATTATGGTGTTCATTATCGGAAGTTTCAGTATTTTCTCTTATTTGATCATTTTCCACTTTAGAATTTTCTTCAGTGATATTTATTCGTGTTCTTGCACTATTTATGGTGTTAAAACGGCTATTATTTGTAGTTCCAAAATTTCTTGAAGTTTGAAATCTTCTTCGTGAAGAATTTTCAATTCCTGACACGCTATCGGTATCTTTCTCAACGATTCCGTTTTTGGTTGCTTCAATTTCTTTATTAAGAAGATTTTCAGAAGCATCTATGTTTGATTTTGAAACTGAGCTTTCTGATATTCTTCCACCATTTGCTGAATTATATCCTACATTTTTGTTTGAAGTCAATTTTGTTCTTTGCTCGTAAGACCTTCTTCCTGAAGCAGAGTTGGTAGTAGTGCTTGAAAAATCTGTTACTTTTCCATCAGTAGCAGACTCATTAGTGTTGTTATTTCTTGTCCTATAAATACGTTTCTTCACAACTATTCTTCTACGGGGAATATTACTTCCATTTTGTTCTTCAAAAATTTGTTTTGAACCTAATATTGTTCCACTGGATTGACTTGAGATTGATTGTCCATTAGTTTTACCATCTTCAAATTTTACTGATTGTTGTTCTTTATGAAACTCTGTAGTTGAAGATTGTTTTGTAGATTCTTCACCACTATTACCATGTTTATGTAAATTTACAGTTTCTTTATTTCTTACAAAAGTTGTCCTCTCGTTATTGCCTGATTTTATCTTACCTTGATGAAGAGCAGCAACTGTATTCCTATCATCTTCACCACTAGTGTAGTATTGTCTTACGTCACTCTTACCTAAGAGATCGTTTCCTTCTTCGTTTATTTTTATGTTAGTGTTTGTTAGCTGCTCAGAAGATGTACGATTTATAGTCTCTTCTTCATTAAGCTCTTTAATTAATTTTGATTGACTCGATTGCTTGTTGATATTTTCATTTTTTGCTAATTCATTTAAAATATTATCTTCCTTTGTAAAACCAGAGGTATTAAAAGATGTGTGAGTTTCTTCACTAGTAGTTTTAGAATTAATGGCACTTAGCCCAGAAGTATCTACAGCGAAACTAGTTTGAAGGTTAATTTTATCACCAAGATTTTGGTTGGATATGGTGCTTGTATTTATTACATGTGCATTATTATTACTAAGTTGGCTATTTTCACTAGATACATTTTCATAACTATCTTCTCCAGGCAGGTTTGTCTTACTTGAATAGTATTTTGTAATGTTTTCAGTAACTACTCGAGAAGAAGGTAAAGTTTTTCCGTTCAGGACTTCATAAACTGTTGTAGTTTTTGAGGTGTGGACCCTTCCTGTATTAGACGAATCTTCGTTATTTTTCTCAGATAAAATTTCGGTGCCTGGTCGCACACCGTACCTTCGGTTACTTTTGCGTACTTCTTCGGACTCATGAAGAGTAGCCGTTGGGTTTCGAAGTCTCACTCCAATTCTTTTATTTGAATTAAGATTATTACCATTTTCGGTGGTACCTAAATTCGAATCAGATTCAGAAACCACGCGGTTAGATTTAAAACGATAAGAACCATCGGTGGATCCATTATCGACTTGTGTTCCATACCTGCGATTACTTTTCCTTGCCTCTACAGAATCATTAATAGACGTATCTAATTCGTGGAATCTGTTTCCAATCCTCTTCCTTAAAGTCGTGTCTTCGGAGTTTCTGGAGGAAGAAGACTCTGCTTCGGAGGTAAAACGATGAGAAGAAGAGTCTTTGGTACTTTGAATTTCAGTTTGCGTATCTTCAGCTGCCGTTTTTGAAGAGCTTCCGCTTCGAAGGCTTGAATCAACTTTTTGTTGGGAGGTTTCATCTTCTGAAGATGTTTGGGTGTTACCACGACTTTTTTCCAAGTTGGAGTCATGTTTAATGGAAAACGAAGAACCAGATTCGGATTCAATTCTCTTCTGAGATGCTACATCTTCTGAAGAAGCTTGGAAATCACCGCGGTTTCTTTCGACATTGGTTGCATCTTTTGAAGACAAAGACAAGTCAGATTGAGATTCAGTACGTATAGATTTGTGAAGATTAGAAGTGTTTTCAATAAATTTATTTTCGGTGCGATTAGTTAAAGCTTCTTCAGATTCATCAATTGTAACGCCTGGATTTTGCAATGTATCCCCAATATTTCTTTGAGATGAGGCATCATCAGAAGATATTTGAACGTTACCACGAGATCTTTCAAAGTTTGCATCATCTTGGGTCGATAAAGATGAACCAGATTGAGACTGAACGCGATGGAATTTTCGACGGTTAGAATTGTTGTCCGTTGATTCATTTTCAGTTTGTACTCCGTATCTTCGATTGCCTCGTTCTGTGTCTTCAGATTCACCAATAATAACGCCCTGATTTCCAAGCCTACTCTCAGAAGTTTGGGCATTTCCATGATTAGAAGAATCATATTTAGATTGAACGCGATAAAATTTGCGACGATTTGAATTGTTATCTGTAGCCTGATTTTCGGTTTGTACTCCATACCTTCGGCTTCCTCTTTCTATTTCTTGGGTTTCATCAATAATATCGCCCTGGGTTTCAAATCTTTTCTGAGAATTAGCATCTTCAGAAGATATTTGAATATTACCATGATTTCTTTCGAAATGGGCGATATTTTTTGTAGAAACGGATAAATCAGATTCGGATTGAACTTGATGGAATTTACGACGATTGGAATTGTTGTCTGTAGATTGATTATCAGATTCATTAACAGATATTCCTTGATTTTGTAGCCTACTACCAACAAGACTCTTTTGAGACGAGGAATCTTCAGACGATTTTTGAATATTAACACGGTTTCCTTCAAAATTAGCATTATCTTGTTCAGATAGAGATGAAGTAGAAACGCGATTAAATTTACGACGATGAGAATTGTTTTCCGAAGATTGATTTTCAGTGTGAATTCCGTTCTTTTGATTGTTTCTTTGTGTATCTTCAGACTCATCGATAGTTACCCCTTGGTTTCGGAGTCTGACACCAATTCTTCTCTGAGATGTAGCATCATCAGAAGACGTTCGAATGCTACCACGGGTCTTTTCGAATTGCCTGGCTTTATTGCCAGTGGAGTACGAATCAGATTCAGATTTTTCGCGATAAGATTTATAATCGTAAGAGTCATCAGTTTCTAAATTGTCCCTTTCGTCACCATATTTTGGACGATATGTTCGATCAGGACCCAAATTCGGAAGAGGAGTTGTACCCACAGTTGTGGTTGTTTTCCATGGTCGAAAATTTCGATTAACTTGAGATCGCCACGAATAAGATCGCTTTCTCGAACTGATGCTATTATCAAGTTCATCGTCAGCGTTTTCACCAGAGTAGGAATATGTGTTTAATGGTCTTTTTTGAGGATTTTGGCTCGTGTGCAGGTTGTTGTTACCCTTCCCAATCTCATTTAATTCCCTTGCGTTGTTAGAGGCACTACTTACATCTTCTACATTTGTTCTACTTTGATATCTACTAGTTGTTCTACTGTTAGACTTCAATTGTTTCAAGGGACTCACCTTTTGGGTGGGTGGTGGCGTAACTGTGCTAGTACTGGTAACAATTTCGTGATTAGTGGAACTAGAAGGCTTACGGGCTGTTGTGGGACGTGTTCTGCGGCGAGGGAAACCAAATGGTCTTGGACTAGATACAGTTTCCAGGAAATCCTTGATTGTTGTTATTTCGTCTTTTTGGATTGTTGTTTGTGGTGTTGTTGTTATGTCAGTATTTGGTGTCGTTAATTTTTCAGTGATTGTAACAGTCACCTGTTTATCTATTTTACTTAAGCTAGGATTAGTTGCTTTCAGACTAGATTCGAACTCGTTAAACTTAGTTATATTATAGCTCGAAAGGGTGCTACTAGAGCTAACTTTCACCTTACTATCAGTCAATGTTACCTCGTCTTCACCAATCAGATGAATTTTGTCCGTTTTCTTGTCTGTTATTAATTCAGTGGTGTCTTTTCCATCTGTATCTAAGCCGGCAGATTTATTAGGGGAGGGGTCGGTTATAGGCAATATTGAATTCTGATTTTGGAAATTATCTACAGGAGTTGGATCTTGTTCTAATAAGGGAGCAGAATTTGTTGAGGAACTTAATGTCGTAGTTGTTGGGTTAGTGGTTGTGAATGCCCGAATTGTTGTTGGCTCTGCGGTTGTTGTTTCTACAAGTGTAGATGAAGGTGTTGTACTAAAGGTTGTCCTACGCGCGATGTTTTCATAAATGTGTGTAGTTGCAATCTTTTGTATTGGTGCCTGTGTTGTATATTCATTAAGTTCCAAGTTTTGTACCGTAATAGGCGAAGAATTTTCATCAACGTTATTAAAGTTGATTTTGCTGAATCCAGTGGTCGTCTTTATTTCTTCTGGTTGAAGTGTAGACGATTTCGTTCGTTCTATGTACTTGTACCTAAAAATGAAAATTTTAGCAAAACCACAATGTTTTTTCAATGTTTTGTAAGTAGGGTGGCCGTTAATTAAACGAATTTCAAATTTGTTGAATATTACCCCTAATTGTTTAAATTAAGAAAAAAAATTTGAAGTTCATTTATAGTTTCTCAGTATACCCAAGTTAAAATTTTAACAAAAATTAAAAATTATTAAAAGCCACCTTACTTTCTATAAAATTAAAAGTTGATCTGACAATGCAATTTACCTCTGTGTTGTACTAGCAAAAGGTGTTCCTGTTGATGGAGCGGTGGTTACTTCATCTGTTGCTGTTGTAACCGTGCTAATTCTTCTCCTGTTTAGTGGTAGATAAGAAGATCTTGTACTACTTATAATATTATCATCTTCAGTAATCTCTGAAGATTCTGGAGCAGCAGTTGAAGGTCTGGTTCGTCGAATATTTACGTACGAAGGCGTTACAGTAGTTGTTTGAGTGGTAACTACGTCAACACGTCTATTTTTACTATCTCTTGTACTTTGTTCAACGAATTCAGTGCTAACATCGTCGTTCTCTTCTTCATCAAAATTACTCTCAACTGCAACAGTTGGTCTTGTCCTTTGAATAGTAACGTACTTTGGTTTTTCCTTCAAGAACCCTTCAAATTCAGGCAATTTATCAATGCCTGCATTTTGTGGACTTGGTCTGCTATTTCGAACAACTGAAGAATATCGACTATCACTTTTCTGAGAAGATTCTTCAACTTCAACGCTATCTTCTTCCTCTCGAAGTGATGGACTGACCGTGCTCCTGGCCAACTTATTTGTTTCAAATTGTCTTCTAAACGAACTAAGATTGTTTGGCCTGCTTAAAACTTTGTGGTAGAGAGACTTGCTGATTGTTGAAGGAGTTGTGGAACTAACATCAGATTTAGCATTGCTCAAAACCATACTTCCATCTTCCTGTTGCAGTAGTTGTTTTTCTAGCTCTTCTAAACCTCCAACTTTTTTAATAAGTTGAATAAGTTCCTTAATAACTTTAGGATCTTCTTCCTCTTCTGGTCCAACACTTTCATCTTCATCATCGTCTTCATACTCTTCTTCCTCGCTGGGTTGTTCAGTCGTTGATGTATGTCTAAGGAAAGTTTGTCGACTTGTAGCCGCTGTAATTCTTGGCGAATTCGTCGTTGTTCGTATTGTTGTTGAAGTTGTTATTGGTGCAGTTGTTGTAGTAGGCCTATAAAGAAATAATGACTTGAAATGGATATTGCACTAATTTAAGTTTTATTTATATACTTTGCGGTTGTTGTTTTCGTTTTACATAGGACATTTCTTGAAAAATCGCACGAATCTGCAGCAGTGTTGAAGTAAAGGCCAGAAGGACAGGTAAATTGATGTGCAACAATTCCAAGATTTGATGGACCACTGTCCAAACACCAAAAGTACTTTTTACAATCACGTGGATGTGCGAAAAATCCTTCCTCTTCACATTTAAAATCTGTTCATGGAAAATAGAAGTTAAGGTTTTAAATTTATAATTACAGAAATTAGCTAAATATGACTCAAGTTTTTCTAACATAAAATAAAGATTAGGTTCTAGAGTTTTTTATTCTTATATCCTTAAGATCAATTTTACTACGTTTAAGGATTTATGCTGTTTTATCTTTAACACCCAGTCTCAAAAATTGTTTAGATAAATTATAAAATATCGCAAATATTTGATGTCCTATTTTTGTTCATAAAAATGTACGAAACAATTATTATATTCTGTATTACCTGCTCCTGGATCTGGTGTAGTAGGTGGCGGTGGAGTTGTACTTCTTCCTCCAATATACAAAGATGAAGGAGTCGTTGTTGTTGTTGTGGTAGTCGTTGTGCTTGTAACTCGATTTAAACGCTTCTTATTTGAGTTTCTACGCGATGAAGACTTCTTTCCAGACTGATTTGTCTTATGTGTATTACTACTTTCATTTATAATATTATTACGATTTGAAGATCCCAGTCGACTTCTTGATCGTGATGGTTTTCTTGGAGGACTTGGTCTGGCAACTTCATTATCACCAAGACTAAGAAATAAATTATATTTAAACAAAATAAGCACATAATTGTAAACAAACTAAAATACCCAAGACGGTCAAGCATAGCTTCCTTTGCAGCTTCAATAAGAGGATATGGTTTTTTACCACAAGATCCTCTGAAGTCGTCGTTATCAATCGACCAGAACATAATTCCACCGAGACCATTTTCAACGACATATTCTGCTTTCTTTTTCACAATTGCTTCATCGTCGTAGCCGACCCATTGGTTGCCGCGGAATGCATAAGGACCCATAGCTTTTGAATTTGGTTGTACTACAGTCCAATCTGGGTCATCTCGCAAACTTTGACAAATCTGAATTATGATGATATTTTATATTTATACTAGCAACAATCGAATTTTTCTTACTTCATAGTAAGCTAAATATCCCTTTTCTCTAGTGGCATCGCCCTGATCTCCAGGACCATCGGCAGGAGAACCAAGTTCTGTAATATCCTCACTAACTAGAGTGTAGGTTCGACCGTATGTTGGAATTCCCAAAACTAATTTGTCCCTATCAGCACCAGCCTGTAGGTAGAATTTTACTGAATAGTCCTGAAAAGAATTTATATTAGAATAAAGTGTTTTAACTCAAATTTCTTCAAGTACAATGTTCAAATCTGCGTCATAATTATACTCTGATTCTTCTTCTAACGAATATAGTGGAGAATGATGATTTACAGACGGTTCGTATGCGCTGTGATAATCGTAGCTCAAAAGATTGAACCAATCCAAGTATCTATTCAATTTTGGGATGTCGTAACCTTTTTCAATGTATTCGGTTCCAGCCGGAACAGCCATTGTGAGTAATAATCTAATTAATTTTTATATATTATAATAAGAAAATAGTCTTAGTAAAATCTAATAATCACCGTGGGCGGCCAGTTTTTGAAGATTCTCGATCAAATTCCGACCTAAGTTCCTGTACGAACTGAGCATAGTTTTCTTTGTCCCGCAGTTTTCCTCCATCTCTAAAAGCTGGATACTCCCAATCCAAATCAAGACCATCGAAATGATTCTGTCTTAAAAACTTTAAAATGTTCTTAATAAATTGTTGTCTTCTTTCTGAGCTGGCTACTAAAGGTGAAAATCGAGATGAACCTTCATTCCATCCGCCGATAGCCAATAAAGTTTTTAAATTTTTATTGTACGCTTTTAGTCCCGTAAACTTTGAGTATCCACCTAATTGAATTATGTTTATAATTTTTGTTGAATATTGAAACTATTAAAAAAATTAAAACAAATATAACAATTCCATACAAAGAAAACTACTGCAATTTTTGATATATTTTATAGCTGATTTCTATTCTTTATACTACGACTTACCCTGTTCGATATCTTGATATTTATCGAATGGCTTGAGTGTGTTATCTTTTGTAAATCCTCCAAATGCATAAATTAAATGCGTACACAGATATGGATTAATATTCTGTGGATTAAATTTTGCGGTACCGGGCCTATACACGCTCCAATTTGTATAATAACAAACTACTCTGCCTTCCGATGATATTTCTAAATAATAAAATTAATTAGATGATATAATTTCTGAAAATAATATTTTGCAAATTACCTTTTATCAGGAGTGACACCAAAAATAGCAGAATAAATTTTGGAGCCGCCCCTTTCGGAAGCTGTAAAAATAAAAAGTATAAATTTAAATAAAATAGTTACGACGATTGTACAATAATATTTAAAAGAATTTTGAAATAGTTTCTCTATTCCGTCATAACTTCTAAATTTCTCGACCGATTTTATAAAATGTGGTAGTAAATATTGGTGAAAGTATAATATATTGTATTATATTATAATGGCCGGCTTAAGCCGGCATTAAATAAATTTGATCTTAACGAAATCCTGCCTACGTTTGAAGCTGACTAAAACTGAAACATTATTAATCAAAGTCCATTCACTGTAAAATCTTAAGATTGTTACGAATTTACTGCGATCACCACTTTGTAGATTTCTTCAACGACAAAGGAATACGAAAAGCGTAATTATTTAAATTTAGAAGGTTATTTATCATGCAGATAATGTGCACAAGCTATTTTTATTGACTATTTTATGGATGTGCCAACTGTCGTTTTATTATAAGGCCTTGGCACCAAACTTTATAGCGCAGGGTGCATTGTCGTTATAGGAAAGAGACACAAACTTTCAAATGCAATGAAACTTTAAATAGTAAAAGAAGAAATGGAAAGTTATTTAGATTCTGATGCTCTTTAAAAATACCAGGTTTATCTAAACAAATACATAGTTATCCCAAAAAGCTAAGAATTGAATTTCCTATTCAGACGGGATAAATTCAGATTTGAGTTCAAGAACCCTAAGGTATTCAATCATTCAAAGTATGCTCTTGATGCATACGAATCAGCTATTTGGTTATCCTTAAAATGTCATGGAGTTGTTTGCCTTGCTTTAATTTAACTTTGATGAGAGGGAGAGCATTGAAAACAAATTTTCAATTTTCAGAACCTCTCAAGAAGCTTTTAAATTTTAATAGATTAACAAATATTTACTAATATTTAGTAATAAATTTCTACCAAATTGTAATGAGTGTTTTCAGAGTTCTACTCTACATTTATGTAGAATTGTGAAAATTTACATGTTCACTGTCTAAATTTAGAGTATATTTGAATACCTACAGGTAAACCTCCTACAACGCAACGCAGTAGATACGTTCCTTGGAAATACTGTATTTACAAAAAACTATTTCATAAAAAACTTAAATGTAACTCAACATCATATAAAAAATAAAGAGATCTTGATGTCAAGTACCAAAATTAAAATTAAAAATCAGAAAGAACCATGATATTTTGCTATAAATTTATCATTGTCACTTACATATGTTGGTCGAGAACGTTTGACTGGCTTTATTTCAAAATCTGAACTTGGTTCATCGACAATTCGACTAGTATTTTCCCCAACCGCGTTGTACATATGTAGGTAGTTTGGTGTATGGTACATCAAAATTTAAACGAATATTATATAATATATACTTGTATAATTGTAAAGTTTTAAAATACGTTATAAACCGAAAAACCCAACATTTTAATCATTCTGTCTAAGATAGTAGAAAAAATTATCAAACAAGAAATAATGGACCATATCGACAATGACCTAAGTTTCAAAGTCATTTAAAGCTGCAGGATTTCCTCAAGGTTCAGTGCTGGGGCCTTTTCTCTACAAAATGTATGCACATAACATAGATACATATACTGCACCCGCAAGTCTGGTTTAAAAAGTTAATTAGACAATTTGTAAATTCTCTTTAAATACAATAAACCATAAAAAGAAGACAACAAAATTTAATTAAAAGTATAATTTCCATGCTGGCCGGTTAGAAAAAAAACTGTCCTTTTTTTTATAGACTATTGGCAAAAATCAACGGCTTGAAAGTGTGAAAATTCCCTGATACATGTGAAACTTTACCATAGTAAATTGATTGATATCAGCCTCTTTCCGGTTGAAGGTGTCAAATTTCCAAACGGACCTTGTATGAGCAAACTGTTGTTGATGTAATCGGTTAACAAGACTGTAAATTCATCAATTTAACGGTCTTTGTCTAAATACAATAGCTGTCTAGCACCCATAAATAGATAAACAGTTATCCTACTTAACCATTTTAATTACGTGAAATCTGCTATGGAAGTGAATAACAATGACTGACACCGCGCCACTAAGAAGTAATTCTTCTTGCGGCAGAACATGTCTACTTAACACAAGTGTAATTTGCATTTTAAAAAAAGAACTCTAATGCATCCGTGCAGGGAATATTTATGGGTGCGTTGAAACCCGCATGCCCAGAAAATCATAACGCGATCCATTACTGTGATATTAGCGGTTTACAACAGTTAAGACTAGCGCTTTTTGTAATATCGGCTGTAGGCCCTTAGTTTTGCTTCTATAAATTGGTTTCTTAAATTCGCTAAATGGTTTTGTGTTGGTTACTTAAAAGACTTAGACAAAGCGCATTGTTCACGAGATGGCTAGTGCCCCTGGACAAGTCTAAAGGGGGGGGTATGGAAATTGCATATATAACTTCTACAGATTGCCTTACACTTTTGAGGTCTCCAGCGGAACCATTGCTTAAGTGCGGATATGTAAATTTCTGCTAAGTACCTTACACCGCGCAACCTACTTTTTGCAACATCTATTGCAGCTGTTAGACCCAGCTACCTTTGGATGGCTCAATTGCACCTTTTTGGTGAATCGACGTAACCATGCCCAAAAATTCACTCTTCTTCGCTTTAATTGTTCATTTCAAGGTTCACGAGGCCGTTGTCACGTCTCAATTTTAACTACCAAGAAAGTTCAATTTCAACCGCCCAATAAAATTGTAATTCGGCAGTTTGAGCACGTAATGACTATTGAATGTTGTTAAAACCAAACAATCAATAATTGATTTGGTATTCGAACCACATACGATGGTATCTGATGTGAGTATCCTCAAGTTGTGGACAAACAAAATATTTCAGCCTAACCCTCGAAAAAGGAATAATAATCCTAGCTTCAATGAGAGTCAATACCTTCTCTGAAATGTAAAAGCAGTTAAATGTCTATAATTTTTACAACTCTATGTTGTTTTCTCATATTTTTAAAACGGGTGCAACGATCTTGTATTTTTTATGAAATAAATCAAGCATTGCAGGTCGCTGACACCAAATTTTAATATGAAATAATTTTAAGAGCTGTGATTACTTAATTAATTATTATTCAGCAGTGAATTTATATTTTAGATGAGCATATCAATCGAAATACTAATTTTACTTCGTACTATATCATGTTCGAGGACAGGTTTAAAAATTCTATATTTAACTTAGTTGTGTTTCACAATTAAACCATTAATTTATTAACCAGTTTAAAACGACTCTATTTTTAGCTACCCTTGCACAACTTGACATTCAAATTTAAAAACTGCTTTCGCTAATAATTACATTTTTTAAGGTCTCTAAATTGAAGTATGCATTTTTAATTAATCAGATGGATGCTGAAAATCCTTTAAACTTTTAAGAGAATGTAACTTAAATCGAAATATTGTTTTTAAAAACCTGAAGAAAAAATTGTAATTACTAAATAGTATGGCGCACAACTTATAAAAATATTAACCCAAAAATCAAAATGAAGAACCTTTTACGAATGAAACCAACGTTCGAAGTACATGCCGAAAACCGTGGATAGACTTTTAGCTAAAGGGATTAAAATTGTTAAGGGTCTTCACTGGAGTACACTGACTGAGGTTTATTTGGAGTCCAAAATGCTGATCATTACTAATATGATCGTTTTTGAAAAATATATTTTTATATAAAAGCTTAGAAACGGGCTGTTAACAAGCAGTATGCTAATTATAAACAGATCTATGATACATAAAATAATTATGCGAAAAAAAAATCAATTACCATTGAGATTTTCAGGATAAATCGTAAAACCAAGGGTTTCTTTACTACTGCATCAAAAACCTACAATGAAATTCCTGAATCAATTAAGTGTATTAACTCACTGGAATTATTAAAAAAATGAAAACTTTTATATCACAGATTAATAAAATAAAACACTAAACTGCTAATTAATTTTGACAAGACTGAAATTTGTAATTATTCCAGCATTAACTGTTTGAGTCATAGAGACTGAATTTTTGAATTGCATATCTAGAGTTTAAGAATAAATATTAAATTTACATTTGTTTTTTATTAACCATGAAGCGAAAAATAATTGTTATTATATTATTAAATTTCCTAAAAAAAAGAAGTGTTTCGAGGCAGATTTAGGATTTTAAATTAAAAACTAAAATTTAAATTTGTATACACTTTATGTTTAAGCCTCGAAAGCATAATTTGAAAAAGTAAATAATTTTAAGTTGATATCATTCTAATTCTAATTCTATAACACTTCCAGAAATTAAGATTCAAAGAAAAATATTGCAGATAAAATTCTATATGTTTAATTTCCATACACTAAAGCGTGAATGCAACAACATTAAGGCCATGCACCGGTTCATAAATTTAAAGAATTGATTCATCATTGGTAACCTTTCCGAAAAGGTTGAAAGGTCTCTGAATCATCGAAAATGTTTATGTCATCAAGTATGTAATAATACCTTCCGCATAACGAGGACGTTCTAGTGCGCATGGCTTTTAAATAGATCTTAATCCAAGGCATCTCAAGAATGAGATAATGACACACAGCATGAAGCCTAGACCTGTTTCTTTTTTTTAATATTTAAGGTAGTTAACATAAATGTTAACAGCATTAATTGCCACCTCATTTGTTTTTGCAAACAAGTTTGTAAATTAAATTAGCCTGTTGGGTTTTTATGTCTTTGAAGAATAAATGAACAGAACTTTATTTTTTTATAAAAAATATAAAAAGCCAGACTACAAGAGTTTACTTTTAAGGATTTTATTTCCCTATTGCGATACTGCAATAATTGTGTTATAATGAACTTGAATTTGAAATATCTTTTCGGCTATTGTAAAAATAACAAAAGTAATAAATTCTAAGAAATAATGTGGTGGAAAATCCGAGAATTCTTTCTGAGGATAGTACTTATACCACAAGTAATGAATTTAAACTCGGGAATTCTCAATTCGCATTAATGTTCAAAAGCACCGGGTTACGAAAAGGTCTTAAGTCACTCACAGCTTTGTGGAATTTTGATTATATTACTAATTGCATCGGAGTAACATCGATGTTGAAAAAATTAAAATTTACCTGCTGAAAGACTTTGAGGCAAAATTTTAAACTTATGACACATTCTGTTCTGCTTGCAATTTTGTATCGTGGTTACTTATGTCATAACTTGAGTAAATTATAGAGGTTCTGAACCTTGCATTGAAGCAATTGGAGCACTGGCCAAGAACTTTTAAAATTTATCTAGTTTTATTTCTAATTTAAATTACAAAGTCTCAGCATTCAAGATTTCCGTCGATATTGTATCCGTTCTAGTAAAGCGCATGCATTTAGTCATTACAAAAAAAAAATTGAAAAACGAAGAAACGTTCCCTCTAAGAAAATCCAGTAAACGTTTATTTTGTGTACTTTAATCTTACCGTGTCATTAAGCATATGTACATTATTTTTAATTTTATTATCCCTATAACTCAAAACAATTTATACGAACCTACTCAACGTTTTTGCATCACCCGAAATTCAGAAATGCTCAAGGAAAACATCAGCCACCGTGAAAGCGGTTAACTACCGTGCAAATTTGATGAATGAGGCGCTCAATGTTATTTTGAAATTTCTAGCTAGCTTAAATAAAAACACCGGCTCTAACAAGAGTTTGATGCACGGCGAAAAGTAAAAATAAGCGTTGCTAAATTAAAAGGTGATAACCCGGCGGAATGAAATCGAGTAGTCAATCATTTTGAGGTAATATTCAAATATGCACATAAATCTTTAGGATTTGTGATGAATTAAAAAGTCTTCATTGTTACTATTTCCTGACACAGTTTGCGAGAAAATATCAGTTTGAAAAGAATTTGTGTGAACGACTTTTCCATTGTTTTGCGGAAATCCTAATAAACCTTGAAGTTCTATAGTTATGCTGTTGAAGATGACTTATCATTGGAGGTGTTAAGTGTTATCTAACAATATTATCAGCCTTTTCGTAATATTTAATGCATTTTTTGGTTTGTAGCATTTCCATTTACTTACAAAGTCTCATACAAAGACCTTAACTCTTTATTAGTATTATGAGACCTCTCGTTTTCTTTCAGATTTATAGGCCAAAGTTGTTTATATAAAAATGTTTCATAAAAATAAAAATAAACCTAAAATTTTAAATACTGAATTGAATGTGGATCTTTTTTGCATTGTAAGTTCAACGTATTCACTAAACTTTAGACTTTCTATAAAAATGGTTTGTATATTGTGATTAAACCTAAATTCTCTGCAAAACATCTTTAATTATAGCTTGCATTTTTTAACTATAGATAGGTGTAAAGAATTCAATTTCCTGGAACATGCATTGCTTTAAAATTCCATATAAAGCAGGATCCCTTTATGGACATTGATATCAGATACTTGAGCATATAAAGTAAATCCAACTTCATAATATGAAATTATTAAAATCATTTGACCAAATGAAATTTTACCGCGTGCCGGTGAAATATTGTCGGAATTGTGAAAGTTTGATTAAAAACATCTGTCCAAATTAATCACATAATCTTTAAAATAAGGATGCAAACGTTCGAAACGTAATTTAAAACACAAAATGCACATAAGAGTAAAGTTTATACTAGAATCAATTAAGATTTCCTTAAAAGTAGGGTGTTATAAAGCAACGAAATTGGGTGGAAACTTAAAACACTTTAGGTATATTTTGAGTATTTTTGAAGATTTAAAAAAAAAATTATTATGGAACGTGAAAAGAGCTCGCAACATTGCTTAAATGAATTATAAATCCTTACCCCAATGTAGTATTTTAATATTTCACATTTCAATCTCCTATAAGAATCCATTATTTTCTAAATAATTTTTAAAAATGTTGAAAACACGTTATTTTTATATTCAATTCATAATCTACGAGAAAAGTCTTACCGACTATTTCTCAACTTCAAAAAGTTAAAGGTACCAGGTACCTACACACATTTTTATCGGATTTTGATCTAATTATTGTCAAAATGTTCAGAATCGAATGTAGAACAAATCGGTAAAACAGAAATTTTATATTTTGTGTTTTCAAAAAGTTATACAAATAAATGTAAACAAGAACTTTGCGTTACTTATTAACAGAAACATTGCTTAGTATATTTTTTTCAAACAAACATGTGCACTTTCGTTATCTCTTTATTGATGACTATTTGTATAAAACATTCATTATAATTGGTTTAGTCGATTAGATTTTAACCATTTTACTGAACGGTCCCCTTAAACAGTATTTAGGTTAATCTTTAAGTGAAAATTAATTGGTAAATGATTAAATGTAGTGCTGTTAGAATGGATAAGTTATTGTCATTTAAAAGTTACTGGTTTCGCACTTTCGAAATTTAGAAGACTTATGTTTGCGATTTTTTACTGTAAGCATAAACGTAATTGTTTAGTTCAACTTAGAAGTAAAATTTATGAAACCTACTTATTTTAGTACCGTATAAAAATCACTTCTCATAAAAGACTGATCAAATTAATGGCAAATTGCCTTCGCATAATTTAGTGCATGCATCCTCATGTGCCACATTCGAGCTATGCGCGGCAGGTGCATAAAACGAGGCCTACTTAAAAAGATTTTCCATCTTGAGCATGTGCGACAAGCTCAGCCAGCTGAAACGGTGCCCCGCACTTTCCGTCTTTTCTCGAAGATCTTACGTTGGCACGATCAATAAAATTGCCTATAGGCAAAAACGCGTTTGTTTATTCCTGGCTGGCTCTTTTTGATGCTCGGAAAAGACGCGACTTCTGTTGTACCTGCGGCTGTATGCTTTATAATGTAATCCTCGAATCGTTCGCGTTGCGCAACGCCGATCCAAATGAACGCGAACTACAACGCTACTCCAGTTGGTGACGGACCGATTGCATGTTTGACTGCATTCCGTCAGTTTCCGCAAATGTACAATATAGCATATGTACAGAATTTGCAATTGCGTAACATTTTCGATGCTTCTTAGGTTTCATTGCTTAAATTCTTTGACTGTTTTTATTCAATTTGAAAGTTTTTGTTACGTGTTATAAATAATGAGGTGTCGGAAAAAAAAAACAGAAAAAGAATTTCGTTTTACGTGCGTGAAACTTATGTAAACCAAATGTGCGTTAGCGAGCTCAATTACTAACCTGACATTTCCTACAATTATAACGCATTTTTATAAGTAAAAGTTTAAACATTTATTACATCAGTAGATTGAGAAGGGCTAAAACAGATATTATATAAATCTATAATAAAAGAATGTCGTTAAACGGAACAGATTGTGGTTGTTGGTTTCTTTATGTATTCTCATGAAACGATGTAAAAAAAATTGTTTCGATCATTTTGTACTTCCCGAGATATTTAAGCCTTCCACGAGCACATTTTTGAGTTAGACCCACAAGGAATATTTGATAATTTTATAGGCTTTTGAGGTTGCTGATTACGAATTCGGCGTCAGATTCTCAAGAGTTTTGTTATCATTAATTATTTATAACTAATTATATTTACTGATAGTCTTTTGTTTAGTCTGAGGAATTTGTAATATAAGCTATTAGGGTCCCATAAAAAAAGATTTAAGCAATCTCAAGTTTAAAATATCTTCGTCATGAACGAAAATTGAAAAAAAAAATAGGATGCCACAAAGGGTTAAGCTATAAAGTTTACGATGAGAAGCACGCATTTGCATCGTACAACATGAAAAAAATGAAGTTTATCAAAATTGGGCGCGAATGTCGTTTTCGAAATACCCTAAATAAACTAACATTAAAAAAGGACAACTCTTATCATAAAGAACGATCAACTTTGGTATCTTCTTTAAAAATTATGTTCTGGCTCGCGCTTTATAAGTAATTTTGTCGTCTCTTTCAAAATTTGGATTTTGCATGCGTAATGATGATATGTACTTAAATACTTACTAAAAAAAACTGCTACTTAACTACTTTAATAAGCAAAATAAAAGAGCATTGCCACAAAAGAATACCTTAATAATTTCGATGTATATAAGATTCATATTTTCTTTCAATATCTTTTGTTAATCCAGCGTGCAATGAACTGCAAGCGATCGAGCTCATCCAGAAAAGACACTAGTGTAAGTTCATATCCTTGTCTTTCTGACTGACTGTAAAATCATGTAGCGTTATAGACCTTATAAGAAAATCATTAACGCGAAACCCATTTAAACAGTTGCGTTAAGACCATCAGGAAGATTATTTAAGTACGCTAATAAGTACTTAATAGACCGAACATAATTGCACCAAGAAGTCTATTAGTGACGGTCTTGCAGACCTACCTCAAAATTTCCACTTTCATTGCAAATAAGCACCAATTAAATTTGGATTTGGACAATTTTGCATATCCAACTGAAGTGAAACGAATTGAATCTGCAATCGGATATTCAACCTGATCACGTATATTCGGTAAATCGTGACGATATTTTGATTTTGTCATCCATTACCAAATCAGTTTTGCAAATATATTTTATGTATCGAATTGAATTCAGAACATTGATTGCTCACTTGCATTTTATTTTGTTGCCTGCTTAAAAAAATAATCAAAGACGTTTCGCCCGAGTGCCACAAAAACGAGTTATGAAATTTATTGTTAAAAAAAAAAAACTGGTATGCGCCATACCTCTGGTAATTTTGGGTACGTCGAACGTAAAATAATTGGTGGCTTGGTGAAAACTTTCACTTTCGATGAGCTTGCACTGGCGAAATGCAGTAACTGCTTATGGGAAACGCATTCAGCTTCATCGTGTAAACCATTATATATTTTTTTTTTCTATCAAAAAGTAGGTACTTGGGGCGAAGTAAGACTCCACAAACTTGCCTAAAAGCTTCTCGCCTCAAGTATTTGTGCATAAATCTTAAGTGTTATTGCAAACTACTAAGAAATGCATTGAAAAGCTAATAAAACCTGAGTGAGCTTCTTGCAAAGTGCATATCTCTCGATGTGTTCGTTTCGATGGCCAACAACTTCTTCTGCTAAAAGTTGCATTGCGCAAAGGTAAATCCCAAACAAGTGGTTGATTGCAGGTGTAGTGGCTAAAAACTGGATCACTTAATCTTAATCACTTTAAATCCACAGTGGACTTAGCGCCCAAATACGAACGATATAATTATTTATAAATACATCCCACTTCGAGGTGTCAGTCAAAGTAGCCATTTGTCTAAAAGTAGACAATTTTTTTTTTAAGGTCGTGCGAATATCCCCCCAGGGCAAGATTCTTATCTCTTCATTCATTTGCGAAAAAAAAAATCTTGGAAATTTTCTATGGAATTCCACGGCAGGATGTTGTGCAACATGAATTTGTTAAACGGTAAATTAGGTACTTAAGTCCCGCATACAACTGTTTGCGGTTAACTGCTTTTGAGGAGGTAGGTACATATACCGGTTAAAAAAAGCTTTTTTGATTGCTAAGGGTAAAATACTTGACAGCTTTTGAGGCCGCGAACTGTGTTCTGTTCAAGTTTCATTCAAGGTGCTACGCAATCAAGCGTACCTGCAGCTATTTGCGAGGTTAGGAAAATATAATCGAAGAAGTTCACAACTCTCACGAAATTCATTTTTATGAATACCTCTAATCATCAGGTCTTACTCAATCCTTTAATGGTGCTTTCAATGGTGGAAGGTTTGCAATTTTTGTCTGAAATTAAATTAAACGTTGCACAGTTTGAGGCATTAATGACCAATTCAGTTTGACTACCGTTTGTATACCATAATTAATGTGTCTTTTTTTAGATTATAGGTGATGATAGTTCATATCCGAGATATTTGGGCTTATTCTGCTAATCACAGTAAGTGGTTACGATTTGACAGACTCCTTATTCTGCTATGCAAAAATCGCTATAGTAACTAATGACTTTCGACATCGTTATTTGATGATCGATGATTTGTTATCGCTATTACATGTGATTCAATAGTTATCAGTGATAAATTTAATTTCTAGAGCAAAGTTTTGAAAGACGTTAAAAGGCAATAATATAGAAAATGTTAAAAATTTGTAAGTTTTTACATTTTAATTTTTCCTTCTGAAATTTACATTCTGATTTTAATTTTTTAGTAAGAACGAATGTAAGAATTCAAAAAGGTAATTATTATGGGATGCGATTCTCTATGCATCGCTATATTCAAAAGTGCATAAAGAGAATAAGCCCCATTGATTTCATTAAGAATCAACAAAAAATACCTTACTAAAATGGTAGAAAAAGTAGATAATAATATTTATCAAAGAAACCCCTTCATTTGAATACGAATAAATACATCATCATGTCCTTCTCAAGGAAAAGTTATCAATAAATATTTATTTATTTATTTTAAACAATGTGAATTATATACATATTATGGACCTGGGACTAGTTCTACATCGGAAATTTGGATTTTAGGTAACATATTGATTATATTCTTGGTAACAGTAATTCGTGATATTAACCGGCAATATGAGCTATATCGAGCTATTGCCTATTTTAAATATTAATGGAAGTAGAGTGGGACTGTGGGAGGACAAGTAATTAAGTAATTTTCATAATAAGTTATTTTTCAACCATTCTTACTATTGTGTTATCTTTGTTAGTCTACAGCTACAGTGATATGCGTGCGCATAGCCGTGTGAGTGCGTTTGATCGTGATAATTTTCGTTTTAAGAGAATAAAAATATATACCATTTAAATTCTGCTATAAACTTTCATTTGACACCCTGTGCCTTAAAAATTGCTCAATTTACCTCATGAAATTACCCCCAGAATTGCAATTCGAAATTTTATATTTCACATCCATGTACCTATAAATAATAAGGCCCCTCTTTGTGTGCTAAATTTCAAATTTGTATTTCGAATTATTTCAAATCAGACGGACAACGAAATGATTCCATAAATAATTTGCTCATTTTGGCATTAATAATAAATAGTTTCAGTAGGAGCCCGGAAGCATAATTTTTCCATAACGGTAAGTTTTTGCGAAAAAGATTGTTTTTATTTCTAGTCCAAGAAAATTCCGAATCTATATAATTCAACCCATTTAGATATATTTTCCTAAAAAACAGGTATCCCTCAAATTAAAAAAAGTCGACTTTCTCGTCCTCTTTATAATTTATCTATTATTATTTTAAATTGTTGCATCGTAATTTTGATTGTGAAGGGATTATTGATTACTTGGTACATAATATCGCAAGTACGCGAAACTTGATGCAATTATATGAAAATCAATCAACATCATCAATTATCTGGCGTCAAGCTGACATCATAGAAATGTTCAAAAGACTTGTACGATTTTATTCACAGCGTGGCGTTATAATCGTAAATGTAATAAAGCTAGATAAATAAAGTATTTGACAATGTTAAGACCTTAAGGAAGAAGTCGTTGACCAGACGTTAACCTGAATAGATATTTTAAAAAAATTGTTTTGATAATCGTTGATAAGTTAACATTTTTCTTATACATAATTTTTAGAGGGTCAAATTGAGTCCATTAACACTCGAATCAAAGATTTTAAAATTATCATCTTACGTATTCAAAATATTACACCTACACAAAAAATGAAGCATCTTTTACGTAATTTTACAACAACGGACGTCACCTCATGACAAAACCAAAAGAAATTACTTTTGCCCATTACAAGAATTTGATTACATAAAAATTCATCATTAAAAAAATCCCTGTTTTATACGTACGATATTTCGATATTAATTTCTTTTATAACTTTTTAGGTGTTGTGGATACTGTAAGTCTTACTAATTTAAATAATTCAGTGATTCGAAGTTCCCCCAATTCGATTTTTTTAAAGTAGGCTGACTACAACTTGAATTTTAACTTGAAAATTGTTATAAAAGAAACAAAATGCAGCTTTAAGCGTTGTTTGAAAATGTCATAAGTTAAAACAAATATTGTGAAAATTACAAATGTTATTTTCAACTGTAATTTTTTAATAATTGATATTAAAGAAATAAATACATAATTCTTTTATTATTTATAAAATATTTGTATCTTTTTTTAATCAATTACCGCTACCAGAAGTGAGTAATTCAGAAACTTGTTTGAACTCAACAATTCTCATTTTCTATTTTCTGCTGCATTAATTAAATAAAATTACTAAAACTTAACTGCAATTGTAAATACCATGCATAATTGAATTTTTATTGTTGCAACAGAACCTTGAAAAGTCAGATCCAGCCTACTTACTTCTAGTAATTTGCTAACAAAATTAATAGTGACACACATATTTTTGAGTATTTATTCAAGTGAATTCATAATTCACTCAATTTACTCTAGCGCCATGAATTGCAACATTTAAAATCAAATTGCAGGGGCGCAGTAACTCTAAGAATTTATAATTCCTTAGGTCGATGCGCTTGCGATATTTAAACTTTTTTAAGCTCATATGCGCCTAGTTTATAACACCTCCGGTTGTAGCTTAGCTGAGAAACCGGTTCATTTAAGTCTACCAATAAAAATTTCCATGTGACATAACATAGTGTAAATAGCTGTGAATGTACATATATTGTATATTCAGTTTCCGCTGTTTCTATGAGACACTTTCCATTGAGACTTTATCCGCAATATCCTCTTACTTTCAATGATTCCCGTCTATCACGAAATGTAGGTTTTAGGCAGTAAAAGTTGAATATTAGACAAACTTGTCTACAGTACCTATAAAAGTGAATTCTATTCACACATATGTAAGTAGATCGAGCTGAAGTTTAATCCACATTCTTCCACGGAAAGAGAAGGCGTAAATACGTGAAAAATACAAAGATTGATGCATGTAGTACACGATCATAAAATGCAACCCAAGGAAAGTGGTCGAATTGGAAAGAAACTCACGAATGTTTCTAGAAATCAATTCGATCGAGCGCGAATCACTCGCGAAAGTTGTCGTGATCATCAGGTTTGCACAAGCGTGATTAAAAGAGCTATAAATTTCCGGTAGATCGCCTACAATTTAATTCATGAATAGAATTTCATGTAATGATAACAATTGTTATATTAAAAAAACAACAACAACAATATCTACTACTTAAAATTGCGAGGCGTATGAAGAAAGTAAAAATTCGGTCAGCAGTAGCGTGAACACTTTCATCGGAGGTTTATCACGCATCGGCCTACGTAACGATGCTTAGGAAAAGAAAAATAATATTGTTCATAAGACGTTTAGAATCAGCGTGATATCACTTGTCCCGAGACACTGAGTTAGCCATGAATATTAAAAGCACCAGTGAAAGGTCTTGCCGGATCTGGTTGACCTTGGGGTAATCGGCGGGCTCAAAAATGGCATACCTAAATTTAAGGCATGTCGAGAATGCAATAAAAGAACTAGTTTTGTGTAGCCACAGATTCATCTTTCATCTCTTAAATCGAATTTATTCGAATATATTCATTCGATAAAAAAAAACCTATTTAGATTGATTAATCAAATTTAAGGAAAACAACCCTGCAGGATTAAAATATGGTTATTATTTATTAACTGGCGCTGTAACATTATTATTAAAAATTCTGAAAATTTTGCAGATTCTTCAAGTTCTGAACCAGAAAAACTGCAATTTTAATCTAGAGATATTATTTTTCTGGATCTGGATAATAAACACCAAGACAAATTTTAATAACTTTATAAACTTATTTCAATAATAAGTATTTTTATCGTTTTTAAAAATATTTTATATAAACAAGTGTATAGTCGTCGAGATCGAACAGTGGCCGTACTCATGAGGTTCAAGGTAAAAATGCCAACCAGAAGATTCAAATTCTTTTAAATTGTAATACAACAATTTAAACATTTTAAAAATGTTTAAAATAAACGAAAACAATTTAAAAAGTACATCAGCTACCATTTAAAATTATTCATACAATTTAGAAATTTATCTTATTACCTTAATTTAATAAGACATTTTCCGGAAATTCTTTAAATTTGTAATAAAGTGGTGAATGTAGAATTTACTCCGAATATTTCTTACTATAATAAAATATAATAATAATAAAATAATAAAATTTACCACTAAAACCATGCTTAATTTTTTGCTTTTATAGGTATATTATAAAAAAACTTATCAATTTATGCAACATATTTCTCGTATAAGTAGGACCGTTCTGTTTTAATCGAAGATTTTCATTTTTATAAATTTTATGTAATACAAAAATGGAATGTTATTTGACCATTATGGCCACAATAATTTTTTAATGGTATACTTTTAAATTGGACGACTCTCTTGTGATAAATTAAAGTTGTTATTCATTTCTCAAATTCATTGACCTATTCGAGTGCTGAAATAAGCAATAAAATTATTCAGAAGCCGCAATTCAACGGTAGTAACGAGAGTGCTGGTAACAATTTTCCCGTAGAAATTTCCTTATTATGTAATATTAGTGAACTGCAGCCATTAAACAAATATTAATCACGTCTTTATTACACCATTTACCATTATACATAGTTGTTGAAAAAATACTGCTTTCTAAAAACTTATAAAGCATTTTCATAAATTCTACTGATTTTATTCACATTATAGTACCACGTAACTTACATAATTGAGAGCTTAAAAATTAATCCTACAGCATTGAATAACATGTTTATTAAATATTTTAAAATTTACCTAATAAAAAGTGATACTACAGTTTTTTGTAAATTATTATATTGGATGGCAATAAATACAAGAATATGTTTTTAAGTTTGGTCAAATGTAAAATTGTATACCTTTCCTGAAATTGATTTCAAAAGTGTTATACTAAACTCGTTTAAAAGTAAAAGCGAAAACATATCGATAAATTTTCTCGTAACTTCTTCACATTCAATTAAGGTGTCTCAACTGAATAAACCGGGGGACTTTTTCTAAGCCCACTCATTGCCATTGTCAAAAGGAACACATCTCTAAAAATGATCTCTTCACATTGTGATTCAAGGCAGGCCTTCCTCCACAGTTAGTTTTTAAAGCTTCAATTCGCAGCTCGAATGCGAATTTAAGATTTTCCAGTGAGTCTCTCGATCCGGCGCGTTTCCATTTCTTGCCTCTAAAGACACTATAAACGAAACGTGAAGAAATCGCCGCCAGGTCGTCAAAGACGTCTTGAAGACGACATGTGAGCTACTGCTTTTGCTCGTTCTTTAGGCGTGATTCATTTTAATATATTTGCAATTTATGTAGAAAAGATTAATAGACGACCTTGCCATCGTCTTTCGTTTAAGAAAAGATCACCGACTGGAAAAGCAAAGAAATGTCTAGGCTTCGGGTGTCTGTGAAGATTGTTTAGAAGCGTTCGTTACTAACTGACTTCGAATTTTTAAATGTTTTAAGAAATAGGTGCGATAAAACCTGTTTGAAGAAATTTTGAAATATCTTAGGCATATCTTTAGAAGAGACATCATCATATTACCATTTATTATTTGTATGAATTTTTGCTTGTTATTTATTATAAAATTATTTATATTAATTTTACAATTATTATAGCCGTTGTCATAAGCAATAAGCATAGACATAATCAAATATTGAACAGAGTTTATATTGATTGACTATCAAGGACAGCCAGAACAAGATACCTTAAAACATATGATATTTTTAGAATGTTGGTCATTAGGTATACACAAATATTTAAAATTCCGGTAATATTTTCCAGTATTTTGTTGACAATTTTCTGGACGATACACTTAAGAACTTGTAAAATAAGTTATTTGAGTAATATCCATTAATATAAAATAACTTCCGGCACTTTCCGGTTTGTTGTTGGCAAAAATAATACTTAATAATAATTATGTATTACCTGCAGACAAAAATAACAACTTCAGACATATGTATTTTTATTTTTGTTTTAAATAGAAAACTCGAAATTCATATATAATACCAATTTTATATTAAACTCTTTATAACTTGCCCCGACTATACAAAACTTTCTCCAATTTAAAAATTTCCGGTTAAAAAACATTTCACTCAATTATTTCTTTTAAATATGGTAAAAAAGTGTAATAAGATTTAAAAAACAAATAAAAAGTGCCTTGGAATATTTGTAACGAAATCGGGCTCCCACTCATATTTTTCACCTTAGTTATCCTTGAGGTCATTATTACTTTTACGGAAAAGAAAAAAATTGGTATCGAACATTTTATCAAAAATTGGTAATTTGCACTTTGCTATGACATCTTTATGGATTTGCCCTCGCATATGGCGACGAAATAAATGCGGTCAACACGCTCTTGAAAATCGCGAATTCCTAAAAACTATAGGCAAATTAGAAAGCATAAAAGGTGAAGGTTAAACTCCATGCCAAGAAAGCGTATTTGGATAATTGTTACCATATTAACTAACCATATTTGATCTGTTCGAATTAAGATCACCTAACCAAAAATTAAAGATTTTATTGCTTAACTTGAATTTCATTCAAACGTAACTTGCTCTAGTTTACGTAAATTACATTTTGAAATGTTGTAAGACAATTAAGTTACATTTGTACTTTTATTTATCGCTTTATGTTTTCTTTTTTAATCAATTTTTTATCAATCGACATTTTTAACTCACAAATGAGAGGCGTATTAAAAATATTAGAAAACGGTTAAGTTTTTTATATAAATTTATTGTGCGAAAAAGATTGATGATAATTTTATTACCCTTTTTGGTTTTTGTTATGCTGTATACCAAGATTAAACAACTCAATTTAAGAAATGTTTACTCAAAATTTAAGTACATCATATTACATAATACATACATGTACATATTTTATAATTTTGATCGAATCGACTAGAACCTTCTATATAATGCGCAAGAAGGCATTCTCACTTGACCGATTTTTTTTTATTGTGTAATTTTTAATGGGAGGACAATCAAAATTCGTAAGTATGTAAAGGATTTCAAAATAACGAATAACTTCTTTTCATATGATACCCCAATTTTTGGAAGAAACATATTCCCAGAACTTTATTAATGATATTTAGTCCACCAGCAACACTCAAAATGATTAATGAATGCCAAATTAAAAAAAAAACAATATTCGCACATTTTCCGAAAGGTAATTAAGAAATTTTTTCAATGCACTTTTAATTACAGAAACTAATATCTGTGGTAATTATTAAAGGCTTTTCCCTAAAAGAATCAGATGGCATACCGGAAAGCACTGAAGTATGACTCACCTTGTCTGTGGTGATAAGTTTTCGTTTCCTACCTGGAAACATCAATCTCTGTCCAATAACGTTCTTTTATCCAAGGCTGTCTTTCGCAGCACTTTTGATTCTCTGATTGAAATTATTAAAATTCACTTTCCGGAAGTTTGCTTCATCAGACCGTTAAATCCCATAATTAAATCAGATATCAGATCATAATATTCTATCACTATTATAAACATTATTGAAAACTTTAACTTAAACTGATTATAGCTTAATCAAAGATTAAATTATTGACACATACGGCAACTTCTCATATAACGATCATTTCATTCATATTTTATTTCCCTTTCGGAACCGTAGAAAGCACCATGGATTTTGTGCGCCCATTTCGAAGCTGATTTTGTTTATGCCGGCCTTCTTTGCATCAATTTCCATTATACAATTCATTATATCATATTTCTATTTGAGATGGGCAATGGGCAGTCGCTATAATCTGGTTTTTTTCCAGTTGAGTGCATTTTTAACCGAAAATGAAATTTTAAAATTAATTTCATTAATCCCTTCAATGAACTTAACTTCGTATTATTTCGGAATTTCAATAATGCCGCCAGAGGCTTTGTTTTTTCATTGTCTAACCGGAAAATAGAAAGAGGTAACATGCACTACAAAAATACATACTCCATGTATTACTAATGCTTTTACGTTTCACTCTCACTTTTCTAAGCATAATTTGCAACTATCGCCGCTAAATGTGGTGCACATTTATGGTGGAAATAATCAGTACATAATTACCTATTGTGTTTTGCTTGTTAAAACTAATTGATTTAATGCTTTGTGATAACAGTAGCTAAATTCGAAAGGGAGAAACTTACAAATAAGATTATTGAAGTAATAAAATTAAGTATAATATATGTGGAAAAAAACAATTTTATCATGCTTAATAACACCAAGCCATATCGAAAACATCTAGTGAAAATATTCCTGATTTCATCGTGTCCCAGAAATTCACTGCAATTCCGATAGAAAAGTCACTGATGCCTGGACAAACTGGACTTTGAAGGAAAACTCGTGTTTCTTGTTGTGCTAAATTCACTTTTCTCAAGAAGACACAGTTTAAGCGGAAAAACCTGTCTACCAAAAGTGGTAATTTCATGATTTCCATTTGCGATTGAGGCATCAAGAGAATTCACTTTTTAATCTAGATAAGTAAAGTTTCTAATTTATTAAATTGATACTTAAGACATTAAATACAGTCTTAAATAAAAGAATGTTAGGATAACGTTTCAATCTTAACCCTTTCAGGCTTAGTAACTCACTTTCCCAAGAGTTCCTTAAGAATTTTTTATGAAGCTTTAGAAAAATTAAAAAACGACGAGGCGACACTAAAACAATTGATTTCGATTTATCTTGAAATTGTTTCAGCGAACAAGGAAATGCAATGACATTTTTTTGTGTCAGCAGTTGGTTTTCAATTGTGTACCTACTATAAAGAAAGAAAATTGAACCAAAATTAATCTACCTTTTTACAAGGTATTGAATTGTAACCCTGATTAATGCTTCTAGGTGAGAAAGCGAAAAAATACTTTTAATTTGATTTTTTTTTATATTTATCTACTCCTTTAATTAATCAGTGCATTTACAATAGGCAACTAAAACTAATTTTCTGGTTACCTTAGAGCATTTTAATTAATATAAAATTTTTCCAATAGTATAGTTCCCATTTATTTGTCCTTAAAATTGAAACCGCAATAAAAAGTACATAAATGTATAGCAGTCGGTTCCAAACATAACCATTTAAGATTTTTCCTCTAAAAATCGCTCTGGCATCAAATACAAATATACAATACAAATATAATTTCAGCAACAAACATCTTTAGTGAAAAAAAAATTAAACTAGTTCATTATTTCAATATCAATGGCGATTTGCAACCAGGTGTGGTAAGCCAATTAAAAAAATGTTGTAAACCGCCGAAACCCATCATTTATATAATTAAAGCATTAATATATTCAATTCACGTCCCCAGCGCTGATTAATAATTACTAATAAAACTCATAGCCTATCAAAGTTCAATTTTTTTATCAATGCGAAACTGTAAAAACTATTATTAATATACGGAAATCTTTATGAAATTTCCGGACATTGTTCACCACTACTCAGCTTTAAATAGATAAAAGAATGAAAGTGCTTTCGTGCCGATATCAGACGCAAAGGGAACGTGCAAAAAGTGAATATGTAATTATTTTTGTAAATTGAAAGTATTCACTCCCTGAGAGTGGAGAATTTATTTTTAAATAATTTGCATATTTAATCAGTTTTGGGAAAGTTCATTGTTTAATCAGAGTTCATTTCCTAATGTCAACAGATTTTAATGTGCATCATTAAAGTTAGTGAAGATCATTTGGTAAATAAAAGTGATTTTCTAACATAATATGAACTTCCGTAAAAACATAAGCGCCCTAGCAAAGCAAAGACTTAATAGTATTGAAAATTACATTTTACATTTTTCAATTTTTTTTAAAGAATGGAATTTTACTTCTGTAAAAAAAATAAATAAATTTTAAATGTTGCATGTATCTAAAACTATTATGGTTAATTTCAATAAGATTTCAATCATGAAACCTCCTTAAAAAACATTCACTTGCCTAAGTTTGGGGTGATTGTGGTTAGTTGGCAGAACATGGCAAAAGGAAAGGTTTCACAAGGAACCATGCGGCTTAATTTTATTTTTTCAGATTTTAGTAATTGGCAATTTATTTTCATATTAGGTAATGCCAGGAAAATTAGCTTAATTGAGCTCTTGTAATTCGTGGCAATATATCGGAAATAATAAAGAGATCAATCAACTTTTTAAAATCGAATATATGTTACGAGATGTACCTTGCTTTATTTCAGAAATCCAGGAAGTTTACTAACTCCGTTTTGGATTATCCTACCACATGTTTTCCTTTAATATAACCTAAGCTAAATAAAACAGTTTTTGGTTTTTTTTTTCAAACATACAATATAAGTCCTTTTACACGTCCATAATTTCGGTAGACATTTTTGCAGAAAAATATGCTTATTGAAAAGAAATACGTATGCAAATATTTAATTGAAAACCATAAAAATTCCTGTCTCAGTACATTGGCCCATAAAAAAACAAAAACCTAAATTATACGAAAACAAGTTTTTTAACTCAATTACTCACCTCCAAAACGCCCACGTATGTTTATTCTATTCTTTAATTAGCATAAGTGGCCAATGAACCTTAGTATATCTCCTAAATCCTAAAAATGGACATATTTTTTCGTATTATGGAATTCCTAAAATCCATAATGGACAGACATGAGTTACAAAAAATAAAAATGTTTGTTATTTTGGGTGAAATATTTAAAACCCAAGCAAATTCATTCAGTTCGTAGTATAAGAACCTACTCATATTATTTATCTTATTGTTAGTCTAAAAGTAAAAGTTAAAAAAGGAAACAACGTTTGTAACGATGTCAGTGTGATTTATGGAAAATGTTTACTATTTTTATGCTAAGTGATTATTTAAACAAGTTTGGTGTGAAAAAATAACAAGGAATTAAATGGACAAAGCACCCCTATAAATTAAAATTGAAAAAATTGAATTTGTGGCAAAAGAATTTTGTTGCCAGGCAACTTTCTAAAAGAAGCCAGTTTTTAATTGTAAGAATCCTCTTAGTCACTTTCGTAGAAGACTACCTGAAAAAAATATCCTTGCATCCCCAAAATACTTTTATTTTATATTTTTCGAATACAAAAATCCGGTTCGACCAAGTTATGCAGGTGCAATTAATTAAATATGCAGCAATTGTTTAAAGCAGCCTTCAAGACACTACATCCAGCCAGCGGACGGGCATTTTAAGACGACTTGATTTACCATCGCAAAAGAAGCAATTTTATGCAAAAGGTCAATCGAAGTGAATTCCCTTGAACTTATTTTGGCGCCGCAAAATAAAATGTCGCATTCCGAAAATCGCGATCCACATCCATAAATCCAACTATCATGATGATAAATTTTTAACAAGCTCTCTGTTTACCACGTTTTTTCTGTGGGCACTTTCATGAAGAAGTGCAATGAACGCCCAAAATGAAAGTGGTTTGGATACCCCTCCGGAGAAGATAATAAGATAATAAGCCGGCCAACTATTACATATTTTGCCTTCAAGAGTCTTACATACTCACCGGAAGCATATTTTTAAAATTTCAGTTTTCCTCGGTATAATCCAAAATTATGCTGCACTCTGCTCTCAGTTACGTAAGGAAATCGTCTTGGATTTATGCTCGAAATTCCATTGGATCGTTGGACTAAGTTTCGAAAGTGTAAAGCCACTAAGTAAATTTCTGGAATCACAATGATCTAAATAAACTTTTCACCAATAGACTTTTGTCAACTTTATTTTCTCTTTTTTAATTAAAAAAAAAATTTAAACCACTCCGATGTAATATTTCAAATATTTCAAATGGTGTTCGAACTAAAAATCTAAAAATCGCGAAACGGACCAACTTTACTTTGATATATATATTTTTTTTTCAGACAATACCGCGAATATGCACTCCGCCACGGTGCTCAGTGTTACTCTTAAAAGTCATCAATGCACTGAATCAGAGGTCTAACAGCTTTTACTGTTCGCTGGTAGGTTCAACTTCAGACATCAGATAGTTTTCAGCATTCACCCCGATTACCATCTCCACCTCGCAGAAATACCTCGCGAACCCAAAAACCCCTCGGTACACGTTCGTACAGATTGCCACTGTCGAGCAGATTGCGAAGCCAGTCGCACCAAGGTGGAGCACTTTGCACAGCACAAGGGGGCTCAGTTTTGTCTGAATATCGAGGCAAACCTGTGCGGTCTAGGGGGCACCTAACTTATGGTAATCGGACGTGGGGCTCCGGTGCGATGCTTTACCATGCTGGCGGTAAAAAAGACATTCACTCACGCTTCTTGGCGAGAAAGAAGTAAGACGGTGATGTAGTCATTACCATAACCTTTTGGACACACGGCCTGCGCTGGGGAAAGAAAAACGTATGGGGCCCCATCCCATCCCATTCCGCCCAACTGGCCTGGCCCGGCGGAGCCACCACACGCTCATTCGAACGGACTAACGAGGGCCAGAACAGGTACGAATTACATGCTTTGCATAACATTTCACTTCTGCTCCGCAAAGCTCCTCTTGAGCGACATCGGGCTCCAGAATATGAGACTATGGGACAAATATTTTTCCTCAAGGTTCCTTGCGTTTTCTGCACGCTTCGGCCAGAACTATCACTTTCAGTCGGACTTATTGTTAGTGACCACCACCTTTCAATGATAGGTCACGTTTGCGGCGTAAGGTTCCCCCAGAGTGGCAACTTACCTTAAACAGCATTTCTCGTGTCGACATGAGGAAAATTAATGGTCATCGATATAATCAATCACTTAGCTCGTCATCTTTCATCTTGGTGAATTTGTACTTTCAAATTTTAAACGATGGGCCGTTAGTTAGTTAGGCTGATGCTTAGCGACCTTCGAAATGCCATCTCAAGTTCCGATGGGCGGTTGCCTTTTCTATATTTCCTGGTTTCTTGACCACGCATCTTAGGCTAGAATAAATTAAAACAATCGTATTAGTTAAAGAATGAACAACGTGAAAAACAGTAATCTTTAAACAAAAGATACTTCCAACACAATTTAAAATATTAATGGTCGAGTTCAATAAAAGTTCTTACAAATCTACAAGTTTTTTCTATAACAATGAAGAATCAAAAGAACTCCGCAAGAGAAACTGAAATTAAAATTTAAAAGTTCTTATCCTAATAAAGTGTTAAGGTTTAAGTTTAACCTAAAAGTAAGTTCTTATATTTGTAATATCTAAGAAGCAAATAAAACTTTAGTCCGTCGGGAAAATAAAAACGGTAGAGAACTAGCTGAACGCATCTTTTACAAAATTTAATACCTGGTAATTGTAGTTAATCAGTCCTGCTGCAATGAATTTTCATGAAAGAAGTGATTTTTTTCTTATTTGGTAAACTCAGAAATTCAAAAATATATTCTATTAAGGCAAAAGTATTAATTTGGTGAGAATTTTATGCAGCGTTCATTCAACTGGAGCTACTTTCTTTCTACAGCTGGATAGCTTCGTGCTTAAAAACGAGGAATTATAATCACTGAAAATACTAATTACAAGTAACAAATTATAGAAGCAATTCCCTGTAATGTTCTGTTCTGGTAATCAATATTTGCAACAAGAATCTCGCAATAATAAAATAAGCCCTTACGTGTAATGTTTTTTATTGGGCATTCTCGTGTAAAAGTAATCGGTTCTATAATTGATAACGTAAGCTATTGACATTACAAATCGAATTACTCAACCCTTTCGATAATGCTTCCATTTCCTAATCTTCAAATAAACTGAATAAGTTACACCCATTCATCAATTGTTCTTTAATATGGCTTTGTTTATAACTATTTATAAACTTGTCTCGCACCCACTGTTCACTTTAAAACTTGTGCCTGGCTAATTTTGTTCAGGCGGTGCAATCCCTTTGCGTCCCGAACAGCTCATTTTAGTTAAGGGTATTACAGTGCAATACCCTTAACTAAAATAAACTAAACAAACCCTTACGTCTCTTTTCAGAATTTTAGCCGAAACTGAACTAGCTCTACCCTTTCAATTTTATTTCTTAAATTTTTACTTCCTCGTATTACACAAGCTACAGTTGAACAGTTTTCGTGCATTCTTTTGATTTACCCAGATTCTTTTTCAAGTCTATAACAATCTCGATCAATAAAGCAAATCAAACCAAATTAAAATTTTTAGAATTTCTCCTGTAAGACACCAATATGTAACTCAAAAGGGGAAAACCCGTCTAAATATTTGCATAAAATTTCATTAAAGGTTCCTATCCTATCAGAACATTTAACTTACTTTTATTTTACTTATATTTGTTTTTATCTTACTTTCAAAACGTCTCGCTCATATAAGTTTAAATGGCATTAAAGATATGTACTAAATAAAAAACAGCGTATTTTTCTACAATGGCCTGAAAACAAACTTAAGTAAAATAGTTGTTTTTTTGTACAAAATTTAAAAATACTAATGATATGCTAATTAAGAAGAAAATAATAATTTTGACGATAACCAGATTTCTACTGTATTATGTGTGAAAGTAACCTGTTCTTATTCTTTTAGAACACACTGATTATTATTATTTGCAAAATTGAAAATGAGTCATTAAAATTTTCCTTAATTAATCCCGTATAATTTTGTTATAATGGTTACCCTGTATCAATTTATATTTCGCATTTTATTGCACTAACGAAGATCATCATATTGCTTTTTTTACATTTCGAGATCTCATTCGAAATCCACCTTTTTTTTTTATAAACGGTAGTATGAGCTGCTAAAAAGATGCAGCAAATTAAACGAAAGTGACTCGTTATGTGGGAATTTATTATTAATATTAATAAGGCAACGAAATTTTCAGATGCAAACGTAAATAAAATTTAAGAAAAAAAAATTAATAAATTAGAAAAATAGAACCTGAAATATTATGCAACGAATCAAAGACCGCTTAAAGCATGTTACTATTCGAGAATTTTGCAGTTTTTAAATGGTCAGCTTATCGATGACAAAATATGTTGTAATTTCACTAAAATATTCTTTAGAACCGGTGGAGACCGACCGGACCCGTTCTTTATCAACTTTCATTTGCATCAAATGGCATTAAAAATGTAGTCACAAGTTTGCAAATTAGTGCCTGTTGTACAAATTAAGCACACTGGCCTAATTATAAATATCCTGTAGGATTAAGATGCTGAGTGAGAAAAATATGGAAGATAAAACACGATAAAATTTCCTATCCTCAAAAATTTGGGACGTAGAACCCTCATATTGCATACAAATTACACGTTAGGACCCACATATTACATACAAATTTTGCATTTCTTCAGAAATTGATGATGACAAGAAGCCACCTGAGGTTTAATATTGTAATTTAATTACTTTTGCACAAAAAACTGAATATTTAGTCATTAAAACAAATTATCTAAACTTTGGATTAATTTTAAAATGTACCTTTTATATAAATGAATGTGTATATATGTATATGTAAATAAAATTAGTTTGCAAATTTCTAAAGATATTTTTAAACGTTAACAGGAGACAGTTAAATGGGTTCCAAAAACAGTTTCAATAAACTATCGAAATCTTTAATTAACTTTAACTTAACACGTTTATAATTAAAGAGCAGCAAATAATCAAATAGTTACAAATTTAAGCTGGCGCTTAGCCTAAAATAAATTTAAAAGTAAAATATTTAAAATTGTTATTCTTACCTGTGGAAATCTTTTCAAATCTCCTTTTAGTTGCAAGAGTTTTTTATTACATTAATTCAACTGAAACCACGTGCAAAACACAGCTTAATTTATAACTTAAAATTTCTTTTATTTGAAAATTAAATGCTTAACTTCCATCACGCGTGACATCACAAAAATAACCCAAAAGAAACGCTGGAAAAATTCGTCTAAAAATCCTAACATTCGACTAAATTCAATTACTTTGCTTAATTTCGGTTTGAGCTACTGCTAAATTCAGCCTAATCACATCAAAAGATTTCGACTGAGAAGACACCGACCGACAAATGACAGTTGTCATGGGAACAAAAATTCCTAAACAAAAGTTCGGCAAACGGTTCGAGTTTTTGAGATAGTTTTTTTTTAATTTTTAGGATGGAACCGCGGCAGAATAAATATATATCGATGTTCAAAATTAATAATGTTCCAATTTTACCACCCCTGGTAATGATATTCTTAAAGTTATCGTCTAATTTCTAATTATAATTCCGCTTCAGATGACCGACGAAAAGCGCCAGGAGATGCGCCGTTACAGGGAGCTGGCTTCAGTGCTTGAAATGAAATTGCGGCTTGAGGCAGGCACCGAAAGAAATGCGCCGCCTGAAAAACAGCCACAAAATGAGCTTAAAGGGGAAACGCCCTGCGACGACGAATATCTCCAAATTAAGAAATTACTAGAGGGAAAGTCTGAAGATGTCCTGCAGGTACTTTTTAAAAAGGAAAAGGCCTTAAACCGAAACCGACTGAAGAAGTCGGACACCTTCATTTACGACATAATCACAAACACTGTAATAATGCCCTACGACTTGGGACATAATCATGATTATTGCAGCAACGCCTATAATAACTCTTCGACTGACCGGAGCAAGACGGAAATACAAATGCACCAGACTGAGATCTATGATTCGATTAAACCAAGCCAGAGCAAGCCAAATGTTACAGAAAAGAAACTGTCTTCACCACCGGGAGCTAATTTAGAATGGTGCGCAAATAGAAGCCCCAGAAAGGATTCACCTCTTCGAAAACAATTCAGCAATAGTCAGTTGCCTCAGATTTCTGTGAAGCCACCTACGCCTGAGTATAAAACCACCTCTCGGGAAAACATAAACAACGTGACACCATCTCGTGAATGCACCGACAAGAAGCCTGAAGCTAAGACAAGTTCTTCTCGAGAAAGTCGCCAAAAAGCTTCAGATTCAAGAAATAGCAGCTGCAAAGCAGACGTAAATACCACTCCGAAGAGGTCGACAACGAGCCCCTCAATAGTAACTAGTGATATTGCACCTAGGCTAATTCGTTCCAATTCATTCACATTGGAGTCGCCGAGCAACGCTTTATTGCGGCACTTAGCCATTCAGGGAGATAATTCTTTCGATTCTGAAATAAAGTTGGGCCCCCAGGAAAACATTTCTGAAATATTCTCGCCCTCAGAAGATAGCGAAAGGAGCAAGACAAAAGTAGAAAGTAAGGCAGCATCAGTTAAATCAAAAGAGGAAACCTCCCCACCAAAAGAAAATCGCAAAATCAACACCCTTCTTATAACGAACAGTACAATGTACAAAAACAAAAAGAGTCCATATGATGTTAAATTGTGCGGACGGACTAAAATACTCAAGAAGCATAAAAATCCCGTCGTAAGAACGGTTTCAGCAATTTCAATAAAGCACAGAAGCAGACATTCGAGCAGAAAGTGTGAAGAAAAAAATTTGGATCAAATTAATTCTTCAGATGGAACAAATGTAAATGAAATGTTCAAAGGAATGGATGAGGCACAAAAGCAGCGCCTCTTAGACCTAATAAGGAAACAAGAGGAAGAGCAAAAGCGTATGCGAGAAATTTTTGAAAAACAGCAAATAATGCTTTTGCAGGAATTGACTAATTCTACTAATTCAGCGACTAGTGATTTTGATTGTTCAGAAGACCCCTGCTCTAAATCTGCTGAAAGCGCTAACTTGAAATCATCGGAGAATTCTTCTAAGCTTTCATTAGAACAGAAGCAAGAAAATGTTTTATTAGCAAAAACTTCAAAAAATGTTCCTTACAACAAGATTGTCGTGACCGTCCAGAATTCGAAGGAACATGCAAGACCTAGTCCAAGGAAGAAACTCTTTTCAGATGATCAGTCAAACAAAAGTAGGGAACGACCTCCGACACCAGCAAAGAGAAGAGTAAGTTTCCAATGAGAAGTGGCCTTAAATTGCAGTACGAACTAACTTTGTAATTTATTCAATAAATGTTCGTAGAATTTCTTAATAGTTTTGCTATTTAAAACAGTTAACGAGCATGAGGTGATTGGATCATTTAATACTCTTGCATGTATCACTTATTCTCTGTTGATAAATGTAGTTGCTTTAGTTTTTGCTTTAAAGCACATGGAAAAATTTATCAACACCATTTTATAGTGGGGCGATATTCTTGTAGTCGTTCGAATCGAATCGAATCAAAAAAGCTTAAACAAAAAGAACCTTCTGATTTTAAATTCTTTAATGAACTTCCTAAATTTTTATAAATTCATTTCAGTTGTCTTTGACTTAAATTAATTTTGGTGTCAAAGTGTTAAAATAGTGCGATAGAAAAATCCAGTAGAATTATTTTGACGTTATGTGAGGAAAAATTAAAGGTAAGAGCTTTAGAAACTTGTCTAAAAAGGCCTTTTGTAAGCTCTTTTCAATCCGATTCTAACAACTACAAGAATAGAGTCCAGTACATATATCGGTAATTTATATATATTAATTCTAAATTTGGGTAAAGAAAAACTATTTTCAAGAATTCACTTCTTGCAGTTGAAATTCAGCAATACTCTTGTTAAGCTGAATTGAGACCATAAAAATATAATTGAGCCAGCGATTGTAGAAACTGGGATTCGAATTCTTATCATTTAGTATACATAGTTAGAAAAAATGGTACTAATAACAAACATTATTAACTCTATAAAACTATCTCGGAATTTAAGACTACTCTAAAAAAATGTCTGAACAAAAGCCTTAAGAACAACCTCATCACCTATTTTCAAAAAATACATTGAAGTAAAATTAGTAAATTTCATTCCCGCATTTAAGAGTTTTTTTTATAAAACTAAAAACGAAAAGGACTTATTTGGGTAATCCCTAATCGAACATTTTATTTTATTTTTGATGTGTATACAAGTTTTGCATGCTGCTGTTTGTTCCGAAGAACACATTTTTTTAAAAGTAAGTACTTTTATAAACATCGTAGATCCTTCTAAATTTATTAAAGAAAATTAACAAAGAATATTTCAATTAACAAGCTTACTATTCTGGAATGGTGGGTTTCCTTACCATTCGTGGTCGAAGGATTAATTCAGTAATTTTGCTATTTAGAAAATATTTCTCTTGATTTTTATATAAAATATTTATTGCAGGAAAAAGCCGCCATAACTTTACAAGCGTATATTAGAGGATTCCTAGTTCGACGGCTGTTCAAGACAAAACATGTCCAAAAACTTGTCGAAATAATTCGAGATACGCTCCTCTTCGTCTTGAAATTACACATGGAAACTAGATATGATAACAGCGAGAATAATATCAGATTGAAAGCGAGATTACTTCAACAAGTAAGTAATATTTAAATCTGTTGTTTTGTACGCTGTTTTGCTTCACCAAAAATCAAGAATGTAAAAACTCGTACAGTATAAAATTATTGCATGTAAGGGAAGAATTAATAAATATATTTTATTTTTCAGCTTTCCTCTTCGTCTCAGGCTCTACACAAAACCTTCTTCGAAATACCTATGAAAGAACGAATGCAAATTATAAGAAAGGATAGACTTTTTGTAGCGAATAACTCAGCTAGGTAAAATCATTTAAAGAATATTTTTTCTACGCCGTTTAAGTCAAATAAAAATATCCATCCACCCATATTCATGATATTTGCTGGTGAAAAATAAAATTTTATTTAATTTGAATTCAAATTATGTGACTGCGCCGAAATGTTTACGTTTGTTAAATTCAAAATGAATATTTTTAATTGTTAGACCCCGTTTTAGTAAACTAGGCGGCCAATTTATAAATAAGATTCTAGATTTATAATTTTGAATTCAGTTCAACATAGAATTTACTGTTTTTAGAAGTCGAATCAAGTCGTACTCATGAATTGGTGTCGAACTTATAGGAATTATGTTTATAAAATAACAAAAATTAATATAATAAATTTAATTTTATTTCAGGTCTCCGCGAAAACAATAAATTAATGAGAAAATTACAACAAAGTGAACATAAATTTGCTGCTATTAAACGAAAGTCGAAAATACATAAATATTTACCAGTAAAGTTTGCTTTCACTTATGGCCAGAGGGAAGCCCTGGGGGAAGTACGCGGATTTAATTGCTTCAACTCATTTAAATCGTACTTAATTATTGGCTGCCCGCAGTTTTTTGGCGTGCACGGCCCAGAAGGACATTTCCCATCGATAGGAACATTCGACTTGAGGTGCCTCGGCTCGGTTCGTTCGATGTCGATTTCGTTCTCCTTTTTATATTTTTCAACCGCTTTCAGTAGAGGAAGAATCGGACGGGACTTATTCTTCGCATCTTCAATAAGTATATCGGCGTATTGCAGGAATAATTTATTTTCATCGTTGGGGATATTCGCGATTGCTTGATCAATTTTCTTATTTGCTTTTTCATTAAGCTGCTTCTCTTGCATTTGTTCTAGAAGTGCAGCCCTAATTTCTCTCGCCTTCTTAATTTTTTCTTGTGCTCGCTGTCGCTCGAAATCCTGATTAACTTCTACGTTTTTATATCTACTCGCTAGATCCCATCTGTATTGTTCGCATTCTTGAGCTTTTAACATTTTTCTCTTCTCAAGATCATCCATATAGAATTTAATTCGAGCCGCCTTCATCATTTTTTCCTTTTGAATCTTTTCTCGTTCCTGTTGATCTAGCTTAGCATTTATTTCTTCAACAGCCTTTTGAAGTTTTTCCTCTTCTAGTTTCGTGTCACTTGTATTTAAACCGGCTAGTCTTTGTGCATTTAACTCAATTTTCTGCATCTTTTCTTTGTACAATTGTTTCTCTTTTTCTTTTTTAATTTTATTAATGTTTTGTTTACCTTTTGTGAAGATTGCTATGATTTGATTATCGATTTCATTCTCAAGTTTATCTCCTGAAAATTTAAAAATTCAATAGAAGAATATAGTTACAACAAATTTAGATTTTGAATAATTTTAATTTTTAGGAAGTCGTAGTGACGATTGCGACGAAATTTTGTTAGAATCTTCCATTTCTCTTCAAACGAAAGGAAATGAAGGAATTTTTTATCGGCCGGTTTTAATTTTCGATATATTTAACTTTTAGTTTTGACAACCTCTCAAAATTATAAAGTGATTTCCGCCGCTAAAACTGCTTTCCTTTTGCAAACATTTCATTAAACTGGTAAAAGGCTTTTTGGATATATTCAACAAATGCATGCTTGTTTGCGCGCAATTATGTTTAAAATTATATTGTCAATGAGTTTTATGGAATTTTACAACTGAAAAGGAATCTTAACGGCGGAAATAGCAACTTTTAATTTTGAGTTCATCAAAATTAGAAGTTACATATCTCAAAAGCTATAGCCGACCGACAAAAAATTGCTTCAGATCCTTTCGTTTTAAGGCAAATAGGAGATTCTCACAAAATTTCATTGAATTCGGGATTTTTCCTTTTTGTAAAATTGTTCCATAAACAAAGAAGAATGCGAGGAAAAAATGAAACTTACGCAAACGACGTTGTTCAACCATTTTCATAGCCTCCAAAGCATTTTTGCGCATAGCTTCTTTCTTCCGCTGAAGCACGGCTCGCTCCCGTTCAATTTGCGCTTGAAGATCTTTGTCGGCTTGCTCGCGGATCTTCCGCTCAACTTCCTTCTGCCTCTTGTTGTGCTCCGCCCTGCTTCTTTCCTCCTCTCGAATGGTCCTAATAAGTTCATTTTTATACTCCTCATTCCTCTTCCGGTTGTCGACAATCTTCCTCTGCTCCTCCTCGATCCAAGGAACTGCCTGCGCCTGCATCTTGGCATCTTCCTTTTTGCTGTACTCTTGCAAGGTCCTCTTGAACTCAGCGTTGACCTTCGTTTGGATCTCACGTCCTTTTAGCACCTCGCACAGAATCGCGGCGCTTTCTAAATCTCTTGGTCCAGGCTTCAACCTCGTGATCATATGTTGGGCTTTTGCTATATTTTCTCGCCTCAACTTTTCATCGTTCTCCTTAATTCTTTTAAAGTCATTCTCCACTAAAATAACCAAAATTTAGTTTTTATTTTTGATATATTGATCTTACCTTACTTTCTAATAGTTTTTGTTGTTGTTTTTGGCGATGAATATCCACAGGCTCTTTTTGGTCCCCACCATCTTTATGAATTGCATCTGGCCACTTTTTGATCAATTCACGTGAGCCCTCCATTAAAAATTCCTTGTATTTCCTTTCTTGCTCCTTAGTTTCTAAAGAATCTTCATTTCTCTTCAAGTGACTGCGAATGTTGTTCCATTTTTGCTGTCCCAGTACCAGCGGTCTTCTCATAATCACCGAACTATCATTGTTTACTTTTTGTGGACTAACTTGAGTTTTGCACACCTTCATCTTTTCCATGGTTGTTAAAATATCCCCTGTTTGTTTCCTGCTTCCACCTGAAAATCCTTAACGAATATCTTTTGTCATTTGTTCTCCAAACAAAAAAATTTATATCCTACCTACCGTCGTTTCTGGGGCAATAGTGGCCAGGTTGCTAGGACGAGTGAGGTAAGAAAACAAGTTGAATTTCAACACAAGCGCTTACTATAAACTATTATAAATTTATATTTCAAATTTCAACAGTGAATTATAAAATTTCACAAATGATTCTTTAAATTTCTCCTGCCCTAGTCTCTTTAATCAAATAATGTGTATAAATTTAACTAAATAGCAAAATGGAAAATTATTCGAAATAAAGTGCTTTTTGTACAATTTCTTACAATTTTTCTGTAAAGCAGCTACTAAAAATCAATAGGTAAAAAGACGAAATTCGTAAATACAACTACTAGGGCTAGTTTCTTTGGTTTTAATTGCAGTAATAACAGAAATGCACAAAAAACGAAAAATATCGTCTCCTTGTGATACAATTTTACGGCTCAACAGTTACAGTCTCTTTTTATCAAATTAGGATCGTTTACAATTTTTCAGAAATCTCTTCCTTTAGAGGGACGGATTTACGTTTGCGGGGTTTGGGCACTTTCCATATGAGGGACCCTTGTAAGACGAACAATTTTAACAGAATCAAAGTATTTTGTAAATTTTGTAAGTGTTCTTAAGGACCCCGGACAAAATCAATGAAAATGAATTTCGGTTAAATCTTTTGAAACTCGTTTAAATTACAAAATTTAAGGTGTCCTGAAAAAAAGATTCTGTGGGCGCATAGAATAAAATCGAAATCTTGGCCGCTGCAAGCGTATCAAAATTTTGATGTTCGATAAATCTTCAAATGAATATATTCTTCCGAGATCAAACATTTGCTATTTGTTACAAATCAAGTTTCGTTCTCAGCTCTACGTCATTTCCGTAGAGTTATGACTCCAAATCCTCTCTACTGTCTATCTGATCAATTCCTCAGCATCAATTACCCTCGGACGTAGCGAGAGCGAGATAGTATTTGTTCCAAATAAAAAATGTTTGATCTCCGAAGGCTATTCTAATAATTCCCCTTCTAAATGGACAATTGACTAAATTCAAATCGGCACATAGGTGATGTTTAGAGTTTAGCCGTGGTCGGATGCCACAATAATATGAATCCGCCATCTTGAATTCCGGAAACCCCATGCACATCCGTTCAAATGGAGTTTTCGGCCACCATATTATTGGATCCGTCATCTTGAATGCATTTTCGTGATAAAGTTAACAAAGTGTTAACACAGGACATGGTCTTTCTGTGTGCCGGGGGTAGGTGGGGGGTAACGGTTTGTAAAGTTGAATACTTCTTTTAAAAATATTTCACCCCTATTTTTTTGTTTTCCGATGCGATATGTTCTTTCCGAGATATTCGACCGTTCCGGGACTTTTGTTACACCCTGTGGGATATCATAACCCTTCCCTTAGGCGTTGACGTAGTCGGATAAAAATGCAACAAAAGCGAACATACACACACAAACGCGCGCACCTCTACTCAGGCATACATTCACTTGCAAATTTATCAAACATCAAAATTTTGATACGCTTGCAGCGGCCAAGATTTTGATTTTCATTCTATGCGCCCATAGAATCTTTTTTCCAGGACACCTTAAATTTTCATTTAAGCAAGTTTTAAAAGATTTGACTGAAATTCAATTTACATCCTACGTTGAATTCAAGATTGCAGAATTTGTTCAGAACTGGTGAACTGGAAGGGGATCTATAAATTACTAGAAAAAGTAAATCGCGCTAATTTTCAAGAAGGAAAAAAGTTTAAAGAAAAAATAAATCTTTGTTTCTAGCAAATGAACGCTTTATTTGTTTCATAAGAGTTACATTTCATTATGCGTACTATAATAAATATGTCTTTCTTAATTACATAAAAGAAGATCCGAATTAATATTAAATATGGTTTAAATTAAAAATAAAAGTAAGATAAATATAGAGAAGGAATTTTTTTTTGTTAAAGCGACTTCTGATCGATTAGTGACCAAAAATAAAATCCAGTGAATTCAGGAATAAATACAGGAGGGCGGGCCTGGAGGAGGAGGTCCTCAAGTCATTGGTTACTCGGCTGGGAGGACAGGCTGAACAGGTTTCGCGCTCTCGACAGGAAGTTTAACATAATTACCTCTAGCTAACAAATTATGCCCTGATCGAGCCCCAGGCTGCTCGAGGATTTGTTATTAACAACGGAGCTGCCTGAATGCCGGCACCCAGGACCAGCGCAGGACAGGCAAAAGACGCAATTCTTAAAGGTATCGCTACGATTACTACTAAGATTACTACGGGTGATGAATTTCACACCTCCGCTCTTTTCTTCGCTGACCACCTTGTCCTCGTGGTGGTGGTTCTCCTTCAGCTGGACGGGCGAAAGAGGCTCGCCGTTTTCTAGCTGAAATTTCTTAACCAAAGCCTTCACACTTGTCGGGGACTCGGAAGGTGCTTTCCGAATGACTTTTGGCGTCGTTGGGGCATCTGGGAAAAGGCATAGGCTCACTTTTGTGCTACTGCTGCTGCTACTACTGATCGATGACGCGCACGTCGTGATTATACTTCTGCTACTATTCTTTTCTAAATTCTTGTGAAGAATTTCAATCTCGTTCGAATCACTGTGGGTGTAGTAGCAAAGATTGCCGACTGCCGATGTCGCTGGGGAAGAATTACTTAAAAAATTCTCTTTATCGTATTCGTCGTTGTCATCGCTGGATTGTGTGCTTGTTGTGTGCTTCGAGATGTCCCCATTTTTTGCATCGATGCCCTGCTTAAAGCTTTGGCAACCGTTACTTTTATTAATAATTGTACTACTATTTTTTCCATGACCGCCTTGTTTATTAAAGACGTCATCGCTGGCCGCTGATATGTTTAAAGATGTGCGACTGACGGGTGATTCGTCCTTCAGCCAAATGTGCTCCAGGCACTCAAACGCACTCATGCGCTCACTAAGAAATAATTAATTTCAATTAAATAAATTCCTTTAATAAAGTTACAAGTAGTTAACTCACTTTGGTTTAATCCTAAGGGTACTTTTTATAAAGTCAATTGCGTATTGTGATACTCCCTGGAATAAGTCTTCTGGAAATGATAGCGAACACTGCGAAATGTTCAAGAAGGTCTCCTGCTTCGTGTCCCCGCCGAAGGGCGTGTAACCCGAGAGGAGGACGTAGGTCAGGACCCCCACTGACCAAATGTCTGTCTGTAGCGAGAGCGGCTCGTACTGTAACACTTCGGGGGCGACGTAGTCTGGAGTTCCAAGTATTTCTCTTACTTTACTGCCATTTTCAATAACTCGAGAAATTCCGAAATCACAAAGTTTTAGACCATCTGAAATTAAAATGGGTACCAAATATTAATTCATTGCACTTTTGAAACGTTAAGAAAATAGTAGGTTTTTGAGAAGCTAGAATTAAATTCAATTTTGGGAATATAAAAACTCTAGCAATTAGTCTATAAATAATCATAAACAATAGCTATACCATAGTTTAAAGGATTCTTTTCCTTTTCCCTACAGATTTTAACTATAAATTTAATCTAATGAAAAGCCATCTCGGAAATTCATATTTGGTTGATAATTTCTTGCTTTTCATTTAGCAAGTGTACATACAATTGAATTCAATTCCTTGAATTTCCTAACTCTCAAGGTATTTGATACACTTGGAGAAAAGAAATACTGATTACATCTTCGTTTAGTTCAAATATATTTTTAAAATTGTAAATTTTATTTCATTACTATTCATAAAACTGATCTTATTTACTCTTCTTGAGATTATATCATCGCATATGGCAAAAATAAAGATTAACTACAAAGTTTGTAATTTTAACCAGAGCTTTATATATTTTAAAATTATAAAAATTAAATGTTTGAAAAAGGAAAAAATCGAAAAAAAAATATTTTTAACGTTGAAATTTGTGTCTAGCTAAGCTAAAATAAAATAAAACTTTGCCTTACCCTCAATATTCGATCCCGTGAGCAATATATTTTGTGGTTTGAGATCTAAGTGCGCAATTGAACGTTTATGCAGAAATTGAATAGCTTTAAGTATTTCCTTCATGCAAATTCTAGTTTGAGCCTCAGTCAAGGATCCCTCATTGTCCAGAAATGTTTGTAACTCTCCCCCAGTAGCTCTGGAAAATATATAAAATGAAAATAAAAATTTTTACACTTCAGTCATCTTTGATACACTCGCGTCCCGCAGAAGGACTCAAGCAAAGGAGAAATTTATTGAACTGAATATTAACGAAAAAAATTTCAACGAGTTTTTTCGTGTCACTTACAATTCCAATAGAAGAGCCGTGTCAGACCGTGTCTCATGAACTGCATTCAATTTCACAATGTTGTCGGATCCTGCACAGAGCATAAGAACTGCAATCTCATGTTTTATCTCCTTATCGGACGACTGCGCTCGGCGGCGACGCTTTAAAAATTTCGCCGCAAAGTGCACTCCAGACTTTTTATGAATGGCTCGTCGAACCGCAGCAAATTTGCCCCTGGAAATGACAAGAGGAAAAATTTCAATTAAATTCGTTTGTTTTACCTTACTTATGATAGATTACCGAGTAATTCAATTTTTACAAAAATTACTTCGGCACCTGCGGTCATAAAATTTATTGATTGCATTTTCATTTCTCTCTTTCGTTTGGTGTGGTAATTTTTAAATTTACTTTTCTGCTAAGGGGTATCATAAAAGTCATAGTAAAAGCCTCAGACCTTTTTTAAGAAAAATATTTATAGAGACAGTTGGCGCCAAAAAATTTTAGCATGTAAAAGTTTTATTAAGATTTTGTTTGCTTTTCGGTTTTCTTAAAAGATGTTTATTGAATACAATTCCTATTTTAGAGTTAGAAATATTTCGAATGCAAAATTACCGAAATCATATTTTCAGTTTAAAAATGGAGCTTTACAAATTCTAAGTTGCGGTTGTATGGAATCGCTTAATTAAATCGTAAGTAGAATTGACTGCAGTCAAATAAAAAATAAAGCTAATTATGTTTAGGTGGTGGAATTTTGGTTACTAATGCTGAGTGAACAAACTAGAAATGTAGAGGAAATTTGTTTTCAATAGTGCAGTACCACAACAATTTAAGTCATATGAATACGATCCACACGTTTTGAATTCAATTTGATACTACAAACAACTGAATAAACCCAGCCGTGACTAAATAGTGATTATGTTATTAGTTCGAAAAAATAATTGAACTATTAAATTTAATTAATGCCCTTTAAATAGCCACTAATTTAATTGCGATAATAAAAATTGTTATCGATAAGGCCCACATATTTTTAGTCGACTTCATATTTCTTTGGACTAATGACTGAGAAAAACTTCCCTATATTTGAATTGAGTTTTTTACTATAAAATTATTAACTGTTTTGTATTACAATCTTAAGTATATACATGAATTTTATAATCATAATAAAATAAACAAACTACAAAAAAATTTTTCCAAAACAATGTATATTTACTTATTTAAAGAAACATCGTGTTCCTTTAGTATTACACGCGCCAACACCTAATAGCGAAAAAATTACACGCGTGGCACCACTTTGAAAGTAACTCAAATCGAAAATAATATCCTCGTGGGCATCACACGTGCATGGAATGTTAAATTTTATCATTCTTATTTTTTATTTATAGCAAAAGAAATATGCAGACAAATGTATTCTAGTTATTGTTCGAACATAATAACCGCGACAAATAAAAATAATACAATGGTGGAAAAGTCAATTTATTGTTTACCCAGTAAACTTTTAGGCACGTTTTATTTTATATTGTGTTTGACTTTGTAAAAGCAAATTTTCTAGCACTTCAGGAGGAAAATAGGATAAATAAAAATTTAAAAAATTCAATTTTTGTTCCAAAACCTCACTAAGCTCTCTTCTAAGATTGAATAAATTTTAATGATTAGCACCTCATTTGACGCCTTTACGAATCAAATTTCGTCAATCGTTAAGATTTTGGAAGGAATAAATACCTCCGCTTTAATATGACTTAAATGCCTTTAATGTTTATTATTCGCTTCATAAGAGGCTGAACACCATTTTTGTCTTTTCATCCAAAAGACTTTTGGTGGGTTTGATAGAATCTTCAAAAATTCTGGAAGCAATCTCACGAAATGTTTCTAATAGAGTTTTACTTTTTCGTATCTTCAAAAGTTTCAAAGTTTCATCGAACGAATTATGGATTCTTTGAGCCTATTAGTAATAAGTGTAGAAATAAATAAATAAAAATAAGTCCTTGATTATTTGCTTAGTAGAATATTTATACAATATTTAAGATGAGTAGACTCGTTTTATTGTTGAATTTCGAAAAATTATTTCTTAGTGGATGTCTACGTCATAAAACGTAATCAATGTCTTTAAAACCCAATTTCGTTTCGAATTTTCATTGTAAGTTGAATCCTAACTTATTTTTAGTCGTTTTTTTTTTAATTTATTTATTTGTCTTTGCTCAAATTAAAACCTTAAACTTTTCAAAATATTCCGAGAATTAGTCTTTTTCCACAAAACTCCAGAGATTAGCAATATTTGATATTTTAAAATTAGGCCTCAGTCTTTTATTTAATCTACAATTTATTTATTTTTTAACGATTTTTTTCAAAAATGAACTAAATAGGGTCTTGTGTACTCTTTGAACTCTAGTTTACTTGAAAACCGCAACGAATTCATAATCTAATTGTCAGTCAGTAAGTTATTATATTGCAGCGTATATTGTTATATTTTAATCTTTATTGTACATAATTTACATAAAATGAGGAGTAAGTTAATCACGCCCATGAGTAACCACTGAATAATATATTGTTATTTAATCTAGACTATCAAAATTCGACAAAAAGAATGACTATACCTTGCGATGTTGCCTACGCGAATGCAAAATAAAGAAAGGGTGTCCAATAGCACCCAAGTCCAAAGTGAGATCAATGAAAAAGTGCACTTCCTAGCAAATGACCAAATGAATGAAATTTTTCTCGCCATGAAATCGAACGCCTCAAAAACATAGGAAACAGAGTTTGTAATTTCAAGAACATGAAATTGTGCTCGCGTGAGACCTCAGAGACGGTGGTATTTTTATGGAATTTAACTGAGGATCGTACCTTGTTGATAGGAAGCACTCCAGCAATCCTTAGTAACGCGTTCACTTCGGAGCCTTCATTTCTAGTGCCATCTAGAGATCTCGGGCTATCTAGATTCGCACTTAATTTAATTTAGCACGTCACAGTGGGACAAAACTCTGAGGTGACTCACAACTGCGCCGCTGAGATTTTTCAGCCTTGCAAACTAAATATGGGAAGGTCTTAGAACTCGTTTTTCCGCTACAGAATCGTGCGCATTTCTGGAGAAATGCCCTTAGATTTCCGTAAGATTTGTTTACAACGACAAAATGTCTAGAAGTCTAGATTCTAGAAGATCGTTGAACGAACTCTGCACTCTATATTTTATATACAGTAGGAAAATGGAGTGGCCTTTCCGGCGTACGCATCTCACGGTCGCTTGAAGCGAATAACCTCCGTGGAGCGTCTCAGTTTACTAGATCCATTCGCTAGAAGCCATTTTCGGCAAGATTGGGCGCCCCACCGCGCCGCTGTTTTACGGGCATCATCAAAAACGAAGGCTGCAGTGTCACCACCTTTAACATGAGCGAGGCATTTCTCAATGAAACGAAGGTTCTTCCTCCTCGAGACATGGAAATTACTCAGAACTCTTTTTATTAATGTCCGACGAGTCCAAGTCGGGAATTTAACAAAAGAACCGCCGCGGGGCCCGGGATAGTGTGTTTATTCCCGCGAGCGGTTTGGCTAGAAACGCCGCGGAGAAGTGGCCGAAGAATTGGCGAGGTAAAAAACAAATTACCGCATCGGGTCAGCCGCGACTTAAGAAGTTATGCGCTAACGAAGAAATACACTGCTCGTCATAATTTTATGGCCACACACCGCATTTTTCAGCAGTTTTATCTTGGTAAGCGATACTCTTTGTAATGAGAAGTTCTATAACACTACTTATGTAAAATGTAAACTGCAATTTTTTTTTGCTATTGTATATAAAAGTTCACTACATTCAATCAATAAAAAATTTTTAAACATAATTTCATTTAATTTTGTATATTAATTTAAAAATATTTAGAGATTCTATAATTGCCAGATTTTTAGATTTAAGAACGGCTTCGAAAGCACTTTGTACAATAATAGGGAAGAAGGGCAAAATAGAATTTAATCAGCACAGAGGACATTTATTTAAACGTTTCGTGATTCGAAATTTTCATTGGCAAAATCCAAAATCCCTCTAACGAAATGTTTGCTTCTTGGTATGCATGCAGACATTAGAGACGTAACGTACCAAAATTGGTATTATGTTTATTGGTGATGCTCTATATGTTTTCGAATAATTATCATCAATGTTTATGTTTCTTCTTTGTCTCTAAGTTATAACCTTTGTTTTATGTTATTAATAAAAAAATAGATCGGCTTAAAGTTAATTCGAGCTTCAGCTAAGCTTATCATTCGAAATTTTGCAGATTTTGGAGTGTTGTAGACTTAGTTTTTGTCAAATTGATTTGGACCTTTTAATTTAGATATTAGGTGTAACACTTTTAAGCAAAACATTTCATATGGTTATATTTTTTTAAAAGAAATTATAGTTAATGGTAATCGTCCATTTGCCCGATAACAACTAAATATTTTCCTTTTACAAAATGTATATTATCTAATTATTTTCCTTTCACAAAATGTCTATTGACTAAATATTTTCCTTTCATAAAATGGGCAAATGATTTGTTGGGCATTTGGAGTGGGGCAAATGGACGACAATCATAGTAAATATAATATATACATATTGTATATGTATACCAAGTTAGGGCGATAAAAAATGTACTTACAAATGACAACAATAAATGGAACATTCATTGCAGCAAAATTACGACGTACAATGTGTAACCGACCACCGTAGACTCAGCAAATCGCTGGAATGGAGGGGCTGACTCCGGTGGGGCGCAAGGGGTGTCACACCTGGCGTTATAGGTCAATTTCTGGAAACAGAAGCAGCAACTGTTGCTCACGGCCTCCGCGACGCGGCGGTTGCTCCTCTTCTGCGAAGTGCTTTGAACTATGAACCGTGCGAGCGATTACGTTACATAATCCCGCAGTTCTTGCTATTTCTGCAAGACACGGCACCGCGCTTCACAGCCGCGAAGGGAGCCGTAGAAGACGTCGTCGACGGTGGCGGCGACGAAGAAAGCCCATAACCACATTGCGAAAACAACTGTGCGATCTTACCGTTACCTCTTTGTCTGGCGGATCGTATTTTTTTAAGTTCATTCTCAACATGGCCATAAAAAGTAATTCCAGTCGCGAATCTCGCTGCTTTCTTGAGCCCCCGGACAGTGTGTCTGCCCCTTATCAGATCGATATAAGTCCAAAGCTCCGCGGCCGCGACTCTGAGATAGTCCGCGTCGACGTCGTTGTCGCGGCTGCCGCGAGCCAGGCCAAATAGAGTCTTGAGGTGTTGCGATCCGCCGGCGGCCGCTAGTTTAGTCCACCACTCCATCCAGCATCCGACTAGAGAGCAGAATTTGCTTATAGCATCGTCGGCATCGATCGCCAAGATTCGAAAAGTTTTCCCTAGCCGGGCTCGAGGAGAGCCCCGCGCTAATTATTACTTGTCCAGGAGCGTTCGCCGCAGACCGACGCGACCGGGCGGTGGAGCGCAGGGCCCCACTAAAACCAGATTATCGAAAATGGTCGCACCGGCTCCAGGTAGTTCGCGTTTTTATGGCAAGCGCTGGATACTCCCACGCTCCAGCCAGGCTACGATATTTACTCATTTCGAGCTAGACGTGATCTAGCAATTACTAACTGCCGCTAGTGGGGCTCCTGTGGCTGCTGCTGGGGCCGCTGGAGCCGCTGGAGCCACTCTCAACCTGGCGGTGGCAAGATTTCTTTTTCCGCGCTAACCTTGAAGTGATTAGACGAATATCGCTCTCGCTGTGAACTTATTTAGCAAACGGTCAATGGTTCTACCTGAAGCTGGAGCCGGAGCCCGAGATTTAATAATTAATTATATGTTTTGAGGGGACGTAGATGGAAGTGCGGCTGGCAAATGCCCATAAAACCATAACCGGACAACCGGCTGAAGCTAAAATTGATTTAATTATCATAAAATTGGGGAATTATCCAAATTGTTTGTTTGGCCACGCAGTAAGTGGTGCGCAATTAATTGGATGCAATGTTTCGTGATTGTTTGCTTTTTTAATTAAAACTGACGCTTTTTGGCGCCTTTCATTAAATATTCACTAATTTTTGTTAGCTCAGTGCGTTCTAGGTTAAGGTCAAAGAAATTAAAAGTGTACGTCAATTGGTTTTTCCATATTTTTACAATAGTTAATTATAGGTTTGGAAATTCGTAACTTCAACTTTTCTAATTGTAACATGTTTCTTAATCCGAGTTTTAACCTACAATTTACGAAGATTTATTCTAGAGGTCAAATAGATCATCTTTTACATTATGTAGATTTTCAAACAATAAGCTAAAAAAAACCGGTTTTAGCTCGAAAAAACGATCTGATTAATATTTCTTAATTTCATTTCCCAGAGTTGCAAAATAGGACAAATAATAATATCCTGCATTTTCTAATATAAATAAATACACAATAAATAAAAATAAATAAATAAATACACAAAATATACAAAAAAATGTGCTTCTTACGTCTCAGTTTATTCCATGATTTTTTATTTGTCATGCATCAACATACTGAAAAAATATCCACAACCTCCTTAAAGTTTGCTTTTGTAGTAGTAATAGTACAGATTTCGAAGAACGCATTTCAACCAATTTTGCATCATCATTAACAAATAAGGGAACATTATAGAACTTTGCAACTTGGTTTAAATAAATGCCTAAACCATAATTTGAGAAATTCAAATGCCATTTATCTCAGTAGCCCATTTTAAACATCTTGTCAAACAACTTTTTGATAAGTGGGTGCTTGCTATCTCCATTATTCCCAATTTATTATATGAAGTAATTGGATTATGATGAAAAAAGTCAAATCCATCGATAATTTCGAAATATTTTAAGGCTTTTTGCATTTTTATATAATAACTTATCCGTTATTTTTAGTATCTATATTATTTTTATATATGATTTTTCATAAGTAGTCAAAATATGGTATTTTGTACTTTTTAATCCTATTTTTCTTTAAAATGGAAGCTTATTGAGCAATGTCATTTACAAATCCGTGATGTACTGAAACATTTCTATAGAAATGATCTGCTAGTAATTAGATAAACAGATTCAAAATTCCTTATACATATGTAGTACCCACGTACATATATCGTCATTTTCAAGTGTAAATTTTAAAATTAATTCTTGCCTATTGGATGAAGTCAATAATTAAAATAATTTTTTTATGACAAAATGACCGAAAGTCCATGTCTTGATCCCAAAAACTTTGTTTGAGCAAAATTTTAATTACTTTGCGCTTAGAGAGACGGACGGAACCATTTATTTTAAATCTTTCTAATTAAATGGGCTGGTAGCACATTTCGCGGCACATCGCTTTTAAAAGAAGCCGCCTCATTTTATTTCACAAAATATTTAAATCTCAATTCGTTTGCGTAATTGAGGTGAAATAATACGAGTTCAGAGGTATTTAATTTATTTTTTCTCCTGCATTTAAGCACACCACCTTCACCATTTCTGCTGATTTATTTTCGCGGTTTAATGTTACCAGGGATGTACACTGGTTTCTCAAGCAACAAACAATTATTTCAGAAAAGGTAAACAATACCCAGTTCACCTCTCAGTACATTTAATTAACCAGCGATATTTTTGCACAAAAATCTTTTTTTGCTAAGAAAGATGATTTGCAAAACAATGATGCAATTAAAAGACTTAAAAGGAAAACTGCTCGTTTAACGATTTCGCAATATTTAGAAGATAATGAGCGATGACTCTAATGCGAGATCTCAGATTTTCAAAATTAAACTACGACTCAAACCGGTTTTAAACGGTTAATAAATGTTACATAAAAGTTATGATTTCTTTCGATGCCACATACCAAACAAGGTGACGCTAAATTGGCAGCATCAAAACATTTAGTGGACAGCAAAATTGAGTTTACTACAAAGGCCTTTAAAAATAGTAAAAGCACTTTTAAGGAGCGTTGCGAAATTTCTAAGTGAGTCAATGGGACCGCCCACGACAAATAACTCCGCTGGTCGGTCCTTCTATCCACCTGTCATCGAGACGTGTAATCATAAAATCGTGAAGATTTATAAGGTTACAAAAATAGATAGAATCGAACCATTGGATCATTGTGCCTAATCGCGAAATGATCAATAAATCAGCTTAGCTTAAACTTGGACGGTCTTTGTTAAAATTCATTTTATTGTTAGAAGTCAACCCAATAACTCACTATTTTAAGAATTTTTTTAAATTTACATTTCATTTTTAAGTACATATAAGTTTACAAATTACGTGTTTAATCCTCCTTCTTTATGGTCAGATCATTGACGATAAATTACTTTAGATTTTATTAATCCACCGTCAAATAAGCTATTAAACGATTTATTTTTCAATTTTCGAAGAGTAATTACTGAAAAATTTTGCGTGCAAATAGAGAATTAAAAAAAAAATAAAAGCATGGTCTTTGCTTTGATCATTAATAATAATACGGTCTAAATAAACTGCATTTTAACCTGGTGGGTAAAATTTCTAATTTTCTTTTAATTTTTGTATTGCACATATGACAAACATATTCTAATATGTAATGTAATTTTCTTTCTTTTATTATTTCATATTAATAGGTACTTTTGATTTAAGATTATGTAAATTCTAGAAAAATGGGCTTAAGGACTGCTTGCAGAAACTTTTTTTATAGTACCAAAGTCTAAGAAAATACGATTTTCTTATAATAGTGTGCAGGAAATAGCTATAAAATCGCAGTATTTTTTTGGGAATGTAATGTGTTTTTTAAAGAACCCTAATGTAGTTCAATTATTTTATTACCGCCGTTGAATGGTCAGATACCTTTAAATAAATCCCCCCCCGACGAAGAAAACATTTTTTAGTTCTTGATTTGAAAGGATAAAAAGAGAAAATAAATAGTTATAAGATAAATATATATATTTTCGATTTTTATAATTGTTTTTAATGACATTTTTGGAAGTAAATATTCAGGTTCAACCGACACCTTCTAATTAAACTAAAATAAGTTTAAAATTTTTTTTCTTTTTTAAAAAATCTGATTTGTGCTATAAGTCTTTTGTACTAATTTGGTATTTGAAGATCAAAGAAGTGGGCGTTACTGCTCACCTACCCGAGTGTGTTTTGAAGCAATTGCAACAGTATTGTATAGAATTTATGGCTATTGAATTATATTTAAACAGTTGGTATGAAGATATTCGTAAGGTTTTTATAAAATGACTAAAGTAAGTAATTCTATAGTATTTAAGCTACTAGGAAATGTTAAGTAAGTAACTTTTAACTAAAATATCATTTAATCGATAGAATTAACGGAATGATAAGAATTACAATTATCAATGCAAATTTTGGAATTGAAAATAACACCAAGAAATGCACTTAATTGATACCTAACTTAGCAAAATTTAAATGGCGATAACTCAAAGCTAAAAACTGTCTTAAATTTTAATAACTTATTTAGCGAAGACTTTCCGGAAACTGAAAACCCATACCTGGAAGTTTAAACCCCTTTTAATTAGAAATTAATTACCTTTATAAGGTTCTTTGATTGATACCGTCGAACCGCAAGGAAATTGAGTCACATTAAATGTTTTAGTAGCCAAAATTTAGATTGATTTTAGCTCTGTGAATAATGTTCAAATACCTCGCCGCACTCCCACCTCAGCCCGTGACATAATTAAACAAAGCATCATCACAGCTGCGGAATTCCCATTACAAAATTAATTCTCGGAATGTTTAACCAATGACTACAAAGTCGCGCCGCGAGCCGTTCTGAGCGGGAAAATATCCGCGAGACATTTTCACATTTATCAAAACTCTTCCCAGCCAAATATGTTCAATTTAGATAAAATGCACGAGATCGAGAAGCGTGCGTTTCTTGGGGCTCTTCTCTAGGGCGAAGCGCCCACAGAAGAGTTTGTGGTGCAGGCCCGTCGCGCGGGGCCACTTCAATCCCTAAAAATATTCGGGCTTCCTCCCGACTCGACGCACGGTGAGCGGTGCGTTCCTATTTTTAGGCCACCTGAAATCGGTGGTGCGGCGGCGCCGGGGATTTAACTCCTCTGCTAATTTCAATAATTTCGACGTCTTCGAGAGCGTCTTTTCGAGTCGTGTCAATCGAAAGAATTTCTCCCGTATCAGTGGGATCCAAATCCAACAGTTAGTCACCGAGTGCGCGGGTGACTCACCGCGGTGCATACCTCAAGAATTTCAGAAGACATCATCATCACCGCGAAGACGACGACGACCAAGACGAAGACGACGCATTCGCGCTTTTTAAGATATTTTATTTACCCACAAAGACGTTGTTTGGGTTTGAATGGGAGGAGGGACCGCGTCAAGTCGCGGATCGCACCGCGGAAAAGGAACTCGGTCCGTCGCCGCCGCTACACTGCTGCCGGCAATGAGAGGCGCCAATTGTGCCGAGATCTCGGCAAATATTTTTCGCGTGAATTCTTCGCGCGATAGTTTTTAACCGAGTTGTTTGTTTAGGATGTCGTTAAAAAACTGTTAAAACTGCGAAATGCTAATTCAAATCCCACTTAAGCGAATAACTTGCAATTTCTCGTCATTGTGCCGCTCCAAATCGGGCAGCTGAATGTCGGGAAGTTGGCTCTCCTCATTTGATTTGTATTTATTTTTTTCGATCGCGAAAACCCACAAAAAGACAAATCACATTAAAATTTTCGTCGTCGTATTTTAGCGCTGTTAAATGCGATGTTTTAAATCCTTAAAGGCATTCGGTGCGAAAGTATCGACGCATCAGGCAAAAGAAATGTTCCCACGCCGCGACGCGATTTTTGCGTCTGACTATCGCGCGGACGTCTAGTAAAAAGCGTACCTTGGGTATATACGATGGAAAATAAAAAATAAAAAACACGAAATTGTGGCCAGGTGAAATAGACCGTGACAAATGGCACATGCATGTCATGTAGAACTTCCCTGGGACGGTTGGGGCCACTGCGGAGGCGCACCGCCGCAGCTTCTGAAAGCTTCCAGGGAATTTGAAGTACCTTTCCGGCGCGGCGAGTGCACCTCGAAGTTTACTCGCGGATGGGTGAATGAACCTTCGTTTGGGCACGGTGCAACCCAGAAGGGTTCAGACTTGCATTTTAACGCGGATGCAAGTGTAGTTCCCATTCTTCTTCTTCTTCTTCTTCTCATTACTCCCGCCAATCCTCCACATCCAGCTCCAATTGTCGCGCGAACTGAGAATTGACGAAGCCACTCCAATTCCTGGCACAATGCTACCGGCAACTCCATGCAACATGTCCTCAGTCCCCAAAGAGATAAAAAAAACAATCCTTTTATGCATGAGCATCAGAAATCATCTTGAAAACTATTCTTCAATATAAATTGTCTACATTTACCTGGAAATTTGTAAATTATTTTCTAACGTATGAATAATTTTTAAACTTATTGAAAAAAGTCAAGAGACATACCGCGTTTAGCTTAAGTAAGATATTGTTAATCAACTATATGATTTAAATAAACACCTTGAATAATGTAAAATCACACTGCGATTATATGCATTGCAATAGGCACTATTTGGTTAGAAATTACAAATTACGTTTTTCAGTGTTTTTGAAAAATCATCATACTCTACGAAGCTAAAACAGGACATGAAAGTTTGTATGACTAAGTGTTGATTTCTATAACCCTGAAACATGAATACTTAATTTCAAACCAATATTATAAATATCAAAAAACAAAGTCTGTATCTTTTGAAATGACAGGAAGAAAACTAGTTTAGATATAATTTTATTTCTATTAAACTAATTGTACTCGTATATCATTTAGAAACTACTAAACTTATTATTTATTCTAACCTGGAAATAAACTACTCCGTGATTCACGTCCATAAAAAATCCGGAAGAAAAGTATTACAAAAAACGATTACTTAAAAAATTGTTTACATTTTCATTACATTTTTAAAACTATGAAGAATTTAGTTAGACATCGCTTTAGACATCGCTTGTAGAAACTAGTACCAAATATTTACAATTCATTCTATTCTAAACTTTTTCTAAAACATTCCTTAAAAACATTTAATCCAGGTAAATTATTATAAATAAAAGAATTATTAAAGTTTAGTTATAATTTTTAAATAACCTTCAGAATCAAATACACTCGATCCAAGAACTTTGGAAACTAATTACATATTGCGAACGGGTTTAGAAATTGAGCGTACACTTTTTAAATGACTAGTATAATTTTTATTTTTTAATGGGTTAAAGCAAATTTTGGGTGGACTCATATAAAAAAATAAAAAAAGTTAAAAAAAATTAAACTTAAAGACTGGAAAGAGTAATGAGTTAATAAATAGAATAACATAATAATAATAAGTTTTCGTAGGGTAAGGTAAAATGCTTTCCATTGTGCAACCGGATAACAGTTACATTATATTAATTATTTTAATTAAAGCAAGTTATGTTATAAGTGCCCCCTACACTCACGTATTGACGTCAATGTTTCCAAGATTACATGCGTTTAAGAAACCTTGCAGAAAATATCGCGTATCTTTTTGTGGGCAGTGGGTTTCATTATGTCTTGCATTAAATAAAAATACGTTGTCGCCGTGTTAAATGGACCATAAAATATATGAAAAGAGAAATGTAGAACGGGATTAGTAGGTTACCGGGGAGGGTTTGCTCGTTCCTTATGCAATATAACAAAATGCCACTCCTTAAGACGCTGACACACATTTAGCAAGATGCTAGAAATCCGCTTATCAGTTGTTGTTATATCACCGCACCACGTGAAAACGAGCCCGGCAAATTACGTTAGCACCAAATTTGGAACTGGAATTTCTCAATTTTCGGCATAAAGTAGGTATGATACCCGAGTTTACCGTCTTATAGATGACTTGTCTAATAAATCACCTCCAGACAAAGCGATGGCAATATTTTGCTAGAAGACGGAAGACGAAATCCGATTTCGGGTTAACCGAACACAGTGCAGCATAAAATGAATGGGAAAAAATAGTTTCAAAAAAAAAATTTAAAATCCAAGATGTTTCGAACGCAGTGACCGCGCAGCCGCAGCGTATTTTGAATGGTTTGGCAAACAAGACAAAGATTCACGACTAAGTCGAAGAAGCCACCTTAAGACATTTTTTTACAGTTAGCCTAGCACCCATAAGACGGAACATTCCCCGCGTGAGTCCGATTAGTCGAGCCAGAGGATAAGCGCGGCTTCATTAGATATTCAAAATATGCTAAGACGATGAGCCGACCAACGGTCAGTGGCAAATGGGAGTTTTGAATTTGATTAAGCCATCCACCTACTGCCTCCCGCGATGCCCGCTAACAGGGCTCAGTTTTACCACTTCGACACCAAAGTTACACTATAATTATTCGCGAGTCGACTTCGATCGATTTATTTAAAGAGGAGCTCATTAAGAGGTTGCCTCTTCCTGTTTCCCACCATTTATTTTCCGATACTTTTGTGAAAGATATGAAACTAACCGAATTTTTACGATCAATATAAATTTTATTTTCTAAAAAGAATCAATATGAATAGAATTTATTTGCCTCATATCACACAGACAGACAAACTGAAAAAATTTGCGGATAAAAGACTGAAAACCTCCTCTCAGTCTAAATAAAATATCGATTAATTATAGTTAATAATTTAATTAAATCAATATTAACCAATTTTACATTTTCTCAAAAGTAGGCATTAGTTACATAATGCATAACTGATTCAAGAAAAGTAGAAGTACACATTTTTTAACAATGACTACGTTTATGCGACAGTTCCAAAATAGGACTAGAAACCGGTTGTATGGCCAAACTCTAAACTCTTCGTATAAACGGAGCAAACTGAAACATGGGACGTTTCTACTATATAATTAAATTATCTTACTATCTCATACAATTACTAAAATACCACACTTTCAATTAAATTATGTCTAGTCCCAATTTAATTGGGGATTTAGGGGGTTTTCAAAGTTATTATTTTGTACTAATATTTTCTTATATCAAATAAAAAATTTTAGAAATCTGAAAGTGCGACTGCTATTATTAATGACGCATTTACATTATAAAAACAAATTCCGCGGAAATAATTAGACTAGAAAAATAAGTTTTCAACATATCACCAATGACGAAGAAAATTTTCAAATGATCGTTTTAAATGGAAATCCGCCGCAAATACACTCGTATAAAATGCAGGAAATGCATTCCGTTTCCCGGGAACTTGCATCTTTTACTAATTTTCCGTCTAGGAAGGTTAGGCAAAATCGAGTACAGCTCTGCATATAAAAAACATTTCTTCTGATGAAATCTACAAAATCCGTGACATGGAAACTCCCCCGCTAATAAGTGTTGCGGAATGATCCCAATGTTTCTTAAATGCTGCTCATTTTCTCAGATACCTACTTCTAATTAAAATTAATCAATCAGTGCCCCGCGAGCCACTTACTAGAAGCCGACAAAAAATAAAAAAGACATGAGGGGATATAACCGCTGTAAATCTTACTTTAAGTCGCGAAACCGCAGAAAAAATAAAGTCATGATTTATTTAATTAATTAATCTTCCGCTCATTGCCTAGAATTTTAATTGCCGAAGCACCGATGGCTCGCATTGTTCTTGGAGCGGCACCGTCCGTGAATCATCTTGAAGATGACGTCGGACCGGTGTATTTCCTCTGGTAAATTAAAGGTGAAGGCCACTGCAAATCCCCAAATACTTCTGCAAGCTGCATTCGTAGTGTCTGTGCACCGCGAAAAAATTTGCATATCAAGTCGCAGGTGATCACTGACCGAAGGAGCCGCTTTTTTTTCCAATATAGGCCCATTCAAGAACTGGGCAGACAGACAGACCAATTGCTCGCGATTGCGTTGGTGCTTAAGACGGTCATTAGCATAAAAAGAAAGGGCGTCATCAGGTGCCAGCGCCTCCGGCACCTCCGAACTTCGCCCATGGTGAGGTTCGGAGATGGATGCCAGTTTTGGCTTATTGGCAACAGCCGGCTCTTGTTTCCATGCCCTAAAACTTTTCTTTGCCGGGTTGGAAAGAAAAATAAATTAATAATGGAAATAAGTAAGATATCGATTGGCTCCCACGCGCGTCCAGCGGGCTGGGAGTTTGCCAGCTGCCCCGGTAACAGCAGCACCTCGCCGCCAGCGACAATGGGCGAGTTTCAAGAATAAATTTGAGAAAATGCTAAGACGACTCGTGTCGAGAATACCGAGAGTCGTTAATGAGGCCATCGGTGACAAAAAAAATAAATCAAACTTTATTCATTAAACCGGACATTGATGCGTCGCGTTGTGATGCACTCCGCAAACGTTCGATTTCCTTAGAACCACCCACACGTGAAAGATGAGAGCCTGCTCTGGCCGCCCTATCGCCGCTGTGGGCTGAAATATCCGCGGCCCCAGACGGCAGCGCTAGTCCACGAGGGCCCCAGACCAGCGGAGCCCCAGGGTTTCGGGTAGTCTGCCCGATGGTGGCTTTCTCGCCTCCAATTGATACAGATTGCGAAGAAAAGAGAAAAAAATGAATTCCAAGAAAAGGTTTTTCAGTGCATAACATTCCGCGGAGTCGTCTTAGGTTTTCTGCTGGGGCTCTCCGTTGCCTCCTTGGGGCTGCATTGAATTACACAACGCACGGGTGAAATGCGATTCCCTGGTGCATGTGTATAGCTGAATTGCATAATTATCTTTTATATGGTCTAATCCAAATCCGTCCTCCTTCACCTCCGCGGAATGGTAGCACCTAAAAGACGCAGATCATCTTAGCGGACCCGCGAGGTGTAAATTTGCATCGCGCCCCGCCACCGGATCTTTTCCTTTTTACTCCAGAAAGCGTGAAATTTTCGCCGATCCGGCGTTCAAAATAATTTCGATTGTTTTTCGCAGAATTCCTCGATATCACGACACCATATCGGAGCTGATCTGCACCGCAAAACAAAATAATATTGAAACATTCGCCGGTATCCATTCAAACCTTTAATTTTATTTTTACATAAACTCTTTTTTTTTTATTGGGATTATTTTACGGACTAGAAGAGATTAATTCGACTCCAAGTTTTTCGTCGAATGTAAAATATAGTTTTTTTAACTCCATGATTTATACTGACTATCTCCTATAAATATACATATGTAATAAGGTCTAGGTTCAATGACATAGTTTTTGTTTTTAATAATTTCGGCAATAATTAGATTAAAGCTTTTTTACTAGTTTTCACCCTTAAAATATAAAAGGCATAAAGAATCAGTTGCCAAAAATATAACTATGTATTTGAAAAAAATAGATAGTAACATTTTACGCTCGGCCCAATTTTAAACAGCCAAGAAAATTACTCGGAGGCTAAGAGTAACTTTCTTATTTTATTTATTAATTTATGAAGTATTTAAAGAATTGTACTGAAATAATAACAAATGTATATTTAATCTGTAAGTATATAAATACAAATAATTTGATTAATTTCAAAGATCAGAAGACATTTTATGAAAATCAAAAATACGTATGTTCAAAGATAAAAGAAGTTGTAGTTATTTAACAAAATAGATGCATTTCTGATTAACCCAAATTTGAGCAATTTTTCGTGTTATAAACAATTGTAATTTTATTAGTCTTAAAATCTATTGCTTCCCCCATAATAACACACTTATATTACTTTCTAATTTTTATTTTTGGTCGACTGTTTGCTACTGTATGAGCTGCTCAAGCAAATAAATAGTTAAAATTGCACTCAATTTAAAAATATAATCCCCCAAATTACTCGAAAAATATTATAAAATACGAAGAATTTTTTAATTCGGCTAATTTTAAAACGAAGACCTTGGCTCATAAATAATTCAAGAGGCGACAAGGCTTCCTTTTTGTCGAATATAAAATACAAGGGACGGGAAAGAAGTTATTTAGCTGAAAACCTTTTGAATTAATTAAAGACAGCCCTCCATTAAATATTAAATTAAGATAGATAATTTTGAGCCGTGGTTCCTATACCTACATTCACATTAAAATGAAATTGTTAAAGAAAAAATTTCCAAGACTTATCGCAACATGTCACGGCTATGGTGGCGTAATAATAAATTATTTTAATTTTTTGCGTTTAATGTCGAAAGTTGTAATTATATCCGGTCCCCTTAAAACTCACAAACTCTTTAGCCGTTTAGCACGAACAACACGTGCAGGGTGGCTCATAAGTTACACAAGATTCGCATCTTACTTGTAAAACTATCATGTCGGCCCGCGGATGTGCTAATTCTCAGCGAAACGTGCATTGGGCTCCATGAGGCTACCATTTGAAGATTGCATTTCCGCCGAGAGGAAAATCAGTGCCATAAGGCGTGGATGCAAAAAAATAATGAAATTCCCTCAATCTTCCCCTATCAAATGGAATGAGCCACTTATGCATAAAAAGTCGAGTTAAATCGCTTCAGTAGGAAAAGAACAATTTCGTTAGGACTGAGGGGCAGTCTGCACGGGGCAATTATTTTCTAAACATGACTGGGAAAAAAGTTTTAAGTGCAGAGGTCGTTTAATAAAACATAAATAAAAAGACAAAACTAGGAAAAAAAACAGTTTTGCAGGGGGACAGAAGAAGAGTGGCTGCAATTGTTGATTACTCTGCAAGATATCACAAGAAAAGTGTCTCAAGTGTACACAACTACTCAAAACAAAATGTTGAACATTTCCCTATGGAGTTATTTTTTCAACAAGACAACTCGACAAAGCACACATTTTGTAAAAACACAACTCGATGGGGAGGAGAGGATCACTTTTGTTGCAAAGTTGCAGAAAGACAATTTTTTTGTGTTATGTTAGTGTTAACTCGATGACCACACCGCACTAATCGCGGTGTAAACATGAAGGGAAAATTATTTTCCGGGTCACAGTAATGAGGGAAGTTATGGCTGGGTTGATGAACTGAAACCCAAGAAAATCGAGTTGCTTTCCGTGCGGCAGCTTCCACGCCATTTTAAGGAACACTCGCTCGAATTTAATTTTTCAGTATAAGAAAGCCAATTCCACTTGAAACGTTAAGAGGAAATGGGCAGAGTACGCGCTCGCTTCACGGGACAAGAATAAAAACAAAAATACTCGCCCTCATGTTGGGCCCTTCTGTTCCAACGAGTAAGTGAAGCGTCAGGGCACGCGACCCTTCCACTTTATTTTTTCTCATTTCTAGTAATTTGAAGCAGAGAAACGAATTCACGCTGTAATGAATTGAATTTGTTGAACGAGTTAACCGCAGATGTAGTCCGGTGCAAAGTTAATTACTTCTTTAAATAATCATATAAAAACAATACATTAAGAGACTTAAGCAGACGAAGCATAACAATATATTCAAACCCAACATTTTTACAATAAAATGAAGTTAATGCAGGAGATTCTACTTTCATAGATTCAATCAAAACAAACCCCAATTCGCGAATATAAAAACTTTACCAGAACATTAAATCTAATTCGGACTTTTTAGAATACGAAAAAGTAAAGAAGACATCCCAGTTATGGTATTTTGACCATTTATGAAAAAGTCATTGATTGACCCCGGAGCTAATAAAAAGATTGAAATCAAAGTTTGAAATTTTATGTTTTATAAAAATGCAAAAACACCAAAACTTTTCGAAATATGTATTCCGTAATATTGACTTATTAATAAAACAGCGCTTTTCACCATCGGATTCAGATCAGATTTGCAGGAAATTTTGCATTTAACTGAAATTTATGAGCAGTTATTATATCAAGCAATTTTAATTTCATAATAATAAAATCGAATTGCTTTGATTTATTGTATATCCACTTTGCGATAAAAACTTAATCCAAAAATTTGTTCGGTTCAATGTTTTTGATGCGCTTATCGCATATTTTAAAATTAATATATAAGCGAGGACTTTATAAGCTTCAATTCAGTGAAAAAAAGGATTTCCTAACTAATATGATCAGGATCTGATTGTGAAAAAAACGCAACTATTTTAACAAACCAATTATTTCACACTATGCTCAGGCTAAATGAATATCATAACAGGCGGAGTCTCATGAAAAATGTTTTGGCCGAAATGTTTGAAAAAAGTTAAATAAATTAATGGTATGTTTTATAATATCCAGATAAGAATTCAGAATTTCAAATGAGATCCACCACAAGCTTCTAACTTCTAAAAAACCATTATTTATTTAAATTTTTCAAAAATCACCAAAATACGAAGTTTAGTGTTTTAACCCTATTACCTCTAGGTACAATAGAACCTGATACAGCATTTTTATTTACAAATTTATAATCTACAAAAAAACTCTAATGGAAATGAACAGCCATTTAATCGACATCAACAATAAAATTATTTCATTTTTTATCCAGTATTATTAGAAAATTATAATCTAAACACTTTTTGATATTTTAAATCCATATAGTTAAAAAATAATAACATTTCTCAAATTTCAATTCCAATTTCAAAAATCTGCCCAATGATACCCCCCCACCTTACATTACATTGATATGTAGGTACCTAATACATACATTATTTACTAAAACTTCTTTTAATTCGGTTTAATCCGGTTCTAATTTTAAATAAGATTGTCAGATATTCGTTATTATTATCTATTATTACGTTGTTTTCTTCCTTAAAACATAAGGAGTGACGTTTTCTTGGTTTTCGAAATTATTACATAAACATTCATGTATTATGAAATGGCCACTAAAACACGAATTTGAATTTGGAGGTAACACCTGCTAACAAGTGACTTGTGATTTTGAAACGGAAACATTTTAAACATAAAAATAGAGACCTTCAAAACAAAGCCTTTCTAGGATGATATTTCAAAACAAACAAACTTGAACTGTACACTTCCTGCCCATAAATATCAAAAGTGTAACATCTGTTAGCATTTACAAAAGATTGACGAAATTAGACAATATTTTTGCATTTCCAGTGAATTGGACTCTTTATCAAAACAACTGTATTGTTGATGAAACATGCGAACTGCATTAAACGAGTTAAGCAAATCTGCGGCTCATGAATAAACAAAGTTCAGTTGGCTAAGGTCACCGAGTGGTCATGCCACGGTCAATTTTCTCAGTTGGCGCATTCGACCGACTTTTTGGGGCAACTGCGAACATAACCAAAATTCAAGGGGCCATTAGCCTGGCTCGAAGATGCATAGATAACGCGCGCATTTTGAGTTATAGTCCGCGAAGATAACAAAACCAAGCGCACCTCTCGTCGTAGTCGACGACGCGACGCGACGTCGGAAATTGCGAAATCCACCTGAGTCTGACCCAGAGCGGGGCGCTCATCCGAAACCCGTTCGGAGCCCCGCGATGAATTTGTAATTTGTAAGAGCCGTTTTGCCTATAAATAGCGCCACAAACGTATTTTTGATTTGAATTTATATCTCCTTTATATTCTAATTATCATGAAATTTGCGCGACTTTTGCATATTACACCGCGCCAGTCCCGGCGGCAGCGCCAGCCAGCGCGCGGCCGAACTGAGTGCGGCGCGGCGCGAATTGTAGTTGTCGCGCGCAGCATAGCTCAGCGCTCTTTGTTTTCCTCCGTGAAGGTCGCGAAAACAAAAGGAATGCAGAAGAGAATTGTTTTTGATTAATTACGTGGCGGAGATCGTGTTAAGCGTTTATTTGCAAATCCAAAAGACCACGGCCTGCCGTTACCGAGCAGCAGATGTTTATTGTTAGCAGTCGCGCGGTGGATCGGATTTCCTGCTGCAGCGCGGCGAGAAAAGATCACCTGCCCTCGGACTCGTCTGCCGTTCTTGGGCGCGAATTGTGAAATTCCCAGTATTATTATTATTATTATTTTCTTTTCACCACAAACGGTACTTTCCTCTATTCGCGAGCCAATTTTCATTTTCTTCGCTTTGTTCTCGGCGAAATGCTTGGCGAATGCGACAACACGGCCGCACAGAGCCAAATTTTAGCAATCTAGGTGGACAAAAATCAAGAAAAAGAACTTTCTCTCTAAGAAATCTATTACTAACCATATTCAAACAAAAAAATCTCCATGAAATTAAAAAAATGTATGAGTCAGAGTACCTATGTCTCTGACTTCAACTCTTTCATATATTTATTACGATCTTTTAGTTTTGTTTTTAGTTATATAAAAACTTGTCATATTAATATATGTAAATATATATAGTGGTAAATATTCGTTTAAACGCACGTTTAGAATCTAAACGAACATATTTATACGCCATATATTGGTATTCCCAGCCTGAAAGTCTCTCTTTCGTAAAATTCTGAGGTGTGTTTAAACAAATATTTACCACTGTATTAAACAAACACCAAGAGATTTTTGGTATCCGTATCAGTGATTTCAAAATCTTTGCATAAAAAGCAAATATTGAATCATATTATACTCTCTTAATATTAAAACGAGTTACTTCAGTGTTTATTAAATTTGAAACAGAACTGTATTGCATTTGTGATGAAAATCTTAAAATATATTGTATTACGAACACGGGTCTAGACTGTTTAAAAATCTCGTTATTTCTACTCTGACGGCTTGAATCTAGAAACTATTATCGAAAGTTATACAAAAATCCTTACACTGGACAACCTGTCAAACATACATGTTCTCATTCACTCTTCATTTTCAATAATAAATGAAAATTGTATCCTATGCGTTTTTAAAATAAAATGTTTAGGAATTTAATGAAAGTAATTTGAATCAATTAGAATTTGAAATAATTAAAAATGCGTTAAATCAGGGCTATAATTATAAAAATCTATTGTTTTCTAGATTGTTCAAATTTTACGCGTTGTGCGCCAGCGATCAGCGGCACCTCCTCCGCTGCGACGTGTCGCATCGCACATGCATAGTTCACCTCAAGGCTGTGGCCCAGCAGCATCCACCGAAGCCTTGGCGAACTGTGCTAGTTGGGTCCGCGGGATCGTAACCACAGTTATAAAATATTAAAAACGCATATTGCGCCAAATGAAAGACGATACGAGTGGCACTGGAGTCAAGAACGCGCGACCGGCGATCGGAGACCCATGCGCGAATTTCTTATATATGACCGCGATAGCCTCTGGCCGGCCATCGCGTCGCCGTGCTGTCGAGGAGAAAATTGGAAAAGTTTATTGTCACCCGCTTAAAAATAAACTCGTTATCTCCGAGCGTGGCCATCGGCCGATAATTTGCCAGCTACTAACTGGGATTCCTGCAAAATATCGAATTTAAATTTTCATTTGGCTCACGTAAGCCACTCACTTCCATTTCCTTGGGCCTTCGCTGCCACCTCCGAACATATCCATTTCACCTCGGACAGAGGAGACCCCAAGGAATGGCGCGCAGATTTCTTAAACTTCCAAAGCAGCTACTCACGACCTTTGGTAGGCTCGTTACGTAACACCCTCTAAAAGTTTCGGTCGTGATGTTAACGACAGAAGCACCCTGCACTCGGCGAAGTGTGCTAAAATGCGCTAATTGACCTCCAGCGAACCGTTGCAAATTGATGGGCAATGCACGCCACTAGCGGCCGCTATTTGCACCTCCGGCAGCCGCGAAACCGCTCAAAGGCACCCCCAGCTTCTTCCCGCCATCGCCGCGCCGCATTGATTTTGCGGCCAGGTTCGCAGTCGCGCCGCGGAGGGAAGCACTCCGACGTGCGGATTTATTTATTAGCGGCAGAGATGCGATGAAAACTGCACTTGTGGGGAATCGCGCCCCGGTGGCATATTTCACACCCCGCCCGACTCTGGGACCACATCTTGGGGCTCCGTAGAAACCGAGAAAGGCCTCGGAGGTGGGCAGAAGACGCGTGTCGCGCTCTGAGTTAATGACAATCTTCCAAATATGGGGGTGGTGTAAAAATAATAAAAACAAATGTTTAAGAAGCTTTATTACGAAACAAACAGCAAACAGAATTAATCATTCCTTTTGCGAGCGATTTACACGTGCGAGCGTGATTAATTATAGCCCGCCAAATTTGATGGAACCAATTCTTCACTCGTAATGGGACATTTTACCAATTTTTTCTTCACTTAAACAGAAAGTTTTTGTAACGAATTTCCGCACACGTTATGTTAACAAGATAAACAAAACTTCAACACGAGTGGACCAAATAATGTACTACAAAAAAAAATTCAAACAATTCGAAATAATTTTTTTCGTTAAATGTTTAATTTGGAGTTGTTTTGTTTTCCTGAGTTTTTTTTTTACAAATTCTTACTTCTATTGTTTACATTGCTACCTTTTTTGCTTAACCCTTCAAGTGTCAAAATCTGAATTTTTTTATACGTAGGGCTCTTTTTGCCCACTATAAGAAATTCGTTCAAGTAGTGACATTTAACTAGACGGGCTGTAGTAAACTATGTTAAGTAAATTAATAATAATTATTATTATTATTAATTATTTTTGTGATATATGTATATATGTATGTACATAACTAATTGTAGAGATATCCGCGTAATACCTTTAAAAATAAGAAGATTGTTATGTTATCCATATACGTAATACTCTGCAAATTTAGTTTAAAAAATTTCCACTTATTCTTTTATATCTAAAATTTACTGTAATAACAATTTTACGATATAATGTAAGTACTTCTAGCAAAATTTGCTAAATTTTTCATTTTTCCTAGTTTTCATATGAACTTTACTAAAATAAAGAAGAAAAGCAGGAAATAATTACAATATGATCACTAGGATATAGGCATATCTAGGAAATCGACTCCAATTGATATTCACTGAACGTCTTTTAGTGAGAAAAAAAAATTTAGTGTGTGTATTTTAAACAAAAAATCAAAAGTCCCCTTGTTATTGGAGATGAAAGTCAGTCTTTTGCATTAAAATTAATAAAATTGGCTTGGGGAAATCATGCATGACAACAGTACAGAACTCAAAAGAAAGATAAATACCTACATATGTTTTTGAATTAAAGAGGGAACCAACAAGCAAATAATTTCAAACCGTAAAGGAATACAAACACTCCATTTTCCTAGGGGGTGGAAAAAGTTATGTGAGCTGGTGCCTAAGTATGATCTGATGAAACCTCAAAGAACTCGAAGTTTAAATCATCCGGGGTGAAAAATAATTAGCTTGTTAAAAACAAAGTTCAAAAGTCAACAAAGAGAAATCGAGCTACAAGAAATACCCTTGAGGGAAAACGCAAGGTATGAAAAAAAAGAGAAAATTATGAATATTTCCAAATTGGAAAATAATATGACAAGATAAATATTGATATAATTGGAAGGCAAAATAATACCCACCCTTTTGGGGGCTTTTAAAGCTCGATATTTATAAAAAAATTTACAAAATTAAAAATAAATTCAAATCGCATAAACTACTACTGCGATTAATTTTAGTAATTAATTTTAATATCGCATGCAAAAATTACGTCTTTTCCCTGTAATAGTTAAAAAATACTTTAAATATTTAGCCGACAATAAAATGAATCGCAAATGATGCAGCAGCTCGTATTTATGAAATTCCTTAACTACAGATAAGAAATTCCTTTCACACTGAAGTCATCTTCATGGCAACTAAACAAAATGTGACGCAATTTAAATTATTTTTAATGAAAAAAAGCAATAAAATTAATCATGTCTTTATTTCGTTCTTGAAAAAATTATTAATTAAATAATAATTGCTTTAAGTATCAGCCTACGGCAAGTCACTGATAAGGGAGGGAAAAAATAAAGCATGGCATTGAGATGATAACAACAGGAAAATTGTAAATCAGAAAAGACCGAAGTCTGTCTGTCTCAAGACGGTATTAAAATTCCTCAAGACGGAGCAGATGTTATTTTTCCTCAGAAGGACTTGGAAGCCCGGCGGCTGCCCTTACCTGCCGAAAATCTCCTCCGATGGATATCTTAAAAATATCCTCAGGTTAATAAGAACGAGCCCTGCCGTCTTACAAGACAAGGCAGATGGAAAGAATTCTAGGGAGATGTACACGAGCTCCTCGAGGGATTTCATTTTGGATGGCAGAAAACGAATTTTTTCCCTTATTTCCTCCAACCATCCTGTCGAATTGCCTTCGTCCCGTAAAAAGGCAAAAAACAAACCGACTTTGGTAATTCCAGGAATAAGAAATAAAGATGGCACACGTGCCAGCAATTTTAAATTATATAAAATTTAATTAATAAAATATTTTGTATTACGTGAAGTTAGCAAATAAACTGAATCGTCACCATCTCCGCTCATGGGGAATTAACATTTCAACTTGAATCATCTGTAGTTAATTACTTAAATGCAAATATTTGCAGCCCAGCAAACAAATAAATTGTTTTAATTAATCCAGTAACATTTGTAATTTTCCAAGATTTTGTGAATTCAATTCGTCACGGTGTAAAGTTTTAACTTAAATTGCGTCATACTCGAAAAAAATGCGAGGAAAAAATTGAAAGTGATTCAGCGATTAGAGTTCAATTGGCACAATTAATTGGGATTTAAATTATCGATCCGCAGTCCGAACGTTATCTTTTGCACTATGTCACTTGCAACTATTGTTAAAGGGGTTAATGGTATTTTTCTGACCTATTTTTCTTTCACAAATACCATTTTGAAGAATATCAGTTGAGTATTGTTTCCATTGTTTATAAACCAAGGCTAGTTTAGTTAACTGATTTTATAATGAGTGAACAAAACAAGTTTAAGAGATATTTCTTTAAAGTATATTTCGAGGGCTAAAAATCTTTTCGACAGCTGTACGAAACAACAGATTTCCAACCAGGAAATAGAAAAGAACCGAAAACATCTGGGATACATTCACTTTTAAAGTAATAAGGGAGAAACTTCGCAGAAAGCAATCTTAAATGTCGGGTGGGTGTCAGTTAAGATAACAAGGATAATATCAGCCTAAAAAGAATAGGTTAAATGTTTCAACAGTCGAAAAATGGAAAAGGTTAAGAATCCACAAATCAAATTTACCTACCATAAACTCCATTGTCTAATATTGCAGAGAGTATGGCGGAAAAAGAACTCAAAGATAAAACTTTTATTCTATATTGAGGAGGATATTCGGTTAGTTAGAAAACAGTTTTGTTTCAAGCAAGATTATGCACCATGCCACACCTCAAAAATGGCAATAAATCTCCCTACGTATTCAGTACGAACTGGGTTTCTTGAGGTATATTTTATAAAAATGTTTTATTACAACATTTTTAATTAAATGCGATCATTATCTGCAATTTTTTTTTATTGGAGTCTATATTTTCCGTTCCAGTATTTTATTTAAAGTTCTAAAAAATATATGTATAGGATGACCTAGCGTTTTCAAAGTCAAAGTTTCACCTTTAACCTACATTATATCTATGAATTTAACAAGGTTAAGAAAGATATTCACGTTTTTTACTTTCTCATATCTTCAAAAATATATCTAGGAATGGTATTATTCGTAGTTTATATTATGTGCTTTATTTACACCTTGAAATGTGTGAATGAAAAAACTGTAAAAAATGTCCCACCTTTCACTATGGAAAGATCCCTTTTGGCACTTAACGAATATCCTTACAACTGCTTCCACAAAGCTTTTTGAAAAAACTTCTTAGTAAGACTAACAATAGTATTTTAGAACTATAATTCGAAATTCAAGTTTCTTTTTTTTTAAAGTGCTTTCATTTTAAATCTTAAGAAAACAAATCTTGAATTAAGCAAACCCATATGCGGTGGAAATCGGGTGATAGACAAATATGGTAGTAATTAAATTATTCAGCTTCTAGAAATCACTTCATGGAAACTTGTATCCGAAAGCATGCCAAATAACTTTAAGAAATTCGATACTTTAAAACAATTTTGCTTAACATTCTTGTGTCTAGTCTTAAAAATTGGCAAAAAGATATGCCAACATGTGTTTCACAATAGCGAAGATTGTGCCAAAGAAAAGTTGATCCTCATGTGAAGACAAGACATTAATCTTATCATCACTTATACTTTTATAATTATTGTATACTAGTATTAGATAAGATTAATGTTCTGAAATGTCGGATTAAATTAAGCTTGAAATGCAGTGGCCAAAAATAGGCATTTGCATAAAATTTCAAAAAATCACAGACCGCCTGTCGGATCGCATACAAACTTAGTGCATATATTTTTTTTTGATCTTGTTATGCTACAGCGACAATTTTTCCAATTGTTCGCATGACTCGCCGTGGAGTAATCAACCTTGAATATGTTACAAACGGTTCGCCGTAATCGTCTAGGAGCGATTAATTGCTCGGAATGACATTTAAGTCAATTATTGAGATATGCCGACGGAGGAAAACGCGTGAACATTTTCTTCCCTCCGAAGCTATTATTCCGCGACTGGAAAAAGTTACACCGACCTCTATACTTGAATTATTTAAAGATGTTTTTCATGAATATTGCCGCAGTAAAATAGTTTCTTCGATGGGCTGGGCATAGTCCGGGGGGTCTATCGAATCGACGACTGCCACCGTGAAATGCAATTGTTAGGGCTTGGCTGGGGCTCTTAAGAGCTGCAAAATGGACATGGCTTTCAGGGTATTGAATTCTTTCCCCCGGAGCTTGGTTAGTGCGCTGCTAAAAAAGATACATGAAAAAAAGATAGAAAAATAACAACCACAACCCGAAGCTCCTTTTGCAAATCGTACCACCGGGCATTCTCTTTGCGAATTTTTCCTTCAGAAGTATTTCCATGAAATACTTCGCCAAGTCCGTGATTTTTGCAAAATCATTTTGTACGTTCACTTTACAGTTTAGTTGGCACGGCACCGTAGTGCTGTTGATGCCATTTTGGAGCCCCAAGCCGTGCACTTTGCCTGCCTGACATCACCAGAATAAGCAAACTTTTCTACAGTAGCTACGAAATAAAATGTAACAAAATTACGCGATCGCACTCCGAAATCGTCGAGCGCGGAGCACGAAAAACAAGTACATATAGACATGTGTATTATAAAAAAAAATAGTTAGTAAATTAAAGCTAACGGCATCCGCGCGATATGCATATGCTGCAAAAGTATGATTATATTTTCGCGGTGACTTCAATCAAATGCAAATTCTAACACACCCCGCCGCCTCGGGCGAGCGGCGCGGCGCGTTGCATGTAGACGCGCGTTGTGCAACAGCCTGCGCGCGCGGCTCGGCTAATGGAACTTTGGTTGATAGCGCGGCGGGGCCCATTGTTGCGCGCCGCAAAGACCTTTTTGCTTTTCCTTTCTAATCAGTGCAATGTTTATAATTTGCACTGGTCGCCATCGCGCCACGATTATCGTTTACAAATACACAAAACACTCTTTGCTTCCACGAAAGCAATTTGCCAGTCGCGTTCCGTGAAATTTATCGAAACAGTTATCGTTGCCCAACTGAGAGCCCCATAGGGTTGCCAACTTTTTTTCAGACGAATATAATCAAAATATAGTTCTTCACCACACACCACAAAGAAGTATTTTTATAAAATGATGTAAAAGAGTTTCGTTAAACCAGAAAAAATTAATATTGATTTGCATCCTAAGAAATACACAGTAAGTATTTTAAAGGTAGTACCTATACAATTTTTCTTAAAAGTAACTAAATGTTCTTTAAAAACGTATTCAAAAATTCCATCTAAGTCATCAAACACCTCTATCCAACAGAAATTCAAAGTAAGCTTTGGTTGTTTATGTGATGAGTGTAACTTTTAAATAAAATCTGCTTGTTGTTCTGCTTACTATTTTATTAGGTAGTATTGAGCCTCTGAACAATTCGAGTGGTCGGCACGGTGTCTCAACTGCTACTGCTCTCCTACCGCTATCCTATGATAGTGGCTAGTGATGACTACCGCTAGCTAAGAGACTTATTCTACAATTACACTTACGTCTAGTTAATTCGTATACTACACCTCCCCCTTAAATGTTAACAAATTCAAAATATTGTACAATTCAGGACCTTACTTACAATGTTTTTAATCCATTACACGATGTTACTTCAATTTTACAAAATCCATACAATTTTCTTAATATTATTCTAGTTTACTCCTAATCTATATATTTGTTTGTTTGTCTCAGAAAGGGAAGTGATATATCCAGTAATTTCAGTAATTTATTTCGCGTGTCTTAAAAACCGGGAATTGCGCCTTAATGTGGGTCCATTTAAAACTTCAATAAAATATGATCTAGGGCTTCTGGCTTTACCAATTATTGTTGCGGGTATCCATTTATGATTTTCATTTCTGTACCACACTTTCTCCCCTTTTTCAAACAAATCTTCTTTTCCTGTTGCGGTTCTATCATAATAGTACTTTGTTTTACGTTTATTCTTATTTAGTGTATTTTCAAACTGTCTTTGCACGCAATTTTGAAATAGCGAAAGCTTTCCTGGCAAACGTGTTCGCGTTTTCCTACCAAACAATATTTCTGTAGGGGAAAGAAGACTACCTTTAAGAGGTGTATTACGAAATTCTAAAAGCATTTCCCATAGTTCCATCTTGCTGTCTTTCGATTTTTGCAGCATTGATTTTGCTACTTGTACGTTCCGTTCCGCAAATCCATTTGCTTGGGGGTAACGAGGGCTAGTCGTTATGATTTCAATATCATTGTTACTGCAAAAATTTTTAAATTGGAACGAGCCGAAGGGAACATTGTCAGCAATAATTTGCCTAGGGATACCGTTTGTCGAAAATAAACCTTTTAACTTGCCAATAACCTCAGTAGTACTTTTATTACGAATCGGTAGTATATCTAGGTATTTTGAAAAGTAGTCAGCCACCACTAAATACGATTTTCCTGCAAATTCCATAATATCCATTCCAATTTTGAAATATGGATATGCTGGAATTTCATGAGCTAACATGAGCTCCTTTTGTTTGGCATGTCTGTGTTTTTGACAAATTGCGCATGATGAAATCATTTCCTCTATCTCCGTATTACAACCTGGCCAATAAACTAAACTTCTCGCCCTCGCCTTTGTTTTTTCTATTCCCAAATGAGAGGTATGTAAAATTTTTAACATTTCTGGTCTCAGAGATGTAGGGACAATAATTCGCTCATTTAAAAATAATAGGTCGTCTTCCTCACATAGTTCATTTTTATGTTTCCAGTAAAACTTTATTGACTCTTTTAGTTGATTTTTTCTTTGTGGCCATCCATTTTTTACTACCTTATGTAGCTCATTGAGAACCTGGTCGTTAACCGTCTCTTTTTTGAATAGTTCACGCTTCTCGTCAGACAAATTTATTGAATGAACTACTTCATTCAAGTCCTTAATTTCAGGCATATTATCTTTCTCAATAAAATTTCTTGACAACAAGTCAGCAATTAGCATTTTTTTTCCGGGAAGATATTGAAAATTTAAATTATACTTAAGAAGCCGTAGTTGCATTCTTTGCAAGCGTGCTGAGGGTATTTTGCCGATTTCTTTCTGGGAAAGACCTAGCAATGGTTTGTGGTCAGTTAAAATTGTTATTTTCTGACCGTAAATAAATTTGTGAAATTTCTCACATGCAAATATTACTGCTAAAAGCTCTTTTTCAATCTGAGCATAATTGCACTCTGTATTTGATAAACTTCGTGATGCATAATAAATTGGCCTGCCCTCCTGCATCAGGCAGCAACCTATGCCGAATTGAGATGCATCAGCTTGTATTGTAATTTTTTTTTTCGCGTCGAATGCTTTTAATGGCGGTGCTTTGGCAATTACTTGCTTTATCTTGCTCATGCAGGAGGCATGGACCGGCAGCCACTGAAAAATTGCTTTCTTTTTTAGAAGTTCGCGTAAAGGCTGTGATAGTTCTGAAAGATTAGGTATATAATCTCTCAAATAATTTAACATTCCATAGAGCGTTTGGAGCTCTTTTTTATTTTTGGGGGGCTTAAGCTTTTCGATAGCTTGAAGATAAGTGGGGTCATACCTAATTCCATAATTAGAAATTATGTGTCCTAAATATTTAACTTCTGAAGTCCTAAACTGAATTTTATCTTTATTAAATTTAATGTTCTCTGTACGCGCACGGTTCATTACTACTTCTAAAATTTTATCATGTTCTTCTACGGAATTAGCTGTAATGAGTATGTCGTCGATATATACTACGACACCAGGAATACCCGCAAATACCTCTGCATTACGTTTTTGAAATATCTCTGGGGCGGTTTTAATACCAAAAGGTAACCGGTTAAATCTATATATTCCAAACGGTGTTGAGAAAGAACAAAGTTTTGATGAAAAGTCATCTAAAGGCACTTGCCAATATCCTTGCTTCAGATCAAGGACCGTAAAAATTTTCTTGTTGGCCAACTGTGCCGAAATTTCTTCAAAAGTTGGAATTTGAAACGGTTCTTCGACTAGGGCATCATTTAAATATTTTGGATCTAAACATAGCCGCAAGGTTTTATCCTTTTTCTCAACAATCACCAAGTTTGAGATCCATTCCGTCGGCTCAGTAACTTTCGTTATAATATCTTGTTCGCATAATTTACCTAATTCTTTTTTAAGCGGTTCTAATAACGATAGAGGTATTCGCCTGGCTGCTCTTATAATTGGCGTTGCATTTTCTTTTATTTTCAATTTACACTCTTTTTTAAATTTTCCTAGTCCCTCAAATACGTCGGCATACCTTTCAAAAAAGTTATCTTTATTTGTGATTGAATCAATTCTTCGAACTAACCCCAGTTCGATACAACTTTTTAGCCCTAAGATTGGAACTGTACTTTTCTGAACTACTATAAAATTCTGTTGACCACATTTGCCATTTGCTTCACATTTCAAAACCGCACTTCCAATTGGTCTTATTTTTGTACCGCCATATACCTCTAAAATCACATCGGTTTTATTAATTCGAGCATCTTTAAATTTTTTAAAAATGTTAAATGGAACCACATTGATTTCGGCCCCCGTGTCAAGTTTAAATTCAATTATCATATTATTTACCTTAATTTTCTTGAACCATGCATGCTTCTTTTTTGTTTCATCTGCCTCTAATACAGAATCTATAAATACCGTTTCCAAGTTGTCCGTTTTCACATGACGCTTCTTCTTTTGCTCGCACGCAGATGCAAAATGATTAAGCTGCCCACAAGTATTGCATTTTTTTCTCCACGCCGGACACTTCCCTTTCTGATGACGACCTGAGCAAAATTTACAATTCAAGCTGCCACTACTCTGATTATTCGAATTTTGCCTGAAATTCTTTTGAAATGGTTTAGCAGTATCACTATTTTTATTTTTAATGTACCTATTTCCCTTACTGCCGACTGCATTTACACCTAACTCAACCTCTGCACTTCTGCCTTGAATTTTCGACGCCTGCTGATTCGAAGCTTCTGCCGATCTCGCCATACTGATCGCCTTCTCCGCATCTATGTTGTCCGTTTCCAGCAACCTCTTTTGCAGCCTCTTGTCCGCCACTCCCAATATAATACGATCTCGCAGCATCCTGGGCTCATGCTCGCCGAAGTCGCACTCTCTCATTAATTTTTTGATTTCCATCAAGAAGTTATCGAAGGGTTCCGAGGGTGATTGGTTCCTGCTGTGAAACATGAAGCTTGCGTATGCCTCGTTCTTTTTAGGCTGACAAAATTTTTCGAAGGCATCGACCACATCTTTATAATTTTTCCGCTGTTCATCCGTAAGAGAGAACGTATTGAAGATTTCGATGGCTTCCGGCCCAATGGTGTTCAAAAAAATCGCTGCTTGAACCGCCGCTGGCTTTTTATCTAATTCTGCTGCCGTATAGAAGTACCCAAAATTTTGTTTAAATTTTTTCCAGTGTTCTGATATATTGCCATCTAAGATAAGCGGATCAACTTTTTTGAGGAAGTCCATACTTCTAGTAACGGTAACTATTCGAGTTCGAGGTGGTCGTCCACGAGGTCTTTTACTTTCAATTTTCGGTTTGCTTTTATTTGCAATGCCCATTAAATTTTTGACACCGTTTGTTGGGCATAATAGGCCTTATTATGTGTGTTTTGACGCACTCGTATCAACTTTTACTGCTTCAAATCTGCATCCGACCACTCCGTGAAATTTGTTCTCTTCAGTAGCAAGTTTTTGTTCCTTCACAGCGAATTTCAATAATCTATTATTTTTAATTGCTTACCAATCACCCCGATCGTTGTAATCCTCGTCGCCATGTGATGAGTGTAACTTTTAAATAAAATCTGCTTGTTGTTCTGCTTACTATTTTATTAGGTAGTATTGAGCCTCTGAACAATTCGAGTGGTCGGCACGGTGTCTCAACTGCTACTGCTCTCCTACCGCTATCCTATGATAGTGGCTAGTGATGACTACCGCTAGCTAAGAGACTTATTCTACAATTACACTTACGTCTAGTTAATTCGTATACTACAGTTTAAAGATTCTGATTTGAATATTATTCTTTATTTAAAATTAATTATTTTTGCCCTGCAAACCAGAATATGCAAAATGTACTGATTTATATATAAATAAGTGAATGTCATTTTATATTTTATTTCCAATGTTATGTTTTAAATGTTATTCTAACTTTTCTAACTAATACTGTTTATAATATTTATTTCACTTATCTACATAAACATCATTTACTAAAATTTTTTATAATACATATAAAGTGTATTTTGAGTTTTTTCTCTTTGGTGTTCAATTCCATATTTATTCCATAATTTCGTCTGGATTGTTTTAGGAAATTAAAGGATAAACCGAGAGAGATTCCAGTATAATTCTTCTTCAATTTCATTATTCTCTGAATAAGTCATACTGAGAAAAACTGCTATTATTTAAGAATGGGTTCTCGAATTTTAGAAAAGACATAATGGATTAATTTTCGTAAAAATAAAACAATTTTGAAACCAAAGTAGGTATGTCGATATTTTCTATTAAATAAAGAACATAAATTTAAAGTTGTATAATAGATATATTATTTAAAAAAAAAATCACAAAAACAACAATGTACACTTCAAATTATGAAAAAGATCTAAATAAAAAATGATACGGCTTCCAATTTTGTTTATTATCTAATTATTTTATATAGAATGACCCTAAAGCAAGGTTGGCAACTCTAGCCCCTGATAAAATTGTTTCTTGCCGCTGAAATTAATTTTGCACTTCATGAGGCATTTTTTCGCAATTATTTTTTATCGATTTCATGGGAAAGTGCATGTCTCACAAAACTAATAGATATTTCCCTGAATTTGCAACTTTTTTATTTTTAAATTTCCGAAATTTGAATCGAAATCGATCCAAGCGCGAATGTCGAAGCACCCCAAGGCTTGCGATATCTCAAGAACTTTTGAAAGTGGCGGCAGCATTTGCAGCAACGGAAGCAGCAGATAATTTGCTGACTTGCCTGCTCGTGTGACTGAATCTTTCGAGTTTCGACTCGCCTTTATCAGTCCCTCTCCGAAAATAAGAAAAAAATTCGCTATCTTTGGCTGCTATACGCTTGCTTCCACCTATTCAAAAGATTAAACTGCTCGACCTTGGCCAAGTGATTGAAGATATTAATCGCGAAAAAAAAACTCAATTATCCAACTAGAATATAAAAAAGACTGACTGATAAAACAGGCATGAGTAATGTTTCCGTCCATTTCAAATTTCAAGCAGTCTCCTTACTTTTTATCGCAAAAATATACGCAATCCTTTTGACAAAAATAAACGTGGATATCTTATCGAGACTACTTGGGAAAAGGCACGTCATATTTTGCTTGACTGCCGCATTTCTACAGCTATTAATTTGATTAGAAACGAATATATTAATTGCGCGCACGACAAAATATTTGGGAAGCAAATTTTCCATTGTGTACTTTTGCACTTAGCGCTTAAGATAAATGCGGGGGAGTATGACATGTACGAAATATAATTTGAAAAGTGTGATGAACTCCCAGTAGATTTGTACAAATCGTGCGTACTTTTCAGTAAAATTAATGACACTATAAATTTTTTTGAGTCGCGAACTTTTTATGAAGGTGCAAACTTTTAGCACTTTAGTAAAATAGGAGTGATATTATGGGCTAACTAACCTGACGTGTGATTAGCACGATGAAGTTAACTCAGTCTTGGTTGTAAACATACCTGAAAAAAAGAAAAATAAAGTTATACATTGCCTTAAAACACTTTATATTTAATGAGACAAATAAAGCCCGGTATCGGTGTAAACATATTCATTTCTTGCCATGTTATCTTCTTTTGTATTACATAAACGAGCAGAAATTATGCCCTTGAAAATCGAAAAATAGAATATTTAGCATCTGTTGAAATGGTTGCTGAATTCCCAAGGTCATTTATGTTAGCTATACGATCACCAAATCACTTTGAGAAATTGGAAGCTAACTTATTATGCAAAGGAGAATATATATAAACAAAAATTTGTATTTATTTCAGTTCATAATGAATATATTTAGATTGGATATACTATATTATTTGGACGCACTTATCTCCGGTTATGCACCTCCAAAACCAGTGCTATTTGGTTTTATCGTGGTTCCCAATCATCTGAATGAAAATTGTTAAAAACAGAATATTTCTTTTCTTTAAACTTCTCAGTTAATAAGAAAATTTACAAAAAATATTTTAAAATTAAACTACATGATAAAAATTATATCAATTTTAAGCACAAAGTGTATACCGAGAAATCCAAAATTTATCCAAAATTTTAAACGCGTTTAAATACAGAAAACAAAGGTAACTTCTTTGGGTGTTTCAACAACATAATGACCCGAAACGTACTTCGAGGTTGATGAATAACGGGGTTGCAGAAAAAGGGTGTGATATCATGAACTGGCTGGCTGGTTTTAAGACATCGACACTATACGTAGGTTAGTAGATTTTATGCCACTATACAAATTAATTAAAGAAACTTTAACACAGCGTTTTTGTTTTGGTCAGGTGTTTTATGGACTTCTTATTATACTTATTTATAACTTGTAGACGAATGAGTGAAATAATCTGATCTTTCCGCCAATTAGAGAGTAAGAACAAAGTAATAAAGTCGCCAATTATTTATTTATCAATGTACCACATGTGGATCGCAATTACCAGCTTTATTGAAAAGTCGTCGAATGGTGCTTATATTTTATATATTATACATTATTTTTTCTTATATAATTTATTATATTTTCATTAAAATTTAAATGATAAACAACAAATAAGAATAAAATGTTCATTATCTGAATGAGATTAGGTACCTACTTTTTTTCAAAAATATTGGATGGCTTGTAAATAGTTTTTAGTTCAATGGATATCTTCTAAAACTGACATGCTTATGAAATCTTTATTAGAACAATAAATGGCAATTGGAGCAAATTAATATGTAGAAAAATCAAAATATGTAATATAAAAAATTATGAAAATTAAGAAATAAAGAAATTAAATTTCTGATCTAACTGGATCTACCCGTTGTACAAAGAAATCGTCAAGAAAAAAAAAAAAAATAAATAAATTTAAAACACAAGCTCTTTCACTTTATTGACGTGGTAATTGTATTGAATTAAATATTGACATCTGTTTCCAATGACGACAGAAACAGTGCGTCAAACGCGAATATTGGATGCAATAAAGAACGTGTTCCGAAGACGATATTTGCGAACGACCTTTTTAATGGAAAATACCTATAGGCAGTAAAATTCTTTTAAAAAAATTCCCCTTTTTCGCACATTTGTGGTTCTCTTCGTAAAAAAAAGGTTTGAAAAACACCACTTTAATACCTTTCAGACTTTGTTAATTGAAACCACTAAAAAATATTTATGTAGCTTATTATTTTTTCTAAAAAATACCGAAGTATTCATAATCGAACTTAAGATTTCATTTTCATTAATGCCAATTACTTTCCAAACAAATCCAAAAAAAGTTTATTTGAAATATTAGTTATATAATTTTACTATACGAATATATTTCATTTTAAAAACTGTGCCACTCAAAAGGTTAATATCACTCAACCTTTTTCTACTTAAAAATTACATTGAAAAATTATTGAATAAATTCTACGATACCTTTCACTCGATAACTTTTCAATTTGTACTTAAGAAAAAAGGTCGTGAAAAGGTGCAAGTGGGTGCTTGAGACAACACCTTCTGCTCCGCTGGATGCTGGATGCTGGAGTTGAGGTGATGGATGCATTACAGGCTCGAAATGAAGTGCTCTTTTAGCGACATTTGCTGCAATGCGCAATATTATTAGCTATATATAGTTAGGGAGGTGTATGCAGATGACCCAATTAATGGGATTAATTATGAAAACATTCCCATTTCGAAGTACCATGAGACCGCTCGGATCCTAGAACAGCTTCTGCTCTGTATAGTGTATATTCAGCCCAAATAGAACTCGGATGCTCGGATTTCTAGAGAACTAGAGAAACGAAAAAGTGGAACATACGAGTTCTCATGTTATATTTTTTGAATGGGAATAGAAATTCCGTAGGGATTATTTTATAACAACAGAAATTACTTTAATTACACTTAAACCTACGAAATTACAAAATTTCTGTACTTCTGCTTTAAAATTATATGTAGGTACCTAAATATATTTGTAAAAAAAAATTAAAAATTAAATTTCAAGTTAAAATTATGTATATATAGCACTCACATATTTTTGAAGAGTTACTTGAACTTTCTATCGCGTTTTTCCCTAAACTATCTTTCTCAACCTCACCGGATTTATTATATCTTTAGCTCAAATTGTTCGTTTCTAAATTTTAAGTTAACGTATATTTTTGTAATTTTTTTAATAGATCGATAGACAATTTTCTATCAAACTGTAGCGCATTGGCAGTTTCCCCAGAATATAGATTTGAAATTTACATTAACAGTGCATTAGATTGTCATGATTCATGCAAATTTTCAATTAAATTTTTCCTGCAACGTAACTAGCAGGATTGAATTTCCAAAGTACGAGTGTCCAAAATCACATTTTGAGGCATTACTGACTCACCGAATGAGTGACTGCTATCGTCATAAATCTAGGGTACTTCTGAGCGAGCTAGGACTTTGAAATTTGGAACATAGTATAATTAGTAAATGTATAGACCAAATTTGGCAAGTTTTCATTAAAGAAATGAGCAACAGAGCAACATTAAGACCCCTGAAAACTTGCCAAGTTCAGTATGTAATTTATCAATTCTAAAAAATTTAAAGTATTTGCTGCGGATTATTAATGATAAATTTCAAACCTAAGAATAACTTTATTTTGTTCTTATTAATTATATTAATTAGTTCAGTGTATTCTTAATAGTTAACATACCTTTTTTTACCAAATCAGATAATCATTCATATTTCTTATGGTAAAGTCAAAGCCACCAAAAAGGAACAGAATAATATTACTCCATACTACTTCTAAAAATAATCCTTCAGTTAAAGTAACTACCAGATAGTGTTGTAAAAGTAAAAGTACTAAAAATATTATCTCTCAGTTTTAAGATTCGATATGGGCAAATGGTCCACATGTTGTGGGTTTATTTCTTTCAGAAATTGTGTCAGTCACATTGAGTAGAAATAATACGAAGAGGCAGCTCAGCTGTGACTTCATTTCATCTAGAAAGGGACCTTCAATCTCAGTCGCGTTTTTCGAAAACTCAAGGAAAGGCCTCTCCGATTAAACCGATCTTGGACTTGCGATGTGGTGCGTGTTGGCGCTTACGCGGTGTCGGTATCACACACGCCGCGCGCCAATTAAAATCGTCCATTACTTTGTTATTTTTTATATTTTTTTCCTCAGATAAAGCGAAGAAAATGTTTCTCCATCGCTTCCTGATATTTTCGCATAATTACAGACGTCGTCGGCGGCGGAGGAATTTTATCAGGCGAGCAGATTAGATCGATTTCCCTTTCGGAGACCGCGCGCGCGCTTTGTCTCGTGGAAGTAATTTAGCGCAATTATTTACTTGAGGAGGCATTGGATTCTGTGACGAAACGGGTAAACACAGCGACGGTTATCACCGGGGTGGGGGAAGACGCGGCTAGAAGACTGGGACTAGAAAATAAACAGAGCCCCATGAGCTCCAGCTTTAGCGCGCATTTGTACCATCGGGCAATGAGCGATTTTTATTGGGTTTTTATTGATTCGAATTTGATTAGATCGGAATGCGGGTTCAAGGTGATGCCAGCCAGCGAGCGAGCACAGCGCGCGGATAGCCGCGCGCTTCGTGAAATAATTTTCCGAATCAATTCCATTAGAGCTCATTTGTTCGCATCACAACGAGCCGTTTAATTTGCTCGCGTCTCGAAAAAACAAAAACATTTAAATGGTAAAGCGGTTTGCTTGAGACCCGCGCAACAGAAATTGGCGGCGGCTGCGAAATCGCGGTGCATTTTCGCGAAGAGAGTGGAACAGCAGCGCCTCTGCCCGCGGCGTCGTCGTCGATTGCGCCGCGTTGTAGGCGGTAAGGTCACGAAGCGATCTGGAAAAGTATGGGCAGGGTTGCCACCACCAAATGAAAAATATAGTCAATTTTTCCCAAATCAAAACTAAAATTTATGAGCTTAAACAAATTACATACATATATTCTATAATAAAAAATTGAAGAATATCCAAATACTATACAATTTTTAAAACAAATTAAGGGGGTAACACACCTATGTATGTACATGACCCCATTCAAAATTTTATCACTTTTGAGAAATTATAAATTAAAAACAACATATGTAATTGAATAATCTACTTTCGTTTTCTTTGTGTTAAAATATAAAATTTGATGAAGCATACCTTGAGGCCTGAAAATTCTCTCTCTTGCATTTAAACACAATTGGTATAAAATATTATTTCGAATTAGATAAGAGCAGACATACTACTGGAGGTAGAGTTGAAAAGCTTTGGTGGCTAATTGTAGACAAACGACCTTAAAGGGGTATAGTATAATATTAATAATATAGAAGAAAATATTGTAAAAAATGTCGAATTACGTTAACCCCAGATTCTCGGAGAGTAAAATTTTTGTGTAGTATAGGATTGAACTTCAAATTTTGTAGTAAGGTTAAATAAACCATGTTATTTATGAGAAAAAATATCTAAGTTATATAAATAACAATGTGCATAACTTATGATTAATGCCCACATCTCCAATATACTTTTGAGGAAAAATGATAGATGTAAGATTTCGGTTAAAAACAGTGATAAATCTACGACAATTGTCGTGAAGTGGTAACCCTGAATAAAGGTCTTATTCGTGAGTTGGCCGCTCGCCGAATTGGCGAACCTAAACGGAAAACGAAAAAAATTATGTAAGACGAGAGGGGCACGCACCTCGATCGAGCGTAAAGAAGCTGTTGACGTATTTTTGCGCAAAAATTGCTTGAAAAAAAATGAAATATTTTCAATAACTCGACTGGTGACACTCGTCGCGGATTCCGCGAACATCTGTAGTGCGGCGGCGCCAATTGATTAAACATGGAAAGGTATCTTCGGAGATGAGGAGGAGGTTGTCGACTGGCTGAAGCTGAGGCTGAGGCTGTCGCTGCAAGTTGGCGCTGTGAGTTGTGAGGTGAGCCCCACCGGTCCTCCGCCCCAGTCGCCGCCACCGCCGCCACCGTTGCACCGCTCCTCGCCGCCGCACACAGGTTTTACAAAGCACCCATTATGCGGGGCGCACGGCGAATACTTTCAACTCCTCTTTCTTGGCGCTGCCGCTGCTGCAAAGGTCGAGTTTTGTGTGATCGAAAAGTTTGCGGCTGTTCTGTTGTTCGGCTCGGGGAGCAAGGCTTTGTGAGAAACTACGATCGGAATGTTGAATATGGAAGAAATTAGGTACCTACATTTGTACAGGTTTTCCTTCGACCACTCGGCCTCCGCCACCGCCGCCCCACTGATGAGAATATTGGCCTATGACTTGAACGAGGCCTGCAAAAACCGAGGCAAAATGGTTCCATTCAATTCGAAGAAAATAAAATGCCTCTCGAATGCATGTCCCCACGGCGCAGTGTCTTCCTGGGTTAAATCATGACTTGGATGCCGATGAACGTTTTTCCATTTTACTTCTTTTTTTTTAATATTCATATTCATAAATGTTACGCAATTTTTCAGGCAGTAAGTCGCTTATGTAAAAAAAAAAAGTAAAGTTCAACCGCAACTGAGAGGGCAACTACTTTGGACCACTTTTTGGGCAGTATAATTCTATCAATTTTCTTGGTCGTTTCAGGAAACGGCTCGAAATAGGCACAATTTTTTCTTTACGGCCGTTGCAAAATTATAATGAACCATAAACTGTTGCGGTAACATCCACTGTAAAGAGAATTATAAGATAAGGCGTTTCGTCACTCCTTAATTGGCTTATGATGACAACCATCACTAATTTATTATGAGAAAAATTCAATTTTTATCCATGCTAAAATGCTAAATTGAATATTACGTGATACAAAAAATTTTCTAAATTATGAAAGGTATCAATTCCAGTCCTCTCAGTAGGTCAGTTATGTGCATTTTCAAAATGTTCACTTCAGAATTTAATTGCAATAAAATATTTTTTTGAAAATTAGTATACAAGATTGTTTAGGATCACTGACTACGAATCTGCAATAAAATTTTATTTTTATTTTTTATTAAAACAGCAGATTTTACATCTTTATGGTTGTGATATAAATAATTTTGAAAATAGAAGAACGAACAATTTTTAATTAAAACATTTTGAAATTCTCGAAAGGTTAAAGTTAAATATTTTGAGAAATATGCTTATTTATATGAATATGTCGAAACGACTTTAAATTAGAGTTTCCTAAAGGATTCCTAGAAGTATCAATAATTGAATTATTATAGAGCATTTGTTGGACTTTAATCATCCCTGAAGAATAAAGTATGTACATACTTGTTTTAGTTCATTAAAGACTATAATTAATTGTGATTTGTCGTTTACGATATTTTTATCTTGTGACCCAGATATTATTTGTTGTTTGGATGTACAGAGTTTATGCTCCTCGCCCTCTTGCTATGCAAATAGTCAAAAAACTTACAAACAAATTAAAACTATTTATTTTATTCCACTTGAATTTCCCTTTAGGGAGCTCTTCAAAAACTCAAGGTTACTTCCTATGAAAAATACAAAGTGAAAAAAGGGCAACTGAAAACATAAAACAATTCCTTTAGATCCACTCGACTTGTTCTTCTATTGTCGAAGAAGGCCAAAAAAGGTGTGAACTTTCTCGTTTGTCCGCGACTATTTAAAAGAAGGCACCTTCTTCGGTCCGAGCAAAAAAAACTGAAAAATTACAATTTTCCTGAGTGGCGACGAAGAGTAATAAAATCGCTCGTAAATTTTCCCACTTGCGAAATTCGGTGCGCTAAGCCAATTATTCGTCTGAAGACAAGCGATAACAAGAGCTAGGAACCAGCAAGTTCCCATATTTTAAGCGCGCTGAATTTGACGGGTTTGCGGCCAACTGTTAACGACCAAATCAAAGAGAATCAGCGAAAATTTGCATACCGCTGAAGATTGGCTGCCTGGTTGACCTCAATAAATCTCGCTGAGAGCCTCCTCTTTAAGGTTTGTTGAGGTTGCGACGAGTGTTGAATTTGTTCATGTTGAACGAGCACATTTCCAAAATCATCGAAAAATTTACCAAGGGAGTGGACCATTCCCTTGACCTTCTGTGACCGCGCAGCAGGGCGGATTCACGCTAGGAAGTGCATTCGAATTTTGCGCGCCAAAATGACTGAGCGCCTTTGTTCGAAAAGATCAACTCAAATGCGCCTGCGCTGCCCGCTGACTGCAAATGAGCCAGAATTCACCTTGAGCTCATGTTTTTCCTGAAAGTGATCGAAATTTCAAAACATGAATGAGCGGAAGAAGCGAACACCGCGCCGCGCCGCCGTTCGAACCCCTGAATCTTGTATCTTTTCCGTTGAGGCCTTAATCCGACTTTAAAAAGAGAAAAATCGACAGGAGCGTGATTTCAGCCTCAGCAATCGGTTCTGATCTGGAACACCTGACGCTGGCACGTTATCGCGCGAGACCCGTCCGAAATTGTTCGCAATCTTCTTGTTAATGAGATTTTCGAGAATTGATAAATCAGTCGTGCGTTGAATTTGTGTAGAACATCGCGTGGTGCTTGCGAAATTTTAAGTTGAACCGAGAGCAATTGAATATTAAGCAGCCTCGCAATGAAATTTGCATCACCCGTTTTCTGCTAATTGTACGCATACCTCGTGTGACTCAAATATTTGATGCAACTGACTGCGGAGTTATGTTTTTGTTCCTTCTTCTCGCGCTTCTCAGTCGGCGCGGCGCGACGCCCCACCGCCGCAAGCGTTTGCGCTTGATTTCGCGATCTTGTTGCGTTTGGGCGAACAATGGCATCAACACCCACAGTTGAATTAACTTTTTTCTCGCCGCTACGCAGTTTGATCAGTGCTTCGGTTGCAACAGAAGTTTTGCAGTTTTTCGAAATTGAAAGTTCTTGCATGTTTGAGGCCATGCAAGAGATAAGAATCGTTCTGGTTTCGAGCCAATAGAACTACTTTGCTTTCCAGTTGCGTTTTCATGTCTTTCGACACCATTTTTTCTGCATTCCGCAATACAGTTCCGCTTTATTAACCTTCGTTAAGTCTATTACTTAATAGGCTCTGTAATTGATTTCGTTCTTTTATAATATGTATGAGTTACGTCACATTTAGAAGATTGAAAAGATCTTTTTGAAATTTCCAATAAAATATGTTCACCAAAAATTTGAAGCTCACCAAAAACAGTGAAAGTCTTCAAAGCACTCTTATAATTTTATCCACAAGGAATTCGATAGTAATAAGAAATAAATAAAAATTGATTATTTTAATTACTAAATTGAAACGTCTTTTAGATATTCACACAAAAATGAACTGATTAAAAAAGTACTGATTCTTTAATATCTAAGAATCATTTCTAAATCGATTATTTTGTATATTTTTTATTTTGAGAGCAGTGTGCACAATTATTCAAGCTGGATTAATTACAAGTAAATTAATTAAATCCAATTGGAATTTTGTACACATATGTTCAAAGCAATGATTCTTTTGGGCAGACAGACGATTTTAATAAGATCTGTTTTTATTTAATTAATATCGATAACAATAATGCGGAGCAAAAAATGGAATCTTCTGTAAGTCAATAACTACTATATAGTAATTAATGAGCATAGTTTTTGTTTTTTGGTTCACGCCAAGCACATCGTGTACATGACGTAGTCGAAAAGATCCAAAGCAAAGTTAAATAACTGGCTAAGATATAAACGTTTTATAAATAGAATTAATAAGATGTGGACAAGCAAATATTCAAAAATTAATAGCATTACACTTAAGGTTTTTGGGAAATTGCTACATACAGTAATTAAAAAATTGGACTAAAATTTGAAAATTCCTCAGTATTTCAAAACTTCAATTTAATTTAAAAAATAAAAACTAAAGGCTTCAGTTTGAACTTCTGTACGTACGTAAAATGGCTGTAAACTTTCTTAAATACAGTTAAGGATCGTCCTTGAGTTAACTAACTAAAGATTAAAAGTAGTGGATTATACAATTTAAAGGTAACTATATATAAATTATTTTATTGAGTATACACAATTAAAGTGGAGTAATTCAGATCGGCAAGATCATATTTTTACATACGACTTTAACCTCGTTTGTTATTATTGTCCGCAAATTTTGCTTTTTATAGACGAACATAAAATTGTCCGGCAAACAAATAGAATGAGGACTTAGAAAAGAGGCTTACAGTGAAGTTTAGAATAACAAATCGTAGGTGTAGGTACAAAAGTTAAGTACTTAAATAAACTGCAGAAGTAGTGTAATTGTACTGGACAAGGATTGGAGCTCCAAAAGGTGATCTTCAGCAAAATTTGAAGTGCTACTTAAAAATTGAAAGTGGACTGGCCGAGAACAGGGCAAGTATTGATGAAGTCACTGAAAACGAAGAGATCGACTCTTGGTCTTTGCCAGGTAAGCCCCAAAGTCGTCGGAGCAGTGATCGGAAGCGATCGACCGGTGGTATGCAGTCCCATAAAAAGAATTTCGCCACATATTTGGGGCCCGAACGTAATGAGTAATTTCAGCCGCTGGACGGTAAACAAAAGTGGCCAGCTCGTGACCGATTAAGCGGGCCTTCAATAAATACACTTTGCTCGAGCCATATTAAAGCAATTAAAATGTGAGTTATGAAAACAATTTCTGGGCTCAAAAACGGCAGAGAAAAATCCACACATTTCCGCTTTATGTGGTGTGCGAGCAGAGATCAGCGGCAGCGGAGCGCCCCGGCCCCGTGTTTACTCAAAAAATTCTTCGGCCGTTGAGACAACGGCAACGGCCTAACAAAGACCCCAAAAGCAAACGACCTTCACAGCCGTTGGCCTGCTGCACGGAGCCGCTGGAGCCCCACAGCCAGCAGAGATCTTGGCGATGTTTTAAAAGTTGCGGAAAATAATCTGGAAAGGGAGAAGAAAGCATCCGTGGTTCGATCTCACTTGGGCAGAAGGCGCAAAAAGAAAATAATAAAAACTTGAAGAGGAAAAAAAGGAAAACGACCAGCGACAAGAACGGCAAGAAAAGCAAAAAGGCAAAAAACGAGAATTAGTAGAGCTGAATGGCGGATTTCGTTTCGTTTCTGCCGTCCGTCCGTCGTGATGGAGGAGGAATTCCGGAAAATTGGCGTCGCGGCGTCCTGGGAATTTCATGGCCAAAATGCCAATGTTATTCTTTTGAATTTTGAGTGAGTTATTCTCGAATTAGCAACACGACAAATATTCAAATTGAACCGAACCACAGCATCCGTCAAAATCGGGGCCCCCGTAAACCAAAGTGAAGTTGCTCGCAGTCGGCATGGCAGTGCTTCGGGCACCAACACCGCGAAAGAGGTGGCCAGCGACAGCGGACCGATGATTAACAGCCCGAACTCGGCCAGCGGATTGCAATTTAATTTCCACGGTTTTTTGTGTGAATGCGAGCCCCACGGGCGCTCCTTACCTGGCAAAAGGTGTCTGCTCCACTTCGTAAATCTCGTTTATGTCATCCTGCACCAGTAATCCTCTGAGGCGCTCTTCAGCGACTTCGAGCAGGCCATCACCCGTCGGATGAATCCCGTCAGCGAGCATCTGTGGTCCGAGTTTTGTGTTTTCCCCCCGGGGATTTTATCACGAATCCACAACAGAAAAACTCTAATTAACAAACTGTAACAGCTTCAAACAAGGCACTCTTCGAAACGACCGACTGCTAAGCATCCAGTTCATATAGCTAAATAGAAATTAGAACGAAAACACACCGAGGAGCTGCATCCGATCGCACTTCTTAACTCTCGCTGCTTAGGGCCATTTTGAGTTTCCGCATAGTTCTTACCGAATTGCGGGGACTGCTGGCTGATAACTGGCCACGGACGACGGCTGGTCTCAGTTTCTCGTTTAATTTCAATGTACCACGCCCGCTCGTTTACAGACAAAACTTAAATTTTGGCTTTCGATCGCTGCGTTCTCGAATCGCACACACGCCCCTTTCTCGGCTTGCTCAGGAATTGACTAAACCGTGGCTCTGGCGAACTGGCCGAAGAAGTGTACTACTTCAACTTCTCCCCTGCGGCCTGCTCCGCTCGAGGGGGGCGAACTTTGCGCGCTTCCACTGGATTCAGCCACATATTCAGCGCTGCTCGGTAGAACTCCGGCCGACAGCCCTGCCAGATCAACACCGTCTGGAAGCTTGAGCTGTTCTACATGGAATTACCCCGCCGCGGTCTTTCTTGTTTGAAGAACGAAGTAAAATAAATAAAAGTAAATAATTACAAATTGAATCTGCCGCGTTATGAATTTTGTCATAAATTTAAATTCAATGAGATTTTAAAACCACTCGGAATTCAAAAACTAAAACGAAAAGTAGAACACTTTCCAATGTGAAAAGGGTCTTACTGGAATTTTTTTCGAAATGGGTCTGCCCAGTAAGAACGAATCACCCTCGCGATCTTTTTACACAATTTGTTGACAGCGGCAAGTAATAGAAATTATGATCGGAAAAAAAGAATTTTACTTCGAGAATGAGTTTTTAAACGGTTTCTTTTTTTTTAACATTAGAGAGTTAATATTTGGCATTAATTTCTTAAACTAGTTAGATAAATAGTTCGCCAGTTCGATATTCTTGAAGTACTCATTTTTGCAATCAACTCATTTTTCTTTAATTTGAAACACGAATGCGTGCCGGTCTACATGGAAAATATTCTAAAATTATTCTCCAAGATTACAAAAATAGTTTTTTTAACAGACCTTTTTTTTATTATCCTATAACTCCAAAGTTCACAAATAAATTTTACGATGGTACAAATATTCTAAAAATGTGACAATTTCCTTAACCTCTTCAGGGAAGATTTTTTAAAAGTAAACTAAGTTCACATATTTAACAATAAAGTGCTTTTAGTAAAAAAAAAAATAAAAAAACCCCTTATTTTTCCAATTATGTTTCTAAAACAAAGCAATCATTAAAAACTGATCAAATTTTATACATTTGGATAATTTATTTATCAAAAATTTAGGATATTTTTCCAAAAAAGTAAAACGAAACTTCAGGATAATCAGAGCCAACTTTGAAATGTTTTCAAAGCAGTTAATTTCAATTGGAAAAAAATCTATCCATGCTGCAATACTTCAAATTTTTTGGTTTTATTTTCGCAAATAGCCTAATAAGTAGTTCTATAAGTTAAGAGATTTTAATATTTTTCCAGATAGCATAATTTTAATTTCTAAAAAACTAAACGTACACATATGTGACGAAGGGCGTGAAGATGTTTAAATCTTTGATACTGCACATTTTTATTAGCAATAAGCATGTAAGTTTTCTACATTCCTTACGATTATTATAGTTGATGATATATAGGGACTAGCTTAGTCTGTAGTGTAAATAGGTTTACTTAAATAAATTTAATTATATGAAATCAAGAACTAAATCCCATCCCTTAAGAAACTAGACCTCACCTTTTACATATGAATAAAGACAGAGAGCTGATAAATAAACCTTTCATCAAAATTACTTCTTCATACATACCAAATATTTTTTTATTTAATGAAAATAAAATCAAAAATTTTAGTTAACGATCTTTAATTTGTATGTTGGCCAATTTATTTACAACAATTTTGTTAATATTCTTGAGTTTCATAGGTAGAAAAGTTTAGTAAGTCTTTCCATAGTTTTTTTTTCAGAGATTGTTTGGCGTTGGAAATTAAAATTTGGCATCAATAACCAATTTAGTTTTTTATAAAATTACCTACAGTGTACGCAAATTCATTCATTATTCGATTACATTTTTCTTTTATACTGCAACAAAACTTTTTACAAAAACAATATGTAAAAGAATATTCATAAAATGGAGCCGCCAAACAAACCTATGGCCCTAAGGATTATATTTCATCATGTTAAGGTTTTAGGTTCAAATTGTTATTGCTTATTTTATAAGTATTATATTAATTGATGGTTTATTTCATTAAGTAGGTACTATCTATGTATGTGGTTACTCAAATTCTAAATTTCTTCAAAATCTAAAAAAGCAGTTGGTTTGAAAAATCATCAATGATAGCAATAATTTTCTTTTTATCTACTTTTATAAACTAAATAGGTAACTATAACTAAATAGAGTCCTATATCTCGGCTTCCAAGAAAAATCCATTAAATACCACAAAGAATCACCCTGTAAAGAAACAAAACTAAAATTAAGACTAGCAAAAAATTTGCATACGATTTTGGGTATTACTTTTTTGATATAAGTAGGTCATTATTTATTGGGTTTATTAAATTTTCTTTCTTTTCGTATTTTTTAGCCCTGTGAATTGATGGCTGACTCCCGACGACTATTTCGGGTGCATTGACACCAGGTGGTACATGTTGAAATCTTCGAGATCTTTGAAACATTGAGGAGCATCTCAAAGAAAGATGAATGGTGGCGATGACAATTTTTACATCTCCAGCCTTGAAATACGCTCCCCAATAAAAAGACAAATTTGTGGTCGTTAGTCATTCAGCGGGAGGCTGGGAGGATCGCGACGGTATCTTAACTATTTTGGGCAATCCATCAAAAATTGTCCCTAAATAGAGCGGCCGATGTACAACAGTCGCCGGCGCGCCCAACTCTCCGCGGCGCGGACTTTCTATTTCCATCAGCACTATCAGGTCTACTTTTAGCGAAATGCAATAAATAAAGGTTAAGGCAGGAATAGTGGTGATGTTGTGGTTTCTTTGACATAACTGCAGCTAAATTCTCCAACTAATTAAAGACATCTCGAAATAGGCCTCCTCGGCCCGCTATCGGCGTCCCAATGTACCGCTCCACGGCGATGCAAATCATCGAATATTACGAGTTACGAGTCAATTGCCCTGCCGCTGGCCGGCCGGCTGCACCTCGTCGTGCGCACTCACATTCAATCAAAGTCGCGCGCGCAGCCCTAGCCCCAGGGCCCCCGGAGCGGCCCCGGCCCCATCCCGCGTACTGCGAAAATTGTTCGCTTTTATTACGTAACGAGCAACGGCCGGCGCATTGCCGGCTTCCCGCTCAACGACGACGACGGGCCTATTTCGGAGCCCTAGGGCTTGTCGCGGGGACGGAGACCAGTTGACACCAAAATTTAAATTTAGGAGGCAAAATATTTTGCTCTATGCACTGAGAAACATTTGTAAATTTTTTGGATGCCAAACCTTAACAGAATTCCATCAGCGAAAATAGCACGGACCGGCTTTTCTTAGAATAGACGAAATATTTGCAGCGCCTGCTCATATTATTGTCGCTGGCGATGCACTCGTGGTGCATTCGTTTGATTGCACCATCGGGAACGCCAGACCGGTCCAAGGGGTGCTTCCTTCTTCAGAATGATCCGCGACAGGAAGGACCGCAGAGGCGCCAAGCATCACAATTTTATAACGTTCGATATTTCAGACTATGGTATTGACCTTTTATGAATGTTGTCTGCAGGTAAAATTGGCAACAATTAATCAAATAGGTAAAGTAATTTGATTTGATGAATCGAATAATTACAGTTTTCCTTTTGATTAATCAATAATTAATCGATTAATTTTTTAGAGATATCACTTTATATGTTTTGTACAAAGGTATGTAATTTTATCGCTATTTTCGTAATTTTCCAAACTCTTTGCCTGTCTATCTGATCATAAATCTTTATTCACATACAGAGAGACAAATCAAATGGACAATATGAAGATATGTATTATATATGGATTTTTATGTTATATTTTATTTGAGAGATTAATTAAAACATTTATATGTACTTTATAGACTATGATTTGATAAAGTTCGACACTCTAAAATTATAAAATGAGCTCTATCGAAGGAAAACAGAGGAATAAAATTAAATGGCATTACAATTAACAGCATGAAATACGCTGACGACCTTATAGTTCGTTATTGCGAAAGATATAAAAGAACTAAATATGGACTAAAGATCAACATCACCAAGTTCATCATACTTGAGAAGAGGCGCAATTTTGGAGTGGATTTAATATAAATAGAAAGTTTATAACTACAAGTATATAGTTGGTTGCATTACTTAGTTGTAAGGCCAGCTCTCTATCTGAAATTGAATCCGAATAGAACAATTTAAAGAAGCTTTCTGCAAAATGAGCATTTTATGAAAAAGGAAGTCCAAAATATGTAGTTCTACACAAAAGGATGTAAAAGAATTTAAAAGCCTTCGAAAATTTTTAAACGTTTCATTGATGGACGGAATATCAAATTCAAATATCGAATTGATAAAGAACCTTGAACCAGGTTCAAGCTAGGCTTATAATTTAAAAATTGCATATCTTACGCAGTTTGCATTATACATATTAATTATATATCTTTGCATATAGAACTATAAAGGTAACGAACAAAAAATTATAAAGAAATAGACTAAAATTAAGTTTTTTGTAGTAATTTCAATTAACCATTCAAAAATCGTTATGCTTTTTATTTTTTCCCAAACACGGTTTTTTTATTTTCTTAACCATTCAATAAAAATTGTGAAAGCACATAAATTCGTAAAATTATTTAAAATTTTAAAGCCTAGTTCAAACGATAGCAATTTTGTATTGCATTTTTTGACTGCACGTTAAGAAACCTTAAAAATTAATATGTTAACTATAAGTTATGTCTTAAATTTGGGAGCATCTTATGAAAGTAAAGATATAACTACAGAAATTGTCTCATACTCTATTCGAATTTTATGATTTTATTTGTTGCGGTCATTTGTGGCACGAAAGAAATTATATTAAATACATACATATGTATATACATATATATTTTGTTAGGCATCAAATTCAATTCAAGCTCATCGTTTACTTTAAAAACCGCTGATTGTATTTATATAAAAATAGTAAATAGTAAAAATTTCCTTCACAATCACCATTTCGTTGGATTTTAGTTAGCCTCTCCAGACTTTTCAAAAAGAAAAATTGTTTTTAAGATTGTTGCAAACTTTAGGTACCTATTTATTGGATTAGTTCTTGAGTGGAAGAATTGTCGAATATCTAAATTTTGAAATATAGTTTATTTTGTATTTAAGAGACAAAATCACAAATTAAGATTTTCAAAAATCTAAAAAAATAATAATAATAAATTAAGAGCGGTCCTTAATTGCTCAAAATTGTGTTTTGGGATGTCCGAAGCAATATTAAATGAAATGTTACAAGATGAAAATTTCGTTAAAGTACCAAAATTGGAAAAATGAAAACCTTACCCATAACAATAAAAGTGAGTAGTTGTAAATGCATAAACGCTTTTATTCAATTTTTACATCTTCTAGTCATACATACATGCTTATGATGTAATTAGTTGGTGAGAAATAAAAATTTGGACGAGATGATAGCGTTTCGTGGCGTGTTATGCGCCAACAGCTATTCATCGCCTGCATGCTATTAACAAAAGTTGAAGTACAACGAGATTAACTTAACTATTGTTTTTATTTTTTTAAACAAATGTTCGCAGTAATTCACAAGAATCCTCACTCAATCCCTACACTGATAAAAACCAAACCTAATCCTGTTCGCACATTGGCTATTACCTCACACGCATGGGCGTCCTATTCAAATTTGATCTCCCGCACTTAAAATTAATATCAATTTAACTAAAATGAGAGGAACAGCAATGGTCGGCGCTAAGGTAGACTATACGTAGATATAAAAATAAAACTTTTCGCTCCAAAGATAGACGTAGAGGATAGTGTAAATAAAGGTTGATCGATGATTAAAAAAATGAATTTCGCTTAACTTTTGGGTTAATAAAGGATTTGGAGAATAAGACAATAAACAGGTTCGGCAAAGTATGTTACAGGTACTTTCGGTAGTTTCTTAGTTCACCATGCTCGTCAGTTGTGACGCCCTCAACGGCGGCGGCAGCTGACTCGAAGGATGGTGGCTCTGAGATCATACCTGGGCTGGGAGGATCGACAAGGCGCGAGTCCCGCGGGTTTTTGCGCCTGCCGCGGCCCCTCCCAGTTAGTGTGCCCGTTGGTCTGCCTTTTCGAACGCTGTCTGTGACGTGCGGCATCATCGCCTTCTTCCCGGGCCGTCGTTTTCTTCGCTTCTTGTTCCCGTACCGCGGATCGTAGTCGTACTCATCGTCCGCTGGAGATTTGGGCTCTTCTAGCGCGTCTATCTCGTTCATGTCCATTTCGTCGTAAAACCACTCTTTGGGCAATTCTTCTTTTAAGTGCTGACTATCTTTGCTATCTGATGTGTCTGCTCCACCCAGCGATGAAGACTCTTCTAAAATAGTTCCATTGAAGTCGGAATCTCCATCCACACCTACCTCCCTTCGTAACGACTGAAAGGGCCTTTCTGAATATCTGAAACAATAAAATAAATTTTTAAAGTACAGCGACTTAATAAGCGGAATAGAATAACTTTTTAGCTCCTATGGCATGAAAATAACCAAAATCTCTAAGTTTAATCTAAACAACTTTCTGAAGCAAAATTGATTGTATGTATTCTAAAATAAAATTTTTCGGAAGATTCTATACCGAAGGCAATTTTGGCCTTAAAATTCTGTTTTGGCTGTCGGATGGACTGAAATTCAACTACCATAAAAGAATTCAAAATGTTCCACGCAATGATCCATATTCTTTGCTTATCCCATTACTGACCAGTTTTTGTTTTGTAAAAAAATTGCAGAATTGAATCTCAGGATTTCTTAGAGTGTAAATCATACAAAAAAAATGAAAAAGTAAAATAGTTAAACTGTCCTTAGAAGGGCTTCAAAATATGTAAATATATTGGATTAGTCGTCAAATAATGATTTCATCCCTAGAAAAAAATAATAATAATTAAAGAATTTCTTTTCTTTCTCTAAAATTCCACTGAACCCTTAAAGCCAAGTTGAAAAGAGCCTCAATTATTTACAAATGCTCTATTTCCAAGAATCTGCTTAGACCGATAAACCTTTACAAATAGAAATAACGAAAGCAGCGTTGTTTGTTTATTGATATGAGGGAAATGGTATGTAAATTCATTGGGGATCAATAGACTGATTTCGTTATCTTTATTTGGGGATCAGCAATCGTCCTACGAAGCGTTCTGCGTTTACAATTTACATAAATTAATATGATACAATACTATAAAAAATTAGAACAAGTTGCAGCATATTTTTTACGTTAAATATCGAATGATCACAATGAATGCAATAACTGTTTTTTGTCAAGATATATACCACTGCGATAAAACATTTTGTTTTTCATTCATCAGCGCATTATTGCACATCATCGAAATTTGAGCGTCGCGTCTTCAAGCGCATTGATCGGAAATATGACCAAAACTTTTTTCTACAATTCTTGATTAAAATAAAAGATCTATTATTTTAGGTTGGCTAATTTAATTTAATCGCTTTTTACAGCAACGGACTCTATTCCATGAAAGTATGTTAACAAACTGAAGGAAAGAAAATAGGTTTTGCATTTTTCGATTTAGTAACTTCAAAATTAAACAAAGCAATATTAAAATTTCATGCAAATCACCGACCTATCACCCTAGTTGAGCTCCACGAGGCAACAAAAAAATGGAGCGATCGCGTAGTACAAGGCGTTCCTCTACCCAGCGTTATTGCAAGTAGAAGTTTTACCAATCATTCTGATTTTTAATGAAAAATGCGGTCTAAGCGTAAAATTACCAAATCAATTTTAACGGTGGAAGTGACCCAACTTTCTCTACCAGGAGAGACTGCGACTGTTTTCTATTTTTTCAATCGACTCGTTAAAATTGAGGAGTTTATTGCTAGACTAGTCGAATTAATTATAATGGAGAAAAGGCGTACGCACTCATTACCTGTACATTTTACTCAAGTACTGTCTGCGGCTCTTCCGCCACCGTGTCGCTGGATATGAATATATTTGACCCTCGCGGAATCCCGGCATCCTCTGCCGTTTATCCATGAACAAATTGGAATGATTCTGTGCGACTCCGGTCTGGGGGTCCAGGAAAGGCAGTCGCAGCCTCCGTTCCAGGCATAATCTTGTGTTGAAATTCGCACTGAACTCGATCGTTTCTCGGTACGTGGGATCCTTCAGAAAGTTCTCAATCTTCTCCAGGTTCGGGCTATTTACGATTTGTATATCTATAGCGGACGTCATTTTGATCGCTTTGCTCCACAGTTTTCATTCATGTAGAAATGGATCTCATCGCAGTCGGTGACAGCCGCTCCAATCGCATAAACTTTTATTCCTTCGCGGTCGGTCGGTGTCTCTGCGAAAAACTTTAATCGGTCTGCTCTCCGTCGGGTAACTGGCGTACTTGAGGCGGATTAATTAAACACTTGTGTGCACTGAGAGGCCGCAGGGGCTGGATTCATTCTCACATTAATATTTATCGCAATTGCGGCCCGAAACACGGAGTTTTATCGCTTTAACACCGAGCAGTGACAGTGCATCAGTTTTTGACAGTGTTTATACAAATATGGTGGATGGGATATTTGATGTGGCTGAAAATTTCCCTATGGGAAAATGACATTTGTTCAATTGTACTAGATAAGTGGGTACAGGTCTAAGCAAAAGTTATTTATGAAACGTTCAATTCGCCCTTTTTTTATTATTACATAAATCATTTTGTTTTTTATTATTCAATTTTACATAATTTACCATTTTGGAACATATTGGAACGCAAATTCCCAGAGTAGCATCTCTAAGCTTTCTTTAGAACTTAAAATTATCTTAATAAAATTTGTCAGCACTGCACGATTAATGTTTTTTTATTGAATAAATGAAAAAGTAAATTGTTGAAGAGAAAACAGAAAACCCGACTGCACAAAAAAAAGGCAAGAAAAAAAGAGACTAGAATGTACCATGCAATGTTCTTTCTTTTCTATATCTATTTAAAAAATAAAATATTTTTTGAAAAGAATTTTTGAATTTGTTAATATGTAGAAAGGGTAGATTAAACTTAAAATTAAACTTAAAAATTTGACGACATGGTGAAGTTAAATAGACACTGGTAATAAAAATTACATTGGCAGTGCAAAAATATCACAAAACGTACAAAGGGTGTAAATCAGGGACTTACAATAATGAAATTTAAAGCGAAAAATGCATAATTTTATACGCAAGTTAAAATCAGATTCAATAATATTTGGTAGAAAAAAAGTTATTAATAATTATTATTTCAAATCCTTTAAAGAGTCGATAATTGGGAATGGCAGCCTTTTCCTTAAGTCGGTTAAAAATCATTTCAGAATGGGTACAGTAATCGATCGATTTGAATAATCGAATACATAATTTTACATTTTTCCTTTTGATTAATCGGCAATGTATCGATTATTCTGCTAAATATCAAAATGTTATTTTGTATGTTTTTGATGCTGTTTATGAAATAAAGATAAACTGTGGAACTATTGCTGCTACATATAGGAATTCAAAAGGAATCTTAGTCCCACTCCCAACAGAGCGTACATACTACATGTTAGACCGAACCAGACTAAATATTACTTAATTATTTTTTGCAGATAACCGGATTAATTATAAGCTGTCTTATATGTACATATGTTAGTTTACTTTTTATGAGAATTAGGAATTATTTTCTATCGTAACTAATTCGCGCTAATTCCTGAGTGTTCTCAGAAAATATGTAGGCAAACTTTTAATTTTGATTATTAGTATTTTAATTTTAATGGTTATGATTGATTATTGTATTTTAATTTTAATGGTATCTAATTAATTTTCTTTAACTTTGATTGCTCATGCGGTAAAAAAATAACTGACCAGTTGCCCTTAAATTCTGGACGCAAGTCAAGTTGTTTCGGTACGAATTAAAAGTGAGATCTTTACATAATTGATTTTGTGGGGAACGTACGAATTTTTAAAAAGAAAAGTTCACACTAATTCAGTCGAATCAAGAATTTGAATCTAGATCCTAAAAAATAAATGTATATTACAAAATTTTCACTGTAGTATTTTTATTTCAGTTTGTTTACCTGCAATTTCGTGGCAGCCACCCTTCGACTTCGTACCAGTCTTATTCCACAGGTATACGTACACAGATTCTTTTAGTGTCACAAATATCACTTTCACTTAATTAGGAAATTTGCTACACACGCCTGGAAAAATGCTGCATCTATGTAAATACATAGCTGTTGCGAAATATCATAATTAGCTTCAGTCTCTATGTGCCCCAAAAATTCGACCATTGCTCTCGTGAACCCAAATCAGCACAAGGCCAGTTGATGCTAATTTATAATATAAATAAAAATTTTTTTACTCATATTCTGTAATAGAGATTTCGCCAGTTAAATGCACGATGATAAATGATGATAACGAATGTTAATGAGGAAAATGCAAAGATTCATTTATTTACAGAGAAAAATTCTTAAGTTTTGAAACACCAAACAATTCTCCATTCCAATTAATCCATTAATCCGTTTGCAATTTTCACCAAAAAGAATTATTACACAAACAGAAAAGTCCTGTGTTATTAAATCATTTACATATATTCATTTAAGTACATTAGTTTATGTTTTTTTCTTTTAAACAAAAATAAACAACACAAAAATAATATAGAGAAAATAAAAATGGTAGTAAATTTAAAGAAAACCTCTCTCTTACGATTTCTTTCGTTCGAATATATCACCCCCTGTGCTGGTTCCCTGGGGCCGCATTTGCGTTATACGGCAGCCAGGGTATAAGCCTACGTAAATTGTAAGAAAAACCATTTTATAAATGTTTTAACATCTGACTAAAAAGGAAATACGCCGTATAATTATTAGAATAATGAAATATATATAAATATGCTCTTATGAGATGCCTTTCTGTCTTTTATAAAAAAAAAAATTAGTTTCCCTAATTTTTTTTTATTTTCATCGGCTCTGCGCGTGATGTTTTCAAATCCGATTGAGCTTGCGCCCTAACGTAAACGTAACTCTTAAAATAACGCTATAATAATCCCATTCTTTCTCTTTTTTCAACTTTTTGTATAAAATTAAAATACATAGTATAATAAAAGATATTTGAAAATCAACAATACGAAAAACAGGCTATGCATTCGACTCTCACTCAAATGAATTGTCTGGAAAGCCGCTGACCTCGGTCTGTTCGAGCACTGGTTGACCGTCCACTACATATGATATGCGTAGTCTCATCCGAAGAACAGCCTTTAAAAAATGAATTCAAATGTTTAGATAAAATTAAGTGCACTCAATCGAACTCACCTTTGAAGTGCTAACAACACGCATTTCTTGTGTTATTGTACCACCTGGCGGCAATAAAGACCCGGAAGGTGATAGCATTTGAAGGGTAAAACTTTTAGGAACAGCAGCCTGGAAGCACAGAAATTGCTTCTATAGTTATTTGTACGATACCAAAATTCATAGAATCGTTTTTCATATTTTGTCCCTCTGTTTGTTGGAGTTTATCTTGAAGATGGCTAAACCAGTTTTTGATAACACTTTCACTGAGTATTTTGTTCAGCCAATGTATAAGATACTTTCTACTTCCCACGTTAAAGAGGGAACGGATCATTCACAATTTTAATGCAGTGTTTCAGAATATAAAAAAAAAACCTTCACACTGAGTAATTTAAAGTATATTTTACAATTTGAAATTTAAAAAGCCGAATATATTTTCTGATAGAATTAGAAGAATTCAGATTTATATGTGATGAAAAGTAGTCGTTCTAAGCTCCAAAATTAATTTATGTTGTTGGAAAATTGTATTTAGATTTTTTTCGAAGATTTGTAATCGTTTCGTTCAAGAACTAAGAAAACTAAAAAAATGTTTATAAATAACTTACTTGAAATAAATATTGCTCTATTGTATTAAGTGAGCTGTTTGTAGTTGTCATAAATATCTGTAAGCATCCATTGCCTGTCGCCGGTGCTAATTGAACTAAAATACCATTCTTATCTAAGGCCGTTAGCTTAGGACCAGGAGGCTGAAAATATTAAAAGAAGCAATACTCTTAAAATTTGCGAATCAAAGAAAAACAAATTAAATAACTTACGCTTGTTGTACTGCTCAACGAAAGATCACCCATAATCGTGTTAGACATAATACTGGGATCAGCCGGTTGCGTTGAATTCAAATTAATACCAGGTAAAGCCGACACCGATGTCAGATCATTCCCATTAGGGGTGGTATTTTCCCCAATTATTGTTACATTATTAACCGTTGATGCACTCATATCAATTTCTCCAAGGAGCAAATCAAGGAGATCTTGATTTTTGGGAGTTTCCGTCGGTAATATGTTAGCATTTTTAGAATTTTTACGTTGCACATTCGAATTGCTTAATTCGGATGTAACATCAGTTCCGCTTAGCAAGTCTAATAAAATATTCTAAAAAAAGTAAAAGTAAAAAAGTAAATGTGTCATAAGAGTGTGGCTTTTTAACTTTAAAAATTCTTACAGATTGATCACTAGAACCAATAACGTTTGTCTCCGCCTCATCAAGACCATTTTCTAGCAGCTCTGAACAATTTTCGTCTAATGAATTACCATTTTGAGGTGAGATACGGTTTATCTGTAACGGTGGCATTTTTTCAAGGAGCGCTGGCCTAAGATGATTGTGTGTACCGAAAAGTTGGGTGTATTCAACTCCTCGCTGTTGTAAATCAACGTTTAAATGGCTTCCAAAAGATTCAATGATTGCTTTTATTTCACTGTGATTGAAGGACAATACTTTTTATTGATACGTATCTTTTGTATATTTATTAAGTCAACTACTTACTCTTGGTTGTTGCGCAGTCTTGTACTTAGTTTAGCCAGAGAAACTAACGCATACTGCTTGCTTGTTATGGAAACCTGAGCTGAAGTCAAGAATTTATGGTACATTGCGATAAGCTCGGATTCAGTTGGTTTGTCCAAATCTATATAGAGGAGGCAGCATTTTTGAATATTATATTAAGCTAGTTTCCGCACCCGGAAACAATTGGGGTATTTTGTATAAAAAAGTATAAAATAAAATAGTATAGATTTATGGGACAAAGGGGAAATAGTTTAAAATTTTATTTAATTGTTATTTTTCAACTCTGTTGACAACTCATCATTGAGAAGAGATTTTCTGAAGTCAGTTTAAGTAGTATACATATAAATTAAATTTATTAAAATACTTTTCAAAACCAACAATTATTGGCATATTTATTTAAAATTAAATTGCTTGAAATAACATAATCTTCCTATTCTTTATAATTTTTATTAAGTATAAATTTCTCACAATGCATTTAAAGGATCAAACCAATTCTCACTCCGTTCGCTTATTTATTTTTATCGTTATCCGTTTTGGACCGTACTATTTCATCGGACATTTCTTTCTGTTTACATTGATATTTATCCTTTTCAATTTTATTTCTTAACTTTTCCCGTAGCTGCTTATTTTTTTTGTGAAAATATTCCTCTTCACGGGCAACCTCCATTTTACCAAATGTACCACCAGCTTCTCGGATCGAACCAGATTTACCATTTCCATATTCCCTCAAACCTTCAGATAACTTATTACATCGAATTCGTCGCAATAAAGGCAAAAAACAAAATGTACTTCTTTTTGGAAACATCCGAAATATTTTTACTCATAATTTTGAAGTTCAAGTGTGAAATTATTTTAATGTAAGTTAGATTAAAGGATGAAAACAATGACGAGGATTACTAGATAAAAATTAAAATTACGTGTTTTTTTCCCTGTAGTTATGAACTTTGACTTTTTTTTGTTACTTTTTCATTTAACATAGAATATAAGCTAAAATTTTAGTATCAACACGTCCACGAATATTTTATGTTAGTTTGGAAAGGAAAAGAATATTTTCTAGACTAAACTAAAAGTTACATAGAGACATAACATTTTGAGGACAAATTTACACGCAATTGTTCTTTATTTAAGAAAACAATAAATAATTTAACGGTGCGATGAGTGTCGCTCAAATCAGTCTCTATGCTTGAGAAAATAGAGTTTATTATCCGAAAACAACCATAAATTCGATTAGGGTATCATTAATGCACCCTTTGACCTTATCTAATATTTAAATAAATTCATTATGATATCATGCAAGACTCACCGTCAACATTTTCACCATACATGAAAAGATCACCATATTCGCCAATAGCCCACACAGCAACCTGCAGTAAAGGCTGCTTATCCTCGCAGTGATTCGACACTTGTAGCGATTCCCATAACCGATTTGCTATGTAAGTTTGCTCTACAACTGGGCTACTAGAAATTAATTGAATTGTAGATGAAACGACATCATCTCGAACATAATTGCCCGCCTAAGAATTAAAATCATATTGCATAAAATATCTTTCAAAAAATTAATCAATTTCCATACCGCTACGAGGACACTCAATTGCGTGTCGAGATGCCAACGTATTGTTGGAGCATAACGCTCAGCTGCAAGAATCATTCCGGAACTGCACTGCGCCTTAAATTCAGAATCTGCCTTTTCAAGGAAAAGTAATAGTTCTTTCGTCATTGTTCGAATATTTTGAGCGTTAATTAGAGCAAACGACAGCTCCATAGCTCGTCTTCGGATCGATACATCTGGATCCTTGAGACATTCTAAAATTGTTGTTCGATGACGCTGTACGGCAGATGTATCCGCGTGCACAGTACGTAACAGAGTGTTTAAGGCGACGTACCTAATATTCTTGTCACTATTTAGTAAAAATCGACCCAATATGTTCACTGCTAGCACTCGTAAGCCACCTTCAGAGCTGTAACATAAATTTAATTATTTTTAAAATTATACCTTTCTACAAAAATTTTCTTTATTTACCGAATATCCATAATTGATAAAACAGTTTCATATAAAATTGTATTCCCTACGTTTTTGCTAGTTTCTGTGTTAGTCGCCACCTGGGCTAAAATATCATTCATAGCTTCAGAAGCATCCGGGTCATTGTGGCCCAATATGCGTAAGAGTCTCAGAATTTTAACTTGCAAGAAGGGATCACTAACACCGCTCACATCATGCTCAGGGGAATATCCAGCCAAAATTAGATTTTTAAGTATACGTACAAGATTCGGTACAATCTGTGAATAAAAGCAAAATGTTAGCATGACTTAGTAAAACGTAAAAGTTGGCAAATTGTTGAGTTTTATAGTTTCTTTTTTCTTGCATTGCATACCTCTCGGTTTCCACTATCCTGGCAAGCAACATACAAACGTATAATTAAATTGATGTAACAACATTTCACTTTTCATGCATTTTAAATGAAAAATAAAGTTTTTCAGTGCGCAGTTAGCACATGGCAAGATAATAAGTGCCTTGAAGCATTTGCAATTAGATATCCAACTAAAAAATTGCAACTAGAGAAAAATATTGCTTTCTGTGCTTATTTTTAGTCATTTCATCCATAACAAAACTACTTCTAATATTTTAAATATTAAACTTTCTTTTAATTATATCAAAAATTTAAAAAAAAATACCTTGATTTGAAATCTTAAAATACCAACTTATGTTACAAATACACATTTTTATATAGATATACTTTTAATGAAATTATATAACTTAGGTTGATTCAAAAATCCGTAAAATAAACGAATTTATTGTACATGCCAACTAACTTTGTAGGTAAACATTTCAAATTCTTAATTAGATTCTCATTAGATTGTGAAGGCGTATAGGAAGAAATTAAAAAATAATAACTAGAATTAATGTTACTAGGACATCCGAAAAAAATCGAAAGAAATATTCCACTATATGTATTATCAGGCGATTTTCGTTAGCTATCTTGTTTTAAAATAAAAAATAAAAATTTAATCACTTTTTTTAAAAATATATTTCATTGGCCTTGAACCTATAAATTTAATGCTAACTGCACATTAATGAATATTTCAGTTTAAACTTGTAAAGCTACAAACTTTATTTGTTCTTATCAATTTGATTATGTTTTAAAAAAGATTTACAACTAAAGGAACAAGCAATTTTGCAGCGAAAGCAAAATCCATAAGCATTTTTAACAAACCTTTTTAAAGTGATTAAGTGTGTCCACGCTATTCTCGCACATTTCCGTTATTAATGTAACTCCAGTAATAAGAATTCCTAGGATTAAATAAATTTAAAAAACTTGATTACAAAATAAATGACAAAAGTAACTTACCATGATTTTTCTCACTTAACAAAGATCTAGTTGCTGGCAAAAATATTTCCATTAATTCGGGTACACGCCGTATCACACGAAATGCACATAATGCAGCTTTTTTCCGAATATACGTGTTGGGAGATTTCATTAACCTTTCGACTTCGCTGGCCAAATCTCTAGCCATTTCTGGTGATGCGATTGCTCCTAGTGTGCATAAAGCTAGGCCGACAACAAATTGTGTGGGACTATTTAAGTCACTATATTTAAAAACGAAGAGTATAATTTTAAATGTTCCTCTATTGGTAAACAAATTGTAACTAACTTTTTTAAGCAGTTTGTTATTAAGAGGTGTACATCCTGTCTTTCGTCTAGAAGCAGCATTGCACCCAAGTAGCCTATCCTTTTATCTGTAAATCGTGTGCTTGCTGTTAACTTAAGACATTCAAGTTGTCCAAAATGTGCTGGATAGCCAAGCATGTGAATGTAGAGAAGCTTAGCAATATTTCTGCATCTGTAAGAAGTAAAAATAAAACATTGACAAATTTTTTGATTTTCCTTCATTTACAAGGATTTATCTTGTCTTAAAATACGTTTTATTTAATCTCGCGCATTTCAATTAGGGTGTACTATTCCCAAAAATATTTATGCAAACTTTCTAAGTCCGTGAATTGTTGTGGCAAGGAATTCAATAGTTTCCCAGAGGAATTATGAAATTGGCATTCCGGTCAGCGGTCAAAATAGAAATTCTGGCATGCCTGCACGCTACAAATGAAACTATTTCTTCTGAGCATCGAAAGTAGGACACCGGTTTGAAATTATTAATTTTATTGTTACACAGCATTCCTTGTTTATATATTCATAATGTGTTTATGGATTTTCGTTATTTTTACTTCCTTCGTTGGATGAATGCAATTGCGCCAGAATGACAATTTCCGCATAATTCACTGCAATACTTTAGCAAATTTAATGCAGCAATCGATGATCTTTTTCTGCTTCGTTCACCATTTTATAAAAAAAAAATTTTTAATTGCTGTTCGTGTTTTGTCATATTTAGAATGGTAATGTTTCGCGTTTCTCGTTCTTAAATAAAAACAAAATGTTTCTGGTTCAAATTTAGAAGCCAATTTTTTTCATATTAAATAATGTTTAAACCGTACTAGTTTAGAAATCATAGTCTAATGTTGAAACGATTTTATTTTATTTTAGTGTTAACTTTTATGGGGGATTATCGTAGCGTTACATTCAAATTGAAGGCCAAATTTTGAGTATTTAAAATCTAGGTATAAAATATTATTGTATTGCTTTGAAATTAAAGTCAAATTGTTGTCAAAATTTCTTTTTAACCGACTTAAAAAAAGGAGGAGGTTCTGAATTCGTCGGAATCTTTTTTTTATGTCTGTTCCCCGATTTCTCCGTCAATTGTGGACCGATTTTAATAATTCTTTTTTTAGTGGATAGGTTATGCCTCACGGGTGGTCCCATTTAAATTTTATTAAAATATTCCACTTCTAAGGGTGGAAAATTAGGGGATGACTTAATTTTATTGATTTTTATTCACTTCATGGCGCGATAACTTCAACAATTATGGATCGATTTTGAAGATTTTTTTCTGACAGGATATGTATCATCATAAGGGATTGACTAACAAATACTAAAAAACCAAAATGGCGGCGGCTTTAAGCGCTCATCTTTGTCATTTTCAGACTCCTGTGCTCGACGCTTTTTCATACGAGATGCACGTAAGGAAGGCCTTCCCATCATTTACCACCTAATCTATCCTACACACCTATTTTATATAAACACCACTAAAAAGCAAAAAATAAAAATTATTTTTAAAAAAACCGCCTTAAAAAAACAGCCGGGAACTAAAATGCAAAAAATAATTGGTTACATTTATATACGGTTTCCTACCTACTGATGTGTTTGAAGTCGGTGCCAAAGTCCAAAAATAACAAGAACAATACTTATACTTAGTGATTTATATACAGAGTTAAATTAATAACGAAACGTAATTCTAATGAAATACCTAAATATTTTTATTAACGTTCAAAGACCGCATCAACAACACTAAAGCGCACCAAAAATTGAATTGCATTTGAGACGACTGTCAACGCGACGTCGTGTGTGACATGTGTGTGTCCGTTTGGGTTGTATCGCTCAGCGCGAGCCTCCTACCCACGCTCGCTCGAACGTTCCGTCGAACGCGCGAGGTGTAGCGGGGGACCTATTTGGCTTGGCACCAATTTCAAACACATCAGTAGGTAGGAAACCGTATATAAATGTAACCAATTATTTTTTGCATTTTAGTTCCCGGCTGTTTTTTTAAGGCGGTTTTTTTAAAAATAATTTTTTAACAGAATATTATTTTCCTTCTGTACGCGGATGACGTGATTGAACTGTATCTGCTCAATCAGTGAGAACCTTATTAACTACATAATTTAAAAATTAACCCCAGCGAGATCTAAATAAAATTAGCCTACATTTTGTTTTAAAGGCGCAAAATTCGGATGTAATGTTGAATTCCAGCATGGAACGTTGTAATTATATTAAAAGGATATTGAACAGGATATACGAAACTTTCCGAAGTAGATAACGACCACCACGCAATATCGTACTAAGATATTCGATTTTTCACTTGATGTGTGCTTGCAGTTTCGCATTTTGGTGTTTTTGCATAAAGGGTAACCAAAAAGTAGCAGATCACGTGACTTGCTAGCGCCTAGATGTTGCCACCGTCCTTAAGACTGCTTCATGAGCATTTGACCCGATTTGTTTTCTCTGTCTTAATTCTAATTTTTCTAATGTCTCCTACTTATTTTTTCTACGGTTGCTACCTTAAACTCTTCTCTTCGTCCTAACGCTAGTATAAATTGTTAATTACTACTATTTAAAAGACTCCTGTCTTATTGTACTCGTCAAAACAAATCGCCATATATGGGAAAATAAGACTTAGTATGAACTAATTTTAATTTAGAAATGTTCGTTGCCTATAACAACTTGGAGTCTAACATTACGTGTTTGAGGTGGGCGCGATTGTCCCTGTAATGCCAATCCGTTGAGAAATGATACGACAGTTAAAATTACCTCCAAACAGAGTCCTCCTCCCTGAAGGTGCTCCTGATGTAAGCGCACTCCCTATTTACAACAGCCCTCTCCTCGGCCGCGGTCCTCGCAGCTCGAATCTGGCGAATGAGGTCCCTCAATCTGGTGGGTGTTGGCATCCTCACTGCAACGAGAGAATCCGATTAGGCGGGTTTGTGTAATAGCGCGACTTTCATCGAGTTAATCTGCACTTGGGCAGGAAGCTGTTAATTACGGGCAAAGCAAAAAAACCGTGTTAGAAATCAAAATTATACGTTACCCCGCTCGACGGCCTCGTTGAAAGCCTGCCGTATGGTGGCCATGTTGAAGGCCGGATTAAATCTGTAAGAAAAGGATTCAAACGCAAGCACAAAAGGAGTAAATTAGCGAGATTTGGTCAGAAATATTAAAGGCGCTGAGGATATTACCCATGCTCGGAATTCATTGTTTTCGTAAGTCAACAAAAACACACGGGATCACGCTAGGATTAATAACTTCTTACACTTCTAAATAATTGCGTACGGTGAATCGGAAACGAATTCTTCTCTGGCTAATTTCAGCGATTCGGGAACAAAAATACAGTGAGCAATGTTTCTGAACAATTTCTTTCTTCCCCCGGGGAGTCTCAAAAAAGTTAACGTCGATCAAAATTTAACCACAATCATCTCATTTCACTGAATCAGCTCGAAACGATTTAGAACAGCTCGCGGCATATTTTACACGGAGGAGGCGCCCATTGATTATTGAGAAAATCTAAAAATCTGGAACAGGTTGCCTTTTTGTTTTTTGCTGAGCGTGCAGTGTGAAGTTAATTCCTCCCGTTTTTATTTTTCTCGTTTTTCCCTGACTGTAGTTTTTTTAGGTGCATATATATCCAGGTGACATTCGGCGATAATCGCTACTCTGTTTTGGTAAATTTTTTCCGGTTGATTTCTCAGCGAAATGACGAATTAATATAACGGGGAATGTACTGTTTCACGATTTAAAACTTTAAATTTAAAACAAACTACGAAAGGAAATTAAATAAAGCCATACGAAATGTAAGAAAAGCATTCCAAGGCGACCGAACACTTTTGTGACGATGACATTTTATGCTGAATTTCAGCGAAAATTGGGCTGAAAATTGATTTGTCTCCCAGTCAAGATAATTGACATCCAGATGGCGTTGCATCGCCAGTGAGCTGAACTGCAGGGTCTTGCTTGCGTACCCTGCTCCAACCAGTTTTTAAGAAAAAATTCCAAGAAATATTTCATAACCAAAGCGTTATCTCGCATCACGATTTATTTAAAATGATATTGATATTACCTCCTGTTCTGCTCTGGAGGCAGCACACTCCAGTCGGTCTCGTAGTACGGATACATTTTTTTAGCTCCAAAAAACACTCGGAGGGAACTCTTATTCGCGGGGGTTCATTTCATTCAAAAATATTTTTAAAACTTATACCGACATTTCTCGAGGGAGGCTCAAATACTACTGAATTACTTTTGGTACGAAGACCTGTTGAGCTGATAAGCAGCTTCATGAGTTTTATCAAACGCTGATAACGAAATTATTCTTTGATACGCGTGCGTTCCGTCCGCCAGTGCTTCCAGGTGAGCGGCAAGCCGGAGGAGTTTAATCGCTTATCTCCCGCTCTATCGTCGATTAAAAACAAAATAAACACTAATCAGCGGGATAATTGAAAACAATAATGAGATCACTATGATACAGAATATTGCAAAATACAGGTTTAAAATAAATATTGCTTTTTAGGTTTAGTAAGCTAAGTAAGTGCATAGCACAAAGAAACTTTTTAAAAAAAAATAAGACAACCAAAAATATTACTTTTGCAACATCAGTTATTATAAATAATTTACATCCCTAGACTAGTCCTTAAGATTTCACTTACATATGTATAAATTTGGTGATATAAAACCGATGTGTCGAAGTAAGTTTAGTCAAAAAGCAAAATTAGTAGTAACGAATATCCATAAACTAAAACTTATTTTATACGTTTTGTTTTTTGGAAAGCAGTTCTATTTTTTTAAAGTTGTGATTACCAACACTAAAATTTGTTGTTAGATTTTAAGAAAAGATAACGCCTGTGATTATAAGGAGCGATAATATATAAATCACCAAAAATATTGGACTAAGTAGTTTTATAATAGTGATTAAAGGAAACTCTTAATTAGTCATTTAGTATGCGTACTTTTAGAATCCTCCTCCTCCTCCTCCGTGCAAATCAGCATTATTTTTAAATTAATACAAGAATTAATTGATGGCAAAATTTCATACCTCTGGGATTTCAAACTAGTGAAACTAATTGCTCGGCTCAATTATCCATTTTACCGTTCAAATAAAAATTGCAATGATATTTATTTAACCTATTGTTTTAATAAGTTGTGTACTTCTACTGTAGAATTAAATAACTATTGTAATAATCCCATCCGACGTGATCTTAATCGGAACATGTGCTTAAAATACTCTAGGTACAGAACCTTTTTGCCGACTCGGGCAATAAAACACATTTAGAAACAGCCAGGACTAAGCATATAATAAACGAAACGAGTCAGTTTATGATCGCGACAAAAGAAAGAATTTTCCTAACTATATGCAGCTTAAAAACTCTCTGTCGGGGGTAACAAACGTTGGCTCTAGGGTTAGAATTAGAAAGCAGGTAAGAAGAATATGTCAGGCAGAGAATAATCAAGAAATTAACACGTTTTGTCAGGAAAACTGAGGAAATTTGGTCGTGAAGTTGACCGGTATTGAACTATGAGTACAATTTTTTCAGTATTAATTTTTTTTTTTATATTATCATCTAGATTTTACTGCCATATTTAATTAATTACCGCAAAGTTTATTGCTGTCCAATGCCCGACCGCCTAGATATTTAAAAAAAAACCGCTTAAATATCATATAATAGGCCAGGGTCTCTTAATACAACAAATATAACGAATAGAATAATAGAAATATGACAAAATTAGAAATATTAAAAAGCTTTATTTTTTAACGGCAATAATATTCGGTTAAATAAATATATCATAACACGATTTGAAATTACCAAATAGGTCAACTAGCAGCTAATTGATTTGAATCTAAAGGAATCGCAGTTTCCTCCTTTTGCTCAGTAAGTGCTCTTGCCTGATGGATATGAGACGCGATGTTGATACCCTGTTCAGATAAAAGTGCATGATAATCATCCCATCAAATTAAAACGATATCTGAATACAAACCTGCATTTTAGCGGATCTTATAAATCCCTCATTGGATGTAACAGTTACAGCTTTCATAACAAAACCAAAGGCGAATATTTTTAGACTTCTCTCTTTTATTTTACCACCTAGTTTTAAAGCCTTTAATTCGGGTGGAATTTCGGTAACGTCTGGGTGAATTTCAATGACTTTAAGTAAATCATCTGCTCTTTGTTTTTCATTTGTTCCGCCAAGAAGTGAAATTATCTCTCGGAAGGAGTTAGCAGCCGTTTCGCAACAAATCAATCGTTTTCCTGCAAATAACTTTTTGATTTTTTAAAATTTCATTATTCATTAGTTTTCTTTTACAACCTTGGAACAGTTTCTCTAAAACACATTTCACCGGAAAGGTTCTTTCTGCCCGCGCCTGATCCGTTAATATTCCTTCCTCGAATTCCCAATCGGAACTCCCATTGGCTAGGGCGCTTACAAATGCTATCATAGTGCTAACATCGATATTCAAAATATTAATATCAGTTAAGGAGCTGGACGTATTGCAACTAGATGTATCAACCACTGACGTGGTTATTTCAATTCCCATTTCTTCTAGAATTTTAGCGGTGTCCTCGTCAATGTCATGGCGGAAGAAGAAAACTATCTGATTTAAGTGCATTAGTTGGTATTATTTTCAATTTTTTATTTTAATTTTAACAACCTTAGGGGGCTGGTACATCCAGTGATGCTCTGATGCGGCCTGGATGTATTCTTTGGCTTGGTCAATTATGCTCTTGGCCCCATAACTAGCTCTTCCCATAACTGCATCATTTAGTGATCTTGAATTTCGAGCAATCACTGCGTAATAGGATTTTTTAATTCTAAGATTCGGTTTTCTTAAAAAGAAAAGATTACAAGATGATCTTAAATGTAATTTATGGAGTCGTTAAGAAGCGTTTTAATCAAAATGATTGTTTATTTCGTCCCGTCCTCAGAAAGTTTTTTTTTTTAAATGATGAATGTGTGATCGTATTATAACAAGCAATAACTTTTAAAGGGCCTGAGCTGAACATTATAAACGAAACCCTTGAGTAAATGTGTCGACAATAAAAGTTTTTACCGTGAATGAAGACCGCTTGAAAGTACTAATGGGTTAGAGAAAGATTTTGTTGCTGGCAAATAAAACTTAAGCGATAAGAATGTATGAATTGTACCCTTTACTCTAGCAGATATTTTATGACGCTTTTCTCTTCTAGGGTTCCTACATAACTGACTACTCTTTGTTTAGGCGAGATCCTTTTCTAAGATTTATTAATTTACGATCCTTTGTCTGAAGGATCTTTTTTTTATGGTGCATGTGCATAGATGAAATTTTATTACTCTTTGTTCCTCGAAAATCCTGAAAGGTTTAAATGGGTAGCAATTGGATTATGGGAAAAATTCTTTGTTGAGCAACGCCTTGCCGTCGTCGGAGCAAATTGTTACAAAATTAAGTTCCAACATTAAATGTTGTTTCAATTGTCTTGAACGCTCGTTTTAGATTTAAGAGTATGTACACGTTTTACTTTTCCTAGATTTAGAGGTAGCTGCAATAAAGGAGTTTCGTAAACTAGCTCAACCTTAATGGGTTTTGAAACTCGTTTAGAAGAAAGCTGTGCACAATTTCAGTTTGAAATAATTTTTTTAATCTCGGAAAAGGATAGGGATGCTTCGGAAAGCAATTTTAAATCTGGCGACTGCGGAAATCAAACCGTCCTCCAGTTCATTTCATGTAAATTAGGAATAAGACACAGAATTTTACTGGCAAACAGTTAGCGCAGGTTTGGCTTATTTGGGGTACTTGGATAGGTACTTTAAATATTTACATCAGGAATCAACTAATTCTTTAGTTAAATTGTGTAATTGTTAGAAACGAAAAAAAAAACAATTATCTTTCCTAAAATATTTCTCGGTTATCTGAACGCACAGAGTTGGAAAGCATAAAATGTGTAAAAGGTAGTTTATAACAATGACTCGATGAGAATAAATAGCACGAAGTATTTTACCCACCTTTAATCCATTTAGCTCCATTTTCCGAGACGATATCCACCCGCAGGGGCTTATCTTTTCCTTCCATGGGGAACACGCTGTCCACCTGGAGCACCTCTTTCTGGTTGAGCAGAACTTCAACGAAATATTCGTAATGAATTAAATTCGTACACATAAGCTGATTGACTTTCAAAGTTTTTTTTGCCTGGGCCTGCAAAATTGTGATAGTTATTTAAATAGATCTCACGGTGCATCACCTCGATCTGATCTCACTTTCTCCAGAAACTTGAGTTCCTGCGTGATTTTCCTTTGCAATTTCCGCACTCCATCGATACTGTTCAAATGGTCCAATTTCCTAACTAAATTTACTCCAATATTCAACACATTTTGCGTTAATTCGTACAAATCGCCGCTTCGAAAGTCGAGATTTTGCATTTTGGAGAAGGAACACTTTGACAGTTTATGGTGGAGGAAGTTTTATACAAAACTGTACAACAGCTGATTGAATTGTTTGTCAAAATATTTAAATTTTTAAAATAATAATAAAACAATAGTTAAAGCAGATATAAATTAATTACTTGCTGCTATTTGTATTATAATTTACCGCATCAGTAGCCGGATTTATTTAAATACGATTCGGAATTAGCAATTTTTAAAATTGACCTAAATTTTATGTTCAGTGCATTTAAATAACAAACGACATTTAGAACGTCAACCTTTTTCCGTGACAGCTGTGCACGTGTGTTGTCACAAATTCTATATTTTGGTGACAAAACTCTTAAATTAATCTTGATTTCAGCGTTAGTTGGAGTTAAAATTTTACAAAACAATAATGGAGACCGAAAATATTAACGTGGAGGAGTTTCTGCCACCAAAGGAGGTGAAGAAGGCGAAAAAACGATCTGCCAACGGCGAGCAAATGCAAGTGGATGAAGTTTCAGGGGTTGAAGGCACACAAGGCCGGGGCGTTCCGCACCAGAAGAAAAGGCGCTACGCCAACACGGAGATAAGAAAGATCCCCGTTCCTCCGCACAGGTAAGAAAACTGACGACTGCTTAGCACTATAATCGTATTGAATTTAGAGTGCAATTTCTTAAACACAAATGATTCGATTTTAAGCTTAAGTTTACCTGAAAGAAAAGGCATCGATTTATGAAATTTTGCAAGTTTCCATTTGTCCTAAAACGAAAGGATCCAAAGGAACTTTAGGTGTTTTCATCAAAAAGTAATCGCTAATGCAATCGTAAATGCCGATCGCTTCAAAATATTCTTACAGAAGCTCTTCAAAAAGACGAATAACTATTCACACACAATTTCATCAATACTCTGTAATTATGGGAAATGTTAGTAAAAGGCCATCTAAATTCCACTGAGAAAGTTTTTTCCTAAAATAAAATTGTACGCTTGTTCCATATTAAAACTTGCGCTTGTTCCTTGTACATAATTGCAAAAAGTGTTTGTATGTTTTAAAAATAAGATGTCCGATTTCATGCAGTATCTAATAATAATAAGTGATATATATGTTGTTCGCTATATTTACACCGTTGCTCTGATTGCGATAAAAGTGTCGATACATACTTTCGAGGGCTCTAAAAAAAAACGATTGCCGGTGGTCCACAGGCACCAAATTCATCTGGCGGTGTGAACCACTGGTGGTCCACAGTGCCGCCAGATGAAAACAACATCATCTCATGCACGTCGATCATAGACTTAAATATGAACAAGGAGTTCGATTTCAAAATGCTGGCTTCAAATTTTCAATTTTAAGCGATTCGTATGAACATACATTGATATGCATGGTTTATAACAGTAGTTGGTTTTATTCTATTAATAATGATATTCACACAATTGTTCAATGCAGTTGTAATCTAATGATTTAATAAATAAAATTGGTTGACTTTTTTATGTGTTCCCAAGATCCATATGATGGGAAATTATGTGAAGATTGAAGAAAATATTTGTTTAGATCCAAATGAAAGGCCAGATAGAAAGTAAATAGGCCAGATAGAAAGTAAAAAATAGGCCAGATAGAAAGTAAAAAAAATACAATTTTACGAATTTTAGGTATTCACCCCTCAAGGAGCATTGGATGAAGATATTCAGTCCAATTGTAGAGCACTTGAAGTTGCAAATTCGCTTCAATATGAAATCAAGACAGGTTAATTATTATCATTCTTAAGTAATCAACTGAATAACGAATAAATCTTTTGCAGGTTGAAATTCGCGTAAGTCCAGAAACACCGGACGTTTCCAACTTACAAAAAGCTGCTGATTTCGTAAAGGCTTTCCTCTGTGGGTTCGACGTGGACGATGCCCTTGCTCTACTCAGATTAGACGATTTATTTGTTGAAACATTTGAGGTCAAAGACGTGAAAACACTCAAAAATGATCACATGAGCCGTGCCATCGGGCGCTTAGCTGGAAAAGGTGGTCGAACAAAATTCACAATTGAAAATGTGACAAAAACCCGCGTCGTCTTAGCGGATAGCAAAATCCACATTTTAGGTAGCTACCAAAACATACAGTTGGCTCGACGAGCCATTTGCAACCTAATTCTCGGATCACCACCAAGCAAGGTCTATGGAAATCTACGGTCAGTGGCTAGCAGGATAGCAGAAAGACTTTAAATGCGCATTAAGTTTTCTCTATTTTTAAATATAACTAAAGTTTTGTAAAAATTAACAATAAAAGCAGGAATAACGTAACCGAAGCAAGAATCATTATAAGGATCATCTTTCTGTTTTTCCTTTGGTACATTTCAGCCTTCTGCAGCTGCTTCAGACCTTCTGACACTTTCGTTTGGGTCTGCTCCACGTTATAGTCGATCCTATCTAAGACAGTTCCCTGCTCGTGCACCATATGTGCGAGATCTTTGAAAATATCGTTCAAATCAATTATGCTTTTCACGATTTTCGTTACTTCTTGCTCCCTGTGCTCAGCTAATTTTGTGTTCTCCTCCTCAAAGAGGAGCAACTGCTGCTGGGTCATGCGTGAAGCTACAGGTTTTTGGAAATGTTGATCGATTTGTTCATCGGTTTCTTCAAAGTAGCTACTAGACGCTTTCGGCTGAAGGAAATTGTCGAATGTGTCCACGTTGTTGATTCTGTTTTCATCGTTCAGCTCAATTGTGGTGAAATCGGCTGCTTCAAAAAATTTGTTCGATCGCTCCTCCCGTGACTTTAGTTGCTTCAGGTAAGAGTTTTGACTGTTTCGGAATTTAATGGTTAGTTCTTGAAGAGAGAGCAGTAGGTATGTGACCACATTTTTCGTCAGACGCTGTTCGATTTTGTTTCCAACTCCGAGGCTCGACCGTATGCATTGTATGTGCCTATGCGTCGACGTAATAAGTTTGGAAATTTCCTGACTCAGGATGTCGATTTGCTGCTCCTCTTCAGTGTCGTCGTCTAGAGTTGGTCTGAGCAAGTGGCGGGCATGGAGGGATCCAAGCTCATCCAGTTTAGGTTTTACTCTGAAAAAGTTATCAATTGTTAAGCTAGATACAAAATGTAATTTTCATTTTCAAACACTTTAGACTCAAAAGTATAGTTCAACGCCTCTTCGTTATCTTCGCTAGCTTTTCTTTGTGGTTTGTCTTATTATCAAATCCGCTTAAATGAGGTCATTTTCACAGTACCTCTTCTAATTAGTCGTATTGGATGAAGGTAAAACTAATTTTCTTCCTGTCCTATATTTTTTACGGTGCCGATTTAGGTAAATTTTATATATGTGGACAATTTGTAGTCAAAAGAGCCCCACATACGCTCGGAAAGTAAAATGCAGTGACGCCTACGTAAGTTTTGAAATAAAGTTTTGCAATACCTCCATTGAATCAGGAAATTGCTAAATTTGTAAGCGCTGGTACGGAAAGCTTCCGTTGCCTGTTATTAATGAATTTTGTCCTCTTTGGAATGTGCCAATTTATGCGATTACTTTTTACGTACTTTGACATGGAATACTGAGCTTCCTCCAGTTTATCGATCCATACGGGTGGTGAGCCGTAATCATCTTTAAGCTCGAGTCCCTCCTCGGCGTCGTGCAGAGATCGCTTCAACAACCTCTCAGCGTCACCGTTCCTCTGCAAGACACAAAACATTAATTTAAATTAAAATAAATTGAAAACATTCAAGAGTACGTTATCGGAATAAATATTTCTATTTTTCACGGCATTATTTCGCATAATAATAAACACTTCGGTCAAATTCCTTGACGTCATTTTAATTATTCTTCAAAATGCATCAATCAACTGTGCCCGAAGATTCTTTAACAATTAAAATTTGCAGAGCAAATTCACAAGTAAAGCAACTTTCCCTGATGAAATGTCACGAACAGCTGTTTGAATTGTTATTTTTAAGGTATTTTTTGCGAACAGGCTCCTTTTGCAAAATCCTTTTGAGAGATTATGAATTTTTCATAATTTCTTCTTCATGATTCCTTCTTTAAATTAATAGATAAATAGCTTCAAATTTCGAAAACAGTTAATAGTACGTTGCAAAAAAGTGAAGACATCGTTGCATTTACTCTAAACGCTTAAAAAGTTTTATGAAAATGCTTAACATAATTTGGATTTTGTTTGATACTGTACTTTTTTGTCCCATTTGCGCAAAAGTACAGTCATCCCGTAAAGTTTGTTTTTTTCTTTTTCGTTAAGTAATTTTGGTCCGATTTCCGCAAAGTTGACATTTTCTTATCAGTGGTACTCCCGACAGTGCTCATTTTGTGGCTTTTGTGTGGACAAAGGCGGTCGTAATTTAATTTCGCGATTAGTGGGAAAGTGCAAATCAGAGTTTTCAAGGTAAGCATTTTGATGCTGCAATTGTTGCGGTTGGATCTCAAGACTCAAGGGTTCAATTATCGAAATTCATTTTCAGAGAGCAGACTGAGGAAATTGCGTTTTTCTTCCAAGATGAAGGCCTTTTTAATCGGGGCTGTTTTGCTGACCCTTAGCTCCACGGGGTTAGGCGATAACGAGCCTCACCCGTTATCTGATGAATTCATAAATATTGTAAAGGAAAAGGCAACGACATGGGAAGTGAGTATTTTTTCTGTTTATTTGCTTTCTTTTTAAGGATGGGAGCCTCCTGGCCCCTTAAATACTCTGCCCTCTACAGCATTAATAAATGCCGCAATGGAGCAACTGTATTTAAAAAATAAGTAGACTGCTGATAGTAAATTTCTTAGTCTACGTACATTCGTTCACCCTTCCACAGTTATTCGCGAAATATGTACTTGGGATTTTGTCTATTCGTCAAGAAACTTTTTTTTCGCGATTGGCTAGAAATACTGAATTGAATGAAATTAATACCAATTACTAAAGTCTACGGTATCATAGTCCTGTAAAAAATCAAGTTCCTAACTCAATACGCTAAAAATATAGGACCGCTTTCAACTTCTACTACGTGCAGAAAAACGAGCACAAAATAATGAACATGGTCCATTTATCCATAACACCTATAAAAGCACATAAACTTGCATTTAAAGGTGCCGTTCATTTCTTAACACACAATTCGGTAGGAATTTGAAGTCTTATAATATCTAGAATATAAATAAAACCTGTTGCAAATCGTTTAAAATTCGAAGTAATTTCTAATAATTTTTAATTATCATCCTTAAATTTTATACTTTTTTATTTAAAAATGTTGTAGGCTGGAAGAAATTTCGATCGGTCTGTTTCTATGGATTACATCAAAGGTCTGATGGGAGTGCACCCGGACTCAATACTGCACCAACTTCCTCCCAAGGAGGACGTGGAGGGTATTGCAGATGCAGACATCCCTGAAAATTTCGATGCGAGGGAGAAGTGGGATAACTGCCCAACAATTAAGGAAATAAGAGACCAAGGCTCCTGTGGATCTTGCTGGGCCTTTGGGGCTGTTGAAGCTATGTCCGACAGAGTAAGTGTTTATGACAATTTTATTACTTAGTTTAAAAGAGGATAGAAGTTGTAAAAAACTAAATAAATACATGTTTCGAACAAATACATTTTAATCAACTACAGTGTTGGAGGAATAGTGATCAGAAACTTTATGTAAGCATATCAATTTTTATTCTACTCTCAATTTTCAGGTTTGTATTCATTCAAATGGAAAGACCAATTTCCGATTTTCGGCTGATGATCTTGTATCATGCTGCCATACCTGTGGTTTCGGTTGCAATGGCGGCTTCCCCGGAGCTGCGTGGTCGTACTGGACCAGAAAAGGAATCGTAAGTGGAGGAAATTATGGGACGAATGAGGTAAGAATATATAAAATATATATATTAATAAACTTTCTGTGTGGTCATGAATGCAACATTTATTTTGTTAGGGATGCCGGCCTTACGAAGTTGCACCGTGTGAGCATCATGTAAACGGTAGTCGACCAGCTTGCCAAGGAGAGAAGGGCCACACTCCCAAGTGCAAGCACGCCTGTGAGCAATCTTATTCAGTTGCATACGACAAGGACAAGCACTATGGCTTAAAATCTTACTCAGTTAAGAGAAACGAAAAAGAGATTCAGAAGGAAATTATGACCAATGGACCCGTCGAGGGTGCTTTCTCCGTCTACGATGATCTTCTTGCTTACAAATCGGGTATGATCAAATTTATGCATTTTATTCTATCTTTTTGAAGATTCATCACACCGTATTGTTTCGATAGGTGTTTATCAACATGTTCACGGTAAATACCTTGGTGGACACGCAATTCGCATTTTGGGCTGGGGTGTAGAAAGAAATACTCCATACTGGCTTATTGGGAATTCTTGGAATACTGATTGGGGCGATAATGGCTTCTTCAAGATTTTACGAGGCCAAGATCATTGCGGCATTGAGAGCCAAATTTCGGCTGGACTTCCAAAGATTGATTAAATTTAAAGTGATTTTCTTGCAGTCGTGTGCTATTCTCTAGTTTTAATGTAGTTCCTTCAATTTAAATAAAATTCTTTAATAAATTGGATAATTAGAATAAAATGATATTTTGATGGTTGGGCGTATGTGGAAAAAATGTTTTGACGTGAAAACGTCTTTTCGCTCGTTAAGTACAGTGATAGCCGATCAAACTTTTTTGCGTTACAAAATACCGTCAGATTTCTTTAATTTAATTATTAATCTACAAATTATCTGAGAACACCTGTTTACATCAGATTTATAGTAAGCAGAAATAGACTTGTAATTTTCGAGATAAAATTGTTTGCCAAATACATTATGTTCTATTTCTGCAAAAAATTGCTAATTTTTATTCAGACATGGGTAAGTATTCTCGCCTAACTTGTAGAGAATTAAATTCTGCACAAAATTGATTATTACCATTTTTCCCGTAACTGCGATATTTTTTGAGTTATTCGCAGAATAAAAGTAGTGAAATTTGACAGTTTTATTTCATAAATAACTCAAAAATGATTAATCGGATGTCAAAATATAGCGGATCATTTCTATACACAATTTTACCTTCTACAATATTACGCAACCAGTTTTACGATATCTTATAGTTAATTTGCATTAAAAGTCTAGGTGGAAAACCGCTTGGAGGCGATTCAGGTCGACCAACGGTTATACAGGAAAATACTGGAACATCTCATAGTGATTTGTTGGTTGGAATTATTTCGTCAAGTAAACCAGGTAATTTTAGCATATTACGGTGGCTTGATTAACCAAACTATAGCCAAGATGTGACCAAATGATATTTCTATTACAACTTTGTATTTCTACTTTTTAATAACGGATGGCTTAAGCAATGAGAATAAAGTATTTATTGTAGTAATAAGGCTTTATTGGGTTTATTTTTATTAACAATTAGCTAAGTGGCCCGTTTTCACCCGGTCTATCATAAATACTACTTAGTTTAATACTTCTGAAATGTTCAATTTTCGAACTTTACTCAGATTAGGAAGTTTAGGAGTGTTACTAAAATCTTTAGTGGATGTGGAATAAAATCGACCAAAATTCATTTTGCTACCACGGTCCATATCAGAAGGGCTCATAAACTTTTCTATACTTATAATAAATAAGGGTCAGTTTTATGAACGCTTTCAAACATGAAAATGAACGTTGCATTTACACTCTCATGGGCATGATTTAATTTCATTAGCTTTTTCTATCATGAAAATGATACTGTTATAAGTCGGATAGCCTAAGAAACTATTTGGCTCAGGACTACCTCGTCCGCTGCATCCCCTTTGTTTCTCCCACAATTTGCGACATCATGCCCCTGAAATTGATAGTAAATATAGTAAAATGGGGTCTTAAGTTGAATGACTGTTCGTTAAAGAAATAATCGTCTGCCTAAACATTTTGTTATCTACACTTGTAAATATTCAATAACTTTCTGGGTCATACCTACATATCAACTATTCTAATTTATTTTCTCTTTATACATATTACTTGGAATCATAGAAAATTCGGTCGCCATTCATTACCTTGCAATTGCAGGACGAAGGTCCATTTTTCTACCCCTTATCCTGCAATTGCATGGTCTTGGGCCCAACCAATTGCATGGTACACGATTGCTTTCACTGTAATTGCGACATGAGTCCATCCTCACATCCTCACATCCTCCTTACACTTTTATTTGCTAAGGTAGACGAGCCTAAAAAAGTTATCGGCTTTTCGATCCGGAGCACTGGCAGGTCTCTTTAGTCCTTTAGTATGGCTTAATAGCCAATGCCACTGCCACCAATGCCATGCCACGATCGTGCACGTCGAATACCAACTCTTATTTCCATTCGATTAAACCTCTGGCGTGAATTACAACGAAGGCAAATTTTGTAACAATATGTACATATATAAAAGTCCAAAGAAACATTTTTATTTTATATTTTACTTTTTAATATTACCGTATATCGTTAAAATAATTCGACTGAATATTTCTAGCAAATTATTTATACAACTTTTAATAGAAAAAAGACAAAATTGAAATTAAAGGTAATTAATTTCTAACGGAAATACATACTCGTATGTAATTCAAAACCGCCAAACTAGTAAACACCTTAAAATAAAATTCAATTATTATATTCATTATGAGTACCTAAATGGAAAAGATTTTCATTACCATTACTACAATAGTCAATTAATTCATTGTAATTAATTAATAATGAAGTTTTCATTGTCATTATCTCTCTAATTGAAATTGTAATAATGTAAACGTCATCGCTAAATTTTAAATTCCAAATTTTAGGACAAAAAAATATTGGCAAGTTAGATTGCTCGCCGATGCAAAATTATTAGAATTCGGAAATTCTTGCGAATTCTTTTTAATTGTTTTCACAGCTGTGATAGTTAGCAAATAATGAATCAACTTTACGTAAGTGAAAGTGAAAGTATTGAAAGCCAGTTGGAAATGCAGGCATATAAAACACCTGTAAAAAATTATAGAAATCAGTTTGTAATTTATAGACATGCTTTCAAGTCTCTTAATTTTGCTGGGTTTATTAGCTGGGTGCTTAAGTGCCCCAGAAAGGTTTAAGAGGTCTTTAAATGGTACAAAAACGGTCCATACGACGGACTTTGGAAGCTTTGTAAGAGAGCATCCGTACGCAATTCATTACCCTTATATGATTGAATTGCTAACGACAGGAGGTCACTTATGTGGGGGAGCGCTAATTAAGCCCAACTTTGCGTTAACAGCCAAGCATTGCTTTCCAACAAATATAAGTGATTTCAAGGACTTATCGAGATACAAGCTGCTTGCTGGAAATCAAATTTATGAAGACAGACATAGTGAATTTGTGCAAATGCGCCAAGTTGAGAAAGTCTTCATACACTACGCGGATCTAGCCGTCATAAAAGTGACAAAGCCTTTCGATTTGAATCTTCACGTTAATGTTATTAAAGTGGCTCCGCAAAGTAAAAAGGATGACTACCTAAATCAGACGATTGTGGTAATGGGATGGGGTGCGACGGAAACAAAGGCACATTCAAAATATCTTCTTAAAGTATACGGCTACATCAGTAAATGTGGTGTACTTCAATCTTTATTGTGCATTCGAGGTCTAGGTGGAAAACCACGTGGCGGCGATTCAGGGGGACCTACGGTTATTCAGGGAAAGACTGGAACACCTGATAGTGATTTGTTGGTCGGAATTCATGTCGCAGGTCACCCAGAAAATAAATGGTATGCTACAAATTTGGCATTTTTCGCTGACTGGATTAACGAAACTATAGCCAATATATAACCAAATAATATTTCTATTACAATTTTAAGTTTAAAAATGTATTGCTTTGGCTTTAAAAATAAAAAATTCAACCAAAATATTTTAATAATAATAATATAATAATAATAAAATTATAATATGAATTTTTTTTTATTTTATTGGTCACTTTAAAAAAATTATTGTTGTGCAATTAATATGTTAAATAAAAGAATGAATTTACACCACTTTAAAAACTAACAACTCATATATAAATAAATATAAAATAAAGTTACTTGGAGAATATATTAGCTGTGTTTTTTTTTTTCACAACCGATCTGGCTCTGCGTTTATTAGGAAATTTTGCATCGAATTCAAATGTAGGAATACCCATATCGGACTTTATTTTATTTCGTGAACATGAAATCGAATTGCCTGGGTTTATACCTACTTTGCGTCAAAAATGTTTTCCAAAAATTTATCTGCTTCATGGTTTGAAATTTGAATGGACAAATATTATGGCAATTGGATGCGTTTTTCGCAAAACTTAAAATTTTTATATAGTTGACCGTTTTTTAGTTCAATTCAATGCAAAATATACTAGTAAACCCAGAACCGAATCCGTTGTAAAAAAAAAAACAGTTATTGTTACAAAATTTTCCTTCGCTATAATTCACACTTGAAATTTTAATCAAGTGGGGATAGGGACATTGAATCCACACGTTCGTGGCGTATGTGGCAGGAGCATTGACCAATAGCAATCAATATTTTGCCAACTGGCTAACAGAACTAAAGACATGGAATATTGCTTAGTTGATAAGTGGTTGGTTGATCTTACATGCGCCTTTATAAGGCGATTAAATATCATGTTTCGAAAAAACAATAAATACAAAGACCATTATAGTTTGCATACCAGATGAAACTCGAAACTCTATCGCAATTGATATAACACCGAAATCGATTGATACACACCTTTACAAATTAATACAACATATGTGAATATATGCATTTACAAACTAACAACATAGGTGAATATGTATTTACAAATTGGAAGTTGCTCTTGGTATTAGTTAGGTAATAATCATTTCATATTATATATTTACCCGTTCAAATTATGAGATAAAAATCCTATGAAAATTTCTGCATCCCTTCAGAATCAAGAGAATCAACGAAGCAATGAATTATTATTATAAGAAAAAATCAGCTTCTTCAGGTATAGCCAAATTCTAGATTAATAAAGTTTAAAATTTACATCTCAGCATAAAAAAACCCTGCAGTTGACAAATGGCCGTGAAATTAGCAAACCTCGAAGATTGAAAACCTTCCTTAAAAATAGCAAAATGGGAAATTATTTGGTAAATTAAAATAATTATTTGCGAGTAGGTAACAGAGAAATTCGCTTACTTGATTTTCTGTTCATTTTACTACCATAATACTCATTTTAGAATTGACTGCAATAGCAAATAGATATAAAACATAATAATTTAAAAAATACACAACAAAATATATTCAAAGAACGTTCAAAAACGTGTGTAAAAAAAAATTTAAGTAATCACTTGAGCCTTTGTGATATCAAAAATTCCTTTGGCAGTTATGACACTGTAGTCGCTTCCCCTTCTTTTTGAACTGAGACGATCACCTTCTGGGAATGTGTAATCATACTTAATCGGTGGTCCTAGTTTCTTCATACTTGAATTTTCTGATTTTGATCTTGCGAGTGGAATTTTACCCTTTGTAAATTTCTCACTCGAACTGAGAGTTGTGTGGACCATTTTCTGTTTTGTCTCATTCTCAATTTTAATTATTTTATGTTTTGGATTCTGAGCCAGCATGGCTTTGATATCCATTTTATGTCGCTGAATCTTTTCCTCCAGATTTTTTAACCTTCGCTCATAGTAACTTCCGCTATCGTTCGACATAGCTATAATTTCCGCTTTTGTCATTTTAACATTGGATATTTTATCAGGCGTTCGATCGGTCCTTTGCAAATTTGAGACAATAACTTCATCAGGAGTGAAGCACTTTCGTATAAATTTATTGTTTGAAGGAGTTGGGCAGACTTCCTCGTTTTTGTTTATCTTTGAATGCTTCAAGGTACGGGAGTTGTTCTGCTTAGAATTACTATGTAATTGATTTTTTCCTGCTAATGTTTGCGCAATTGCTTCGGCTGAAGCATATCCACAATCAATGGAATGTCGTTTTTCAACAGGAAAAGAATTCTGGCCAAGTAGCACCGTCCTACATCCATGATTGTCAGCCCTTTCTGACGAAGCAGCACTGTTTATCTTCGAATCGAAAACATTTGAAATTTTGCAGTACTTTACTTTGGACATTGTTTGTAATTTTTGGTCTATAGCTGGAGCTGAAGTCTGTTGCGTTGGGGTATAATTCATTAGGTGGTTCCTTGTACTTCGGTTAGCAATCGAGTGCGATGATTGACTGGGGCCAAAATTATGTTGAAATGGTGATGGTTTTCTTTCATATTGTTTTGTTAGCATAACATCCCCCTTTTCTGAATTTTCAAGTTTCGAAGATGTTTTCTTTAAATTTCTTTGACTATTTGAGCTATTTCCGGATGATATTACTGTTATTGTGCTCTCTAATTTTATAGTGGAGTTGGGTTCCCTACAATAAGATGGATATGTTAGGGTAATAAAAAAAAAACCAAATTAAAATTATTTACCGTTTTTTTACTTTTGTACCATTTCCGCATTTATCTGCAGATTGCACAATTTCATATAACTTTGACCGATATTCAGGTACTGTTAATTGCACATCGTCACGAAAAGGTGGTAATACATCTGTGTTAAGTTCTGATTCGGGTATAGTATTCCTAAACCTAATAGAAGTTTTATATATGCCATTATATCAATATTGGCAAAAATTACTTCTCGATATATTTATGTGATAGAGCTTGTTTTGCTGTTAACCGACCGGATGGGTCTAAAACTAGTAGACATTTTACTAAAGTGCGGGCTTCGTTTGGTGCTCCTACCAGCAAATCATCAAGCTTCTGTGCACTATATGAATAAGTAGTTTTTTAATATTAAGTTAAATTTATTTCCTAAATTTATTACCCATTTGTATTTATTTGCTGGTTTAAGAGTACTGAACCAAATCCAGCGCCAACTGCCGCTACATCGTTTTCTGTTACTTCGGGAAGCGCAGATATTATTTTCTCAATCTGAAATTAATATTAAACTTATAAACGGGCTGAGATTTTTAAGTACTGTGTCAATATATCAATTTTTTTAAGTGCCATTGTAAAGTAGCAAAGTAAAATGAAAATGATAAATGTTCTGTGAATTATATTCACAAAAGCTTTTAAGTTAATATTAATACTAAACTATTTTAGGGTCGCCCATTTCTGAGAACCCAAAGCGGCAATCGTTTAGTACTAAATTTAATTAAAACTCTCAAAAATTTAGGTATGTTAGGGTTTTTTGAAAAATTAAAATTGCCAATCTTCAATAATAGCTTTTAGACTCTTAATTTTACTAAAACATCTCATATGCATGTAAACCATAACATAATATAAAATGTATTTATAATTTTCTTTCCTTGCTTTTTGTGGCATTATTTTTCCAATATATACTTACTTAATATTAAAATTATTCTATAAATTGCGTACCTGATTTACTGTACTACTACCCGGAAAAAGTGGTTTTCCACGTATCATTTCGCCTAATATACATCCCAAGCTCCACATATCTATACCTTTGGTATACCTGAAAAGAAAGAATTGAGATTTTTTTATTAATGCGTTGCCTACCAGTGCTCACCGGTGAACTCAAAAAATATGCTTCTTGATACGCCAGTGATCACCGGTGATCACGCAAAAACCATCCCCAGCACGCCAAGCCGTTTTTTAAAAATCCTGTGAGAGAATATCCTTTGAGTTTTAGTCGCCGTTAAGCTACGCAAGCTAGAACATTTTACAACTTGTTTTTGTGTGTGTTCACGGGTGTTGCATTGGCCTAAGTAAGGTAAAAAAGAGATCAATGTATCACTCATTTATTTATTTACTTTTATTAAGTTGTTCTTTGATTGAGTATTTCATAAATGAAAAATTAATGCAGAAGAAATTCGTGCTGCATTAGAGAAAGGTGGATATTTATTTGTTAAGCTTTTTTTGATACCTATTTGTTTATTGCGTCAATTAAACTGTGGCAACCTTTGAATATACAGTAAAGGAACGGCTATACCCTGTACGTGTAGTCTGTGTGAATGAAGCATCTCCAGCGGGGAAAATTTCAGGGGAAGTGAGCCTTAAGTAAGAAGAAGATACTTTGGTAACTTAAAAACATTGTGATTTGAAGGGATCGCAGCCTTTCTAACCATTTTTTTGAATTAAAAATGCAAAGACAGAAGGTGAAATGTGGTTAAAAATAGTGTGTATGATACTGGCTTTTATTTGGTGTGTATTTAGTGTAAGATAGTGATGTGTGTGATCAAGAATTGCGGCGAGAAGAAGCGGCGACTAAATTAACGAATTTCTTTTCACCGGTAAGCCGGAATTTGAAATCTTTTTGCCGATGTGATTGATAGATACCTGTGGTTTTTATTGTTCTTGATGCATTAAACATGTTATTTCATTTTAAGCTAAATTTTCAAGTTTTAAAAATATTTTGGTGTATGTCAGTCCACGACAGTCATGCGCAATTTCGACGAGCCCTGACACAGAGAAGTCACTAAATATTTTTAAATGGTGATATAAATGGGCACCCAAATATTTATTAAATCAAGTACGTGAAAAATGCCTTTTCATTTTCACTCACTTTTTGCAACTGCACTGATCAATTTTCTATGTAGTAGTAAGCTCAGACTGGTATTCGTGAGATGCTTCACTTTCAGCGATTTATGTCCGTTCCTTTACTGTATATTCATAGCTTTTAGGCTACTTATTTTCAATTAGACTCGCTAATTTTCTTTGACTTTGCGAAACTTTGTTTATAAAGTTCACGGCTCGTTCATCAAAGTTAAAGAGGTGCTCGTTGGCGGACAAGAGTAGGTATGGAGTCACTTGAGCCTGGGAACCAACACCGGTTATGCAAATGAGGGGCGTGGCTGGGGCGTGGGCGTGGCTACGGCGTGGCGGGGGTGTGGCTAGGGCGTGGCTAGGGCGTGGCTAAGGCATGGCGGGGGCGTGGCTAGGGCGTGGCTAAGGCATGGCGGGGGTGTGGCTAGGGCGTGGCTAAGGCGTGGTTAGGGCGTGGCTAGGGCGTGGCTGGGGTGTGGCTATGGCGTGGCTAAGGCATGGCGGGGGCGTGGTTAGGACGTGGCTAGGGCATGGCGGGGGTGTGGCTAGGGCGTGGCTAGGGCGTGGCTGGGTGTGGCGGGGGTGTGGCTAGGGCGTGGCTAGGGCGTGGCGGGGGTGTGGCTAGCGCGTGACTAGGGCGTGGCTAGGGCGTGGCGGGGGTGTGGCTAGGGCGTGGCTAGGGTGTGGCGGAGGTGTGCCTAGGGCGTGGCTAAGGCGTGGTTAGGGTGTGGCTAAGGCGTGGTTAGGGCGTGGCTAAGGCATGGCGGGGGTGTGGCTAGGGCGTGGCTTGGGTGTGGCTAGGGCGTGGCTTGGGTGTGGCTAGGGCGTGGCTAAGGCGTGGTTAGGGCGTGGCTAGGGCGTGGCAGGGGTGTGGCTAGGGCGAAAGCAACGATTACATTGATTTTGAAAATGGCGAACAGGACTATGGAATGGTTTTTTTAAGATTTAAATTTAAAAGAACTATGATTTGTTTACTTTCGGAGGCAAAGAATTGAACCTTTGTTTTACGAAGCTATTTTTCCCCATTTAAGATGCATTGGCCTGTGGGGAATAGTTTTTGCAATGTTCACTGGTAATATATTGGCACGCAACGTGTTAATATACTTAAGTAAAAATTAAATATTGTTATAACTCATAAATACTAACCTCTTACTAGCCACAAGTATTTCTGGAGCTCTGTACCATCTTGTCGCAACATAATCAGTTAATATCGGTTCTTCGGATTCAATTGAAGCTGAAGAATTTCTCAATTGTCGTTGTGAAACCGAACGTGCTAACCCGAAATCGGCGATCTTACACCTTTGATTGGAATTGCTGAAGAATGGAATAATTTAGAAAATATATGCTGTGCTTACCTGCATTTACTATCTATTAAGACATTACTGGGCTTTAAATCTCTATGTATAACGTTTCCAGAGTGTATATATTTGACGGCATTAAATAATTGATACATAACATATCTTTTGTGGACATCCTTTAAGATTGTTCCTCGTTTAATAACATTATGAAGGTCACTTTCCATAAATTCGAATGAAAGGTAAATGTCTAAATTATTTGTTGCTCTACAAGAATCAAAAATAAATTGTCAGAAAACCAATTACGGATTAAATATTCGCTTACCTATATATACTATGCAACTGTATAACGTTGGGATGATTTCTGAATGCACGGAGGAACATAATTTCACGAAACGTTCGTTGCGCATCGGTTTCATTTCGAAAGGCATCAAAAATTTTTTTAACAGCTACAACTTCTTTGTTTTTCTTATCAATTGCTTTCCATACAATGCCATAAGCGCCTTTTCCCAATCTCTGAAATTTAAAATAATATATAAATGTGGATGCAATTAAGAAGTGATTATTTGTTTTTTTTTAATTATATAAAAATATTTCATTGTTCAGAAAACCAAAGATGTCCCAAAAATTTACGGTTCCTGAGTTCCGATTATTGACGGGTTGGGGGTTTAGATTCATGTTTTTAACGAGGCACGGATTAAATTTGGTGTCATAAGTAAGTAAGTAAGTAAGGATGGAACCTACGTAAGGTAAAAGGTAAGTTTAAGCTATGTTACCTACCTGGGGCTTTGAGAAGCAACACTTAAGACATTTGGAAGAGAAGGGCATCACAATGCTTACCCCTTCCCCAACCCCATCGGTAGATGGTCTCCTCCCCTTTCTCAACCCCAGCGGTGGCTTGTCGAGTTTGATACCATTGGATAGCTTTTCAAAAAATATTTGAGACGTGTTTTTTAATTTTTCGATCCCATGTGTAGATCGTGAGATATTTGACCTTTCCGGAACCTTATTTACACAATACAGATCCTCTCCCCCCCCTCTCCCTGTACCGAATTGAAAAAAATGTTTCACATAAAAGTTACGTATTTTTGCATGAAGAATCTGAATCTGCAAAAAAATGGGTGGTCCAATTTGAAAAAAAAATGTACTCCACCCCCACCCCTAGTCAAATGTAAATGTACATAGCTGGTAAAAGAACATGAACTTTAATTAAGCTTCTAAATAAACAAAATCAAAGAAGTACCTAACTAATTGCAAGGTCGACAATATTAGGTACTTTGAGTGATTTCAATCTAAGAATCAATAAAATAACGTAAGGAATAAGAACATACAAGGTCACAAAGATAATTGCAATAGTTAATTAGAAAGTGGTTTTGCTGAAGCATATAAAAATTGCAAGCTATATTAATTATATGTAAGCAGGTTTCAAATAAATAATTTTAATTTTCAAAAACTCAACGAAACAAAAACAAACTGTTCTTTTATAGAAATAAAGATTTGATTAAATAGAATAATGAAGTCTTCCACCCACCTTCTTAATATCGAAATACTTTAAAATTTGGTCGTCTATTTCAGACATTTTATTCTTTTCCTGAGATTTTGTTTTTGTTGCCATTATTAAAAATGGTATTTAGAGATTATGTTCACTTATTTTCACGAAAAAATTTAAAAATCATTGAATCCGATTTGAAGACACTTATTTGACCGTAAATCTATACCCGATTTATCACTAGGATTACTTGATGGTATCCGGAGAGATTTTACCAAACGACAACAGTGCTATTTGTTTATTTGGAATTGACAAACGGTTAAATCTCACTTGGATTGTTGGATCGATTTCGCAATACAAGAAAACATGCACAAAAATCATTAAAGTTTGTTTTTTAATGAACACTACGAAATATATAACTGTCGCTAAGAAAATCAGAAAACAAATTCATGACGTTGTTAGGAATTTTTTCACTTTTCTTTTGAAGATTTTTTTTTCAATCGATTTGAAAGTAGAGCAAGAGGAATATGCGAACCTGGCACGAAGGGCGTGCTTGCTCATCAAAAAATAATTTAAAATTCAATGTCAATAATAGTATAAATAAAATTGAAAATTGTTTCTGTAAATGACAATAAACACAGTACTCTTTCTTGGCACAGCCGTCTGTTTGATGCATTGTTTATAGAAACAGTGTCACCTGGAGTAGCTTAGCAACCGGTGAGTGTCGGGGGCTCTATCCTTTTTCTCACCTGATTAATCCCAGAGGATTGGTTTCCTATAAATAATTCGTACTTGTAATACATGTTAGGTAAGCTAGAACAACTAAATCAATAAGCTTTGATATTTTGTTAGCTTTCAAAACCTGTTGCTTGAGCTCTGGTTTGATAAATAGCACTAGTCTAGTCACTTACTAGCCCGTTTACATGTAGTCTGTAAGTTATAAAATTAGGTACATATTATGTTCGTTTGAACGTTGAAAATATACGTAAATCGGGCCCCTATAAAAACAAAAAGTTCTTTATGAGTCAATTTTTATATTATTTTCCGGGAGAAACTGTTGTTGGCTTGAATTATTAATATTTCTCTAACCGTGGAATACCTGAGCAGACCCTATTACAATTTTGTAAGAGATCCTTTAATCGGTCGCTTTTATTTCCTCTTTAAAATTCTGTAAAGTGATAGTTTTCCACCGCAATTTCTCCAAGCTCCCTTGTTTCGTCTCCATTTTTTTTTTTGAAAATTGTTGATAAATTTAATTACAAATGTTTCGTTAATTTGCAATATTCTCGAAGTCTTTTTTAGAATGAAACGACGAACTGTGGAAGTTCATATGTATTATAAATAAGTATGTATCTAAAAAGTCGAAATTTAAAAAATCTCTCGGGGAGTACAAGTACCGATATATTTTTTTATATTCGTCATTTCTGACCCCAAATGAACACTACAAAGTTTAATCAAAATCCGTGAAGTTATTGAAGATATGATTCAACTCCGCTGTCTATATTTTGAGCAAATACGAGAACGAAATTTCATCGGCTCGAATGAATTTCGCAGTAGTATGTCCGTGTGTCATGCTTGGAATGAATTTAAATCTGAGTGAAGCATCATTCGTCGGATTTTCAGTCGGTCGTATTACCTGTAAATCAACAAATCAATCAATCAATTTTTCTGGAAGAAGGGCAAATAAAGAACTTTGAAAAATATATACATTTAGGAATATTCTGGCCAAAAATATCTGTGAATCCAAAGACAAGGGGAATTATTTTTAATCTAAAACCTTTGATATTAATCTTTCTCTATAATATTTTATTCTTGTTTTCAGCTTTTGCGTAGTCAGGTTTTGCCTAGTTATCAAACTTTTATTTTTTTGGCTTAAGCATGTTGGGGGTCCCGTATCATTGATACGGCGGTAACTACGTCCCTGCTATCTAACTATTGTCTACTATTTGGCATGTTATATTACGAGGACCCAACATTTCTGTAGTCGGGACTGCTTACAATGCTCCGTTTTCTCAACCGGACTTTTGATCAAAATCAAGGAAGATGAAATTAATTAAATTATTTTGTTCTTGGCATCCCTTAAGTATTAGAATTTGCTCACTTTTCTGTCGCAACTTTCCGTTAAGAATTAATTTGGCTTCGGCTACTAAAGGCGTGACAGATTAATTGGGGAGTTCAATAAGCAATAAAAAACTAAATGAACATGATTCCAACACCCCTTTTCGGCGACGCAATGCAGCAAATTCGGTTGTAATTGTAATTTGTGAGATTCATTCAAAAACCGCCGCAGTCGTCACATCTTGTTCCCCTTTCGAAAATACGCTGAACGTCCGTTAAGTAATCAAAACTTTTAACTTCAGGAAGCATTAGATATTCTTGTTGTTGTATAGAAATAAGATACAAATTTTCCGTACAGTCCTTATAGTTCTTATATTTAGTTTACAATTACCAAAGAGAGAAAACTATGTTAAGTAAAAACATAAATAATATCATTCCATACATTTATAAATTCATTCCATTTTTCTGAACACCCTCAAGATTTTCCTTTTGACATTTTATCAGTGTCAGTGTCAACAAAAAGAAGAAGAGCTCCAAGTGATGTACACTCTTCTGCACGGTTTATACAAATATTTATCGAAAAAAGAGGAGTATTGCATCCTCATTTTAGGTTTAGACAATGCTGGAAAAACGGTTAGACATCCTGATTACATAGTCACTCCGTTAAATCATCTAAAAAGTGTTACTATTTGCAGACGTACCTGGAAGCAGCAAAAACAAAATTCACCAAAAACTACAGAGGGATGAATCCTGCGAAAATAACAACAACGGTAGGGTTAAATATCGGGCAAATAGACGTCCACGGTGGTCGCTTAAATTTCTGGGATTTAGGCGGACAGCAGGAGCTCCAGTCGCTTTGGGACAAGTATTACCAGGAGTCGCACGCTGTTATTTATGTTATCGATTCGAACGACAGGGAAAGGATGACCGAGTCCAAGCAGATTTTTGGTTAGTTCTCGTAAATTAACGATAATTATGTTTGTTGGCACCTTTAGGTGCCACCAACGTCCAACATGCCACCGAAATCAAGTTACTACTTTTTTTCAGATAGAATGATCAGCAATGATTTACTTTCGGGCGTTCCACTACTCGTTTTAGCAAATAAGCAAGATTTACCTGATGTTATGGGGGTAAGAGAGATTAAGCCGGTGTTCCAGCAAGCTGGGATATTGATTGGAAGACGTGATTGCCTTGTAATGCCAGTTTCAGCCTTGACGGGGTATGGGGCTATTTGAATCGACTGCACTAGCGCTCCGTGCTTAATGTACTCTTTCTATTTTAGGGAAGGTGTAGACGAGGGCATACGCTGGCTAGTTGATGCAGTAAAAAGAAATTCCATCGTACGACCACCCAGAGAGAACGACTGATAGTTCTGAGTAGCCCTCTTAAAAGTTAAATTCCTCAAAACTTACAAAATATTATTTCGTGGACTAAAGTGTGGACGTATTTAATAAAATATAATATTTTTGTATGTGTTAATCTTCTTAATGGATGAAAGAAAAGGTGTGAGTATGATCCTGAAGCTAGGAAGATGATTAGACCCATTTGTTGAGAGCTCAAATCTCTAATGCACTATCAACTAAAATCATACGATGTTCTGTTCTGGTGTTAACTTCTCGTTGGGACAATAAATTGTCGATTTTAGGGCACGGGAAAGTCTCCGGAAAAACGCTGAAGACCATGTACAATAAATTGGCATACTCCCGTATGGACCTTAAAACAATTGCCTCTATACGAGTGGGTGTACGAAACCGAAATCCCTTAGCCTTTTCAATTATTTATTCAATAAATGCCTATGCCCAAGTCCTGGTCGTAGTAATAGTTTATTAGTTTATTATTATTGTTAGTGTTGCGGGCGAAATAGAAAAAAATCCGTCTTGGCTCGAATAACTTGTTAAAATTTGTTGTCTTCCCGTGGCTGTGAGCTAGTCGTATCGACAGGAAAAGTTTTAACACGTGTCGGGGTGTTAATGGATTCGAAAAACGTTTTATTGCGGGAAGATAGATTTTAGACTACTGCAGTTAAGTATCTTTATTGTTTTTTTTTCTTCCTAAGGTCTGAGTGGTTTACCCATATTCTTTCTAATTACTCTTTGTGCAGGCATTGTCATAAATTTGTCATAAATGAATAAATATTGGAGGAGTTAACCTGAACTAAATCTAAATCTTATTGTGAAGAAAAGAAAATTGTTAAATGCTCCAGTTCTACGTTCATGTTGTGGCCCTCTTTTATGCCCTTCACTGTAAAATCTGGATTGCGCTACTCGCCGAGCTGTGTCTCTGGGGCATAAACAGCGGCGAATTGCCCGTCTGCCAAAAGGCGGCTCGTGCGGCGAATGGGCGAATAAACTAACAAAAAAATATGGTCGATCAGCGGCCTATTTAGGTAGAGTTCGGTGTTGTAAATATTTGTGTTTTTCGGTGATATTAACACGAGACTTTTATGTGAATCAACTGCTGAATTCACGGGATCATTGAATTTAACTAAAGTGAAAATGGTATGGCCCAGTATTTGCGGATTTTCATTCAAATTGATTTCAGATTTCAGGGGAAAAAAAACCGGGGAAAACAGTTCGCACAAAATTTGACATTTACTGGCTTCCGATAAATGCGAAATATTCTCTGTACGGTGCATTAATTTTGATTTTATCCAGCTGTGGAAGGGTTTTATGTTTGCATTTTATGGCCCTTTCGAGTGGTGCACTCGGAGCGGTGGGATCTTTTAGTCCGGTTGCTTGATTTCTCCGCCGAATTAAAAACTGTTATGAAAAGTTGTTTTGGGTTGCTAAATAAAATGTTTTTGCTTTAAAATTCAGGAATTCTTTTGTATTTAAGTGGGAACCCAGTTGAATAACCTCAAAATGGAGGCAGCCTGGACCATGGTTGTCATAACACCAGAATTCTGCCTGCTTGCAATGTCGACTCTTCGACTCAGACGTCCTTTGACGCGCACTTTCTGAAACAATTTCTCGCATCGCTGTGCAATTCTCACATAATCGAGAATAAATTTTCACATTGTTCCTGATCTATAAATTAAAGTTATTTACGTTCCAGTGCAGCGCCTCTATTTGCTGGAACTCTTTGGCCTTGCATCATCCATCCGCTTTGCTCGTAATGCCTTATTTTTGATATTTTCGATTAGCAACTTCCATTCTTACTAAATTAGAAAAGAGTTATAGGACGAATGATTTATTTTACACTCCTCTTTGTTTAGGTAAATAACCCTTCTTCAGTCGCCGTTTCTCTGGTGCGACTATTTTCCAAAGTAAAATAAAATATTCATCAAAAATGGCTTTTCAAAACAGTTACATGGGGAAAATATAATTGCGAGATTTGTTTTCAGCCCGTTCCTTGTTGAAGAAGGTTTTTCTTTCTCGTATACTTTACCTACTTTTTAATTATTAAAAACAAATAAATTAAGTTATCTTTATACTTTAATTTATATTATTTCAAAATGCAAAGGTCTTAAAACTTGTGAAAAATTGTCCTTCTCTTAAATATCGTGCCATGTTCTTGGTAGGTCGATTGAGCCAAAAATAATAATCACGAGAAAGGCGCGTGACGGTGGTACGACAACACAACAAAACGGGGTTATTTGTACAATTTCGAAAGCGCAACCAAATCGTGAAGAATGGTTAATTGAGTTGTTGAATTTGGCGTGCGCTATTAGAAATTAAATCGTAAGCCAAGGGGTAAAATGTTAATCAGCAACCCTAAAAATCTCATTAGAGAACAATGATAGTACTTTAAATCGTAGATATTTTGCTGCCATTATTTAAGTTGAAATTTTAATAGCAAATTCAAAATAACGGTCCCGAAAATACCCATATATTACCCGATTTTGGGATTTTGTTTATGATAAGTGAAGCAATTAGTTTGTAGGCAATAAGATATTGTAAGTGCCTTTAAAAATGAAAGGCATACTCCAAATTTCAATTTGTAGTCAAAGTAATTCCAATAAGAAATGAATGAAATAAGCGCTGTTCGTGAAAAGGGCATTTTATTTTAGCCCTATGATTTCGCCTGTAAAATATTAATAATTGCTCATGATCAGCACTTTTTTACTTTGAGGTGCACAGGCTAAGTGAAACATTATATTATCCCACAGGCATGTAAATTCGAATCAAGTCAAAATAATATAGCTGAATTTATTATACGAATTATATAGAAATGTATCGTGCTAACTCGTTACAGTGCATTATACTTTTTTATTTATTCCAATTCGAATTATAGGGATGAATCATTGTTAACATTCAAATAGGAATATTTTTGGAGCAGTCATTTCCTTTAGTAAATAATATAAAAAAATAAACACCAAAATGTAATAGCTTGAGCTACCTGTGTTGCATATAAACTGGCTTAACCCATTCGTTGCCGAGAGCATATTCAACGGATGTATTAAATTGAATCAAGAATGTTTCAAGCTAGTTTAAGTCTTCAACGTCGTTTCAACAAAACACAACCAAGTACAATTATTAACTCTCTTTTAAAGAAGAAGATTCCTTTAGATTCCATTAGCATTCTTTAATTCATGTCTGATACATTTATTTGTTTTTTTATTTTGTGAGGACGTTGTTTCTGTTGCTGCTACTCGCCCTGTAAATATAGATAAAAACACAGTTTGAGTACAAGACTCAGTGAGAGGTGCACTAATACATTCTGAGGTGATCCACACCTCCCAAACAAAGGAGTCACGCAATCTCCAAGTCCGGATTGCACAGTGCGACTTAGGTCCTATAGGCGACGCATGCCTCATGGTGAATCACACTCATTCATAATGTCTCAATCATTACTCACACTCTCATATATACTCAAAATATAAATAATAAAATAATATAAAATCATTCACAATAAAAACCCCAATTATTAAAATCCTTAAACTCAAAATATTCATCACTATTTATTTTCACTTTTAAAAAACTCTTACAAAACTTGCACCACTTTTCACTTCCAAACTTCTCTAGTGAATGAGGTGCCTCGCTACCTTGCGCCTTGGTCGTTTTGCTCAGGCGCCGACCTACTTTTATTGCGGTGCATTTGCATCCCGAAGGAACCCAACGAGATAAGACACTGGCGCACACGCTCGGACGTGCTTTATTACCCTTTGTCTCACCCCAGAGGGATCAGATCCGGCGACAACAGAAACGACAACGCAATATCCTAAACAAACCTATGAGTCTATTTTTAGCATTCCGCCCGAAACTGCTTTAGTTCTAACCTCTCAAATATTTTCATTTTTGGTATCCTTAACTTCTCGCGTAACACAATAGTACAAACAATTCTTCTAAATAATGTTCTTCTTTTAAGATGTAGTTACTCCTACCACTGCGTTTTTATGAACAAGTATATAAATAACCTATTATTAGAAAAATACAGCACTATAGAAAAGGAAGTGGAAGTTACAAACAATTAGAGAAATGCGAAAGAAAATGTAATTTCGAAATTCCAAGTCATCGAGAGAATATGTTTTGGCATTCGAAGATTTTTGAAATTTGACTGGTATGCTTTTTAGAACGCTACCCACCATCAAAACTTATATTTTGTTAGTTCAATGAATAGCGTGTTAAAGTGATTTTTAGTGGTTTCGATTATCAAAGTTATTAAAAAGCACTTTTTTTTTCAACACATACACCGCCATAAATAAATTCAATTCTTAACTGATTTTCAAAATTTTTACTCGTAAGGCGGTTTTTGCACTATCTAGAATACATTTCTCTTTATTAGTATAACAATAAAAAAAATATATTTTTGAACTTGTATCTAAATCATGAGCTTTTCTTTTTTGATTCTAGACAAAACTCCTTTTTAATTATGATGACTCTTTCCTGCACGGTGGTCATTATTAGAAAATTTTTTATTAGAAACAACTTTACGTTAGAAAATGTATAAAAATTGATTCTGTATACTTTGAAAATGGGCAATGATTGCATTTGTGGTTAAAACCCTTTCAAAAGTAAGATATAAGGCAATGAATGAAATTTCCTTTGCACTATCTGATGTGCATAGTAGTTTAATAGGATTTTATTAATTAGCCTTACCTCTGTTTGGGAACTTTATCAACCATATATTAAATAATAAAACGACTTTTATTGTCTCAAAACAAAGCATTAAAACAAAACTGAGAGTCTCCGAATTTAATAAATTATTTATTATATTATTCAATATTGATTGAGATTTCCTTTTTAAAATTCTGCTTTTTAGAGCATTCTAAACAGTTTTGACTATCGGTAGCCCATTCTAAAAGATATGTATGTACATATTCTTATTAAAGGCTAATTTAATGTTGATCGAGTCACATAAGGAAGAACACAAAAGCGATCCTCTTAGCGGCATCTCACATTCGAAAAAGTTTTCCGTTGAGGATGTTTTAACATGCGGAAAGGTTCTTCAGAAAGAGGTCTCTTTAACTTATTAATAATCTAGATGGTAATAATATATAATATAAGGTTTCCACTAATTTTAACTTAAAAATATTAAAAAGAAGAGAGGTTGTCGCATAAGTTGAAAATCACCACTGCTTAGATTTGAATTACTTGAATTACGATAATTTCGAAGCCCGCCCTTTAGTTAGCGATCAGTAAGGTACTGCCTCACGGTAGCCTAACTAGCCTAATTAGCTTCTCAACGTCACCCGGTCTCTTCTCGTTTCAGCCGTGGATCAAAGCACACGCATCCGGACCAGCAGTTTAAACTATTAAAATTTATAACGTTTAATTAGAATGAAGTAAGAAAACTTAAATTAGTACGTTTGATTTCTACAACCACAATCTTGACGGTGACGACAAATCGCCATTTTCACTATTTGGCTAAAAACATTTAAAATTTTAAATTTAAGTGGGTTACACATAAAGGAAGCTATTAGAATCCTAGGAAATCTCATTTCAGCCAACAACTTCACAATTATCTTTACGCGCTAAAATGTAACTTAAATTTAAATTTATTTTAAAAGGAAATCCAGCAGTTGGAAATATTATGTAAACAACTATACGAATCTACCGATTCAGTTATAAGAAATGAAGCGGAAAAAGCTTTGGTCGCATTTCTTGGTAGTCCAGATGCACTACCAAAATGCCAGATGCTATTGGATAGAGCAGATTCGAGCTATGCACAACTTTTAGCTGCTACAACCCTTACAAAACTAATTCAAGGACTAAGCTTAGAGCAAAGGATAGATATAAGGTGAGCAGTAAATTAATTAATTTTTTACTTATTTATTTAACATTCATTCCAGGAGCTATGTTCTCAACTACTTAGCTACACGACCTAATTTGCAAGGTTTTGTTGTGCAGGCGCTAGTTACCCTTTTAGCCAAAATTACCAAATATGGGTGGTTTGATACATACAAGAACGAGACTGTGTTTAGAAATATATTGGAAGATGTGAAGAAATTTCTCCAGGTATTTTTTATTACTAAGTCATAATTGTTATTTAACTTATGTGGATTTTCATTCTAGGGGTCTGTTGAACATTGTACAATTGGTGTACAAATTTTATCGCAGCTGGTGTGTGAAATGAACTCAATTGTGGAAGTTGATATTAATCTTTCTTTCTCAAAAAATCGAAAAATTGCTACATCCTTTAGAGACCTTCAGCTATATGAAATTTTCTTGCTTTCCTGCTCGCTTCTGATTACTGCGAGGGACAACAGCAAGAACCTTAATTTTTTGGATGAATCACAACAAGCGTGAGAATTTTTGTTTAACGAATTTTGAATACAAATCAACAAACAATCTTTGGAATAATTGCAGGTTGATATCGCAAGTCTTGAAATTAACAAAAAATTGTCTCACTTTCGATTTTATTGGAAGTTCAACAGATGAGTCTACGGATGATATGAGCAGCGTGCAGGTAAGATTTAGAATATATCTCATAGGTAATCATTATTAAAATTATCAAGATTAAACTACCTCAAACATTTATTTCAATTTTGAAATTATTAACGAAAGTGTCTTCAATTTTTATTTACAGATTCCCGGAAGTTGGAGACCAGCCTTTTTGGATTCAAATACTTTAAAATTATTCTTTGATTTGTACCAAATACTTCCCAATGGACTTGCAAGCTTAGCACTTTCCTGTCTGGTTCAGGTATGTAATGTGTTAGAAAAATATACTTCAAACATAGTTGAAAGTATATTTTCCTTAGATGACGTCTGTCCGGAGGTCCCTATTTAGTAATAATGAACGAACGAAATTCCTGACGCATTTAGTAAATGGGGTGAAAAACATTCTTGAAAATTTACAGGTAATTTGAGTTATAATGCACGACATTTTCTTTGGATTTATTTTGTCTTTTTTTAAGGGTTTAAGTGATCCAGATAACTACCATGAATTTTGTCGCCTTTTAGCACGACTAAAAACTAATTACCAATTAGGAGAACTCATCACTGTAGAATGTTATCCTGAGGCAATTCAGTTGATAGCCAAATTCACCGTTGAGTCACTACAAGTAAAAATTTTTAATTGAATTATATAAGGTCTTAAACTAACGTTATTAATTTAAAATAGATGTGGCAATTTGCTCCCAACAGTGTACACTATTTGCTGTCTCTTTGGCAGCGAATGGTTGCTTCAGTTCCTTACGTTAAAACCTCTGAACCTCACCTTCTGGGGACATATACACCAGAAGTAACAAAAGCTTACATAACGTCAAGATTGGAGTCGGTACCTGTTATTGTTAGGTACGTTTAAGTTATTATGTAACTTTTGCGAAAAAATTACTGATTATTTCTGTATTTTTTAAGGGACAATTTAGAAGATCCTTTAGATGATTTAGGCATGGTTCAGCAGCAACTGGAACAACTTTCTGTTATAGAGCGTTGCGAATACGAGAAAACTTGCACATTGCTTGTTCAACATTTTGATCAGGTGAGAGAATATTTTGATTATACTATACCTTCTTAAAATTTTTTAAGATATATTATGGTAATTGAAACTATACGTAAATGATAAATATAAATCTGCCATTTTGAATTTTACATGAAAGAAAAGAAAATATTTTTATTAGCGCCTTTAAAAATTTGAATAGACCTGTAATTTCTTTACTGAAATAAAAAATTAAAAGAAAATATTTGCAATTGAAATCCCTTGGATTCAGTAACATTGATTTTCGCTCATTTGATCTTTTTTATTTCTATGTCGAGTTTTGTGAGTGAGACAGGCATCAGGAGAATTTAATTTATTCTAATTACTTCTATAATCTAATTTGTGTGAAGTCGATGAGTAAGAAATCGATTTTAAAATTAAAAACATACTTTTTAAGACTGCGAGAGCCTATCAGGAATTGCTTCAAAATCCGTCACCAAATCCGATGGATGTTACGATTCATGAACTTCAACTGACTTGGTTGGTTTATATAATTGGTTCGGCTATAGGAGGTCGGCTTTCTTTCACTGCAAGTGAAGAACAGGATACCATGGACGGAGAACTTGTGATAAGGGTATGTAATCCTGCTTAAAATATTTTATTTTAATAAAAATACTCTTATTTTGTACAGGTGCTCCAACTAATGAGTATCACTGATTCAAGATTACCCCAAGCAGGCTGTGAAAAATTAGAACTTGCTATTCTAAGTTTCCTTGAACAAGTGCGAAAGATTCATATAAGTGAACAAACGCAAAAGGCCAAAGTTTATAAACGACTTTCGGAGGTGTTTGGTCTTAATGATGAGCAGATGTTATTAAGCATGATTAACAGGAAAATGTAAGTTCTAATGAGATGGGTTCGCACTCTGGAAGATTTTTAAATTTAAAATTAGTTTAAGAAGTATGCATATATATGTATATAATTACATTGTAGGAATATTTTCCAGTGTAGGATCTTTGAACACTACATGATTTTTATTTTTATTTTTTTGTTGCAGCATTACTAATCTGAAATTTTGGGGACGCTCTGAGCAAATAATTACAAAAACGTTATGCTTGCTGAATGATTTGTCACTCAGTTTTAGCTGTATTAGAAAATTGGCAAAGCTAGAGGAAGTTCAGTTTATGCTTAGCCATCACACAGTAATTAGACTAATATGAAAAATGAGTTATTTAAATATTTCTAATAATTTTTTTTATTTAGAGTGAACATTTCCCTTTCTTGGGAACGAATTCATCACTTTCCGAAATGAGGTGTAGAAGCATGTTTTACACTTCGTTGGGACGGCTCCTAATGGTAGATCTTGGAGAAGATGAGGAGCGATTTTACAATTTTATGACACCTTTAACAAGTATTTTCTTTTTACTATTTTGATTCTTAAGCAGGCGTTATAAGAAACTATTATTTTTACAGATCAATTTGAATCTCTGGGCCCTCTACTCATGGATTCGAACAGTTTTTCAAATGATGAGGCAAAGAAAGCCATTATTGGATTAGCTCGGGACTTAAGAGGATTGGCTTATGCGTTAAATTCAAAAGTACCCTATTCGATGCTTTTTGATTGGATGTGAGTATGTTTGCGTTAATAACATATAAATAAAATGCGTAAATGAGTAGTTTGAATGATAAAAACTAGTTTTTAAACTTATTGATTTAAATTTTCCTTACAGTTATCCAGACTACACGCCAATACTCATTCGTGCAGTAGAATTGTGGGCTCATGATCCTTCAGTTACAACACCAATTTTAAAATTATTTGCCGAATTAGTAAATTGTCGGTCACAAAGGCTTCAGGGTAATGTTTCTAGTCCAAACGGAATCCTCTTGTTCAGGGAAACATCAAAACTAATTTGCCTCTATGGTAAGAGCTTAAGTCCGTTATAGGTTCGGTTTTAGTTTTAATTAACCAACATTTCTCTCAGGTAATAGGATATTACACTTAGAAGTTCCCCGAGACCAGCAGTATGCCATGAGGCTTAAAGGAATTTCGGTTTGTTTCCTTATGCTGAAGCATGCACTCAGTGGAAACTATGTCAATTTTGGCGTTTTTAAACTCTATGGTGATGATACCTTAGATAGTGTTCTTAACGTAACAGCGAAAATGATACTTTCTATTCAGCAAAATGATCTTTTGGTAAATTTAATAATATTAATAATAATTAACTTAATCTGAAATATTTTATTTTTTAATCTATTTAGGAATACCCAAAACTATCCACAGCTTATTACGTTTTACTTGACTGCTTAGCACAAGATCATATTACATTTTTAGCAACATTAGAACCTCGAGCATTTTTATACATTTTGGAAAGTATATCTAAAGGATTGACTGCACTAGGTAAATTCTAGTTGAAATTTTTATTTAATGGAAAATCACTTGTAAACATTATAAAATTTAAAAATGTTTCATTTTTTGCAGACTCATCCGTTTGTACTGGTTGTTGTTCAGCTTTAGACAATATTGTATCATATATATTTAAACAGTTAGCTTTAAAAGGTAACTTTTAATTTTATTTATAATGGATCATATTGAACAATAAGTTTTACAGTTTCGACATTCCCAAACAAAAAGCGACATGGAGTTACAGCTGAAAACAATACGTTCCTTAAGGTAAAAAATATCGCTAGGTTTTATTGAGGATGGAATTTTTATCATATTTTTATTTAGGTAGTAGAAATGCATTCAGAAATACTCCAAACAATGATGTCTACACTTTTAAATTTGGTTATGTCTGAAGACTGCAGAAATCAGTGGTCGTTGTCCCGTCCTCTTTTAGTTCTTATTTTGCTGTATGAAGATTATTTCAGGTAAAGTTCTATAAAAAAAACCTCTAATCTGTTTAAAAAAACAAATGTACAATGCAAAATTTGTATTTTTAATTTACAGATCGCTTAAAGAAAATATAATCCGTTCTCAACCAATAGAGAAGCAAGCCACAATGGCCCAGTGGTTCGAAGCCTTAATGGATGGAATAGAAAGGAATATTGCCATGAAAAATAGAGAAAGGTTAGAAAATTTAATATATCTTTAAAGGGGCTTTTATGAAACCTTTATTTTATTTTTTCTTCGATTTTCAGATTTACCCAAAATCTCTCAATGTTTCGGAGGGATGTTGCTAACTCGTTGAAATCTTCTAGTTATAGTACTGGTTCGTCAATAAATGATATTACCGATCACACATAAATAGTGCCAAAGCACATTTTGTTTTGCATATTTGCCTTAAAATGAAAATAAGTATTTTCAATAGCTCGTTTTATACGTAAGAAATTTTTTACTTTTTTTTTTTAAATTTTTTTGAATTTATTTATTAGATACATATTGATGAAAACATTTTGAGTAATATTTAAATTGATTAGCTTTCGGTTTACTTTATTTTCAAGCTGTGTTATCATGTTCTCACATTCAATGAATCATGCTGTAAAACAGCTATCATACTAATTATATATTTCGTGATATTGCTTTTTAAAGTGTTTTGTTTATTTTTTAATTGGATTGCTTAATAGAAAAGCAGTGTGTGTGGTATTATTATTACAGGATGTAAACGATACTCAGGTAGGGCTTAGGGTAGGCCGCATTCAAGGAGTCAATTGTTGCAATCGATTGCGCAATTCAGCTTAACAAAATTATTATTGCTGAATTGGGCATTCAAGTGCGTAAGATAAATTTAACTTTTTGAATATACATATGTCACACTCAATTTCTACACTAAAGTACCGTTGTGTGTTTCAAAATCTCTGTGCTTATTTATGTGTTGCCTTTTTATCTACGGCTTTGTCGTTGTGTTTTTAGAGATTAAAATGTACTTGCTTATTTTCTTGTAATATTTTTTTACCGATAATAAATTACATACTCAACGCATCAAGATTTGGTTATAAAATAGGCGATAGAACAAAAATGAAATTTACCAAATGGTGTACCTAGATAATAATTTGTAACTATTCAGTCATTAGTGACTTGTGGGGAGCATTAGTATTGGGAATATTTACAAAATAATCTCAAATGGCATGTTTAAAAGAAAAATATACTGGGAAAACAACGATTACTGCGTATTCATTAATAAGACAAAACTATTTTGGCTGTTAACGAGCTGTAAACATATCCATAGATTTATAAATTAAAACTCGGATTAAAACTTTTATTGATAAAACATGAATAGAATTGTGTTCAAAAACGGAGTCAAAGAGACACGAGTACTAATGTTGAAAATTATAATACAATTACAATTTCCAGTACTGCACCGATAATATCATAAATTTAAAAAGTTTCAGAAAGTGCTCGGGCCAATTTTAATTAAAAGAGAATCAATTAATTAAAAAAAACGTCGAAATTGTACCCATACAAAATGATCATATTGTAGATTTATTTCTTCATTTAAGCAGAGTTCTATCATTTTAGCTAACGTTCTGTTTTTGTTAATCAATTAAAATATTTTTGATGAGTAGAATCCTTCCATAAAATTCGTGATTCTAATGGAATAAATTTAAAACATTAAAACATGAAGTTACTCATAAATCTGTAGTCTCTCCTGATCCTTGGTTGGTGAGTTTTGTCAAAATTCAAAATCTAGCTTTAAGTAGGTTGATTATTTTTCCTAATAATTTGAAATTTTATTTCCTTCTGTTCAGTCAGAAACAGTTTACTTACAAGGTTGTCTTATTATTATAACAATGGTATTTTAAATTCCCAATTTTTAAATGATGAATCTACTTAATTAGCGTACAAGGGCACAAATTCTTTACCTTCGAAATTTATAATTGTTTTTTATGAATATTGTTTTATTCCATTTCTAAATTATAATTTGTTCTTTCTTTTTCAAGTGTTAATTAAATATCATTGTGTTTCTATTGCTATATTAATTGATTGGCAAAAAATTCATAAAATATACAAATTTTCATTGCTCCACATTTAAATGTTTAATAATTTTACTTGCAGAAAGTTCATACGCATCTTACCCTGAGCAAAACTACTCGGTCTCTGTATAAAAGTTTGTTTATAATTTGTATGGATGAGTGGATGGCTGCAAAAAAAACCTTTTTACCTTTGGTTAATGTAAACTAATTATGGAAAAATGCAAGCAGAAATATTTTTATGATGTTTGTAGCATAGCTCTATGTAATTTTACAGATAAAAAAAAAATACAAATATTTTATATAAATAATATTAAGGAAAAATTTGTAAAATGTTGAAAAATAATAATTTTTACGTTCACTTGATATTACACTCTTTTCATCCATCCTACTTTGTTGTGAGATTAAAAAATTAGTCAATTATTTCTAAATCGCATAAAAAAAGTACGCGGAGTAAACGTCTTAATTTTTGAATTGACTAATTCACTCTTCCAAAAGTGTTTGTAGCAACGTGAAGTAGGACATCGAAGTACTCAGGATCTGTAATAAAATAGTTTGGTTAGAAACATTACGAAATTGTGAAGTAGAAACAATTCACTGTCGTAAAACTTTGAAGCGATAAAACTGAAAATTTTAGTGCAGTAATTTTAACTGGGTTCTGTGATCGCATAATCATAAATCTCAGGCCATTTTTGAAATCCGATCCGCCAGGAGGGTAGTGGATTCGGGTCACGTATTTAGCTCCATCGTTCTCTTTTGGTTTGTCCAAAAAGCCTCCTTCCCAGTTGCAGGAATACAACACCCAAGAGGTTTCTGTTGACTTCGGAGGTAAATATGATAATAAATAATTCTTATTTAAGCAGACAATTAAACATTTCAGTGATCTTACTCGTTGAATGATATTGTTTCCATTCCAGCAGAGGATAAAAAGTTGTGTCAGTGCTGAGAGGATGTACAATGTTAACTTTGCATAATTTCCAATAGACATTTTGCCCTTATTAAATATACAAATTGTAATATTTGTTACTTTTACTTAGTAACTACTTACAGTAACGATTTGAAATCCGACCACACAAATGAGTATCGAACTGATTGTAAAATTGACGAGAAGAATTGGGCTAAAAAAATTTTCTACTTGATCACAGAACCTGCAAGATATTGGAAAATCTTTCAAATTCTTTTTATACATATGTACTAATGGGACTTGTTAACCTCATTAGTCACTCCAATAAAATTTTTTTGGATATAAAACTTTTAATTATTTTTCAATAAATCAATGTAATTTTCATTACAAGGAGTTAATTGTGAAGTAATAATAATATAGTCTAATATTTTGTGTATCATATACATATATGTATAACAGCTGAAAGTACCCAGCGTTAACAGGATTAAAACTCCGATATCTATTTAAAACGCTTCTAGTTGAATATTTTCTTGGAACAGAATCAATTCAGGCTAGTTCTTGGATTCCATAGAGTCTGTTGTTACCTAATTTTTGCAAGCAGAGGTATATTTCCTAATTAATTTAAATCAACTATTTTTAGAACAAAAAACTCACTAAATTCCTATTCAAAACACTTCTGTCATTGAACATTTGTAAATGGCCTTAGGAGTACATATGTATGCAAAGTTTAATCGTAATCACTAATCAGAGAAGCGGTGCAGATATTTTTAAAATAGCCCAAATTGGGCCCGAAAAAATCTACCTTTCAATGAAAGTTGCATCAAAATTGGTTCAGATGTTTTTTAAATCGATTCTGTAGTTTCTGAGATTATCTCCGACAAACTCAAACTTTTCTTAGTATAATTAGGTAGTATAGATTTTTTTCGTTGATATAATTCTCTAAAGATATTATTTCAGGTTGTAGTTGTTTGGTCAAGTCAGCAAAAAAAAAACATATCGCAGCGTTAACTGCAAAGCTTAACTTCTCGAACACTATACATAGACGATATTAAATTAGAAATATAAGCTGCGTTTTTTTCACAACGGATCTGGATCTGAGTTTACTAGGAAATTTTGCATTGAATTGGATTAAAAAAACAGTCAATTATATAAAGATTTTAAGTTTTGCGAAAAACGCTTCAAATTGCCTTGATATTTGTCCATTCAAAATTCAATTCAGGCAATTCGATTATATGTTCACGAAATAAAATAAAGTTCGATATGGGTAACTATTCATAAATTTCAATTCAATGGAAAATTTGCTAGTAAATCCAGAACCAGACCCGTTGTGAAAAAAACGCAGTTTATAGTATGTTTATTTAAGACAAAAATATAATAAATATGTACGTTATCAACACTACAATTCTGAAAATGCTCTTATCTAAAAGAAGTCAAGAAAATCAAATATTCCTAGATGCAAGTTCATTCCTTTTCAATTTGTAGTGAATGTTAGTGTTCACCAATTTTCATTAATAATTAAAAATAATGGAATTAAATAATTTGAAGATCGTAAAAACGCATTTACGTACATATGTATGTATTTTGAATTATGTCCATAAAATCAAATGTGTTTTCATTTTCATAACTTTCAGCACAGGTCTTGAAATATTCTTCCAAATTTGTTTATTTACCTGATCAAAGTAGCATGTTTTTTTGCGATGATCTTCAGTAACTTAAAGTATTCGATTTGCACGAATTCTTCGGGAGTGTTTTCCCCATATTTCCTTACAGCATTTTCATAACCATCAGGAATTATGTTTTGAATTGATTTATGCAACAGTCTGAACTGTGCGCAAACGTAAGTGATGAAAAATCCAAATAAAGTGTCCTCCGCAAACAAAGTTGTTACTACGGCAAATCCGGCGTAGGCAGTCATTATGTAAGTGAATATGTAAGTGAGGCCGTTGTTAGCATTGTAAGGGAAAATCATTTTGTACGGAAACGGCTTTTCAGGGCTGTTCGGATTCGCCATCAACTCAAACATCGGAAGGACGCAGTACATGCAAATTAGCGAAAACAGCATCATCGACATTGCGCGGAAAATGATCATTTCCTTCCTGCATCTTTTCTCGATTTTTGCATCTGTTCCACTGTAATGATTTATTGGGATTTTTAGTTGATAGATAGTTGTTTGCAAAAATTTAAGACCGCCGCTGAGTTTTGCATCATTTAAACTTTAAGAAAGTCAATTTTAAAAAAATGAAAAATTCTTACTATTAAAACATAATTTGTCTTCATATTTTATTAATAATAGTTTAAAACAACAGATAAATTTTTAAATATCGATGCATCTTTTTACTCTTATGTTACTTATCTGAATTAACAGATTTTTCTCATGATTCCTGAATAATATTTGTAACTCCCACTTTCAAAGTTACAAATAGCTACAGCAGCAAATTCTAAATTGAAGTTTGCGACGGTCGACGTTATCACAAAGACTGCTTCATAAATTTTTTCCGGGTTAAAAAAATTGATTTCTGTTCACAGAAAATAATTCTCTAATTGGTTCTCATTTTATTCATCGTTGAGAGGCGCGTCGAAACTTTAGACACAAAATGAGATTTTCGCAAGTTTGTTCCGAATCTATTCGTCCGATCGAGCTCAAAATTGGAAGAAATATTCTTTATAATTGTCCACAACAAATGAATGGAACATTTTTCAAGTAGCGTTTCGCAATAATTGGTTTATGCAAAATAAAGATATAAATAAAAAAAATTTTCTTTAATTTGTTAAGTTAAAAATGATTGGTCCACTCTTTCTTTATTGAATTACTTTCCGAAAATCATCAATTTTTTTACCGGAAAAGTATAATGTTCTCTTAATTGAATTTATAACAATATTTTTTGAAAAATTTCCGATCTCATAAGATGGAGATGCTTAAAGTTGAAATGTTACAAAATTCAATAGCGGTCTTAAGCTTTTACGCACAACGGTATAAATGTTTGTTATTATAAAGAGTTTTTTTCTTTTATAAAAAGATTTTTATCCGTGAATTTCATCAATAATAATTTTTAGTATCAAATAAAAAAGTCGATAATGATAACCAAAAAATAATGACCAATACTGATAAAATTTGTCGTGACTTTTTTTTTGGGGTACAAAATAAATAATATGTAGTTATTTTGTGATCCTTTATTATTATTTTCTGCACCCTTAGTGTTAAATGTGTACGACATTGAAATATAAAACAAAGTTTTTAAAGAGTAACCACAAAAATTGTAAACTTTGTCTAAGTTCAGTAATATTGAAGCATACGAAGGATAGAATTTTCGACATCGCAGTGTTGTATTAGTTGGAAACCAAAAAAGTAAATACAATACAATAAAAAGAAAAAATCTCACCTTTCAAACCAAATATGTTCCTTGAAATCATTAATTAGCTTCTTGAAATCTTCCTGATGCAATCGCAAGTGCAAAAGACGAATGAAATTCTGAAATCCCATAAAAGTGGTCGAGCAATTTTCAGTAACTTTCAAAATATCTCCAAACGAATAAACGAGATAAGCTGCTTGGTAGTAAATGGTTATCCCAACAATTGTTATGATGAACCAAGACCACAGCACGTAAAAGTTTTTAAAAATCTTAAATCGAGGATTTATTGGCCAGGATCCGTTTAATTTAATCCAAATGCACTGAAGAGGGAAGGCAAAATCCTTTTTAATCACTTTCGTTCGCGTCCCCATGACTTTCTACAAACTATCAAAGCGTGATTGATTTAGCTTTTTATATCTAGAGGCTCCTGCGGTCGCGTTTAGCATCCTTTTCCAGTCCGGACGAAAACTGCTTCAATATGATTTAATTACAAGGCTTGATAAAAGGGTAATTACAGGGGAGTGAAGTCATTTTAGACTTGCTCTCCTTTAATTCCTCCTCCGACTTGTTAAATTTGCAAAAGACTTCTTCAGAGGGCTTTAAATCGTTGGTCGTATTTTAAATTATTGTATTCTACTGAAGATTTGAATGTGAAAATTTTATCCACTTTTAAAAGAAAACGCACAAGTAACCAGTTAACGAAAATGTTTATTTTAAAATTAAATTAATTTTACACTTTAACTACGCATTTCGTTCATATATTTAAATATTTACTTCTTTATTTATAATATATTCATATTATCTATATGGAGATGTAAAAAATCGAATTTTACACAGTTAGAGATCTTGTTCTGATATAGTCAGATTTTACAATAATCAAAGTAAACATAATAAAAGTACCGAGAATGTTTTATTTATTTTTTTTTTCAATAACAAATTGCTTAAAATTAAATATACAAAACATAAAACGCAAAGTAGTAAAATTTTAGTAGGGACGTTTTTTTGATTTAAAATGAAGTACTTCTCCCTTCGCAAGCGTTTAAAAAACAAAGAATAGTAAAAATTAAGTGAGAAGAGCGACTATAAAACAAGATCGTTCTATATCACAGGTTACCAGGAAGAGAACTAATAATACTAGCAAAAATAAAAAAGAAGAGATAAAATAGAAGAGGAAAAATATATTAAATAATAAAACAGTCGTGAGTTTTTCAAATAATTCGTCTAAGATAAAAAATATTATTGTCCTTTTATAAGCTGCGTTCAGTAATTCAATTTTTTCCCAATCGGTTGTTCAATTCAGCGTAAAAAGATCAATTGCTGAATAACAGTCGACTGAATAAGCTGAATTTTTTAACACAGCCATTTTCTACGAAATCTTTATATTGTCATAATTTAAAGTGGTGCAAAAAATATTTAATTTAGATATTTACTGGAGGTTTTTTATCAAAGTCTATTACTTACACAAAAATGGGGTTTTGTTTTTTGCCGAGAAAAAGAAATCATCAAACGTGGCTGAATATTTTTACCAAATTGTAAAAATAGCTGAATTGCACAGAAGGTTTTTAAAATCGTATTATTTGTATATTAGCAAGTGCAGCAAGTTATTCAGGTACAGATAAAACATTGCGGAGAAATAAAAAAAAAAAATTTTATTTATCCAAATTAATACTACTTAATACCGAAACAGAATTTCTGATCAGTAATTAATAAATACGATTTTAAACTTTGAATAAAAAGAATAAAATTTCAACATTGTTTTCCTCTACGTAACAGCCAAACGAAATAAAACAGAGATTATAAATTTCGTTCAAGAATTCAGTTTTTGTACACGCAATTCAGCAATTGTCCTTGTTAAGCTGAGTTGAACAGACGCTGCTGAAACTGAATCTTTGAAAAGAGATTTTTCCACATAAGTGTTATAAAGCTAATTTAATTTATCAGCGAATTCTAAATCATCAATCACCCTTGACTTCTCTTCCATTACGAATTGGAAGGAAAGTAATTGAGCACTCATGGAGAACATGAAGATATATTTTTCTGATTCACCCTGCAAAATTTTCTCGGCAAAAGCTTCTTTAAGAGTATAGAGGTATAAAATGAAAATAAAAAATTGAAAAAGGATAGAACATGAAAGGTTTAACAACAAAATATAAGTAAATTGTAAAAAGAAAAAACAAAGACCGATGCTTATTTCTAAAATTATTACAAAATACGCTATCAATGATATGTTCCATTTCGAATAAAATTTATATCAGAACAAGATGAAAATGGGACGTGAAGTCGCAAAGTAGCAGTGTGATGCGATTCGTATTCTCTTTCTCTCTCTCTTTCTTTCTTCAGTTTTTTTTTCCTCCTTACATCATACAATTAAATTTAACGAAACTTACCATATTCATTACAAGTATTAACAAAAATAAAACATTTATCCTTGCTTTTTAATTTAATCTAGATTGAATTCATTATATACAGTTACATTACTTTATATATATGAGTCATTTATATCTAACCATATAGTAAGAGACAGTGAAAAAGCAAAAATTCACGTTCGTGTGCCCGGAGCGTTGTTCAGCTTTTCTGCCACCCTGTTGGACAGCAGAAATAAGATTCTTCGAGCTTTCCAGGAACTTTTTTTTGTTTTTTTGATATATACAAAAGTATTTTAGGAGAAATAAGTATATTACAATTACGAAAATAAAGAAGTCATGTTAAATGAGATTTTTTTTTGCTATAACTTCCATATACATTCGCTTCTTTCTGGTTGTGCAATTTTGAAAAGTATTTTTTCGTTCACATTAACGTCAGACTGAATGAGATCTCTTTATTTTTTTTTTAGAATAGATTATTCCTATACGATTGATTTTCCAGAATTATCAAACTTTATCAAATTTATTTGCTACTGAGATTATATTCAACGACAAGCAATCACGACTTTTACCCTGTGCTAATTAACAATTTTCAAAAAAAGAAAGCTATTCAGCTATTCAACAACTTTCAATAGCTGAATGCTTAAACTCAAAACGAGTTATATAATTGCATCAGATTATTTTTAAAGTAAAAAGTAAGTACAATAGCAAATATTTGATAGACAAAATATATTGTGGATGTCACAGTGATTTTTAATCTATTTTAAGTTTTTGTCTTGGTGCTTTATTAGGCGAAACTGAATAAAAAGTTTTATTTGTGTAAAATTGATATAAGATTATTTATCTTTTATGAAATTTGTGAATAAGAATGCAGTTCAGATGAGACATCTGATTTGCCAATGCATTATTGTTAAAAGCTCCAATAAAATATTTATTTATACATTCCAAACTTTTAATAAAGGAGTCGTTTCGCTCAAAGGGAAAACTTTAAAACCTCAAATTTTTTTAATTCGAATATTTTGAATCAAGTTTAATAATTTAGTGAGAAACTATTTGAAAACATTGTTTAGTTTCTTTAAATTTTTTGTAATTTTTATTTTAGTAAATATATACTCTATCAAAATTTGAAATTGTATCTTCGAAAAACTGTTTGAGTATTTAATTGATAAATTGAAACAAAAAATTTCTTTTGTTATGCTTAATAAAAATTTTCAGTTCATGATTTGAAATTTTAATTGATGAAAATTTATAATCCTAATCCGGGGAACAATTAATATATTTCAAGTTCAATATAAAACTACTTATTGATCTGGATATATGAAAAAAAAACGCAACTAAACTAAACTTACGATTTCATATGTGTCCTCATAATAAATAATACAATAATCGAATCGGATCACACCATCTCTAAATTTTAAAACCTTTCAATCTGCGTTAATGTAAAATCTTATATAGAAAGTTGTAAATTTATGCACAAGTATAGTTAAAAAAATTTAATATCACTAAAGGAACAGAATGTGCAGAAGTTATTAACATCTTTATTGTTATAATTTAATACAATCGAATTCATTATATCAATCTCAAAGCATCTTAATATCGATTTATTCCTGGTTCTCGTACAGCTTTCAAAGACATGCAATTTGTTATCTTCACTTCATTCTTAACGCTAATGTATATGGAGGATGCAAATTAATTCTATAAAATTTGTTCTATTTACAAAAGTAAAGCATTTTAGATCAACTACTAATACATTCAGGATTAGCTCTTATCCAAGCTTAGATGCGAAACAAAAGGAAGCAATAGACTTAATCTCTTCTTTCCGTAGAAGCTTTAAATAATAATTAGTTAAAAAAATGAGTATTAACGAAATAAATAATAAATAATTATTGATTTCGATCGCTGAATAAAACTCCAGGCACTGTATTAAGACGTCCTGCTCATGGAATTTCGGACCTTCTAATGTGTGTGTGTTTTTTTTTATAAAACTGGAAATGTTTTATCGCAATTAATTACTCTTCCAGAAGTTGTTCGATGCGCACATTTTTCACTATATAATAATAATTATAATCTTCTGCTCTTCATAAGACTATGTGTATGATTCCTTGTTTTTCTCCAAATAAAACAAAATAAAAAATAAGAAATCATCACTACAGTGATTGCAAAATAACAATTTTCTAGGAATTATTATTTTTTTTCTTGTTTTTGTCTCATTATAAATATGTAGCTCATGATGACTTTCTTTAAAGTGAAAACACTCTTGTATACGATATAATTTATAATACATCAGAAAGTAGAAATATGCATTCTCTAAAAAATAAAAGTCAAAATAAACTAAAAAAATAGGTAAAAACAATAACAAGTAAACAATTATTTGCAATGTTAACGAAAGTATTCACCTGCGGACTTTGATGATTCTATTTCTTCTTTTTATAAATATATGAAAATTGAAACATTAAATGAATTTTAAATTATTTGTGTTTACAATTATTATTACATTATGTTAATTACATCTAGTTACAAAATACAGCAAGCCGTCGAACAGCATCTGCTGGAGCCGCCTTTACTTTTTTGTCGTTGATCTGAAATGGAAAGCATTTTCTTAGATGATTGTTCCGCAGGTCTGAGATTTTCATAAAGTTCAATTTACCTTGCGAATTCGGTTCTGGTAAATTATCTCTTGGGACTAAATGCATTACAGTTGTTTTACCCAATGGAAGTCCTAGTGCACCTAATGTTACATTGCAGTGTAAAAATCTACCTTGATATATAAGTCGAAGGATTTCTGCTTTTGAAACCGTTTCAGATTCCCAATCTGCAAAGAATTAAACAAATGTTTGTAGTTAAGCAATAAAAAATTGATCTTCAGTTCTTATGTTATTAATTTCGATAATAACTTTTCTTAAAACTTTTTTATAACTAATCTATTTCTAATTCCTCTAATTTTTAAAAATTACGATTTTCTAGCGAAACTATGACCTCTTGATTAATTTCTTTACCTAAAGTAAAACCTCTTTAAGATATTTCCTTTAAAATTCTCCAAAGAAAGAAAAATCTCTTACTTTATTTAGATTAAATATACATAATTCATGTGTTAATTATATTAATTATTTCTTGGAGAGATCTTAAACCACAAATGAGTAATTGCTGCTTCACTAATTAATTTGCTGTGAATTATGTATTTGAGAGATATTACTAATTAAAATTGAAAAATGAATTCAAGCAATCACATCTTGTTATCAAATGTAATTTGGTTGTTTATGCACGATCGAAAAATAAACTTATTTAGAAGCAAGCATTTAAAATCCAATACTAACTTTTGTATAGATACAAATACTTAGCTTTTTAGCAGTTTATTGTATTTTTTAACTCTATTTTTCTAAAAATGTGAGCATTTTTAAGAATTCATAAATTCTACGGAAAAACTACTATGTATGTATAGAAATTAGCTACTACTGCAAAATTATTGGTGCCCTGTGTTTTCTTTTGAGGAAACGAGGGAAATTTACGAAATATGTATTTCAAAAAGTGTTAAAGTTCCCATTTTGATATAAGTAATAGTTTATTGTTTAAACCATAGCAGCCAAACTTCCCACAAATCACATAACGGCTACCCTGGAACCGTTGGTACCCTAATTACTAAAATGCTACCCATGACTAAGCTATTGATTATGTTAATTTGAAAATTAACAATCCTTTATAAACGAAAAATATATTCCTATATTTGAAGGCAAAAAAATGATGAATAAAACATAAAAATAAAAAAATTTGACTGATATTATAACTTTCCATGAGAGTCTATATTTTTAATTATTTTTCAAAATTTATCGAAATACGGATTAGATGAGGTTTATGAAATCGTAATCTATGGAAAGAGTATTTAAAAAATAATATATTGCTTGCTCAGCTATATAATTGTGTTATTAATATTATGTTTCAATTTTTGATCTCCGTAAGTATGCCTTCATTAAAAATTTAAGAGAGCAATAAATTTAAACTTGCTTTTCCATTTTTCAATTTCAATTTTAACTTTACTGCAAGAATTTAAAGCGATTTGCTCCTTGACAAATTTTTGAGAAGTGTTTCTATAATTAAAAAAAAAAAATTTCTTGCGTCGACTGCAGTTTGATATTTTAAATAATTCAAAATTATACGATTTTATATGAGCCATTAATTAGACAAAAAGTGTGACTGCGAGTTCATTTGTCGGAAATGATAATTTCATGAACTTAATGATGCTTTAAATTAGCCCGGTTTATTTGGTTTCCGTATTTCGACATATTCAAAGTCATACGCTGTGGTGTTTCGTGACGGCTTCAGTTAATTTCTATGTACATTTTCCATGTTTCCATTCAATCTTAAAATGCAAAATTTTAACTTACCTTCCGGCCAATTTTCAAATACCGTTTGTGCGATATCTCCTGCTGAGTCCGAGGGACTGAATAGGAATTCTTTTGTTTTACCACTAACAAGAATTAAACGAAGATTAATCTGAAAGTATAAAAGAAAAACCATTGTCAAGCCAGACTCATGTAATGATTCATTCGAGTGCGAAAGAAGTTTCTCGTTTTTCAGGAGATCTTAATCAACAGTAAGCATCACATCGAGCAGATCACGCATGCGTGCGCATTTTTATTATTATTATTATTTTTTTCCTTTCTTTATCCACGAAATGAATTATGAAATAAATTACTCTTTCCGTTTTCAGTAGTGAAGCTACTGCAAAAATTATTTAACGTTTGCTGGTGCGAAACGCAGACAAGAGGAAATTCTCTGAGCAGATGCCTTCCCCCTTCTGGCGTCTGGCACGCCCTCAGCGGGTCCATGGCGAGGCTGTTGTTGATGATTTTCTTCGATTTTTCAATGCATTTTTTATGGAGCTTAATTAGCTGAAGATTAGTCACTTTCGATTTTTGCCGCGACTTGGCGAAAAAGGGAAGGAGATTCGGTCTCAAAACATATTTTTTTGGCATAATGAGTGAGCTTTAGAGGAAAAAAAGTTATTTGAACAAAAATAAAAAAAAAATAAAATTTCTAATTAATTCCAAGGAATGAGAGGAATCCCATAAAATCCCGTAAAACAAATTATGAAGTTTTTCCTCCGCTTCATCCGGCTATAACTTTTGTGCTGAAAGGTTCGCCCGCCCGCACATTAAAGCTAGAAATTGCTCATTTCTTCTGGGTCCGGGAGACCCACGGCACTTTAAGATGAAAAATAATTGTAAACAAAGGCGCTGAGGGGCCTTCCCCCCTCCGGAGATAGTGCCGGGTCAATTGAGATATGTTTAAAGACGACCATTCAATTTATAAATCTTGAAGAAATGAAGTTGTAAAAATTTCTGGGGCGCTCTCACAAGAGTTGAGTTATGAACTTTTCAGATTGGGAGCTATCGGGCTCACCGACACTGCGGAGATGCCTTTATTTTGTAAAAGTCGTAGACCGTGAGTTCGAGCCCTTAAAGCTGTAAACAGGTTATCCCGGGGGAAACGGCGGGAACTTGTAGTGGATGATTAATTCCCTTAATATTTCATTCTTCATCAGCGGAGTCTTGCACTTTTAAACTTTTAATTGTTTTGATCTCTTCGCCTCCTCGAAGACTATTTTTCACTTGCTCTGCTTGAATTCAAATTCATTAATTCAGTCGACGAGAAAAGCAACAAAAGGAGTACGTGCTTTATCTTATCTTACTTCCTGGAAAAGTGAAAATTCTTTCAGCAAATTTATTAAAAATTTTCTTCAGGTTAATATTCAAAAGTAATTGAAAAATGCTCGATTCATTGCCAGTCGGAAAAGCAAATTTTGCAGCTTTTTTTGTATGTAAATAGAGTTCCAGCTACCAATTTTATCGAGATGATGTACACCTAGAATGCTTTTTGAAATATCAAGCCTTTAAAGGGAGTACACACCTTAAGAATTTAAAAAAATTCTTTTATTATTACTTATTATTATTTAGTAGTTACCTGGCACAGCGAATGAACTTTTAAGCGCACTTTTTGACTTATAATTTTCATTTTTGGCAACGAAGTACTCGAAATAGTTAGATTTTGATTTGGCTTCTGGAATTCTTGAACTTTTCATACAAAATTTTAAATCAATGGCCCCGAAAGCCTCCCTGTACCAAATGTCATGATAATTCAATAAACTACAAAATTTGAAACGTCCTGAGCTCCAAATTTTGCCAGAGATATGATCGATATCATCCCCAGAAATTCCCATATACCAAATTTCATCAAAATCTTTAGAGCCGTTTTGAAGAACGCGATTTATTTATACAAGCATTGTTCGTTTAATCGTATAGGAATTATTGAAAAATTATATTGAATAACGAAGCTGTAAACGTAACTATTTTTTCGATACGATCTACATGATAACTCTAGAGTTTTTAATATTATTTAACATTTGTTTGTTTTGTTTCTTTATCTTGCCATATCGAGCATTTCGGATATATATCGATTCATATCAGTTTTGGAATATGTGGCACTTACAAAAAACAGAAAAAAGTTATATACATACATACATACATGCATACATATATTGAATTTTTAAGCTTCAGCGCTAAATATGAAATTAGTTAAATTTTCATAAATAAAAGCTTTTCGTTATCTTCAATTTTTAGAATCGGATTAACAAAAACCAAAAATAAAAAATCATCAAAATTGGTTCACGCATTTCAGTTATGCATAACCAGACAAATGTGAAATCATCGAGTGAAAACACAATTTTTGAAAATTATGTTTTGAGAATATCGCATTGAAACATAAATTGTATATTGTATATATTTTTATTAAAACATATTTGTAATTTTGAATTCTATTTTAATTTACAAAATTGGACACAGACTTTAAAATTAGTGTCCCTATTCTGGTGCGAATTAAATAAAATTCCAATCCCTTTAAATTCCAAATTGTTTAGTTTATATAATATTACCCATAAAAGTCTAGATTTAAGTTTAATTCTCAAAATCGTATGCATTAAGAAGAAAATATTATTAAAATTCCAACGGTAAGACAAATAAAAACAAATTTCTAAAAATAAGATATCGGCAAACACGTGAAATGCGTGATAAATTAATAGACAGAAAACAAATAAACAAAAATGTTAGATATCATCGTATGACTAACTCAGGTGTTAATGGTTAAAAAACAGCATCGATAATTTCTCACACAACGGCTTTAATAACTTGACAATTTTTCACGTAATGAAGATACACGTAAAAGTTTCACTTTGTTTATAGAAACTCAACTTCCTAGTAGAAAAAAAAACCTTTGATTACTATGCAGGAATATAATTAACATATGTTGGTCAGTTCATTTTCAGTTTTTTATATAATCTGACGGTAAGAAGCGAGTTAGATGCTTTTGATGTTTCAATAAATCATCTTGACTTCGAACATTGCGATGTTGTTGACTAATGAAAAATGGAATTGTGGAAAAAATTTAACACAATCAAGTGTCGCGTCGAAAGAGGCGCGACTAAAAAATGTCGACTCAAAAAAAAAAAAAATTTGGCAAAAAAAGAAAAATGTTTTAAGACCTTTTTAGATTTTAACCTTTCAGTTGTGAGATCTTTACTTTCTAATGCGTTATTATTTTAAATAGTTATGTAAATATAACGATTGAAGCAAATAATATGCTTTTACAGATAAGAATTTGCGATTTTTAAAGATTGATTTTGTTAAATTTTAAATACTCTAAAAATCAGTAGAGGTCTTATTGTCTTAAACCTTCGAGGATAACCGTTTAAGAAAATAAAGCCTGGTTTTGTCAACAGCGATCGATTTAAAATTTCGCATATACATATGTAATTTCTTCACAACATCGTGGACCCTTTTACGGAAGATATTTCTGTTTCCATTATTCTAGTTAAATAAAATAAATTTGGGGACATATTGTATTCTTATTATTATGCATGTGTATTTTTACTTAAGATTTGCGAATACTCGGCTTGCGTTGCTACGTATCGATAAATAAAAATGTCTACTTTTAGTTGATTGATTGATTGTTTGAATAAGTAGAAATGAATTCTAAAATTCTGACAGTCGTGTTGAAGTCAGCGACTCCGGAAACCCCCAAATACCAAGTTTGACAGAAATCGTACCAAGCACGCAAATAAACTTTTGCTTTTTATCTTTATAAGTTCAGTTGTAAATAATAATTTATTTTAATTTTACTGATTTTAAGAAAAAACACAAAACACAAAACACATTATTGTAGAATTGCTTAAAACTTAAACAACTGTTTGTTAAAGAGTATCGAACTAAAGCAGAAAAAATAAATCGAATATTCATAAGAAGAATCTTGAAATATTAAAGAGTCCTTGAGGGCTAATACACTTTTCAAATTTTATTTATTTTCTAAAGGTTATTGCATGACAGTTTTCCCAGAAATACCTTAACTCAAGTCTCTGTGGTACCTACATTTGAAATTTTTAAGGAGACACAAAACAAAATATAAATCAATCTTGTACAATTTATCCAATCCATCAGCCCATAATTCTGGCTTCAATCAAGTTTCTGCTCCTACGCATGAAAAACTCCTGAATACCTTCGAATAAAATGTTTAAGTGAAGTTATGAAAAAGGTAATTTTTTTTTTGCAATCGATTTCCGCAGCCACTCAAAAGTTCCATCGAATGGTTAAAAACTTATTGATTAAAATAAATGTGAAGAATTTATGATAAAATTCCGGAAAATGCACTCAAGTTGAACTGGATCAAAGATAATGTACTTAAATAAGATGTGACACTCTTTATACAAGCGCAAAGCTCTAACCCAAATGCAATTCCGAAAAAAAAATGTTGCCTTAGTGCAGGCAGTAAAGAACTACTGCCTGCCATCCCTTATGTAAATTCCAATAAGAGCGAACGAGAGAAGAATAGGCAGCCTCAAAATGCTCACCTACGGCGCTTACACTGTAAACAATAATGTGAGCGTTTTTTCTACACGCGTTTTTAAATTGCGTGTTGGATGGACTGTCTGCGTGCGGTCTTGGTATTAGTGCCCGTCCCTTCCATGTTCCAGGTATAGGGATGGCCTGGAATTGAAGAAGGAGAAGAGGCAGGCACACACGCATTTGCCTTTAATACGGATGCGTTTGTTTACATTTTTTCAATATGCGATTTAAGTGGACTGTGTGCGTGCGTGGCGAAAAGTACGCCGGGTGGGCTTGAATTTTTTCAACTTAACCAAGCTAATATGAGAATAAGAATTTATCTTGCAATTATATGAGAGTAAGGATTTATTTCACAATTTATTTATTTTAAAAAGAAAAATCAATGCTAAATTATAAATGCAATGCAATTATAGAAAACTTGTAAAAAATATGAGGCACCCTGTAGAGTGTTTCAAATCTCGGTCCATTTCCACCCCATTTCCACCCAAATTTTTATCCCTTTCCTACACGTAACTTCCTTATAACTATCTAAATCTGAAGTTTGTTCGACTAACGGTACCAAGGTCGAATTTTTAAAAGAAAAAATTTCGCGAGTGTCATATCTTATAGTGGATAATCTTTGAACTGGATAACCTCGACATACACTGTCTACCCCCTCCGCATCCTCATCCTGTATAAATTTTTTAGTACGAGAAGCACATTTAAAAATTCCGAAACGACAGTGAAACTTGGGATGGTTTAGCAAGTGCACAAAAAGTAAGTGATGTTTCGTTCTTTGGTGAGTGAACAACGACTAGAAAGTAGAAACCAGCCGTCATCTCCTCGACTCATTGAAATTCCTTTAAAGGATCTAAATTTTATGAGGTGGTGAATTTATTTGTAAGCATCCGAGACTCAAGTCCCGCAGACAGCCCCCGTGTATGTTTTGACCCAGTTTTTACCCCATTGATTATTCGTCGCCGCCGCAAAGATATTTTATGTTAATTCGAATCTGGTGAGAGGGATATTTTCTATTGACATGTTTACCCCCGGACCTCCGGACCCCTAGAACCCATGCTCCTTTTCGCACTTGAAACATTTGTTATGTCACCCGATTAGCTGCCACCGCCAGACCCCTCCTTTGCCAGTTGCAAGAAATGAAACGGATGTAATTACCGCGAAATGAGGCCGTATCACATGTTGTTCTCATGTGGCGTCTTTCTGGCACACATTTTAAATTTATTTTGAATTACGAACGGACTTCTTCAGCGGCATTTTCTAGAAAATATACATATGCATATATTTTATTCGGGTTGTCGAATATGAAATCTTTACTTAGAGTTGGTGCATTTCACTCCAACGAAGTGTAAATAAAAGATATACCACCGATACTAAATGGTTTCAACATCCGTACGAATATAAGTCAATAGTCCTTTAAATTTAAATTATTTAAGGGAGTTAAGGAGTTACACCACTTTGACGCTCTAAAAAATGGGTAACTATATAAAAATTTATTTAACGAATACCCGGCGAGTGTTGCTACGCCTCGAGAAATAAGAAATATTTACTTTTAACTAGGTGATTGATTAATTGTTTGAATAAGTAGAAATGAATTTTATAGATATTTATTGTAACGCGTGTGGATAAACAATATTTTATGCTTTTCCATTTGGTGAAAAAATGCACAGCCATCTTTAATTTGTAAATTCTGTCGGTCAGGTTGAAATCAGCGACTTCGAAAACCTCCAAGAACCAAATTTGGTGGAAATCACGTAAACTTCAAAATTTGACAGTCCACCATCTTGAATTGTCATTGCTCATATGATCTTTTTGAGTTAAATTTTTAAATATAGCCCATACTGAACTTGATATTTGGATCCTTTCCCCAATATTTTCCGTTGCCCTCTTTCCCCGGAAAAAACTCCAAAACCCTACTTGAACATTTTTTTTCCGCATTACAAGTCAAACCATTTGTTATCGCCATACTGATAATATATTCCGATTCAGCGAATCTTAAAACCCATGTACATATATCGATTTTCATGGAAATAGCTTAAAGTTAAACATTTTAGGCAACCATTTTTTTAAAATAAATAATTAAATAAAGTAGATTGTTGTAGGTTGTTGCGCGCCATAGCGCAATTTGGACCCGCCCAGCCGGCTGGGTCGCCACTTTAACCAACCAACCAGTGTTTCAAAATTTGATTTTTTGAATTAATTGATTGATTTTGTTCATACTATGTGATTAGTAATTGAGTTGGACTGACTGAAATAAAACTGCTTTAAAGTCTGCAACTTCAGTTTTTAACGTTAGTATGATGCCACAAAAACCTAGCCCAAATAATAAAACTGCACCAGCGTACATTTAATACAAATTTAAGTATTTAACTCTAAAATTACTCATGCGTTTTTTAATCGACATCAAAAAGCACAAGTCATAAATTTACCTCGTACATGTTTTTTTATGTTTGTATTTCCCTAACTTTGTGATGCTAGTCGCTAGGACTATTTTAGGTGCGAGTCATTTTTTGCAATGTTTCCTGAAATGTTCGATATATAGCTGCGTTTTTTATGATACTATCCGACTCAGATAAAATATTAAATTTGTTTATTGACTTCAGTCTTTTGAAACCTTCTCTATAACAACGAATATTAAATTTGCGAAAAGTACATAAAATCACATCACGTTAGTGAACTAGAATCAAACAAATTATTTAAAAGTTATCATTTTTTGTTATTTTTTACGAAATTTTCTTTATGGTCCTTGCTCCTACGAAAGCGACAACTATCTGAATTATAATAAAATATGGCTTTTCTTTTTCCACACAATTACATAGTGGTTATCTTGATTTGGGCTTCAAAATATGTATTTTAAATTTTCTGGAATGCAAGATTAAAGGTTAAGGGTTTAACGGCCTGAATTAAATTGTATTTGTTAATTGTACAATTAAAAAATTAATTTCTTTTATAAAAAATGGGCTCTATGCAAGATCGACATTATTTACTATAATACATAAAAACGAATGAAAGTTATAAAAAAAAATACATCACAAATGAGGCCATTTGAGATCCACGAAACAGATTTTAGTTTCGCAGTTAAAAGTTTACTCTGAACAAATGCACTTTGATCCAGTAAGTGATTCATATTCGTGCCCTAAAAAGAATGAAGCCGGAAGCAGGTAATAATACATTTAAGGAAAATATGGGATCTAAACTTTCTCTAAAAATTAACTAACACTCCATTCATTTCGCATTGCAACACAAAGCTCCGCAACACTCAGGTTAAAGTGCTAAAAGTGAGTAATCATGCCCCAATTACGTGCGCCGCAAAAAGTAGAACTTTAAGGTTTGGCCAAAGAAAATTTTTTATCTTCTGATATCGCAAGCAAACAGACTGCGAGCGCTTTGAGCATAGACGCAAGATTTCTGGGAATTTGATTTTTTAAATTAATAGAGGAAGTTCTGCAATGCTGCGAAAAAATATATACTATATGAATGGAACGGAGGCTACGGTCTTCGAGAAATTGATTTGCGACCTCATTCGAATTAAGAAGTGATCTTGTGCGTGCTCGCAACGCGATTAGAGATTCCGGCAGAACTGTGAAAAAGATTACTGTGGGAAGTCACGACGAAGGTCAGTGAAAAATGGTAGAAACTCGAAGGTACGGATAATAAATAATTTGAAGAACTTACCTTCTCCTGAACAGTACAAAGTTATCATTTCATTTTTATAGACTTTAATAATTTAACCCTGCAGTCAGTTTCGATGGCTAAATATTATTATTACTTACTGATTGGATTGTTGCTGATTCATTCAAAATAAACTTCAATAGTGCAAATTCGAATATCCTCGTTTAAAATTCTTTGTAAATTTTTAATAAATAATAATTATACAAAATTGTACTCAACCTATCCCTGCAGTTATTATTTTATTATGAAAATCACAAAAATGGACCCTGTTTCAGGTTAGAAGAAGAAATTGAATCATATTTAAATCGAAATGTTTTACGTGTTGATTAAAATTCCAATTTTTTTCTTTTTAAATCATTATTATAGTGACAACGCTCTGATTTTGAGCTGATTTCTTAAATTTTAAGTTGTTGTTTTTTCTAACTTATGATCAGTTTTGACTATCGACTTGAGTCGATTTACTTACAATGTATGATAACTTTTGTAGTCACTATGATTTCAATATTGTGACTCATAGGATTGCTAAAAAAATGATTCATTAACTCTATTGCAGGACAGGTCAAGGTCAATTGATATTTTTCCAAGAAGCATATTTTGTGATGAACATCTAGCAAGCAACAAGCTCTTAACTTTTACATATCTCACTGCCCTTGGATGATGCTTTTAATTTTCTTTGCAAAAAAAAAATGTTCAGGTATTTCTTAAATTAGCATTTGCAAAGCTTGCATAAAAAGCAGTTAAGCCAGTGGTATGCTACGGCTATTTTGAGATGTTGCTACAAATATATCTAAAGAGTTCATTTTACCCGAAAAACTACCGCCTTCCCGGTAAACGAACGAACAAATCAAACAGAGTGAAATACCTTGAACCGAACTTTTAATTAAACTCAGGTGATGCAGATGTATATGAGTATATATTTAATATAATGTATGCTGGTGGTATTTGAGCATCGAATTTGCCGATTTGAATATGGAAATATGTTTGGCAAAGTCACACAGCCCCCAGCCCCCGATTTCCACGCAATTAGAGCAGAGGACAGAAACAACCGAGATTTTGTTGCAAAAACTTTTGATTGCAACAAGTCCAGGGCATGAACCATGGTTGAGACTTCAATGCTAAAATGCGACATCATTTCGAAAGTTGTTTATGAAATTGATTGATCCAATCCAACTGTTGGTCCGGTGCAACCAAACTATGGACTTGAGAGTTTTAACGCCGGATTAGTGAAATGCAACCCGCGTAAAAAGTTTGGACTTTTTGAGTAAGTTAAGTGAGTATAAATTGCGAAATTAGGCTGACTTCAAGCTGGATAATTCCAACTCAAGAATGAACTAACAGCGTCTTAAGATTATCATCAGCCAGCAAGACGACCAGCAAAGAGGCGAACACGCAGAAAAGTCAGTAACCCCGCGTAACTGCCTCAGTCTAACGTTCTTGAAGTAAATCAGTGTGTCATCGGCTCACACTGGCGCAGATTAACTCTAATTTGGTCAAGTGGTTTTACTTTGTTTTGTTTTGCCCATTTTTCGGGTCAACTTTCCTTATTCACTCGGCTAAAGCTGCGTCTTAATGGCGGTGCGATCATTGTGAGTGGGAAAATTGCCGCCTTTATATCTCTCAGACTGTCTGAAAAGAGTGCGGCCGTGGTGCGGTGCGGCGGTGGTGCGGTGCGCACAGTTCCCGTATTCCCCCGAACTGTTCCAAGACGAAATTAAACTGTAAAAGTTCTTACCGTTAAATGCGATAAAATCAACTGAATCTAAAGACCACATTTGTCTAATATATCAGCGCGCCGCGTCGCATACTCCTGACGCTGTTGCACCTCGAGCGACTTTCGCACTTCGCAGAACGACGCTGCTTGTCGCATTAACGTCTTTTGCGACGCGGCGGCGTCTACCAGTCGACGGATTTTGGTGGCTCGGGCGCCGTATCGCGCCGCCTGCCGAAGAAAGGCAAAGTTCAAGCTTCGGTGGTTATTAGAAATCTGGCTGAAACTGCTTTTGTTAGCTAATTGCTAGCACCGGCGAAGGCGGAAGTCAAGTATAATAATTTCCGTTTTATGTAACAGTGCACCGTGAAGGCAAAGAAGAAATTTTCCTTCGTATCCAAAGCATTCCAAGAAGAAGAACAGTAAGATGGCGAAATCTCAACGAAACACGAACGTCCAAGGATGCGAGTCGTTCGATTATTCAGTCCCAGATTTTCAAATAGAATAGACCAACAAGACGTCCAATTTGAGGAGATGACTTTGTTCAAAATCACTAAAAAGCTGGTCAAAATTAAAGGTTAAACTACAGTCGAATCCTTTTATAACGAACTTTTCTATAAAAATTACAAAAATTTACAATTTCGACCAAACACAATAGCTGTATTTTTCACATCGGATCCGGTTCCACATTTAGCATGAAATTTAACTCTAAATTGAAATTTATGGACAGCTAATAAAATCAAACAATTTTTATATCGTGAAAATAAAATTAAATTGCCGGGATTTATACCCACTTTATGTCAAAAACTTAATCCAAATATTTATCTGGTTCAAGGTTTAAATTTTGAATGAGTAAATATCATGGCAATTTGATGCACTTTTCTCAAATTTAAAGACCTTGAAATGTTAAAATTCGATTCAATTCAGAATTAGCTATCTAACCTGAACCAGATATAGGAAAATGAAAAGAGCACAGGCAATCAATATTTATAAATAATATCTCCATAAAATGAACTACTTCTATTCACCTCAAAATTGTCAAAGAATTAATTTTTACTATTCACCAACAACATTCGCAAAATAAAGGTCAGTATTGTTAGTTCCATAACTTTTTATTTTTGTCTCCTACGAGAATGAATTTAATTTCGTATGATTTATTAAAACTGCAAACTCTGCATTGGAATTTTTGGTTTGAAAATAATAAGCTATACATTGTTTTAAGAGTTACAAAATTCAAAAGTTTTATAATAATATATGTACATATATGTAATTTTTAGATGCTTTTTGAAATTTGAACATTTTAATATGAGAGAAGGTAATACTCTTGATATTCTCAATCTTGTTAATTTTTATTTTAAGTGAATTACAGTTTCGCCTTTCTAGGGCATTATCAGACTATTGATTAACTCCTAACCTCTATTGTGCTTAATTTAATTTAACTACGTGAGGAAAAAGGCTTATATTTTTTGATTTGATTGATTGAAAATTTAATACATCATTCAACAAGTCTTTATGGAAAAGCTTACCTTTTTAATTTCAAAAATATTCGCTTGCAATAATTTTACGTTGCCCAATTTTATAGAGTGTAATTTTTCGTGTATATCATTTGAAAGGTCTGACCTGAATGTGGCTGATTACATACCTCTAGATCCAGCAATATGTTCCTTGTAACTAATTTTTACGTCACACTTTATTTTACAAACACAACTTTTCAAAATTTTATCTCTTTTAGATTTAATTTTATTGTTGTTTATTAAGTTTTTATTGTTTAAATAGGCAGGCTAACGTAAATGTTTATTTCAAAATACTCCTTATATAATTTTCTGTTTCCCTGATGAATGAATTCCAGTATTTCGCGGTGCATAAAACATTTTGTTAGTTTCATTCTTCGATTTGATCTTTAAATAAATTTTAGATAATACTTTTCTCTTAGCCGTTAATTTTTGTGATTTAATTGATTAATTAAATTAATAATTTAATTAATTTAAAATCTACAGATACCTTATAATATGCAGTGATTCCTCTAACTACCCATCGACCACAAAAATGTCTGCGTTTAATTCTACGTGGCATAAACAATAATTGAAATCGCAAAAAATAATATTAAAGAAAAGTAAACTGTAGCTAATGCTTTATTATAACAAGTCGTAATCGAAATTAGAAAATAATGGTTATTCAATCAATTAAAAAAAATTTAAAAAATGTTTACTTAACCCTTTATTGCATCGTGTAACCACAATTGTTTCTTTCAATTTTCATTGATTGTTTTGTACTTTGTAGGATTTTGGTCAGACTATTTTTATTATTGCTTAAAATTCAATCTTCAAATTGACGAAAAAAACCGTAAACCGCCATCTTGAATCCCCTTGATTTAAAAAATATGAAATCAGCGATCTTAAAAACCTCTATGTACCAATTTTCAAAATATTTCGATTAACAGAAAAATGTATGCTGCAAAGGGTTAACCAGAAGGGACGGCAGAAATTCAGGGGCTTTATATTTAAAGTAATTGAAGGTAAAAGTCGGAAACTGATTAAATTGCATTTATTTTTAGAATGCAGCTCCACTTGAAGTGGTTCATTGGCTCCACTCCGTGCATTACTCAGAGACTGTGACTCCATTCGACGAGAGAGAACTAGTCACAGTCAGTCACCTTTGCAAAATCTTTCTTGCCCGAGAAAAACTCCTTTGTCTTTTGCATGATGTAATTGAACGAACGACTTCTGAGGACGGTGGTGCAGTGGACACATGTGGACCTGTCAAGACCAGCAGAATCGCATATCCGAGGGACAAAATAAACTAAAATAAATAAATAAAACGGTCGCCAGTAGTAAAAAGCTTTAATGCAAATTCGGTCCGGCAGAATCGCCGTCTGAATTACATCAACTGCTCTTTCGAGTAACGAACCTGCTTGTCTTCTTTTCTTGCCGACAATGTACATAAACAGTCGCGTTAATGAAATTCGAATTAACGCTTCTGGGCTTAAGAAAATCTTGTTTATTTAGTTGTAACTTTTAATTCAAGCTAGTGAGGTGTTTTCATTTATTTTCTGCACTGTATTTCACAAAAATTACGCTTTTCAAAAAATATTTTCACTATCATACCGCTGCTGCTGGTGACATAATATGAGAAATACTCTTTTCTTTTCCTTCATCTACACGAATTGCGTTCAATTTTTAATTTATCTTTAAACAGGTTTGTAAACCTTTCAGGCTTTTCATATTATTTTCATTTATTCCACGCAACTGACACAATGGCAATATTACAGAAAACTAAAAACTACGATTAAAAAGATTCTCCACTGTAAGGTTTTTTTAAAAATAACCATTCCTTTATTATAAATTCTTTATAACAAGCAATGTGAGTAAACAGAACTTTGTAAATTCATATAAATTAAGTATAATGATCAAGGTTACCGGATATATCATAATAATAAAATATTCAAGTAACTGCCTATAATTTTGTTCGTCTTTCATTAAGATTCATCTGAAAAACAAATCGATTTATACCAATAAAAAGTTTAATTGACTTTTATTGTAACCTAGATCATATAAAAACTTTTAAAGTTATAGCAATTGTCTTTAATTCTGTACAAAAGGTTAAGAGTGCGTATGTGTTTAAGATACGAACTTGTACAAACATAACATTTATTCAAAATACGAATAAAAGTAGAGTTTTCTGAAATTAACACATAATAATCCAACCGTATTACTTAATCAAAATGCCTATAATTTTAAAATTTATTAAATAATAAAATGCAGACGGGAAAAAATGTATATTCATTGATTTATTCATTTTATGTCTAAACGAAATTGGATGGAATCTAAATTAAAGATTAATAAAAATGCAAAAAACGTGTATTAAAGCAACTTAACAGTAGCGAGTTATTAAAATTAGCGAGATTTTACTGTAGTTACCAAGACTGAAATTAGAATACACGTGTGTAAATTACCAACTGAATTCTTGAATATTAATTGTGATTTATGTTGTTTCAGTTTTTTCTGAATATCAGTTTAGATTCATATCACGCGTTTTCTTTGAAAATATAAAGAATAATTTGTTCCATCAGAGTATATTTTCCAGTGTTATTTTTTTACCTTGACGCATAAATTGTAATTTTTCTGTGAATTACATGGTCAGATATTTCTGAGTTTTGAAAGAACACTATCGTTACGCATTTTTATAGCTCTTTCCCGAAAATAAAAGAATACTGTAAGAAACTGAAAGAAACTAAACCTTTACTTATCTTAATTACTCAAAAATAGTCGTACTCTGTTTTGTAAATTTAAAGTAGTTTAAATAACAAGATAATTGGAAATGTGACGAATCCACATATATTTTAAATTCTAAATGCTAAAACTTGAAATCTTTCTCCAAACGTTCGTCACAATAATTCATAAATTAATTAAGCGATTTATAATGCGCCAAGGTTTATTTTTTGTGGTAATTAGTTAGTTGTTCTAAAGCACCAACTAGAATTATGATTTTTTGTTTTTAAGATTCTAGTTTCAGCGAAACTAGAAAATTTTATTTGTATATACTTTATATGTATATAATATATGCATATTATGTGGGGAATTGAATTCCAACTTCTAAGAATTCAACCGATTCCTAAAAAGTTTGATAATAAGCTACTTTATATTTGTAATATTTTTCTGAAGATCCTACTTTTTACTACGCTCAATTGGAATTGTTCTTGGATTATTTCTGAAGATAAAAGTATTTTCCCCTCTTCCTGCAACACAATTTATTATATTTAATAAGTACCTTAAGAAAAAACAGTTCAAATGTTGAGCAAAACAACTAAATTAACATTAAGTTGTATTAGCGACATAAATAAGGTTTTGTTATTTTCAAATAATTTCTAAATTGCTTTTAAAATGAGGACAAAATAAATTTGCATGTACATACTTTTTCTTCTACTGGAATCAACGAATAATTCAGCTCAGTGTGAACTGATTATTATTAAATTAACAATTCCTCCTAGTTTAGAAACGTTTTTTTTCCTGATGATCTTTCAATACCTTTTAATTATAGTTCAAAATAGCCCTAAAGTTGAAACAATTACTTGTTAAAATTACTACTTGTTTTCGATAAAAATAAAGAACAATGCTCAAAAAAACCCAGTGACCAAACACAGGGTGTAACTTAGCATTTTAGTGATATATGTATATAGTTATATAATTCTGTAAATATTTCAATATAAGATTCAATGGATAAATATATGGAATATTGCGATTTCTTTTTCGTCACGGATGGTTTTTTTCATGATACATATGTAATACTTTCTGAAGACAATGTTGTAATCTACGAATTTCATAATAATCTCTATAAACCTCCAATCAATAAACAGTGAATTTTTACTTAAACGTGATTTTTGTAACCTTTGACTTTGAACATTTCACAACACCGGAATGGTATCAAAGTTCGTTTTTACATGTTTTTATAAGGCTTAACGAAGGTTTATTTTTCGCAGACTTGGCTTTTTCCAGTCTAAAATGACTGGGCTGCAGCATACTGTAAAGAAAATTGTAATTGAATAGTAATTTATAATTCCTGAAATGAATAATTCCGACCTAAATCTGCTTCTGATGTCGTTGATAAACAAATAGGAGTTGCAATTTAGTGTTAATCTAGGAAAATTTTTTTCACTTTACTCTTCTTATCAACAAGTTTCCTAGCATTTCGGATGAATTAATGTTTAAACAGGAAATGCATGTTAAGAAGTATTTCGGTTAGTGTTTATCGTGAATTGTGTTTAAGAAACGTGTGCGGCTACTTAAAAAGCAAATAAAAGTAGCTTGTTGCCGGTGAATGTCGCAGGAGGAAAGTTACCAAAAAAGTCCATCTCCTTGCCAGGAGCAGTGACTAATTTCACCCTTAGGTACACGTGGCGATTTATCGACACATGAGTTTATCAGTTCAGTGGTTTCTTGACGGTTTAATGTTTGTCATACACGCGACAACTTATTTTCCCAAGAAGTTAACCACACGCAAAAAGTTTTTAGGACAGAAGAACTTCCAACTCGATATACGAAAAATAAAAGTCAGCAAGATCAAATCTTAACTTGTAAGCTGCCTTGAAATCTTTTCTTCCAATATATTTTACATATCTATTGTGGAGGTGTATTACTTTGGTGTGGGATAAATCGTTTGATTTTTCGACTTTTCATATCTTCGAGGCTATTATTTCAATACATCGGTAATTCATAAAACCTCAATAAATTTAAGAAGTCAGAATCCATCATCAAGCCGTAATCTTCGATATTTTCCGATAAATACGAGAATGAACTTTGCCAGATTACATACAGAGCTCAGAGTCGGTATCCTACCGCAAAATCAATAAATCCAGGAATGAACGAATTTAAATCATTTCGCATTTCCTCCTCTCAGTATCCGCAGAAAATTTTAATCTGCCCCTCAGCACAAATCGCATTAAGAAATTCGATGTTGCCGGAGACAATCCTCGCTATGATACAAGATACAAGCCAACCTCGATGCTATTTCGAAATGCAGTTCACTTATGCGAAAATAAAAATGTGTCCCTCAACAGGAAATGCATTTACATTTTATGAAGATATGGACTGCTTTGAAGTCAGACCTTTAGAATTAAAAGACCGACTTGCTACACATTTATTCTAGTTCAATCTCTCAAGAATTACAATTTTGATCAAAGGAGGGCTCTGAAAGACTTCCATTAAATTGAAATGAGTCCCACAGAGTGCCGAAAATAAGAAAATTTATACCGCTGAATATATTCACGAGACACAGGCGGTCGAAATATGTTTATTGGCGACACGTGGAAGACCACGTTACGCGCAAAACGTGTGAATAAAACCCGCACATCATACATATAATAAATACAAATTATCGATTCAATCTTAATCAATCAATTCCACTGTTGCGGAAGAAAACGCGGTAAAAGGCTTAACGGCAACGCAACTGAAATCAATGCAAAATCAATTAGCCATGAGCCTCATTATTCCATTCTACATTTTTTTTTTTTTACCCTTTGATGTCTTCGCGAATAGTTCGAAAGACGGCGCCTTTCGGTTGCATAATACAGAGCAAATGTTAATACGATTACCTTTTGTGAAATTAGGTAAAAAGCCTTGGCAGTAATTCCTCGCTTAACATCTTTTACACGTGAAAAGTGTTATGCGAAAAAAAATAATTCCTAAACAAAGATGCTAATTGTCTGTAGTATCCTCTGGAAAAAGTGAAGCGAATTTTAATGATTTCTTTTTATAATATTTTTATGTAATGAAGGGATTGTTTTTCATAAAGTAGGAAGCTTGCAATTTACCTAAGCATCTTAAGACGTAATCAGATTCCCCTTCATTATAAAATAAGAAAAAATAAGGACAAGAAATGCACTGTTTTTTCTATGCTTCTGTCCAGGAAATAAAGATTTTATGTTGGAAATAATTAGGAAAAAATTTATTTTGTTAAACCATTGTAAAGTCTCTCTCCTTAATTCCATCTCAGTTTGTCAATAGTCAACCCTCCTTAATTTCAGTTGAGTGTTTAAATATACATCTACCCCATAATATAATATGTTGTATAATTTCGAACTCTTAGACATTCGTTAATACTATATTAAAAAAATGTAAACAATTTATATTGTACTTATATTAAATTACAGTGGGATATGTTTTATGATATGTTGAATGATAGCGGAAAACTATCACTATTCAGAGTTTTGAAGTTAAATATCTTAGAAAATATAAACATATCCTTACGATTTTAATCAACTTATCGTTATCTCAATTTAAGAAACGTATAATAGTCGAAATTAGAAACCATCAGGATATTAGGGGTAAGTAATACATACTCATCAAAAGTGTTTTGTGGAACCGAATGTAGAAAATGCATCTGAAAAAACAATTCAGGAATTCCTAAGAAATTTAAAGGTTTTTCAATGTTCTCATATGAAAAGTAAAATTAAAGACTTCAATATAAAATTCCATGTTTTATTTGCGAACGTCTATATAAAAACGTACTTGTGTTTTGATAAAACAAATATTTAAAATGTAAATTCGCAGAGAAATTTAAATTTGAAAACTCAAATACCTCAAAATACATGTTTACGTATTCTCCATAATATAGGCAAAGCTATATTTTGGAGAAAAATACCTTTGAAACAGTTTTAGTGAGATATGTAAAAGAAATATAAGTTTATCTTTGAAATCCTTTTTAAGTTACCTAACTTCTGGCAAATGTAGCTTATCTTCATGTCAACTATCAATCCAAAAATACGTAAATCTTTTAGTCTTATTGAAGGACTTATGTAGATACTCACGGAAACATCCATGGTCAACATTTGTTTAGCTGGAAGCCACAAGCGTTCAGAAGATTCCTTCTAGCGAAAATGTTGGCTCCTCCACCTACAAACCACCGAAAACTCCAACGATAACTTCCAGTTTCAGGGCTCCGCTTGGATTTCGCATGGCTCCCCGAACCCCCCAAACGTTCGCACATATCCAAGCAGAGATTGGCGCCCTGCATGCAAATCTGAGCCGACACGTGCCCCGGGAAGCAGTTTACCTTCCCTCTGTTTTTATCTGCAAGGCTGCACGAGGGCTGTATTAAATATTAACAATAATCCTTTAAGCCCTGCCGCCAATTAAACTTATTCCGAAGACGCATACGAAAGCAGCCCGCTTTTGTCCCTCTGCATGGTGCTCCTCCGGCTGAAGGTGAGTCCTGACGACGTCACAAAACTCGAGGGGACTCCAAATGGGGCTCAGCCCTTAATGCTTGCGTATGGACTATAAGAAATCAATGGAAATCCTCTTCCAACGGAGCTTCCTCTGACAAAATAGCTCCAATAAATGACCATCAAAGTAAAGAGCCATTAATCGGGCAATAAACAGGTCTATTTCAATTAAATTTCGATTTACGCCCGTTGCTTCCCCAACCTCCCAATAAACCCAGAAAAATTAAGAGGCCACACAAAAGAACAAAGGCCCTTGTTAAATTATTTCCGAATTAATTCAATTTTAACAGATCGAAATCAATATTTAATTTGTTTTATTACCCGCTTTGGGAACAATTTTCCAATTAATTTTAAAATGAAATATGTTTGGCAATGAGTTTTATTTCGATCGTGGGACTACATAAAACGCCTAAAACCGAAATTAAAAAAAAAATCTCTCGATATCAGTCCAAAATCGGAAGCGGAAAAGGTAAATAAATTTTTTAAAAAAATTATTCATATCGTCCCTTGGTTATGAGAATAAATTGAGAAAAAAAATTATTTAAGAAGCAAAAATGAAAAATTGTAAAAGCCTGAGGAAGACACGAAATGATTTGGGAACGGAAAGAAAACCGAAAAAAGTTGAAAGACGAATAAGAAACTTGCTGAAGTACTAATGAATTGCATGGCGGGGTGACTCGCTTCGATTGATTTATTTCCTCAAATGAAAACTGTTGCAGTCCCGGAGAAAATTCGCTCCATTCTACTGTAAAATATTGCGAAAAACATTTGATTGCAAGGAAAAGTTTCCCTTCGTGTACTTGGAAAACTTAAAAATATAAAATTTAATATTTTACAGAGGTCAATTTTGAACCTTAATGTTTGTGCAATTTTGCTAACAGGGCCCTCAATACCCCCACGAACAAATTATAAATAGAGACTTAGAAGCCTAATTAAATTTGGTAATTATCACAATTTATTATCCATAGACCGTAATTACCAATTAGTTAAATAAAAATAATTGGCAATAAGAGCAGAACATACACAATTCGAATTACTCATTTTTATTAATAAGTAAAAAGAAGCTCCTTTTCTTGACAAAAATCTCTTTAAAAGGAAGAATATTGACAAAAATTAATAAAACTCCCATAAAAAGTCTTTATTTAAGCTTACCACAATTTTGATTTAAAGACAAAAATACTTTCTTAGAGAAGTATTAAATTACGAAAATATTTTTTATTTCAAATTCGAAACCATTCGTTTTCAGGTTCATTATAAGTAAATTAAATATAAAAATATTTGTCTTCTCCAAGATGCAACTAATGAAAAAACAATTTAAAGTTCATTAAAAAATTAAGTTTTCGATATTTCAGTAAGTAAAACCAATAATTTCATTCAAATTTCATAACTTGAAGTTTGGATGGGTATAAATCTTTTTATTTACTATTTCCAAATATTAAAAACCTTGCTTTATAAGTAACAATTCAATTCAATGCGCAAACCCAGATTCAGATTAGATCATGAAAACACTTTAATTTTGTTTTTAAACAGCCAAAAATTCAGTGGTCTTTTACTTAACGAGAATTTGGTGTTTTTCTCAAAACACATTTTTATTAGTCATCGACACTATGCAATGTTTTACCCTCTAATAATAAAATAGTTATTAATAATTATTCTTTGTTTTGTGCACTCTATTAAAAATAATACAATAAATCGCTTCAATTTTAAATTTTATTGTTATTTTTGTAGCAAATGTTTTTTTCCACATTTCAAGACAATAGAATAACAAACACAATAAAACCCTTTACACATCGTGAATACCTCTAAAATGTTTATAAAAAATAAATAACAGGGAGCGGTAAATTAATAAAATTTTTCCATCATATTAGAACCTTAAATAACTCCATTTTAGCCAGGAAATAACTCAAAATACAAATTTGGAATTACGTAATTTATCTCAGAAATGAGTAATATGGGGTCGCCTGATACTTTAAGCACCTTTCCTATCTCTCGTGCCATTTGCGTTCAGCGTTGGCTTTCTTTTACTACTGATTTGATGTCATCATCAATCTCAATCGGCTGTTCGGAGCATAAAATAGCAGCATAATTCAAATTTTCATTCCAAGAGAAGTGAACCTACTAACAAACACAATCCGAATTGATTGCGTACACCATAGACAAAAACACAAAGCAAATTAGTTGTTGTGGAAATAAAAATTATAATTAAGATTTTATTTTATTATAGCAATGTATTTTATTATTATTTTTATTAGTATCACCCACTGCATTATCTCTTTTCTACTTCTATATAAAATACGATTTCTGTGTGTAGCTAACCATCTCTATGTAGTTGCAATAAACTTCGGTTCGGAGCCCGTGAACAGATTTTACAGATTTTCACCTACATTTATGAGTAGAGTTTTTTCAAGGAAGACTTTACGCTATAACTTTTATATATAAAATCGAAAGTTTGTTGGGTTCGTTTGTTGCTCAATCAACAGCCAACAATTGTAAACTTCAAGGTATTGGCATGAAATTTGGTGTTCCGAGGTTTTTGGAGATCCTGATTTTGAAATTTCAAGAAGTTTAACTGACGATTTTTGAAATTGAAGAAGTTTATGTGAAAATTAATACTAAGGATATTTTAAGGCTAATTTAGAAATTCAATTTGGTAACCAATAATTTTAAATTGAAGTGACTTTTCATGAAAATATGTATTTTAGGGTTTTTGATATTGATTGTGAATCCGCCTTCGAAATTAAGAAATTCAAGATGCCGAAAGGATCTCCATGAAAGTTGAACAGAGGGTTCTCATGGCTGTTTGCCGATAATTTTAGATAATGATAATTTTTAAAAACAGTAAAACAAAAAATCTTAAAACCCTTTAAATGTGGACAGTGAAAGCAAAATGTGTTGTGGATTATAATGGTTCTATGTAAGTCATTCACTATTTCAATATATATTGTACAGTTTAATATTACGCATTTAGACTAGATAGCGATTACTGAATAAGTATAGTAATAGTTTCACCATTTAATGACTTTGATGTTTGAATTTGTGGTTTAAGAGATAAAGTTTTATCTTTACAAAACGGCTGCATAAGAATGAGCTTTATTACCATTAATCGTATTTTTATCGTGCTAGAAATACGTTATAATGTTTTTAGTCTTCAGGTACCCATTAAAACGCGATTGAAAAGAGAAATATTGTTACAGCCACAATAAAAATTGAAATGTGCTTTCATCGTTCTCTCTTTTCGGAAGCAAAAAGTAATAGAGGCGATAAAAAAAATTGACTCTGATTCCCTTTAAAAATCGTTCATTTTACGTAATGGCGCGGTTAAACAAATGTAAGAAAGGTGTAAAACACTCACTTTCAATCAGTGAAAAGCCAAGCCACACTTGTGGTAATTTTCCATCATTATAAGATGAAAAAACATAATAATAATAATTCTTGGTTAAACCTTCGCGGTAATTTTTGTTTTGTTTAAACTCATTTTGTATCTTTGAATGCGCAGCATGCACTTTGCTGGTTTTTATATATTTTTTTGCCCGATCGCATAAACTTTCCCTCAAGGTTACAGCGATGTCGGAACACAACAAAAATCGCTTCGATTCACAGAGGGAGAACAAGAAGTAGAAATTGGGTATTGTTGTGAGATTTAAGATGTAAGAAGAAAGTTTATACCTTTGCAAGCTCTTTCAATCAACAAATGTCGTAGAAAGTATATCGGAGGTAAAAAAAATTATTCCGCGCATTTACGCAACTGAGCAATAAATTTTTCCTCACGAAGTATTTAAGCTTTCTGATGGCTACTTTAAATTCAATTAAATGCTTTGGACCTCATCTCAGGAATTAACTCAACTTCCATCGTCGAACTCGAAATCCAGAGTAGAAAAAGCAAATTGATTTGAAGTCTTCAAGAGATCGACTTTAAAAGGAGGAGACAACTTCCTTATTTGAGATCGTGAAGCGCGTCTCTTGGGCAAGATCCATAAGTTCAAGAGGTGTTAAGAAATAGCAGTTAATGAGATCCGAGTCACCATGTTAGTCGGTATTCAAACCATTATTACATATGTACATTCTTTTATATGCTCAACGGATACTTTGACTTCATTTGAAGAATTTCCTGCATCACTTTTAATTCAATTTGGCTTAGCGTTTGCAGAAGAGTTGTAAAAAAGTCCATTACCAAGTAGAATAAGTTACGAATGAGCATTAAAACTAATTGCAAATGAAAAAGTGGATCTAATAAATTTCCTGAGATTATGTACATAATTCATAATTAGAATTGCCCTAAATTGCATTATAAAAATTACTGTGCACTATCAACAGTATAGTTTCGATTAATGAATATAATTAAAATCTTTAGAATTGTTCCATTTAAATAAAGGTAATTTCGAGATTAATTTTTACCAATTAATATTAACGTTAATGGTACTATTTAATTTTACTTGCATACTTTAAAACATATTTTAATTTTTCGTATAGAATTTACTAAAAAATAAAAATAAAATTTTTCTTTTATTGAAAAGAGATCTTACAAAACCAAAACAGTTTTTACAACAAAGTAAATGAAGAGGTTTTGAGTTCAACTTAATTAAGTAAATAGTTAAGTTGTTATCGATTTTAATAGTATCGTAACAAGGAAAAAGATAATACATATAGCGGTGAGAAGCTTCCCCATCAAAATTTATTTTAGAAAATAAATTGGCAGTCAAATATTTCAATTTTTCCGATATATACATATCTCTATTACTTCTTTCTGTGGATTAAAACAGACTCAGGCTTGAACACTATAGTTTTAATCTTAATTAGATTGGGTTCGAATATTTATCATTTGAAGACATTTTGCTTTCTTGTTAACATTCGATCCTTAATTAAAACGAACGAATTTTAAAAGAAATGTAACATGGTGTGTATTTTATTGTTTCTCTTATTTTTCAGAATAAATCCGTTCATAACCAAAGGTGACCAATGATGTACCGAAATCGAAAAGTAAAACTACGCTTTTTAGAAAATTTATGTAGCTATCTTAAAAGGTATAATTATAGTGGGAAAATCATAACCCTTCCTTCCTGGCTGCATGATAGTCGGTCCAAAAATATCAAATCATTAGCCACTGGCCGCAGTCCACAACAAAAGAGCTATCACACTAATGGAATAGTTAAAAAGGTCAACCAACATCAAATACGATCATTTGCAGAACTCGGTTATGTAAATCGCCCCAATTTTAGGGCATCGCATAATTCCAACGAGAACAAAATTGGGAGAATTTTAAGCGTGAAACATATGGCGACGGACTATGAAAATTGAATTAGAACGAGGTCAAACGCAAAAGGTCCTGGGGAGCAATAGCGAAGGGAAACATCAAATTAACTACTACCCCCGAATCCGGTTTGCATCCGAAGAAGTTGTAGCCGTTCGAGCGGGTTTTTGGAAAAGACGTCATCATGTAGCATAACTCGTAATCAAGCAGCCGAAGGATTAACTCAAATGAGCACAGTGGGAGACTTTATAAACTGCAGGCCAGCCTCAATCGACGGAAAACCTTCGGAATTGGCCCAGCAGAAGGGCGACATGCTCCACCCAGGACCATCGGCAGGGTTCACGTTTCTTTGGCCATTCGCCAGAAATTGCTGAAGTTCGGTTGGGATTTTTACCCAATTGGGTGGGTATATTCACAGAACCTTGCACCACCTTTTCCGGTTCCTCAAAGGTTAATACTTCAATTTGGTTGAGGAGTGCAAAAAAGGGGCACTTTCAGCAGTTTTTACATAGAAAAAGAGAGCCAAAGTTTCAGCTACCTGAGGGATGACAAAGCTCATCAAAATTGATAAATACAAATTGAATTGAGCATATTGAGCGGAATTAACTTTCAACAAATCAAAGAGGAACTGAACAACAATTTAATGTTCGGCATATTTGTGGTTACCTACTGGAAAATATAAACATCAGCATAAAAACATCACTTTGAATTTCTTCTTTTCAAAGTTTAAGCTTTTGAACCTCACAAATTGGGTGTCCAATTCAGCAAACAATTTCAAAACCACAACGAACAAAGGACCTTTTACCTTTTATTTAATTTTGGACAATCAATGTATAAAGTATATTTTGTACTTTAATTTTACGGTCAACGTATTTTGTCAATCAACTTTTCAAATGCAGACCTGAAAAACAGAACATTAGAAGAAGAGACCTGACTCCAGAATATATTTTATGAATCTTGCAATATTACACACAAATTAATGTAATATATTTAACATAACATTAACAAACTTAGGTAAAACAGAGCAAAAAATAAGATTTTTGTCTTAAAAGACAATCCGACAAAATATCCCAAAATCATTAATATCAGCAATCAGAAATTCGCAGACCTCGTAAAACAGAAGCAATTCTAGAAACTGGCTTGTTAAAAGTTGGCTTTTATGTTTCCTTATACATAGTATTATAAATACTAGTGGTCGCCCTGTGGCCGAAATTCGACCTACTGGGGTTACTACGAAAAATACGAATGTACACAGCCTACTATGTGTTTGAAATTGGCACTATCAATAATAAAATTACGACAGTTTGACCACAGACTACTATGCGTTTAAAATTGATAGTATGAATGTAAATAATGAATTTATTTAATTTAATTTAATGTATTTGTACCACATCTTATTCATAAATTTTAGCTTTCTGCACTTCTTCTCTATATAAACTTGAACTATGCCAAATCTCACATTCCTCCATCCGCCCAATATGCTTAAAAAGGGGTACAAAGTTTTCTCTTCACGTATTAATATATAGAAGATGATTGCGGAGATTCTTGCATATAAGGTCATAAATAAGAATATTGATTTAATTAATAAAATTTCGTCAGTTTAAATGTGAATCAAAGTTTGATTTGTGATTCTTTGTCTAATCTTGTAAGGTATTTTCTGCCGAGTTCTACAATATGCTTGTAAAAAGTTTGTGATACTAGTGATCACGATTTTTATTATTTTTAGTCTAAGGTTAGACTTAATATTAAATCTTCGTCCTTGATCCAAGGTACAATATGTCCATTGTTAAAACCAAACTCTTGCTGGAAATTCACTGCCAAGGTTTGGTGCTAGGTTATTTCCTCTATCCAATTTCGGGCCAAATATATGATGTTTCTGGAAGGTACATCAGTCTAAATTTTACGATCTGGGTGTTATTTTCGATAGCTCTTTATCGTTTCGCCAACATTACGAATATTTAATTTCGAAAACTAATATGAGTTTGGGATTTTTTTTTTAAAGAGTGACTTAACACGCTAAAATTACTGTTTGTATGTTAGATCGAATCTTGAATTCGTATTGAAACTCTAACAAGAGTATTCATACTAACCGCATATAGTTAAAGCGTAAAAAAGAGGTTTACCAAGTTTACTTTCTATAGGCTATATTGGCAATGTCCTTCTTTCAATTATTATAAATTTAGACATTTTGCATAGGTGTTAAATCTTAAGAGACAAATATATCAATTTATTTTTATTTATTGTATCATCAGAACTTTTGACCTGTTTCTATATATCTATATTTAATTTATTTATTAAGGCTTTTGAGACCAAGAAATCTCTTATTTGAAGAGTTTCACCCAAATCATCTAATACTTTATTAAATTATTTCTTCTTTTCACAAATTTAATACAAGTTCACCGCAATTCGCAGTCCATGTAAATTTTAATACTTTAAAAATATTCTTTTCGTAAAGTACAAATTTGATTGAAAAATTCATTCATCCCCTATGTTTACGGAAATCGATTTCATTAATTATCTGAAAATATTAAAGAAGCACTTTCAAATTGAAGAACTACTTATTTTGTGGGGGAAAAAATAAACCATACTCACTTTTATCTTATTTTTGAATAATCTCGAATCATAAACATTGAGATCAACGTCACGCTTAATCCGAGAATTACGTTTTTCCAACAGACAGAAAACAAATTTTGTTGCTACTTAGCAATAGCTTCCTTCTAAAATTTAAACGCAAAAGTTCATTTACTCGATTTGTTAAATAAAAATTAAATTTGCGGAAGCTACCAAATATTTAATTTTTAATTTTTTTTTTATCTCGGTTGGAGAAACAAAGAAGCTCCCTTGTTTACAATTTGAATTTCAAAATGTTATATTTGGGAAGCAACACACATTTATCATTGTTAACATTAACCTTATCGCAAGCAATATCAGATCGTTTTATTTATTTTCGTAAATAAACCTATCATGCACATTTTTATTCAAAATTATACTTGAAGCAGCAATAAAAAATTGTTGTCTGATAATCCACGAGACTGTTTGGTGTTAGAAGCTGCTATTTCTAACTTGAATTGAATTGCCCTTTTTTAATTGCTAAACACGAAGGCTGGAAGCACGCAAAGTTCCTTTTCTATGGGGACAATTTCTGGATTTTCCTTTGAGTGCTACTTTCCTACATTTTGAATAGCTAAAAATATGCCAAGATCTAGTAATGCGAAGGAGTTCAATCCTATTCGGCTATTTATTTATTAATAGAGTAAGTATTACTTTCCAGAACGAATATTTTATTCATTCACATTCACCGTCTTATAATTAATCTTAATTAATTATGCTGTATACTTTCACAGCGATCGAATTCAGTGACTTGTAGTTTTGAACTTTCTTGGAAAATATTTATTATTATATTAGACTTCCTGAGTGAAGCGATAAGAAATACGTTTTTATTTCTTATCAAGTCTCACGCTTTCTGTAACTAGTGTAAACATGTTAATAAATAAAAGGTAAATAATTTAAAACAAGTTTTCAATACGCGGAAACGTTTTAAAAAAGATTTCTTGGTTCGTCTGAAACAAAGAAAATTTTACTAAGAATCTCATCGAGAAAAGTTACCTTATCAAATTTATTTTCATTTCCAACCAATCGATGATTTTTGCGAACGTTGTAAAAACATACATATAACTTATACTTTCTTATCATATTGATATTGTAGATGTATGTAGTTTATAATATGTATTCTCTTTGAAATTTCCTGTCCTATGGCAATATAAACCCTTCCCAGAAAAATTTATTCTTTTATCTTGTAAGAAAAATTCTTTTAAGAAGACTTTCTATGAAAAAATTAAAAACACAAATAAATTCATATCTCTTTTCGAAATTATATCAATGAAAATTCTAAATATTTAGGGCATATAATAGAATTTTTATAAGATATTAGTGCTTGGGAGTTTTCTGGAAAGTTTATTTGAAAAATGTCTTATAATCTGTGCCATTTTCTGCAGCAATAAGCATCCTACAAAAAATATATCAATAAGGAAATTTGTTCTCTATGCCAAATGATATATACTATCGAATATGTCTTTTTAATTTATATTAATTTTCCGAATTTCCTTAATTTTTTGATTTAACGTTTTTAGGTTTTAATAAGTCTTATAAATTATAGTTAAGTTTTCTTGTAAACGATTATAATATTCGACTGAGGAATTAATTGGTTCATATTTCAGTCGATTTTTCCTTGGTGTAGGCTAGGCTTATAGATAATTTTCTCTATATTTTTGTAATGTTATAAATGGCTTTAGTTTCTTCCATCTCTGTTAATATTTAATTTGTCTATACTTTCATATAAAATTGCAGTAGGACTATCCCAAGAAAGATTATAGTTACTCTGCTTTAATGGCTTTATATATAACAATATCGATATAATTTGAAGGTTCTTTTTTTTGGCTCCATATTAAGAGAACATATGTAAGTTACCAACAGCAATATATTGGTATTGTAAATTTAATTTTCGGTAGGTTGTATTTTCGAATATATGTATTTCAGTTGCAAAAATTACATATTGGTTACTTTAAATCTGAAATAAATCTTCCCACAAAGATTAATCAAAATAGGGGCTAATAAATAACTAATTTGATTTGAATATACACTTAAACTTGACGCTAGATAACTAAAAACTAATTATATAAGATGGTTACAATAAGAAATGTGTGTGAAATATAAAAAAGTTACTTATCCATTGCCTTGGAAGGCAATAAGATTTTGTAACATTCAGAATCCGGAGGATAATCTCTAGGATACTTTTCGGTACGACAACGTCCTTAACACACTAAACTACAAATAAATACCCATAAATACGAGACACCAAATGGATGTTTAAAGGGTGAAAGTTCAAAATTGAAATATGTCGCAAGCCCAACATCCACGAAGGTCTCACCCCTGGGACTTCGGAGGACCTCCTCGGAACGTGGTGGAAGGGAGCGATAAATTAAAAGTCAAGTCCTCTACTAAGACGGTCCGAAAAAAACAAAAATTTCAAGGTAGGCCTAGTGGTAGCAGAAAAATAAAGTTCATCAGGCCACTTGATTTATAACGATTGGGATTATGCGGTCAGCGCTGTGGTTGTCGACGGGGGATTAGTCGCTTTAGCTAATAAGTTCGTGTGCTCGCCTCCTTCGAAAAAAACTTTTAATTGGGCTGTCCCTCTAAGCTAAGGCTACCTGCCGACAAGCCCACGGCGCGCAGAACGAAAAAAAACAGGCGACGGAGCGCTATTTTGGGTCTGTTGTCCTGTTTGGGGCGCTCCCAATTCGACCAGCCCACCATCCAGTGACAGCGACTCCGGCGGGTACACCCTGCAGCAGGACAGAAAGGTGGTGGCTTTTGCATTAGGGCGAATCGATATAATGTTTTATCAGCGAGGCAACGTCATCGATGGATTGGTGCATTAATCCCGGCGCCGGGGAGCGGGAGGAGCTTAATGAGTACGGGGGATTTATGCAAATTATTTTCAAGGTTTTCCCATATCCCGAGAGGGGGTCCTCCTCCTGCTGCAATGTGTAAATAGACGACAGAGAGCCTCGTGTGCCCGAAATGTCAACAAAAACAATTCGAACGGATGACACTAACTGCTATCGATTTTTGTCGACGACAGAATCATCTGCAGCCGAGGCAGAGGCAGGACTTTCGGGGGCTGAATGAAGTGAAGGTCGGCCCTGGCCACGAACGCACGGCACACCGACGAGGAGGCATTTCGCGACTCAATTCGCTGACGGGGGCGTCGATTTGTGAGTCGCGTTCACGACTCAATTTAACCAGAAATAGATGAGGCGAATGCAGGTCAAGTTAGAAAGATTTTGTGGCATGGGGCTCGACGGGAAAAAAAGCGCTACCAAAACAAACCTTGTCCGCAGGTATGCTCCTCGAAGACATCTTTTGGGTGACTTTCGCCGTCGACGGCGGTGACACAGTCGTGGTCATCTCGGCGACTCTCCTTGGTTTCCTTTAATGAGACTAATCGGAATCGAGGCGGCTGAGCAGAAGGTCGAGGCGAGTCACAGAAAGGAGAAAAAAAAACACTTGAAATGTGTTGTAGTAGTCACGGGCTAAATTTTCACTGCCGCGAGAGAGACGAGACGCATTCGCCCCCTGCCTCACCACAGTCCTCTGCGTAAAAACGGCGATGTTATGTAAAGTTACAAGACCAGGCACTGGGTAGGTGCTAGCACAAATTATTATTGAACCAAACGCGACTCGGATCCACGAAAATCACAGCACTCAGCTGACAATAACAAAGAAGCACTCTCGTCGAAATTTTTTTCTTCTTTCTTATTTTTCCTTCCCAGCGAAATTTACCACGGCGGAGGCGATTTTTCTACTACTACCTTTTGCACATATTCCTCTATGATTGGGGCCTTTATTGTGTAACAATTCCTCTGGACACTTTGGACATTGATTTTTTCTGGCTTTGTAAACACACGGCAGAAAGAATGCACAGGAATTTTGCTTTTAAAAACGAAAAGAAATACGAGGCGAGAACCGAAGTCGAAACAGGGGCACGGGCACGGATGAAACAAAGTCAAAACTTTCTCGTCACGATCCGTGTCCTCATAGCAAATTTACAGTGCCATCTGACTAGCGGGCGGCTTCCCTGGGGTCCGCGATTTTTTCGCACCGAATACGCTTCAATTTGGGGAGTAAATGGTAAAAATAAATGGCTAAATTCGCACACAAATAAGTTCCACCCGTCACGACTTCACCCCAAATGTCAATTTTCGGTGGTCTTCTTCTTTTTTACTTTTTCTTCTTCGGAGAGTACAAGGCGGCCATTTCGTAAATTTATGGATTAGTGCTGCCGCATAGAATTTTAAGAAATGTCAAAAAGGTCCATAAAAGGTGGACAGATTCTTGTGAAATTTCGAATCTTGATTTTAAGTGAATGTTAAAATTGTATCCGGATTTTTACATCTGAAAGATTAAAAAATAATAATTAAACCCATTGAGATTAATATTATTATTTATTTATATTTTTATTCAGTTTAAGTCTACATAACGCTTTTAATAGTTGTACAACGATAAAATTTACATTCCAATTTTTAAAAAAAATGTTTCAGTAAAGACGATTTCTTGAAGCGGCTTTTTGGGTCCAATCGATTTAAAACAAAATGATTAGATGATTTTTAAAAGGGTAAGCTATTCGTAATAAATTATTAAAAATAAGCAGACTTTTAAGGGTGCAGAAAAATTACTTAAAAATTACATCACATCTTCTCGCTAAAAACAGTCAAACGAAATTTCTGCTATCTAGAATCCTATAAGTATTTGTTCAGCATATTCAACCAGCAGCAACATGAAGATTTTACTTACTTATCTTAGAAAGTTAATATTAAATGAGGTAAGAGATCAGTTTACGATCAAAACTCACTCCTAGGTCAATTATTTTATCCGGCGATTTAATGGGAGTATACCACAACAGTATCAAAGTTAAAATAGTTCACGACAACGGTAAGTAAATCATTTATTTTGATAGCTTTCATTTGCATATTAAAAGTTTAAAGTCATATTTATCATAAAAGCTGCGAGATGCGTAATTTTAATTTGTAAATTTTTGTATTGCAGACAAAACAGCTAAAACAAGTATTAAAACTAAAAAACAATATACAATGAATGACAAATATAACTTATTTCATTTTAAATATTTAGTTTCCCTCAAAATTTAAAGGTGCTATAAGATCAGTTAAAATTTACATATTTATAAATTAGTTCTCGAGCGTTAAACAAATATTCAGATAAACACATTTTCCTCATGTTTATTTTACCAAAACCATTAAATTTTGTAAATGCGCTAATTTTTAATATGTTATGTGTTAATGTTTAAATAAATTCTATTGGTTCTAATCTTAGCACTTTTAGTTATTTGTGGAGATTTTTCTCTCCTTTATTAAGACTTTTAGGGGTCCAAAACACTTTTGTAATTTAAATACTTCGGGGAATCCCATAAACATAAACTTTTTCATTGCTTCAGCGCCATCTAAAATTTCTAATAGCAAACCTCCGCTGGACCATCATTTTTTTCAATAGTCCCCCTTTGGATCACCCCCTCGTTTTTAGCATCCCTGCGCCTAAAAGAAAAAAGTCATTTGGGAAATGTCAAAGGTGTGGACGTCAAAGGGCTGAAATTATTTTCACTGCGGGATTCTGTGGAATTTTGTGAGAAATACACCCTAAAAATGGATCTGGAGCCCCAGCGGAGTTCTCTTGTTGAGTTTGTGTAAAAAGTTACCAGAAATTAGGTCCCTCCAAGCGCAAAAGAACTGACCGAAAGATGGACGGAAACTTTGCAGGTCTCACAGCGACCACCTTCCCCCTGTTCATCGAGATCAAAAATGAGGAGGACGGCCTCACGTTCGGCGACGCCTCCCTGTCCCAGCAAATCGAGCTGATCCTCGACGAGCCGACGGTGGAGCTCCTGCAGCCGCGGCTAGTCGTCAACGACGACGACGACGACTCGAACATCGATCTCGGCGATCTGCTCAAGTACAACAAAAAGGAGGAGCCTGCCCACCCGCCGGTGAGCGCTCCGCCCCAGCCCACGGAGGTCTACAACTGCCCCGAGTGCTCCGAGTCGTTCGAGACGAAGGAGATTTACGACATCCACATCTCGGGGCACGCGAACAACATGAAGTGCGCCATCTGCAACATGGTCCTGAAGAGCCTCAAAAACTACGAGAAACACTGCTTGCGCTGCAAGCCGTACGAGTGCCAAATCTGCGGTCGGGTCGTCCGCTTCCGGCCGAATTTCATCAAGCACATGCGGGTCCACACGACGCAACAGTCCCAGCGCCACAAGTACAAATGCGAAGTCTGCCACAAGGAGTTCATGAGCTTCGAGTACTTCAAGGTCCACAAGAAGATCCACAACGGCAACATAAACCTCACCTGCAGCGTCTGCGGAAAGGTTTTTAGCGCTCTCGCATCGCTCCGCGGCCACAGTAAACTGCACACAGGGATAAAATTGCACAAGTAAGTCATTTTTGTAAGCTGTCGTTTTAATTAAATCCATACCCAAAAATTTAAACCAATCTAAGCTCTCTAAGTTTCCCAATACCCAAACTTAAGAATAGTCAAAATTGATACAAAAACTCTGGCTCCAAAGAATCAACTAGATTCTCCCGGTACTTTAATAATTTGATAATGAATAAAAGGGTGAAGGACTAATTCGCGTCCATTTAAACAAATGCCATCAATATTAGGAAGCTCGTGAATAAAGTTAAAATAGAATTAATGATTAAATTAATATAATATATATTTATAATCTGTTAATATAAATCAAAAAATGTTTAAGATCTCTCTACAAATTGGCGTAATTTCAAATCCAGTTTGCGAATACTAGGGAACAAATTCGTGTCCGAGGAAAAAGAAACTATAAACTCTGTATTTTATAGAGGGCTGATAAAAAAAAATTATTTTATTATTATTTTATTTTTTAAATTACACTGATGATCGAGGATCGAGGGTCAGTATTGATTCACTTCGAGGCTATTTAAACAACAAATTTACTTTGAACCAATATTACTGCAATTTAATAATACGGATCAAAAAGAGATGGGGCAGAGTCCGTGCATAAAAATGTCTTTATAGAGCTTTAAATGGCGGCGGAAAATTGTAAACTTCAATTGATTGAAATAAAAATCAGTACTTGTAGATTTTTGGATATTAGATCTTATAGTTGCGAATTTAATAACATAGTATTCAGTATTTAGAGTGGCAGCCAATTACGAGAACATTTTTACCGTGAATAGACCAAGCTTTTGGGTCAATTCATAATAATTTAAAATGGAATTACAAAATTATTTAACAATTAACTAAAAGTGCAAAAATAAGGGTTTGATGAAAACGGCTTAAGAAAACTCCGACGCCTTAACCAAGGAAGCACCACGAATTAAAAAAAAATAACACAAGTTTCTAAAATATTTTCTGATGAAAATCTTTTTGTTAAGATTAAACAATTATACACAAATTCTTTCAATGTTCTTGCAAATGTCTTCTAATCAATTTAAAAATGAAAAAAGAACATTCTTTTGAGATTTCCTGTTTTTCAATAACAACAAATTGAAAATTGTTTATAACTCTGACTTCTATTCAAAAGTAAACGCGTTATTCAATTTTCCAGGTGTGATATTTGCGGCAAAGGATTTGGTCAAAGGTACAACCTCAAGATCCATTCCCGCGTTCACACCGGCGAAATGCCATTCGAATGTAAAATCTGCAAACGGAAGCTGCACACTCAGTCGAGTTTCCAGACTCACATGCAGACCCATCACAGCGACCAACTGAGCAGTGATCAGACGAGCACAGAAACCTCCCCGGCCCCGTCGTTGGAGAAGCCCGAAGAACCTCCACAACAAATCGAAGCGGAGGAGCCGACAATTCCGCAGAGCATTCGGTTCATCGAAGCGACCAATTCCTCCGAGGGTGCGGAGCCCCAGGTCCAGCCGGCAATCACTATAACGATCAAAAAGGAGGTGGTAGAGGAGCCCTCGGCGCCCACCGAAATCCTGCCCGTTCTGACCGAATCGATAAAAATGGAGCCTACGTTGGATTTGCCGGTGATGGACCACGATCCCCTCGACGATCCTATCGAGGACTCGAAGTTCCATTCCGATTTCGAGAGCGATCTCGTCGACTCAAGTGACTTGACCACAAGTCTCTCCTATTCGAACCTGTTCGACCCCAGCTCCATTCCTGAAAGCATTCCTGACGACATCTACATGGAGGACAACGACTCCAGCTTCCAGCTGGACCAAAACTCAATAGACCTGTCCAGTACCACCGATGGGAACTTCATTAAAAAGGAGTGGGTCTACAGCAATTACTCAGTGGGTCAAAAGTTTGACGACGAGGACCTCTGCGAAGCTGCCAGTTTCATCTACGACTAAGTCGTGGTCTCACTTGTTTTCTACTGTTAATGGGAAAAGTTCGTTCTAGTCGTGTTCCAGTATTTATTTAATATTTAAGGATCTCTCGCCATATGTCTCATGTGTGTATTTATTGTCTTATCTATTAGAAGAAAATTAAATAATTTTATTAAGTCACTCCTGCTGCCTCTGAGGGGTGGGATCACTGCTTATTGAAGCATTAAATGCTTCAGTCGCAGATTCTACGTAAATCGCTTTTACTGAAATTTGAAAAATTGATCTCTAAAAATGTTCTGCTCAGCACCATTTCATACTCTTCGACCAATGGACTAATTCACATTTGCAGATAAATTATCAGCTCATTAAAAATGTAAACGTTTCACACACACATACACAATACAGTATTATAAATGTATATAAATAGTTTTTTTAAAACTTTTAATTTAGTTAATTTTTCAAGAAATTGTCCTAAGGACTAACTCTAAGATTTTATTTTGAGATTTTCTCTGCCAAATTTTCCTTTTTGGGTTAATTATTTTTAAAGAGAATATTATGGGAAACGTTTTTTATTTCCCATAAATATAATATGTTAAACTATTTTATTTATTTTTAGTACATTTATTTTTATGTTTCTTTTTGAACAAAATACACACAAACTAATAAAAATTTATACAATTTTATTTTTGAATGACTTCTGATGTTTACCTATGTACTTTTCAGTTTCTTATTTCAGAGTAAAGATGTCGAAATCAAATTACACCTGGCAGCCAAGACAAATTTTAGGTTGATTCTAATTTGCAGATCAAGTTGAAAACTAAAGTGGTATAAAAAATGGTTTTGGCTAGAAATATCGTTCATATTAAAAAAAAAAAAAATTAAAACTTAATGTCCTTTAAAGCAGCAAAACATTCAATTTTACAAGAATGTTTTTCTTAATTACGGAAATTGGAAACATTTTTATAATTACTTCGATGCTCAGAATACTTTCAATTTACGAAAAAATTATTTTCGTGTGGTTTAACATTCATCATACAAATTTTTCTTAAAAGTAATATTAAAACACTTATTAAAATTTAATGACAAACGATTCAAGATACACCACTCCTCCATAAATAACAAAAAGAGAAGTGGAATAGAACCTTGAGGAAAATCAAAAACTTGGATGAAGTCCAGTAAATTATGATTTACAGATTGACAGATTGGTTGAATATATGTATCAACATTTTTTTAGACAAACTGCCGGAAAAAACTTTCCCAAAAAACACAAAATCTTGACATCAAATAAAACTACCATTGAAATTATTTAAACATTTATTAGCTGAGAAGAGCAAGTATTTTTAAAATAAGTTTTTTCCTTAATTTTTACTGTAGAAAACTTATTTTGTATTTAAGGAAAATCTGCGAATATGAAAATAAAAGAATATTTCCAAATTAGAATATAAATTTTAATTATAATGGTCAGACTATACAATTGCGACTACACGTACGGGGGGGAAAAATAAATAATTACAAATTCTAATGCTCATCGTTGAAAAGCACTATACAAAAATCAACAAGAAAAATGTACACTCGGTGATGAATAGCATTTTTGGGGGTATGCAGGTAAAATCCACTTCTGAAAAATTAACTTAAAAACTGAATGGCCACTGATTGCTTTCCAGGAATAGAAAAAGCGGAGAGGGCTACTGGCTAAAAGATTTTTCCAAGACTATGGGTTCGCCGAAAAGGGTTCCAATTGCTTGAAGAAAGGCTCCCCAAGCGGCCCTTGGTTGACTTGCTTCGCACTTTCGGCTTCGATGTCGTCGTCCCAGTGGGGCTCGATGAGCCCGATGAAACCCCCGAGGAGCTTGCAGCTGAAAGGGTGGATATGGAGCCTTTAGACGACATCGGCTGAAAGTATTACAAATTTTTTAATAAACATATTTTATAAAAAGAAAAATAATCATATACCTTTAAGTAATTTTTATCCATCGGAGTTATAACTTTGAGTTCTAGCGTAGATCCAGCCGCTTGGATAAGTCTTGAAACTTGTTGCTGTGTGTACCACTTGATATCAATCCCGGAAACTTCTACGACGAAGTCACCTTCCTTGATTCCGCCGAGCTTTTAGATTTAAAAAAAAAAACAATTATTATAAAAAATTATAAAATGCTACTCGAATTCAAAAACTTACATCTGCCAAAGAATTGATTTCGACGTGCGACACGATAACTGGGGCATCCCCTCTCATAAGGAACCCGAAACTTTCAGAAGATTCTTCAGACTTTTCGGGGTTGCATTTGGGGCAATTTTTGGACTCGTCCGAAGTGTAATTCGGCGAAGAGTAGCAACTGCAGGAAACATTTCGCTCGCTCGACGCTGTGGAGGATCCTTTTTGAAGTCGGACACATCGCGGCGCTGTCCAGTGTCTTCTGGCTGAAAATATGGCAATCGGACCAAGCCGCTTGAAGGGATCTTCTACCTAAAAAATATTAATCATCATTATATTAGAACATAAAAAATAAATTTTAAAGATTCTTCTTACTTTATGTGATGTAAAGTCTGGTCCTGTGAGGGACAATGTGAATTTCGAGCTCGCTAGAAAGATAGACACGTTAATTTAAGGTAAATTGGATAATTCAGTTGAAATTTTCACCTTCAACTGTTACTTCAAGAAGGTCAAAATCCTCATCGATTTCTTCCTCGAAGTTATCTTCTCTAAACTTTTCGTACTCTTCTCGTGTTTTGTAGTACGCATCTTTGAGAACTTGCATTAACGACACTTTGTTCTAAAAGTATAAACAATTTTAAAAATTCTCCTCCATGATGATCGTTAAAAAATATAATCCTTTGATTTAGCAAACATTTCGTTCGTTCAGAATTTTGAGCATTAAGCTTTTATCTAAATATAAAGTGAAATTTAGTTATAACTCTTGCCGATATGTTTTACTTTTTTTTATTTGTTATTTACGAACGTAGGCCGGTAATATGTAGTTTTACATAGTTCAAAATATTTTATATGAGTTATCCTTTTATTCAATATCCCCTGAATTTTACGTAATATTTTAGTTTTTTTTTATTTTGTAGCCTAAAAGGTTCCAGATCTTATTTAAGCCTAGTAAAAAGCTTCTGCGAAATTCCACTTGTAACTTTTAAAACAAGATTTTATCATAAAAATTGCGTACACTTGTGTAATTAAACACATTTAATCGCACATTTTTTAAATTTAAAGAAAGACAAAATTTGAGGAAAAACGTTGTCTTATAATTTATTCCTTTAAAGATCAAAGTGGCTAGAGAGCAGAAACAGTACAAGTCCAGAAAAAGTCGTCATATTGGATTATTCGAGTTTGAGTATAAAAGTGCTTTGGGGCAGAGGTTCTGAAAAAAATTATTAGATAGGTGCAGCTATCAGGGACTAGATTGAATTTTTATGAAAAACTATTCTGACGAAACCTAGAACGTGATTTTCAATTTGATCTTGGCCGAAATCTTTAACGTAATTTGTCTACTAAAACAATTCAATGGGAACTCCTCATTTTGATCCCGGGATTGGAAAGAACAGAAAATTTTATGTTCATTTGCTTAATTTTTTTGAAATGTAACGAAAAATTAATCATGAATATTTAATCGATCTTGGAAGGGAGCTTAATTAGGCTCCGGTGAAGTCATATGTGTCTCATAAGGTGATGATGATTTCAGTCAACTAAACATATTCTTCAAAACCTAGTTTTCTCCTCTCTATTGTATTAAACGAAAAACGTAGTCACAATGTGTTTTTTAGTAAAAAAAGTAATTTGCATGAATTTGATTTCCTATACATTCAGTCGTGATCATTTCTATTTCGTGGCATGTAATTCTTGAAACGCTTTTCGGCGCCTATCGCGATTTTTTTTTCTGTAAAAAGAAGACCCCGAAATGGTTCCAAATGGAAAGAATGCATACTTTTAAATATCGGCACATCCGCTGCAACCTTTGTGCTTCCTCGTGACTAGCTAGAGATTCTTTGAGATGGGCCCGTTTCAGGGAGCAGGCGCTGTGCCCGTCGTCGTCGTCTGGGTCGTGCCCGGCCCCCACAAAAGCACCCACCGCCGGGCTCTTCACCTGCTTTCGGGTCTTCGTTTTCTCGGATGTTTCAATGCTTTTAGCGGCGTAGTGATGTGCTAGAGCTGAAACGATTTTGTTTATTTCATTGAATATTTTATTGAATCGAATCGATCTCGATCGAGCCGCCTCACCTTTGTAAAATTCCGCTTTCAGGGGAACTAGCCCTGCCCAGCATTCTGGGAGGTAGGTGTGGGTCTCATTCTCCTGGATGCTTTTGTGCATTTCGTGGTACTCTTGGCTCAGTTGGGCCGCTTCACCGGCCAAGTCCTGGTAGAGCTGCAGTTTTAGAATTTTTTTTTTATTAAACCTAATAATTTTAGCTCACAAAGCAACTATTGTACTATAAATTTAAAATTAACTTAAATTGAACAACCTATTGTCGTTTAAGAGGTTTTATCAGTATTTTAGGTTTAAAAAAATCGATCCATAAATTGATATAGGTTTAGACTAGAATAACTCCTTGAAAGATTTTTTTGAAAAATTTGATGTTCATAGCCGAGCGCACAGCGGTCAAAGTACATATGTACATATATACATATTTATTACACCTACTCAAACTTTAAACCCATTTTTCTCGAAAAAATTATTTTCAACGATTCCCACGATTTAACCGATTTTAATTGAAATGTAATTTTCTTGGCAAATTGATCAGTTAAGGATACTCTTTGGGTATAAGCTTTGGACATCAAAATAAAGGTCTCTTAGAATCCCTCCCACAGAGTGAAAAGTGTATTAAAAAAATTGATTCTTCAGTAACCCCTTATCCTTTCAGTCATGAGATATTTATTAAAGTGTTTATTTTCCTTATATTTTCTAACCTATCCGTACAAAATATTGGAAAAATGACTGAAGGTAATCTTCTCCCCAGGTTACTTTTCGTTGTAAAGTCGACTTTTCAAAAGAAAAGTCTTGTTTGGCACACAGCCTTAGTCTAGATGGACTGAATGCATATTGACATGATTTATTTAAGGAAGATTTGTTTCACCTAAGTAGAAATGTTGGTGTTGGTTGGAAGTTTAATATTGTGGGGTGCCTTTTCTTATCACAGCAAGTTTCCTTACGTGTTGTTTCCACCCGAATGAACTTTGCCAATATACACAGATCTGCTGGAAGAATCAAGACTTGATTTTTCAACAGGATAACGACGCTGTGCATTCTTTTGCCGAAACCAGGCGAGGTGGCTACATGAAAGAGGATGTAGCAGTGGCAATCGGGTAGTCTGGATTCATATCCGATAAAGAACATTTGGGGAATCATGGCAAAAGAGTCTAAGCAAATGGTCGACCCTTTTTCGGTATCTCAACTGAAAGCCGGGATTTTAAAAGACTGGAATGAAATTGATGAAAACTTATTTAAAAAGTTAATAAATTAAATTTCTGATAGGATTTTTCAAATTGTAACTAACAAAGGGGGTAAAATACAATATGGGTATTCACGCTTTGTTGTATATCCCATTGCATCGTTGCACTAAGTGCAAAATTTTAAATTTTCATAGTTGTTTCTATGGCAACCGATTTTTTTGCACCTTATACAACGATATGCAAGGGTGCAAGGCCTATTTGCACCAAGAGTGAATACCCATAATATTAAAAAAAAACAACAATAATGTACTTTTCATCAATCTTTTAAAATACACGCACGATATTTTTATTATAAAGATATTACTTACTTTAATAAATGTTTCATATTATTTAATTAATATGTACAAATTGAGAATTTGTGCAATATTATTATTTTTGGAAAATAAAAAATTGTGTTCTGGAATAAAACAGGCTGAGTTTATAGATATTTCGCACAATGTATTATGTATTATAGAAGCTCTTAGTTTAGATCATATCGAAGGTGAAAAGTTTTTGGGTTTTCAATTTGAAAATTTTGCTAGGTATTCTTAAGTTTAACATATCAACTTTGAAAAAAATGTTTAGACAAAAAAGATTAATATTTTTACCAATATGTGTGCTTTAGTGGCTAGACTATTAATGAAATTAGAAACGAGTAAACTTACGTGATTCGAGTCCCGTAGCGACAAAGACTCGATTTGGAGCTGCAATTTCTCGAAGAGGCACTCCCTGGCCTGGGCGAGCATCAGCGAGACCAAGACGTCCAGCACCTGGGGCTTGAGGTCCATGGAGGGGGCGTTGGTGAAGGTGTCGTAGATGTGACGAAAGATGCCAGCCGCCCTCAGGAAGCTGTCGACAGCCGCGTCGAGGCCCTTCTCGGAGCTCCGATCGTGTTTGGCACCAATTTGCGTATAAACCGCACCGAGATTGAATAAAATGCACGCCTTCTCGAAGGCGACGGTTCTTTGACAAGAGGGGACCCCTGCGGCGACATAGTGATCGAAACACGCAATCCATACGCAGAATTTTATAATAAATTACCTGTTAATGAGTCGTACCACTCGAAATATACACCTAGATTTCTGTCCGGAGGGAAGAATCTCCTTTCGACATAGTACAAAAGGTTGTAGTAACGAAAGAGAAGAGAAACGCCCTGCAGGTCTCTGGTTGGTGTTCGTGCAGCCTGGCGAACAAAATTCTCAAATTAACTTCCGCACCAGACCCAAGATTTATTTATTGTCGAGAATCTTTTCTTACCTGCCGTGTGTCCGCGATATCTGCGATTGCATCTGTGTACATCGAGGAATCTTCGCTGTAATGCTCCAAGATAAAATCCGAGAACGGCTCCGAAAAGTTAATTTCTTTTGTTTCCTTCAAACCGAGCGGGATCATGGGAATCACACTTGCATGGCTGAAAAGATAACAGGCGAACATGTCCAATTAGTTGAAAATTTAAATATTTTATGGATCCGAATATGGCTTCTAAGGGAGATCATGAAAAATGAATGGCCAGGTAAAAATAAATTTTCGCTACTTCGACAGAGTTCCATTTAAGATTTGAGCACCTGAACATTGCGAACCACGAGGGACGACCATTAATTTTGGACAGTTGAAGCCCAACGCAGACCTCGAAATGTTCTTGTGTTGTTACGTCGAAAGTGAAATTATTTCAAGGCAATGCTCAATTACGGCGACTATCCTCATTACCACAATGCGGTCAAAACTCGTGAGGTTTAGGATTTAACAATAATTGAATAGCTCTACCAACCGAAATGATTTATGCAATTCCAGCATCAGACATTTTCTCGAAGAATTTACGAAGAATTCTCGATAGAAAAAAATTATGGTATATTAAAACAGTTTCCAATTTCTAATATACATACACATGGTTTTTTATATATAAATTCATAGATAAACACCTACGATGAGAAACCAAAAAAGTGTCTTTAGCAATTAAAAAAAAATAATTTGTTTAAATCTGATTTATTTAGGTTTAATGCCCGATTTCACTTAAGTTATCACTTAGCTAAGCGCACGCGCTAAGCGTTATCAGCTATTTAAGCGCACGGCAAAACTTAAGTGACGACTTAAGTATTTTCGGTTTCACAGTGCTATTTTATTTCACGCTTACAATTAGCTAAGTGAGAACTTAAGTATTTTACTATTTTATGTAGGACACTGTGTTTCTTCCAGGACAGGCCCTCTCATGAGGAAAGAATTATTTTGACGTTATTATTTAAAGTCAAAGGTAACTAAAATGAATATATGAAACTTTGAGAAGTTTTATATAATCAATATATTTTAAGGTATGGAATCTTTTAATGCGTGTAACTCAAAAAATGAGTTCATAACATTCTTCGTCACTTAAATCAATTAAATCTTCCGTATCAGTATTCCTTTTTTAAATAAAAATACACATTTTTAAAAACAACTTGTTTATTTGTTTAATTTTCCACACGAAATGTCAAAAATTTTCTCTAAGGGAGACTTAAGTGGCCAATTTTGGCGATTTAATTGTAGAGACCACTTAAGTCGTCATGTACACTTAAGTTCGCACTGTAAAACCGAAAAATGATTAAACGGGAACTTAAGTGACGATCAGAACTTAAGTTCGCACTGTGAAATCGGGGAAAGTAACTTAACTTGGCTATTGGAAGTTTAACGACTAATTTAAGTATATTATAACACACCGATCGAACTCGTTAGATCCGAAAAATCTGTAGAAATCGACGTCAAATTTGAATTTAGAAAATTTATATTAAGGGGAGAAAACTCATTAAACAATCCAAAAAATTAATATATTTTTTATATTATAATTTGTTAGTATTACTACTAAAGATTATATTCCCAATGTTTCAAAATTAAATTCGAATTGGTTCCAATGTTATGAGAACAAAAGGAGACCTTGTTCAGTAAGGCGCTCGAGTGGTAATTTGTTTTTTAAACGCTTTTTTCTCGAAACAATTTTTTTTTTCGACTTACTGTAACTCTAGTTAAAAAAATTATTAACCGATCGTTATAAAACAAAAATGAAATCATTCGTAATTTAATTACGAAGAATATGAACTTAATTTATTCACATGATAGTATAATTTAAAGTGTGTCTTTTATTATAAAACAATTGCCAATACATGATGAAAATTTTACAATTTTTTTAAAATACATACAAAATATTCATTTTTGGGGCTGTTTTACGCAGAATTGTGTTGGACCCTTAGGTAAATTATCAAATTATATTTTAACACGATGGGGTTCCAAAACATGCAGCCAAATTTGTTCGTAATTGGTTACATGATTAAAGTTCGATATTCTGCGGTGGCCGGCTCAAAACTCTGACCTTAACCCCATCGAAAATCTGCGGGGTATCATAAAATGAAAATTATCCGATTATGTCGAGCAACTTAGTGGAATTAATGAACTTTGGAGGATGATAGAAGAAGAAGTTCATAAATATAATTAATCATTTATTAGAAAGTATTCCAAAAATAATCTAGGAGTTAAAGAAAGAGAAAGGAATGTGGATTGATGATGATGACTGAGTGCAAAAATGGTGCAATCAATTTCTAACACAATTTAAAATGTTATTGTTTGAAATTGATGGGTTTTGTTGTATTGAATTTGATTATATTTTGCTAAGTCTTCATCAACGTTTGATATTTTACTTTTCGAAGTAATATTTTGGGTGTTTTATCTTTAGACTATCGTACCTAAGTATATTATGTGGTTATACTATGTATGTAGGTATAGTTAATAGCGTGAATCAATTACGGTGACTATGTAACTTTGGTTAGTACGCCGCGCCCGAAACTCGTGAAATTTAAATAACATACAAATCGAATAGCTCTGTCAACCGAAACGGTGTTATGCAACCCCCATACTGCTTAATTGCGACTTTGAGCATTCTTTCCACGAATTTGAATGGCCATTGCGACAATCGCCCGTTTGTCGCTCGGCAAACTCAAACAAAACAAAATGCGACAACCAGACAACTTTGTGCACTGTTTTGCACGGTCAACTTGGGAATTTTGTAACGATCTGGAACGACAGTCATTTGGGTTGCATCAGGCACGGGAGGCAGCGTTCTTGCGTGCCTTTAATTAGTAAACATCGCCAGATTCCAGCCAGCGAGCATGCGGCGCGCTCGCGAACATTTTCACCATTTCTTTCGCGATTCAAATGAGAGTTCAATCGAATCCACGAGATGCCTGGTCGTATGGCATGCAGAGGAGCACTTTGAATTTTTTTTCTACGATCAAAATGTGACGAAGTGAATTTATATATCCCTTTAAAGACACTTTCGATTTTACTAATAGGCAAGACGAGCTGAGCAAACAAATTGATCGTTCGAATATTTCAATATATGTATACATGTACATGATAAAATGACGGATCCAAGTCTGTCTATGGCATATAATTTTAATAAAGGCTATACGCCATAAGCAGAATAACCCACCGAAAATGAAAAGAAGATGTGAAAATTACGTTATTTAAAATCATGTATTGAGAAAGTATCGTCAAAAATTACTTTTTATTGTACATCATTTTTATATCGATCGGAAATCCGTTATTTTTTAAAATAACTTAAATTAAATTGAATTGTGAATTTGATGCGAAGTAAACTATTTGTAATGTTTCATGAACTAACTGTTTGCTCGATATTAATAAAAAAGGTCATTCTCTTATCCCACTTCTGACACCATTTGTGGAATTCTCGAAAACAAGGACAAGATCAGGCGATCGAACTTGCTACTATTATTTTCGAAGCTCCGATGCCTTTGAGTTGTGATGAGAAATGCGGCTGATTTCATATTTATGTGATGTTTTAGTTTTAAGAACTTCTATCTGTTCAATCTATGCCAGGATTGTTTGGTTATTACGATCCGTTTACACCATTCTACTACAGACTACAGGCTATAGAGAGATATACCTAGATATGTTTTGAGTCTAATATAGACAAAATGAAGACGCAGAGCAAAAATATAGACAAACGCTATAGGTAAAGCAGCAAATTCACTCGTGTCAGCCGAGTCCGTTCGCTTGGTCAAGCCTCGAAACGGACTGTCGGACTCGATTAGATCTGCAATAAAATTTACATCAATGAGCCAGACCCTCCCGAGCAAGAAGAGACTGTCAGCATCTAGATTCTAGATTCAAGATGCACGCAGTGCCGGGCCCTCGGTATAAACAAATTCTACGCTGGCTGGCGATTGACACAAGCAGATATAGAGGCGCTGGTGAATGATTAAACCGCGCATGTGCCGCTGAGACAACTATGAAAATCTATTGGTAATAAGGCAGAGGCCACATTGGCGCTGCCACGTAAACCGCGGACGGTACTCCATAATGCATCTTCGTGACCATGAAGGAGGTGCGCATTGTTCCAGTGCGGCTATCGGATAATTTGATCACCACAATTCACTACTGTGCTGCACTCTGTAGCCAGGGGGAAGGGAGCCCCAGGGGCGGAGCACCCGGGCAGCTAGCCAGTCCGTCTGTGATATTGTAATCGGCTCGAATCCATAAACTACGACCGGGTGAGCTTCTTGGTCCGTCGGCCAAATGGATTCAATGACATTGCCCAAGAGTGGGTATTGTGTTGTCTCGGGTGCTGGGGTGCTCCTCGGGTGCCCCCGCCAGCGCTAACACTGAACCTTTTTTAACAAGATGGCATCACACGACGTTCACGTCGTCTCATGAATTTTAACGACCTTACCGGCCAAACGGAAATTTACATAACACGTCCTGGCGGTGGTGCCACTGCCGGACGACCGACGTCCGACGGCGCGACGTCTGACGACGGGCACGGGTAAGGTACCCACCACCCCGGGGAAGGCCTAGGGCCGCCGCAGCCATCGTCACTCACCTGTCGTTTTGGTAGATTTCAACCGACGAATTCAATTCGGCTAGCTGCTCCTTCAGCAGTTGGAGGTTCGAGTTAACGAAGCTGAGCTCCAGGGCGACGGTGTCTCGCAGCTTTCTGTTGGTTGTTGCCTGAAAAGACGAAAAACTCTTAAGAAATACAAAATACTTAAATTGTTTTTTAAGTTTTTTTTTTCTTTTTAACAAGGCAGATCGGACATCAGGTGAAATGTTATGTTCCGCGGCGATCTTGCGATCTTATGCAACCGATAGACATCTAAATGTGTCCATTGTTTGGACTTTCCTGTTCAATTTTCGCGAAATTTTTTTTTTTTCCATAATTTCTCTTTCAGGGTGAGGTCTAGTGGAAGTTGGACATATGGCGGAAAACATTTCTCATTTTTACCTTATATAAGTTTTCTGCTCCAGCTCGGAGCCGGAGCTCTTTGTTGATCTCCTGGTTCAATTTGCATCGTTTGTTCTGCAACTTCCCACGACATGTTGCTGCTCTTGGATCGGAACCCTGAAAAAGATAAAAGAAAGATGCTTTTAACGGTCGCATGCCTTTGGGTGATATAAAATCTATTTTAAATTATAAGTTTAATTAACTATTCAATATCAACAAAACTAATCATGATTTCTTGCCTTGTTTTTATATAATACTTAAAAATCTGCAAAGGTCTGTTTTGTTTTTCGACTATGCAATTTAATAGGTAGTTTAGTAAAATAAAACAGTATGATTTGATAAAACGATTTTACTACAGATTTTTTTATATTTTATATCAAGTCTATGAAACGAATTACAGGAAGGATATTTTATTAAACACCTTTTGAAGAGAGAAAAAAAAATTTTTGGTTTGTTTATTATGTTTGAAAAATGACAGCATTTTAAGCGTTTCCGTCAAACACTTTTTTTTTATGAAAAGTTATGTGCAGGGTTCAATGAAAACGGCTGGACCTAGAGCAAAAAATAAGAAAGGACTTTAAAGCACATCACTTGAACTGTGGGAGTACGTATAGGATTTTAGCAAAATATCGATCATGAAAAAATTGCAAGATTTTAAACAAAATTTTCCATTTTGCACCGAATTGTTGACAACTAATTGATATTTTAAAATTTTGAAAACGGCTACGTAGGTACTTCCATGGACAAGGCAATTTAGAATAAGTCCTTAAAATTTCAAGTCGATCGGTGGATCGATTGGCTAAGAAACCTTGTACACAAGTTCTTAAAACATGGTTTCAAGAAAAACGCGGTTAATGTTTCTCGTATACAAAATAGTACATTTCCAGAAAAATGCGTTTGCAGTTTTCGTTGCATTTTTAACCGACTCCAAAAGAGGAGCAGCTGAACAATTTTATGTATGTTGCATGATATTTCCACCATTTATCGACCGATTTTAATTATTATACCTATATATGTATCTCCAGGATAGTTTCATATAAATTTTATTAAGATCTGATAAATAGTACAAATTTTGAAATAAATATTTTTCTTGAAAATATTTTTTTAAAAATATGTAGGTATTTCAACAAAATGTTGTTAATACTCTAAATTCGTCGAAACGAAAATAATAATTGCCCAATTTATCGTTAAATTTTCAGAATTATGAAAAAGACTACAATTAGGTATAATAATATGGGATTATAAGTAATAGATATAATTTGGTAATGTATATGCAATATAAGTATTAAATAGAAGAAATAGATGAAGAAACGTGGACTTTCATAAAACGCAGCTGTATGAGAAATAAATAGTGGAAATTACTTTAACTTTCCAGTAAAAACATATGAAATACCATCAATTTGAAGAAATTAAATCCTACTTATACATTGTCACCACATGTCTTATCAGGGAGAGAAGTTTTCTCTTAATATGTTCCATCGTTAGCCACTTGTTCGCTTTGGGTAATTGTAATAAATAAGTTTTTCTCTTCTCAACCTGGTGAACGTGTGAAACTATACATATAATAAAATGAGTGTAATTTCAGAGTAGACTCAGGCAGTCAGAAGCGGTACCAACAATAAATTAATGCAAATTGTGGAAAAAGTGTCAAACAGACCGTATTTAATGCGAAATGGCATTACGCCATGGAAGTAATTGAGATAAAGCTGTTAAGGCAAATGTTAAAAACAAACTCACCTGGGGCGCAGTCGCAGAAGCGGTTGTTTGCGCGTTCTAAAAACAGCACTCGGCTTCATTAACACCGCGAATAATTGGCGCTTAGAGTATATTATATAGTAAGCCGGGGGAGGGACTCTGATTGTCTATTTTTCTATTTTCTTTTTAATTTTTCAACGTAACGTTGTTTGCCTCCAAATATGAGTTCACACGACGGTTTTTTATGTTGCACGGCAAACAGTGAAAGCATTGTTCCAAGGCCTGTGAATCTCCTCACCTGGATTTCATCTCGCGCTTATCTCGTTCGCGCCACGTAATCCCCGCGCAGGCCGCCCTCAGAACGAATGCAAAGCAGATCCGATCCGATGCGGCACTTATTACCTAACGAGGATTTCTTGTAATTAATTACCGCTGCCGAGCACGTCGTTTCCGCTTAAATCTGTCACAAGCGGGGGAGTTTCGACGACGGCCGGCGTCGAGGTGGGCACCTCTGCGCGCGTCGTCGTCGCGTCGCTAGAAACAATGCGCCTATTCAATGAAATGAGTCTGAGGTGCGTTGCGCTTGCGCTGCGCCGATCGAGCCCTTAAGGCAGGCGGACAAGGTGTCAACAACCTTTGCGCCGAGACCTCAGCTTAGCTGGGTTCAGAATGGATTTATGCACTTATGCTGCACCCAGAAAAATTTATCTGTTTAGAATTAACTATTTATGGGTTTTCATACAGAAAAGGTACAAAACGAACCCTTGTTGTGTTGTCTGTATCTTAGTTAGCCTTTTTATGCCACAGACGTTCCAACTGGGAAATGTTCAATTATAGTTTAATATGAAATTCTATATTCTTGGAACTTTTGTCATTGATTTCACTACTTTTTCACAAAACTTCCAAAACTGTTAACTAGACTAGTGAGCTAATGTAATGTGTAGTACAAAGCCAACCATACAGCTCCTGAAGATGTATTTTTTAAAGTTCTATCTTTATTTTCACGGAACACACCGACTGCCAAGTGCGGTTGGAGTCTGCCGAGTTCGCCGAAGTGCCGCGACAAATTTTTATTACATCGGTTTTTACCCTCATTCTAAATTTGCTGTATGCGCGGCTAATAGTACCTAATAGTAATATAAGTAGATAATTTAAAATAAAAAATAAAACAAAAAAATTGATTTTGCGAGCTTTTCGCATGAAAAATCCTGGACAGCTGTTCCATCGGTTAGCGCAAAATTACATCCTATATTATACTTATGGTTAAAAATCTACAATAATTAGGTAATTGGAAAGGCATTGTAGTTTTTCAAATCGCCACACAAAATTATTGTTTCATAAATTTGGTTCAAGATATTGTATTTTAACGCCTCGCTCATTCAATCAGTGGTATCGATATTGATTAAAATTTGTTGTTAAGGAAACTTCGTCATGATGCTGTTAATCTTTTTGAAATTGTCAAACATTCCTCTTCAATTAACTAATTTTCAATCGGACTTTTAAAAAATAATTGTTCTTTGTTTGGGCTCAAGTAGGTACTTATGTATGTATGTATGTTAACAATTTTCAAACCAACTTTTAAAGTAGAAATCTCCATAAACAGAAGAAGGTTTTAGGTTTTGTAAGATGAGAAATTTTCAACATTTAATTTCTAATAACAACGAAAATACTATACCCAACCTTAAATCATGTACATACATGGAAAAGAATTTCGTTTCCTACGCGCTTTGAAGTTAATAAAGCTTCTGGCTTCTTTGGTTACATGCAGTCTATAATGCAGAATATCTATTAAAACATTAGTATAAACAAAATAATCGGAAAAAGACAAGGTTCACAACTCCATTTTCAATGATTACAGCGCCACCTTTCACTAATTAAAAAACATCTTAAATTCTTACATATTATTTGATGTTAGAATGCGAATTTTTAATAAAAATAAGGATTTCCTTTTATAACTTTTTATTATTAGAATCTTTTCCGTACGATGCGAATACTTCGAAATGTATTACAGTCTCAAATTGAAAAAAATCATTCTGTATTAAAATGTTGTTTTAAAACCATCGCTTTGACTAAATAATTAAAACAGAAAAATTAAAAATTTATTGAATTTGCAAAAATCATATGTAGATTCAGTCAATAATTGAATAATTATTAGCAATTTCAATTATTATGCCATAAAAGCATTTGCTAAGTCTGAAAAACAAAAGAAAAAACAGACATTTAGTCACTATAATGACGTCGATTTAATACGCTGTTTTTGCTGTAAAATTTGGTAAGCGATCAGTTCTTTTACATAGGAAACTATTTTTCCAATTTTAATAGCTCTACCTACAAAATGGTTTTTTTGCTTCTGGAGACTGCTCATTGCACATGTCTGCACAAAGAGGGATTGCTCGATTCAAAACACTTTTGAAGTTTATTAAAACCGAAAGACACACTCAGTCAGTCAGTTTTCTCAAGGCTGCTTATCTCCGACAGCTGCCCGGTCCGCGACTGACTAATGGCCGAAGGAACTCCGCGGATTTGTTTTGTCTTGCAGCCAGCCGCTGCGCGAGTCGCTTTCAGTCCGGCGCGATTGAAAAGATTGAAACGAGACGCAAAAAAATAAAAATAAAATAAAAGGAAGCTGTAATGAGATTTCCAGATGAAAACATCTCGTACAATGAGCCGCGAATCTCAGGAGGCTGCGGCTGGACCCAGTTCCGCATGGTTTTAAAGGTGCGAGCGGCCGCTGTTTCGCAATGACTAATGAAAAAAAAATAACTAGGAATTTGGGACACCGGCAGATTGCTTTGACCGGAACTAAATAGGTATCAATTGAGCCATCGCACCTCGTCATTATTCTGGGATTGCAGAACCTCGGGCTCGGATTGCCAGGAACCCCCCGGGAAGTACCCGCATTTTTGCTGGGGAAAGGGAAGTTTAGAAATCTGTTTGCTTTGTACATTTTAAATGCTTCGACTGTGATGAAAAGCTGAAACTTTCTTTTGGTCAAAACTGGTACATGTTTCAAGAAAAATATTGTGCTATTGCCTAGACTTATACTCTTCAATTGAAGAGTTAGTTTTACGTAAATTCACACCTTTACTCTATTATTTGTTAATAAATCGACCTCATTGTTACAAAACAAAATATGTAGGTACACTGCAAAAAAACAAAATAGTGAACCCCACAAGTCAGGTTAGTTGACCGAAAAAAATTGACATAATGAAACTATTTTTGTTGAGTTAACTATGCGACGTAGTTGCAGACGAATAAATACTATGGCTGTGTGCCAAACCAGACTTTTCTTTTCAAAAGTTCGTTCAAAATGTACTAGATTAATTTGCCTGTGCCAAACAAGGAGAGTCTTTTCAAGTGACTTTTGTATCGACGTATAAGCACACTTTGATATTAATTAGCATATTTGATATTAAATCGGGAAATGGACGAAGAAGGTATTTAAGTAATAATTTTATTTCTTCAAATACTAATAAACTATGTATTAAATACATAAAGGGGAAGAGGGAAAACTAAAAATTGCATGCAAAATAGGATAATCAATATGCGATATGCTCATAGCCTTCTATAAGGAAAAGTACTGATTTATAATTTGAAAAGTCTACTCGCCAGCATACTTTTCGTTGAAAAGTCGACTTTTGAAAAGAAAAGTCTGGTTTGGTACACAGCCTAAATAGCAATTGAACAAATGGAGAATTAAATTGAATAAAATTGATTGTTACATTGAATTAAAAATTTATTATGAATTGTTTGTTTGTTATTATTCAAATAAATTAAACAAAAAGTCTATTTGATGAGATAAAAAACAAATTAATTCGAAAAAATAAATCTTACCGTTCAAATAAAATATTTTCGCTTCATCGCAATTACATCAAACATGTTATTATTTAAAGAAATATAATATTTTATTCAATAAGTTACTTAAAATAACAATAGTGTTGACTGAAATATCACATTAATAAAAACATGTAATCAACATAAACTCGTATTTAATATTTAATATCTTAAAAATTTTTGCTCTATTCTGCATTGAAACTTATATATTTATATTAACCTTTATTCTACACTCCGACGGAAATTAAATCCGATCGGAATATAGGAGATTCACAAGACAGCTGGCAGTGTCGGAGAAATCGACTCATGCAATTTTTTTAAAATGTACCAGTTTGCTTGCAAATCTCCTACATTCCGATCGGAATAAATCTACCAATCTTCTATAGTTGCACTCGTTGACTGTTGAGCCTCCTTTTTTGAAAAATGATTAAATTGTGAAAAATAAAAATGTGTAAAAAATTACTTCGCGAAGGAAGTAAATTTAATTTGTTATTATGTACAAGTAATTCTATTACTGCATATAATATAGCATAAAATTTAGACTTTTTGGGAAGTAGGTAATTGTTTACTATGGAAATGAGTAAATTAGTGCACTTTAATCTACACTTTTTATACGGGGTCTTAACTGGAGTATGCCAATCGATTCTACATGGTCTATTCGAGCTAGAGTGTTTCAGCGCCATAGACCAAATGTAGAAAACTACGATAATATAAAATTTACATTGGGAAAAATGAAATCAATTTTATGAAAAAAAAACAATGATAAATCGAAGAACAATAATTAATGTTAATGATGTAGGGAGGAGAAAAATAATGATTTTGAATTTCTGGGAAGATGAAAATTTGGTCAAAGTTTTCAGTTTATACAGTTTTGGTAAAACACTTATGAATGAAATTTATTATTGAGAAAACAAAACAAAATACATTATAAAAGAAATATAATTTCTAATCATTAAGTGTAGGCATAAAAATTCATACGATGGTCTTATATATTATATTGTAATGTGTATTTAATTTCATTCATTCAAATACTACCTATCCATACATATAATCATAAATATGTTCTACATAACTAAGTGAAAGCATAATTGCGGAAAAACCATGTCTTTTTTTAAATTGTCGGGGAAATTCTTCTGCATTATAAATTATCTCTGCTATTCACTGAAAAGGCTAATTAACTATCGAATCAACATAATTGCAATGAACTTACAGAGCTAAAACATCTCAGTCTACGTAAAAACGTTTGCTGATTTATTAATCTTAGATTCTTTCGGCGTTCGGAGTTTTATTTTCAACATGAAAATTGATTTTTTTTATGCATATTTCAATGTCTTTCATAAAACCATTAAAAGAAAAAAACCTGACTAAAGTGCTGTCTGCTTGATTCAGTAGACAACTAGTCGTATCTTATTTATGATCGTTGAATCGAAATTAAAATCACAGCATTAATAATTGTTTAATTAAATCTCTTGCAGAATTTACGTAATTTGCCTGTTGCAGCACCCTGTATAAATGATAATTTCAAAAGACGATTTTGATAATACGCGTGTTCGGTGCCGTCAAAAAAATAAAGGGCAATTCAATTTCCAAACACCTCATTATTTTTAGAGTTTATTGATGCTGCCGACAATGGACAATTTCGCGGCGATCGATGATGCAACAAGAAAATCGAATACCATTGCCTGCAGCTCTACAGGGTCAATAAATTTGTTTTTAATTAAAACTCAAATTGCAACGCAGGATAAATAATCCAGTCGTTATCGAGGCTCATTTTGGAGCTGTTTATGAGCCGGACGCGCAAGAAATTTTCAACTGATCGGATGCCCATCTAATGGCCGGAGTTGAGATAAATTAGAAAAGGACACCGAGGTCCAGCCCAGCCGCAAATAGAAGTTTCAACATTCGCAATAATATCGATAAATCTTGGAATTGCTGGACCTAATTATCGGCGATTGCCGCGCTAAGATTTGATCGCGGCCCGCCTTAGAAAATGAGCAGACGCTGAGCGAAGACGGCCTCAAGTGGGTAGAGCCAATCTTTGGGCGCAACGATCGCTGGTAATTAACAAGATCTTAATTTTCTTTGGCCTCTTTACTGTTTTGATGCACTGCCTTAATCTTAATCACATTTCTCTCTAAATTGACTCTGGTGCATGCGGCTGACACGACGACTTATTCCTCGCTGCAATGCAACAGTCCCAGATAAGATGATAAGTAAATTTGTTTTGAGAACGTCTCACTTTAGAGGCGCGATTATTATCGCGTCGCTGTTTTGTCTTGCACGGCTTTTGAAGTTTATGTGCTTCTCGTCACCCCATTCACTTGAGGTAAGCACGGCAAACAAGGGGTTTTAAAAACGCCTCAGCCTCGTATCATATTTATTTGTTTTAATCGGCTCTTCATGTTTTGATGCCATCCACCAGAAACCCAGATATGAGTGCATCGTAACCAATTTACACGCCCGGATCTCCTTTAGTTGTAAGCTGCTTTAATAGGATAATAATCTGGATAAAACAAATAATCTGGATAAACACTACAGGCAATCTTAAGTACTTAAATATTTGCTAAGAAACACAAGACAGCTTAATTTCTTTAAAAGGGTACACAACACCAGAGATAAGTATTTATTAAATTCGTCGGTTACTATCAATGGCTCTTGGAAGTGATTGCTTAATTAGGTTTAAGTTTAATTTCATAATGGTAATTGACAAACAAAGTGAAATTCGACTACATTTTATACTTTTTTTTACTAATTATTAATTACAATTAGTGAAGACTTTTCGTTACCTTTTTAATGCGATGAGCAAAATTAAGGAACTTATAATCTATTTTTATTCTTATTTTATGTATACTACACTTTTATAATTAAAACAAAGTACAATTTAAGTGAAGAGTTAAGGGTTTAATTGAATAAAATGTCTTCTCTTATACTGTAATCTTAACTCGAATTGTTTTTCCTGAAAAAGAAACTAGAGTAATAGCATCAATAGTTTTAACCAATCTCAAGTATTCGGTTAAAAGTTAAATAAATACTTAATTTTTTAAAAATAGATTTGGTAAAAAGGTCTTTACAATATAACTCTTGAACAATGCTTATGAGAGCTCTTAAAAAAAAAATGGCGGCTTCTCAACATTTTCTCAGTGACAACGTTTTGTTCAGTACTACTCTGCGGCCGGACCAAAATCTTCTGGATAGAATAAAAATTCAATTTAGTCTGATAACTTAGAGAATAAAGTACGATATATTATATTGATTTCTGCAAATGGTGAAATATAAGTCAAAGGTAACTAAAATGAATTCCTGAGAATTTTAGCGACTTTATTACAGAATTTTGGTTTAAAAAGGGCTTTTGTAACCTCTTTTTAAATCGATCGGAATAGGGCAGGTGTTTATGGCACTTTTCGATGTGGATCGAAAAATTTCAATCAGGATCAAAATGAAAACTTATCGATCCGGTTTGAAAACCTCTATCCGGTTCAAAAAGTGTTTATGCAAGTGGTTTGGTTCGATCTACATCGACTGGAAGCGGTTTGAAAGAGGTCATAAACGAGGTATCTTATTTTTAAGATGTCGAGGAATGATTTTAGGCAAAAAAAAATAATTTTCGAGGTTTTCAAAATTCTAGAGTGGCCTAACAACATTAATCCTTGTGATTGTTCCATCCTTTATAGCCCTTTTTGGTGTTTTGAATATTTAATATATATTAGAATTTAGAATATCATAGAAAGTTTCTGAATATTCAATCATAAATAGAACGATCCAATTCATTTCGCCCATATTTATTGTTCTAAAATTTGACTAGAAATAATTTCACATCTAAGTGCATGATAAGCAAAGATTAAATTCATAACAATAATTCAGATGGAATTAATTTAAAATTATTAAATGGGCTATAAATGTACAACGACGAAATACGCATTTATATCATGGAAAACAATTGAATATTATAATTGATTTCCCGAATTAGTGCGGCAAATGCGGTAAATTTTAGAAGTGGTTTTAACGACAAAGTAGCAAAAAACGCTTCCGGAAATCTAAAGTCTACGAATGATTGCAACAAGTTTCAATTCATTTAATTATTGAATCCCACGAGCCCGGTTTTTTCGAGCAATAGATCACCCGCCCTGACAATTTTGATTGACAGAATAAAGAAAATCGGCGGGCCGATCCCAATCCGCGGCTAGAACGCGCCTGGATCGCATCTGCGGCTGCGTTAATTGTCCCGCGCCCGGTGTCTGTCGCGCCGCAATTGATCGTGTGGGTGATCGTCTTCATTAAGGCGCAACCTCTTGATGCCGGTGCGTGGTAATCGGGCTAATTTATTTATTATTTGCGCTCACCTTGACAGCGATCCACCTCCTGCCTGCGTCATGCCGGCCCCGCGGAATCGCAACACTTGCAAATTACTTCTTATGCTGCGGGGCCGCCGATCTTCGACGGCTCCTCTTCGCTCGGAAGGAAGTCCTTCGGGCCGGGCGCAGTTTATGAACTCAGTGCGCGCATTAATTGTAATTAAAATGGGAGGTCGGGCTTAGGTTTTAATTTGATCTCCGATTGCCTTAATTTATGCGCTCGCTCGAGGTTGCTTTGATTTTAATGTGACTGTTTACAAGCAGTCCTCCGGATTATGTAATTACCCCTGCTGTGGTTTTCGGCTATTCACCTCGGCCGAGATTGGGAATTGAAGACGATTGGAGTTCGATCGAAATTCGCTGATCGCTTCTAATAACTGCACGCAGCACGCACTCCTTTCAGTCGTTATTCAGAGAAAACTGCGTGCTGAGTCAATTTGAAGTATTGAGTTCTGTTTCTTTATATACTTTTCATTTGCTGCCAGTAAAATAGAAGAGCCACAAAATAATCAGTGGTTTGGAATCGAACTTTTCTAATAAATGGCTTTTATTTAATTAAAAAGACTGAAGTTTCTTCTTGGGATTAGAAGATGTTCGATTACTTAGAAGGTTTTTCGGGCGTAAGTATACATATAGCTATGCATGTTTGTATGTATGTTTCTATAGCCGTCATTCATGTGTATTTTTTTTATTTTCAAATATACCGATATGGGTATTAAATGTAAGGCCTTGATAAAATTAATATACTTTTACATTTTATATAATAAATATATTCAATAAATTGTATATTTTCAAACGAAATATCTCGATATAGGACTTAGTAAGACTTAATAATTTTTATAGATACTATTTGTTGTTCGCAGTTTCCATTTTCACATATAATATTGCTACAAAATTTCGTTGTAATTCACACTTGGAATTTTAATCAAGTTGATATAGACATCGTCGTTCGATCAGCACGGCGGCGTATGTGGCAGGAGCATTGGCCAGTGATGAGATCTGGATGGAAACGGAGACCATTTGACCATTTTTGGGTTCGCCTGCCTCGCCGGACGAGTATTTATTCTCAAAAATTATAGGATAAATTTTTTGTTTGTTTTTCTGTCTGTCAAGACATTTTTGATCATAAACCCACACAACACATTGACTGATCATCAAAACTTATAGGATACTTCTCGTTGACATAGAATCTTAAAATTTGACATGAAGGAGAAAGTCTCATTAAGTAAAGGAAAAATTTGAATTAATTTCTAATTCTACCACTTTAAGAGATTGAATATATAAGATCATCTCACAGATTTAGGGTCAAAGGTAGTCAAAGTCAAGTCAAAGTTAAAATCTTACTAATTATAATCCTATATAATAATTTAACCTCCTGTTTATTCTGCCAAAACTGTTGAAACTGAATTAGAAATTGTGCTAACAAAATTCGCTGAATTCTTATATGTATTTCTTGAGATACTCACATTTAGCTGGAATTCATAAAAATTATACGACACACGTACACGTTCGAAGAAAATTTATCAAAACTATAATTATTTAAATACTTTACTGTAAGTAAATAGACAGAAATGAAACATCCCAAAATCTGCTTTCAACGTGGATCTCTGTTTTATTAAATTTGTTGAGTTATATTTTACAGGGTATACATACTTAGTGTATATTTAGCAAAATAATTAGATTGATTAAATACAGTGCATATAAAATATGTATAAAGCTTTTTTATATTATATACCACTTAATATTACAAAAAATACAAAGCAAAATCGATACGCTGAAGGTCAGAGAATAAGTAGTAAATTTACAAAATACCACAATAAAAGTTTATTGCTTTAATTAAGAAGTTAATGATGCAAAACTTCGTAAACTTTATAGTTTTTTTTTAGATTAAAAATTATTAAGTATACGTACCTACGTAAACCTCGAAAAATAAAAAATGTGAAATCTTGCTTCTTGTAAGACAATGCAAATTTTTTCTTAATTAATAGTTAATTAGTTAAACTATTCTTGCGAATAGATTTCGGTATGCGAGAAACGTAAAAGAAAAAGTGCAGCTGCTTTCCAAAATAATTTTCGTTGTAAGTACTTCAAATTCGAATAACGTTTGTTGTAATGTGTGGAATTCAAGACCACTCCTAACAAAATTTTCCGATTGAGTAGCTCATTAAAACAAAGCGTACCGCTCAAGGCTAAGCGACCTCAGCTGCATTCCGCCAGGTTAGATTAATAAACCAAAGCGCAAATTAAGCGACAGAAGCGTTTCTCGCCTCCAACGAAATTCGTCGCGTATAGCTTGCTTTTGGTTTTAGCAGTCCTGCTGGCATCGCGAGGAGAAATCACTTTCCACTGGCATGGGCTTTTTCTCTAAACGTTTTCTTTTATTTTACTCACGTTTCTTTAAACGACCCAAAACATACTGCAAAACTGCAGTCAGTCAGTCATCATACTGCACTCGGAGCGATTTTTTAAGTTAAGTATTTCTTAGCGAACTTTTTCTTGAGGAAAAAAAGACGCTTCGGCCCGGCCGTGTGCCGTGGTAGTAAGAATTTCTTGGAATGTTGTCAAGGAAAACCGGTCGCATTCGTTTCGAAAATGAAAAGCCTTCCATCAAGCGCATGCCGCACTCGAATGTCGATCCGATCGCACCTCTATAATTTGAATTTCCTCGAGATATCAAAAGTCACAGGGCATTTGTGATCGAACTATCGTCGAAAGCCAAGGAACTGGGTGCACATTGCAATCAGCACGCCAAATGCACATTTCCTAAAATTACCAATGGAACAGATAATCAAACTGCAAGAAGTGGTCTGTCTATTTCGCGATCACTTCAAAACCTTTTAGTCAATTTTAGTACTAGATTTACGAAATCCGCCAATTTCATGAATTTCATATTTCCTGCTGAAATTTACAGCAAGTATGTATGTATTAATATTATATTATTTTTTAAATAAGTATGTTATTTATAATTGACGTAAACCTGTTTTTTAAAAATTCCTATCAATTCGGAATTAACGAATAGTAATGGATTTTTTAAAATAGGCTACATTACCATCTATTTGCCCGATAACGATTTACCCGAAAACCTTTTCCCAGGCAGCTATGTTTCCGACAAATGTAATAAAACTCAATATTCAAAACACAAAATGTTTAAAAGGAATTTATTGACATACATAGTTAATTTAATAGGCATTTCTAAAAGGAAAATATTTAGTCATTAAACATTTTGTAAAAGGAAAATATTTAGTTAGTAGGCATTTTGTAAGAGGAAAATATTTAATTGTTGTCACCGATAGGTCACTTAGGTATTACATATTTGGATTAAGGAGAAAAATCTCATTTGGAGGCTGTTGTTTAAGCTTTCTTTATACATTTTTTCAAGCGAACTTATATATTTTTTTGAAAATTCATGAAGAAAATTGAAACTATGTAGGTACATATATTAAGTTATAAAGTTATGTTTCAGTATGTTCCGAAACATTTAATCTGATATGTGAGACACATCAAATGAGCAAATTGTTCATTTTAATCATTATAAGAAGTAAGAAGCCATTCTTAAAGTCGTTTATACATATATCTTACCAATACTCTTATAACAATTTGATAAAGTGAGGTCTAACAAGACAATATAACACATATATCACGAATTATATTCACTAAAAAAATACTACAAAGTCTCATTGCCACAAAAATTATTGTATTTATTTATTGAATCTTATAAAATTCATACTAAAGTTAAGTATATGGAAATAAGGGGATCGGTGCTAACGTTAGTTACTAATATATCATCGTTTCGTTTAGCTATTCAGTGAAAAATGCAATATTTTCTCATGTGTTCATTATTAATTTTCTTCTTCGAACAACAAAATAGTATCATCAAGAAGAAGTTGTTGTGGTTGCCTTGCAGAAAGAAAAATATTTAAGATTGATTTAAAACAAATTTGTGGTGTTAGCAAAATTATTTATATATGTACTTTTAAAAGCAATATTTAACTACTGTTGTAAAGTTAAGCCTAATTAGTGAAACAGTATTGAGAATAAAACTTATTTTTTTTTGTTTACATATATGTATAGCACTAGAAATATTCGTTCCACAGATAATTCATACTAATAACATAATAAAGAGATGAAATGCAGCAAATAAAATATTTTCTTCAATTAACCGCAGTTCCATAATGCAGAATTTGGATTGATGTAAAAATTATATTAATTAGTAAAAATCGTAATCTGAATAATCTGAATCTTTTGAATCATCTGAATATTCTGCACATTTTAATTCTAACATAACTTTATTAATCCAGTCAATGAAATATCCTACATTTAGCATATACCACATAAATTTATTTCCGACAGCATGCATAATTCCTATAATTTGATCATTTTCTTTCGTTTGTCCTTCTATAATCGCAGGTCCACCTGTATAATCAAATGTCGGATAAGTGTTGTTTAAACTCTTAACCCCAATGTATTGTCCTTCATTCAAGTCAGTTATTACTCCGTATGATTTTTGAATGTATTCGGAAGGGTTTGCCCCGGTTCTTTCAACCCGGGCAACGAAAACAGCATGATTACCAACCCAGCAGGAATGAAACGAACTTTGTGACGGCAACTTAACGATGTTTACAGCATCATTTAAGGAAAAAGGCTCTGTAACCTTAACGATTGCCAAATTGTATTTGCTACCTTTGGGGTGTTTTAAATAAGTAGGGTGTAAAATTACTTTCTCGATCTTTCGGGATTGTACCACAGATGAACAACTTGGGTAATTATTTAATTGATTCCCAGCACGAACTTCGTAAAATTGTCTAATGCAATCTTTGAAATCTTCCGGAAAACACTGTATTCTAGCAGTTATTACAAAGTTAGGTTTAAGTAGAGCTCCACCACATTTATGAACATTCGATTCCAAAATTTCAACACTATACGGATAGTTGTTTTCTTTTTTTACCGAGCAACTTAAACATCCAACTAGTAAAGTAGAAAATACGAACACTGAATGCATTTTGAAAAATTTAAAACTGAATTCAATAAATGTTAAGGAGCCATATTTATATACAATATGTTTGATCTTTAAGGTTAATTTTTAATGAGTTCCTATGAAATCTACTAGAATTTCAAAAAACCAAGTATAACGAATCAATTCGTTTTCTCTACTATAATTGATTCGTATTTAACATACAAAACGAATGGATTCGTTTCATTTGTTGTTTTATAATAGTTCTGCAATAATTAAGTCCGCATGCACCTATGTATGGAGGTATAACCGACGAAATGACGCGTTTCGTAATAATTCTAAAGCGTATTTCTCTCTAAAATTGGCCAAGCTACATAAGTACAATAAGAATTCTAGTATGTATTGAAAAAAATATATTAAAATATTAATATCAATACCAATAAAAGACGGCCGCATCTTTCGTTTTTGGACGGCGGTACAACGGCTGCACAGAGTTTGTACTGATTTTGAAAAATTTGTATCTTTAAAGGCCCCACGCTTGCTGCACAAGGGCTGAAATTAAAACGACTGCATGCTCGGTTGTATTGTATTAAGACTGAACTCAAGTACAAGGTCTGTACCTCGCCTGCACTACGGCTGAACAAATTAAATTCACTTATAAATGTGTGTTATACCATAGAAATTGTAAACTAATGTGGAACGGCTGTATCTGTATCCTGTAGAAACTTTCTACTTGACCAATCACGCTAAGAATCCTGTTGAGGAGTAAAAATTGTTCTGTCATCATTAATATTAAGATCAAAAGGCTTTATTAAATATTTTTTCAGTTCTCTGATAAAAAAAGTTTAAAACTGCAAAAGATTAGATGGTCTTCGAAATATAAAACTTTAATATTATGCCAAATAAAATATGACATATATATCTTGAATGTTTTTCATTAATTAAACAAAAAAATACAAAATCTGATTGCCAACAATATTATTATTTATTCACTGAAGCTTGTACAATTCATACTAAAATTAATTTTATGGTAATAAGGGGATTGGCGCTAACGTATATATTCAGTGAAAAATGCACTATTTTCTCATGAAATCCTATTGATTCTTGACGATTGGTTGCTATACTTTTAAAACACCAAAATAGTATCATCATGAAGAAGTTATTGTGGTTGCTTTACAGGAAGAAACAATTTAAGAACATTAACTTAAAACAGATTGTGGTGTCTACTAACTACTATTGCAAAGTTAAGCCTTAATGAAGTGAATAAAATATCCTCTTCTCGTAGTTCCATAAATTTGCAGAATTTCGGTTGAGACAAAAATTATAAATGGGCTTAATTAGTAATTTTAAGTTTTTGAAATGACCTCATTAATCCAATGAGCGAAATATGCTAAATTTTCCAGACACCACGAATCCTTAGGTTTGATAGCATGCAGAATTCCTATAATTAGATCATTTTCTTTCGTCTGTCCTTCCATCACCTTAGGTCCACCAGTGTATTCAATTTTCGGAAAGATTTTATTTTGATTCTTAACACACATAATTTGCACTTTGTTACAATCAAATATTTCTCCGTACATTTTTTTAATGTACTCTGATGGATTTGTCGTGTTCCATATTGTAGTTGCTACCTTTGGTCTTTTATCAAATGACGGTGTAAAATTACTTTTTCTAGTTCTCGCGTTTGTACAACTGATGAAAAACTCCGAATTTTGTAATGCAATAGGTTCGCGCGGCATCGTTTATATCTTTCAGAAAGCATAGTCTATTAATTCAATTCAATTTCAGGTTTAAGCAGAACTTCGCAACATCTATTGAACATCGACCTCAACAATAATCGGACAGTTGCGTGCATAACAACTTTGCACGTTACTTAAACACCCAACTAGTAAAGCAAAAATTACGAACACTGAATACATTTCGGTAAATTTAAAACTAAATTCAGTACGAGTCAACCAGCCTTATTTATATACCTAATATTGATCCTAAAAAGTATTTTAATAACTTCTCATAAAGTCTGGAGTTCTAAAAAACCAAATGAAACGAATCACTTCGTTTTCTCTTTTATAATTGGTTTGTATTTAATATACAAAGCGAACGGATTCGTTTCATTTGTTTTTTATAAATAGTTCTGTAATAATTCATTCTATATGCACCTATGAATGACGAAATGACGCGTTCCGTAAAATTTTTAAAGTGTCCTTCTCTCCAAAATTAGCCAAGCTACATATGTAAGTAGTATGTACTAAATGTACAAGACGAGTTCTAAAAAATTACGTCTATCATTACTAATACCGAATCTTTATTCTGTACTTCGAAGATACTTTTTCAATCTTAAGAAGTGCTCACAGAAAAAAATATACTAAGTAGAACAAATTCGAAAAGAAAAAATCGTTACGTCAAGTACCTACAAGATATTTTTATTTTCTGTTCATAACTAAAATTTCAACCGAATCGATTCTGTAGTTGTCGAGCAATTTTGGGCACCGCCCTAAACCCTGGCTTCGAAATAACAGATGACGTCATCAAAAACTTCAAAAGTTTTTCAGTGAAACATTTATATACTGGATAATTTCGAATTTGCTATAAAAATCTGGGAGATGATTCATCATCATATGCCAATCAAACTTTCTAAACTTTAAGAAAATTCAATTTCTAGAAGCCTTTTGTTTTCTTCACTTTTGTAAGCAAAATGACTTCTTTGAATTTGTTTACTTTCAGAATTTTTGAATTTTAATTTAAAGCTTTTCCGCAATTTCTACTAAAAACTTATAAGAAAATGCAATGGAAATTTTAAAGTCAAATATCTCGGACAGTTCAGCCGACCGACAACATACTCGTAATATGTAAAAATTCATCACTTTTGACTTTATACTAACATTTATTAACGCTTTTCACAATACCCGAAATATTGTTGTTTGAAGACACAATCGAATTTAAAAAAATTATGTAAGGTAGAGTCGAATTCCTTTTTCAATTCTCTTTAGTGGTCTGTTCACGTGTTCTCCAATATTTTAGCTTTGGTAGCACTAAATATAATAATTAATCAAAACATAAAAAGGATATTTTTTTTCTTTTGTAGAAAAACTCGCCAAAGATCTTATAAAATATCTGACGTTTATATATACTATAGACATTTTTGATATCAAAACACATATGTATGTTATATATAGCATAGTATAAGTCCGTTAAAATGAAATGTTTTTTATATACAAATTGTGGGTTTTTTGCGCGCGTCAAATTGGCGCTTGTTTGTATTAAGATATCCGTACACATAGGATTAAATAAAAAGTCATATCTTTTCAACCAAGGGTCTGTGAATTGCGGTCCGTAAAGGTCATATCTTTTTATGGCTACAATCGGCCCTGGTCTTAGACATTTGTCTAAGATATAATTGTGGCTTAGAGCGACGGAGGGGCTTTCTTGGGGACGACGTCTCAATTTATGTGTACTGCGCTGGACCACAAAAGACTTGCTCAAGAACAAACTCGGAACTAATCAACTCTTGCTGGCGAAGGCCGTTTGCGGCGTCGAAAAGAGTTTTTCTTTAAGATCCATTCAAGGCGCAATGGAATCTTAACGGTTCTCGAAACAATAAATGCAAAGAACGCTGCCAGCAATTGTTTCCCAAGAGCCGCATCATCGGAGGCTGCATTCTTCACGTGCAGCAGCAGTATCGCCTCGCCGGCCACGGCGCTTCCAACTCTTTTAACTTCTTCAGCAATTAGCAGATGGTTTGCGTCCGCGCGTCCACTCCGCTGGCCAACTGTGCCAAAAGAGCGGAGTGCCGTGGCGGCGTCCAATCAGTTGCGCAACTTCTTCACCACCGCCGATTCTTACGGGTTTCGTGACCCAGATACGCCGCGCCGGCCCGCGAAGAAAAGACGCTAAATTGAGCATCCGACGCGGCCGTTCCCGCGAGCACGCTCATTAGCGGCCAGAAAGCGGCCAATCCGCGCAACATTAGCAGACTAATTCCCATTTTGCGCACTTTGCATAAACAGCCGCTGCTCTGCCGCAAGTGTGAGCCTCATTTGAATACCTCAAGGACGCCCTGCGGAATTTCTACCTTCTTGGCGGTTTTTACCCACTTTGACGGTGAAATGTCGGCTTGGCAGCTCCAACTCTAAGACCGTGATTATGGGCCGCTTGGGCGGCGACTCCTCTCCAAGAAAACGCCTGGGACCTGCTTTGAAGCAACAAAGTCTTCCTTTGCGCGTTTTTTTTTGCGCCTTTCCCAGGCGCATTGTTGGCGCAGATTTGTTTTGCAACGCGCCATTTCGCCAACTATCGTTCATTATTCCATTAACAGCCGCGATCTGTTATCTCGGCTCGGTTTGCCTCTTTGCTACTTAATCAAAGATTAAACAAGCGCCTAGTTTTGTGGGAGATACAAAGATTGATCCATAGAAGCAAGTGCTCGTAAAACTTACAAAAGATGTACTTAACTTTAACTTTGTGAAAATTAATTATTTTAAACTGATGAAAAATTCACACCGAGTAAAAATACATAAACAACCCGATATACGAAAGAATCGGGCCTGTATAGCATTTTTGAAGGGAAATAAAGGCGTCTGCAACACGCTTGCTTATTAAAGTCCTTTTTGCACGCCTACAACGCGCCTGATGTACACCCAAACATTTTTCATTTTTCAAGTCCGCAACAGGTCCAAAACGCGTCTGCAACAGACCCTAAGCGTGCCTGCAACAGACCCGAAACGCGTCCGCAACAGGTCCGAATTTCTATAAACTAAAACTGCAACGTAATTTATTTAAGTACATTGTGGCATCACTTCGTTAAATTTTAATCAAAGAAGTGATATATAGGGACTTTATAAAAAATAAAATTGTGAAAAAGAACAAGTCAATCCAGTAATTTTAAAAAGATTTGTATTACTTAAGTTTGTATTAATAAATTTATTTAATTATATTGTTTACCTTACTACGTTTTGATATGGATAACATTATAACAAGAAAACCATAAACACCGATCACGAACCACTAAAATTTTCTTGAGTGAATTCGAATCGGGCCCGTAGCATTTTTAAAATGAAAATTCAAATTTGAATTTCGTGGGCGTATATTAAGAAATACGGGCCCAGAGACAAAGTGAAATTTTGTGGGGTAAAATTAATTGCACAAATGTTCCTCAGATGCTCGATACTAAGATACTATTTAAATCAAATCAAAAAAATATCTGCCTAAAAAATTTAACTTAACTTAATTCCTAAAATGTTTATGATGATTCAATAAGTCTTTTTTTTTTGTACAAAGCAAAATTCGAAACTGTCAACGGCTTAAAATTTAACTATAATAACATTATTTTATAATACTATATGTACCTACATATAAAACCACATACCGAAAATCAGAGAGTATCTATTTGAAACATGAAGAAAATCAAGTGTTAAAAAATTAAAAACTTGAAATAAAAGCCCTCAATTTTTATTTTGCTACATCAAAGACAAAAGCACGTAAGAGAATTTAATAATTTTTGTTTAGAATATTTTAGAAATGTACGAAAAATATGCATACCTTTACAATACATATCATAAAAATTTCTGCAGAGCATATTTACGTTAAAAACCAATGAACAGAATTGAATTGAATTATAAATTCACAGACCTGCTTAAAAACCCATTGACCTTTATTTTTGAAAATAAACATTCTGAAGTGAAACTCTGTTGATGTAATAAAGGTGAAACCACAAAACTCACTCAAACAGAGTAAGATGGAGGTCAACACTCAGGTTCGTTTTTAATTAGCTATCAAATGGAGTGTACATGGGGTTCTACGAATAATTAAGTCCCTATTGCTAATTTTGTTTAATTGGCAAAAAGTCTGAGAACTTTTTAATCTGGAGCATTCGTAAAAAAACAAAAATCTGAATATAGTGGAAGTAGAAGTTACATTTAAAATAGATTTCTTTCTCAGCGCGACACCTGAAATTGCTCGAAAATGAACCAGAAATAGCGCGGAAATTGTGAACTGATGAGGATAACTGGTTCTTGGGAAACAGCCCTGGAACTGATTTTCCTCACAATCCGTTCGTTTTACCTTGGCTGATTCATCTGGAGTTCGACTTCTACACCAAAAAGTCGCATATGTGCTGCTGCAGCGGTTCTCTATAGTTTCTATAGTCGTGGATTTACGGCGACTTGAAGAATTTCAGGGCTGTTGGGGTTTTTGTTTATCGCGGAATGGTCCATCGCTTTCCGGTGGATTTCAACTTTTTATCGTACAACCAATAAAAGTAAATAGATACTCTTCTATCTCGGTTTGTGGGAAAATGTGTCAGTAGAGTCAGATGGCCTTAGGCTCACACGCGATTTATTTGAGCGTCATTTTTTTTTTGTCGCGCGATGAAATTTCTTCTTCGATGCCTTTTCTTAGACTTAAAGACGCTGAAAATGTTGGGTATATTGCGGAGGTGACCGTTTTGACCACGGTCAACACCCTTGTCTGCAAGTGACTGGGAAAGATGAGCCATAATTGCTGAAATTCGCGCTTTCACTGGTTTCCTCGCAGCCTCCGGCAATCGATTATTTGAAATTCCAGTCCGGCACTTTTCTTTCACCTTTTTAGTTTTCAGTCCTCCAATCCCCTCTATTTATTTTTTAGTAGGTAAACGCAACCTAGTCTGGAAATATGCAAATTCCTGGTCAAGAACGAGTGATGGGTGATAGTTATGCCTTTTATCCAATTAGACATACCTCAGACCGTTTATAAGAGAATGGAGCGGTTCAAAGACGTGTAAAGCTGCAAGCTGCCCAAATCGCAAGCCATACAACTGGGTAAGAAATAACTTTTCGTTTTTGTCCACTCAAACGCTATTTCATAACAAGAGTGAGTTGAAATGAAAGTATAAAAGTTAATATGAAAAGTAGTTTAATTAAAAACTCCCTCCGTCTCTGATTTTAGCATATATACAAGAAAACCTTTCCTTCGGCGAACTCATTATAAAAGATATGTTCATCGTTGAGACTGATGAGAGCTCCCTGAAGACTTCAAATTTGCATTTCATTCAGACAGACACCAACCGTCCTTTTACTTGTAAATCTTTTAGCTGCATCAATCAGTCATAAAGTTTCGTAATATGCCTGGGCAATTGTAACTCGCTTGTGCAATTATTGTGGCTTTCAGCAATTTTCATATTAAACTTTTGCATCTGTTCAATAAAGCATTATCTCAAAAAGATAAAAACGTTCAGCTAAAATCTGTGTGAGAACTGGAGCTTATCCGCGGTTGTCATGGCTCCAAGGTCTGCTCGAAAAACGTCCATTTGGAGTGAAGAAAAATATCAACTAACTCAGATGAACGATTTACCTTTATGCTTTTGTTCCGTCAGAGACCTTTGTTAATGTAAAAATTTAATTGTTCAACTAATTATGACATCATGACAATGGATTGCATAATTCCCTCCGCTCAGCAGGTAGCTGACAATTTGTATTCCAAGTAAAAAGTTGTTTTTTCCCGGTCGCATAATAATTCTAAAAATAATTATTTTTTCCTCACGATTATCACCCGCATAATTACGGGAAGAATGCGGTTTGTTAACAGCAGGAATGTTGTCGTAAAAGTGCAGTCTTATCGCTGCGCTTTGATCAGTGCGAAATTAGACTATGCTCTGGTTGTAACGACGAAATTAAAACTTGTTTTAGGCTGGTTTATGCATGGACCATGGTAATGCATAATTATTTGCGAAGGAAAAGTTTGTTATGCAATCCTCATACTCTTGGTGATTTAGAATTAGCATTTTAAATATTCCATATTAGTTCTTATTACTTTGTACATATTCAAGGAAAAACGTTGAAGCTTTCAAATTAAATAATTTCCGGAAGTAAGTAACTTGAATTACTAATTAATTAGGAAATTAAACTTGTTTTTCTCAAAACAGCATTTTTGGAATTGACGTCAATAATAACTAACAACAATATGGTTTTTTTTAATTGAGTAGATTTTTAAATAAGAAAACAAAATTTTTGGTTCACGCCTAAAAGGTTATTCCAAACAAAAAAAAATGCGTGCTTGTCACTGTTGATAAATGAAATAAGTTATTTGCCTATAATTTCTTTATTTTAAGAACTTTTCCAGAAACCATTCTTGGAAAAGTTGAAAACGTCTTAACTTTATGAATTTGATACAATTTCCTATCAAAGCAATATGATGAAAATTGCAACTGAAAAATGTTATTTTTCGAATCTTTAAAAGAAAAATAGTGATCAATAAATTATTTATATACATTTTCGTCACTTCTAACCTCAAATGAATGTTTTTACAACGTTTCATCAAAATCCATAAAAGCAGACCTCAAATTTAATTTATTCCTTTGAAAGATAAACTTTAAAATATTTCTATTAAAATAATGAAGCTTAAAATTAAATATTTCTAAATATACCATAAAAATGATAAAAGGAAGCCAAATGTACATAAATAATCTTTTCAGTAAATACAAAAACTGCCAGAAATTAAAGTCTGAATCTTAAAATATAATTTAATAATCCTATTAAGATTTGCGCAATGTGTCTTTATTAACGAATAAAACTAAGAGAAAGCAAAATTTATTTTCAACAATGAATGGAGATTCCGTGATCGCTCATTTTGTGAACGAATAATGGTAATGAGTTATGATTTTAGTAATATTTGATTCTAATCGGTAAGTTTTGGTGTGGTTCAAAATCCATAAAGTTCAAAATGAAAATGGATTCCATATTTTAATTTATTTTTTTATCACTATTTATCACGCAAGAAACAGAAGCTGAGTTATAAGTAATATTATAGGTTATTTAAATTGTTTTATCTTAAACATTTTTGATTTTAAGGATGTAATGTTCAAAGTACTCGTATACTTCTAATAAACATTTTATGGAGTCGGTTGAGCTGAACCCAAGCAAAGTTAATGTCACAATTGCAAGGCTTCCGGTCGAACATTTAATATACACTTCAACTTCTCATTAAACTTAAAACATTTATATCTTCCGCATTTAAGTATAAATTCAATAATAAAAAAGAAATTAAATATGCCTATTATCTTCCGCGTTTCTCTTTTTCATTATCTAAGTTTTCAAAGAAAAATTATTTAGTAAGTCACTGCTTATGGACATCTACAGTTTTTAGTAATTTTAACTTTTTTTTTCAATTTTTCTCTGAGATGCCATTTCACGTGATACCTACTTTAATACAGAGTTGCATAATTTCAATGAGGAAATTTTTCTTCTTCAGTTGTAATTTTAGTTATTTAAAAAACTTACGGTTAAAATTATTTGAATTTGCACCTGATGGTATTGCAATTTGATTACAACTTACCTGAAATGAGAAAAATAAGTTGCTAGTTAATGAAATAATTAAAAAAGAATTTATATACAATATGGAGTAATTGTAGTATAAAAAGCGAAGTATTTGCAAAAATATTTGTAGAAAAATACAAATACCATTTATGTAAGCAGTTAAAAGAAGCTGATCTTTCACGCTTCGAGTTGAGTGACTTTTTAACTCCCAAATTAAGGTGCATAACCTTTTTGGTGCGTAGGAAGTGATGTGATGATGATCATGTAACAAATAAAACCAAAATTCAAAACACACCTTTAGAATAATAAAAATTTGAACCTAAGCAAAATTCGAAATTTTTTTTCATATGAATTGCTTTGACAAACCTGAAACCTTTACCTATTTTAATATAAAATTCAGAATACCTTAAATAATAATCGCGAGACATAACACTTTCTATCGTGAAATAAACAAAATGTGATTTGAACAGATCTTTTTTGCTTAATTGTATTCAAATAGATTTTGAAATTTATTCAATGAGATTTTTTAACGTAATTTTATTACGTACTTTACCACCTACAAAAAGATCAAAAAAATTTTTCTTTTCATCTACAGTAGATAAGTATTTTCTAAAATTTCTTTCATAAACATAAAATCAAATTAGCGACTCCACTTCGCGGCTGAGCGGCAACGCAATCTGCACCAAAGAAAAGATAATTTTAATAAGTCTTTAACCGAAGAAAAATTTTTTGTTCGACTTTAAAATTATTCTGATGACTTTCTATTTTCTCCGATGATAAATTATATCTCAGCGGGAAATTTTTCTACTTTTAAAACGAACACTTAAACTAATTCTTACAAATAGCGTGGAGCCGCGACAACAGGTAGAAAAAAAAATTACTGTAATAAATCAAAGTCTTCATCATTTTTCAAATTATTATTGTAAGCTTTGATGCGATATACAAGAACATCAAATTTCTGGGAATCATCATAAATTTGCTTTTGGTTCGTTGCTAACATTTTCGTATTCAGATTGTGAAGTTTTTGGCAGATACAAACGAGATTACAAAATTACTAAATTCCTCTGAGTTTGCGCAAGTGGATTCTACGAAAAATCAACAACAAGATGTTTTGTGGTTCTGTGACGCACATTTGAAATAAATAAATCAATGGTCACGTGAATTTATCGCGCATGACTCAGTCGAAAAAATTCGTATAGTGAGCGAAATTATCGTAAAGACGAAGCAGAGGAATATTTCTACTATAAGCGTTATTTTACACTCATTTGTTACTTTCTCATTTGTAAACGTTTTATAACTCGTTTTCTATTTAGCAAATGAGTATAAGGTAGAATTTGTTACAATTTTCATTTTCGAGTGAATATGTATGTATTATTATTAGTCCAGACTGAACGGGGAATTTTTTACAAAAATACTTCAAATGGTTTTCGACAAACTTGCTGGAAAAACTGCGGGTTAAGACTTTGTTTTTTAGCAAGACAATGCAGCTGTACATACTACTAAAATTATGAGAGTTTAAGTTTTTAAAAGTCCTTTCCGCAGTCCTGACTTGAAACCGAATGAGGACTTGTGGAGTATTTTAGTTTGAAAGGTAGATGCTGATGCGAAGAAGTATAGAAGTGTGTCAGAACTTAAATATGGTATACTAAATGAATGAAATGCTTTAAATTTTTGAGTATGAATATTGTTAGCATTTGTTATAAGTTTTCTTTTAGGAAGTGTTCATAACCAGAGAGTTTGCTCTTTATATAAACCTACATAGATGGAAATTTTCATCTTCAAAAACACAAGAATTGATTGAATTAAAAAGTAAGTGAGTTTCTAAAAGAATATAGAGCAGTTCAATTCGAACAGCCTAAAAGCGCGGAGAAAAGTATAAATTCGAAAAGTGAATTTATATAGGATCAACTGTTTAGAAAAAAATTCATAAAATACATGAAATGTTTGATTATTTATACAGTTGAGAAACTCTGTTATTATTCTGATTAAATGTGTCATCGCATCAGTGTTATGACAAAACATTTCTAAAATCGGAATGTAGTAATTCTTCGGCTCCAAATCGTGCCTAATTTTTTTAGGAGCTACATACGTACATATGTAATTTTGCTGATATAACGAAGAATTTTTCTGGACGTATGTATGTCTGTGGTCACTAATCAACTAGTGATAACTCCAAAACTGCAGACTTTCTGTTATTAACGTGATTCAAATTATTTTGAATGACACTTGTTTTTGGCATACCTACCTACTCGTAATAATTCCAGCTTCAGTAAAAAAGCTTTAATAGTAAAATCTGCAGTGTTTCAATTTTATTTTTGCTCACAAAGTAATACGATCACATATAAATTTATGACCAAACTGTTATTTAGTATGAAAGTTTAATCTCAACCACTTTTTAGGAGTGCTCTAAGGAAATATATTGTATTTCAAATAATCCTTAAATTTACAAAAATCATTTAGGATATGTTCACTAAAAAAAAAGAGGATGCTATTAGCATATTCTGAACAACTCGTGATCGAGAAACAAAAAATACGAGGATTTATTATAGAAATTTAGAACTGATACTGCAACAATCAGTGATACTGAGGACGTCTTTAATTCCACTTAAGAGTAATTAAAAAACAAACAAGTAAAATAAAGTAAATAAATTAAAGAAATTGAAAAAATATTGCGTGTTTGATTCATCCAAGATCTATTTTTTGTGGTAATAGAATGATATCTCCTTTACTTTTTTGTTAAATATATTAAAATGTTTTGATCAAACATTGGTAACTCACTTCAATCATGTTATGTAATTAAATAATATTGTTAAATAATTAATTAATTGCGTAGTTATCGCTTTTGGGCACACTCCGGTTTGTGAGAACTTTACAAATGTTTTTAAACGCCTATACTGAAAAACTTTAATTTTGGAGTTATCAGTAGTTGACCAGCCAGTAGCCACAGATGTACATATATTATGCTTGAAATTGTAAATAAATTTAAATACATCAAAACAATTCTTTGTATAATTTTAAGAGTATAAATTTTAATCGCCTTTAACTTTATATCGCCCACGGTCCGTTGTTCCATTTGTGGTTCACCACATAATCAATCAAGCTTGAAGAATTTTATGCGGAAAACAATTTGAAGTTCGGTAAAAGGTATGCAAATAAATGTTGCAATCTTAAAATTCGCAACTTCCTCCTCGGCGGAGTCGCTCTCGGTTATGATCATCGCAAAGTGATGGGTTAAATAATTAAAAGCGCTGTAAACAAGTGAAAAAAGCGCGTCAAGTGTACTTGACCTCCAAGACGGCGTTTTTGTTCCCAACTTGCGCACGTCTAGCGGAACAGAAACTGCTTCATGTTTTTTTAGCAATCCATATGCATGCGAATAAAAACAACGAAGCATGCATATGTGAGCGCAAATTTATTCACTTTCAACCACCGTCCCGGAAGCAATGTGAAGTTGTCTTTTAAAAAATAAAAAGAAAAAATCCAAGAACTTCTGTAGTCTCAGCGATATTAAAGTGCCTGCGAACATGTCCGAAAGACAAGTGTTGTGGGAATTTGGGAACCACCTGGGAGCATTATGCTCATCGTCTGCCTGTCGAAGGGAGGAAAACATAAAAAAAAGAAAAAAAACAATAATTTTCATAAATTACATCGTGATTATTCGGCTCGTTTTTTTATGTTTCTACATAAGACCCATAATTTACCAATTTTCAACGGACCTGACGGCGCGATTTTGCCGCTCACCGAGTCGTAAAAATTCACTGCCGGGGCTCTTCTGTCTTTTTATGCAACGAACATAAACTTGGGATACCCAAGAAATAGCAGCCACAAATAAATTCTTAGGGTAATTTGAGGCGCTTCTTACTCCAATTACAATTTCGATCCACAATTTAATTTTTTTGTTTTGTTTTTAGTTAATGAGCCAATAGCCCCAATTTCGGTGCTGGTTAAGCGCTGATCCGATGATGATGATTTGATTCCGTAAGAACGGAAATTTCATCGTTCCTGGCCATTTTTATAGAAAGTAAGACAGTTGGAATTATTTCGATTTCTATAAAAACGCAGCTTTTTAAACCATTTTTGTTGGGTCATTATGATATTACCGAAAAAATTATATCCTTATTAAGGTTAATTTCTGATTTCATAGTGGAAATTTAAAGTTTAAACTAAGTTGCTATTAAATTTAGACATTTAATAATACTTGTCAACACAAATATATATTTTCTTCCAAAAATTGGAAAGTCATGTTCTTAAGATTTTTTGTTTGTTTTTGATTTCGTAAATTAAAATGTATTTTCCAGAAAAATATGGTTAGAAAAACAAAAGACCATGAAATACTAAGAAGTTTCAAAGCCGTTTCGAAATCACCAATGAATTTTACTTTTTTTTTTATTTACAAACTTCGATGATAAACCTTTATTTCCTAATCAGTTTTCAAAAGTAACCAAAATATGGTCGACTGTATTTTTAACGTTCTGTGCCACCCTGTCACACGTGATTCTTTCTCTCTGAAACTATGCATCCCACGTAAAAATCCGAAGATTAGTAAAAAGATAGAGTGTGGTAATCCGATCGTAGCTTTAATATTTACGAATTCATAATCTATGGAAAGCAAATTGAAATTACATTTCTTATTTGTTTAACTATCTCATTAATATTTTCATTTTTAACTCATTGCTTACTAATTGCTTCAATTTTCATTTATACTTCAATTTAATGAACTCCATTTCTACTTTACTCTTCTTGATTTGTGGGTAGAAATCAAGGTTTAGCTTAAGCTATACCTTCCTCAGGCTCAGCTTTACTAATCCTGAGCTTAAGTTCACACCATAAAATCAATTTATTGAACGCTTTTTTAATTTTGATTATCTTTTCAGTTTAATGAATATTCAGACATTTATTTAAAATAGCAACAAAAACTTGATATTTTTGCTGAAAATAAGCAGGTTTACATGAAAATTGATGCGCATGTGCTTTCAAGGTCGCTAGTTATAGGCCTTTTATCAAAATTTACAAATTCAATCATTAATCATTTACATATAAGCAATTTGAATATATGTAATTAGAGACTGGAAGGTTTTCATTGATACTGATTTGAGAACTCTTATCAAAAGTTAAATATTCAGAGAAACGGATTAAATTATATGTATGTGAGACTAAATATATTCATTTCTCTCTGGATGTATTACAAAAAGTATACTTATTTTAGTGTTACTAAATTTTGTATTAAAAAAGCCTTTATTTTTCTCTTTCCTTTTAATCCTCTTGTTTAAGTGTTATATCAAAAATTATAAAAATTATGAGTATGTAAATGTAAACTTTTTTAATATTTATTTTATGCAATAGTAAGCGTGAATTTTGTTTCTTTCGTGACTATAAGCATCACTTACCTTAAAAAAGTAAGCAACATCTTACATATTTAAATAAAAGCAATAGGAAAGAAACTTATTACATATTTAATAGCTTTACCCTGTTACGAATAATATTAAATATTCTCAATTTCGTAATATTGATGAGTTTCTTTAAATAGATTCAAATTTACGGCATTCCGGTCTTCTATTATATTAATGCTTATTTTGCTTTTCAAGGCATTTTTTTCGAATAATATTAATGTTATGATGATATCTATAAGTTTAGAAAACCAAGCCCTCCACTTCCACAGCTATTTGAGGTAGGTTATACAATTTTGTTTAGTTAATACAAACATTACAAAGTGATTGCTTTTCTAATTCAAATAAAAATCGATTATAATGTTAGTCTATTGTACTAGTACGAAAAAGAAAATTCGTCTCACTTTAAGTATTTCTCCGTTGCATTCATTAGTCTTTGTCTTTACCCTTAAAAGAATAATTATTCAGACATAGTTAGATCATAATTGACTCATATTTTTATTTATGATGCATAAAAATACAAAACGTACATGTTTCATAATCTTAAAATATGTATTTTCAGAGAAGACATTAATTAAGGGATTTAGGGCAAAAAACAATTATTGTATAAGTGAGAGAAATTTTATAAATTATGACAACTATGACATGTTATAAGAACACATCTACATAGAAATATTTAGAAATATTTTATAACATGATTCAAACATTTTCAAGCGAAGACATCTTTCTGGTTTCTGACAAAAATGATTTTGCAGCTTTTTTTTTTATTTCATAAGAAAGATTTATTGGCTTATAAATTTCTTTTGAGAATAGATTAACTTTATGAATATATTAAACAAAGCTGAAACTACAGTTTCATTTTTTCGGCATATTTGACCAAAATTATAAATAAACCCTAGTTTAACAACTTAAATAGATAATTAAAAATGATAAACGTTTATTTCATTGGCAACTAAATTTAAAGCAAATAGACTCACAGTGTGAAATTCAAGAGGATTGGACAACGTCAAAACAAGTACCTATAGGTTTTGTTGTTTAGATGAAATCAAAATCTGATCGACGTATAAAAAACCAATTGTGCCTTGTCAGTGCATTATCGAATTTTTTTATTACTATAAGAAAAAATCTATAATTGTATTTAGATTTTTTTTTCAATGTATGTATTAATAAAAATATGGTGGCTTTAAAGACTCTGGACTCATTACTTTCGTCAAGCAAGCAAATAGTTAGAACATTTGTTTGGTTAGTATAATAAATAATTGGAAATAATTCGTGCTAAATATCATTTTTAGCATTTATTTGCTTGTTTGTAACAAAATTTGTGAGTTTATTATTTTTACAAATTGAAGTTCAAAAAGCTATCAAATTTTCTTGGTCGAATCTTTTCGAAATCTGAAAAATAGTTAAAGAGTAAGAAATTCAAATATTTTATGAAGGTCATGTAGTCTAGTAACGTCGTTTTCCAGGAATTTTATATTTAAACTTGTCGTTGACACTAAATTTAAAACTGAAAAATATTTAAATATATCGATTCGGAAATTTTTTGCCTAGATTTCTTTAATTTTTCAATCTTAACTGGAAAACTAAGGAATAGTTGGGAGTAAAAACAATGAGTAGGTTCTGAGAATAAAAATGGTGACATAATAGGTAAACTTGGTAAAACAAAGAGTATACTTCTTGAATGAAACTTTTAGAACATTTTCGGTATGTAAATACGCAAAGAAATGTTAGCTTCCAGTAAGAAAATTTGATAACTTTTTTATTGAAATTCTTCATGCGAATAGATCGTTTCGGTAAAATTCTTTGTTCTTGATCTTTTAACCGGAAACTGGCGTGTCTTAAAGAACAAAGAATGTCGCTTCAATTCATTGAAGGTAACGAACAAGAATCCGGCGTAAGGCACCAAAGAAAGAGCTGAGAATTAATCAAGATCACCTATTTCTTAGCCTCTACTGACCTTAAGCTCCAAATCCTTAAGATAACCCATGATAGTGTTAAATTCAATAAACTTGTTTGTACTGTTATCGCGCGGGGCACAATTAATCACTGTAAACTTGCACCTTTTTCGCAGACGCCGCCGTGGAAGATGCACGTCTTCGGAGCCGTCGTCGCCGCCGCCAAGACGCTACCGCCAACTATTAAGAACTTTTAGCGTAATCGAATTATTATCGGGAAGCTCATCACAGTCATCACCGCACCAAATGTAACATTTTCACCGTAACGCTGCAGTTTTCTCAATTTACGTGGATTGGTCACACGCGCGATCTTGCGGCAAGTGATCAGAAGAAACCTCCGTCTTGGACTGATCTGCGGCTCTTTCTTCGGATCGCGGGAAAGGTAGAAGAAATTCGAAAAGAGGCAGCGGCATCAGCATCGCGCCAGAACGATAATCTTCTACTAACGGTTTTAATTCAACGTATAAAAGAAGGTAATTCTAAAGTAATTTACCAACACACCGGCGATTGTGCTGCCAAGCGTTACATAACAATTAATTAAAGGTACCTCGTTGGGCCCCGTCGTCAGGTGTTGTGTGGCCGGCTTTGAAAAATTCGCAAAAGATACCCCGGCGAGAGTCGCGTGCTTCCCTGCAAACGGCTGCGTGATTAGCATTAGAAACCGCGCGGAAGATCTCACAAATAGCAGAGATCGCGATGAGGGAATACATATATAGATAAATTACTATAATCAGCCGCGAAATGTCGGTCGAATTTTATGCCTTGTTGCTACTGCCATGCTGCCTTCGCCCTAACCCCCACCATCACCCTGGGCTTTCATCTGGCTAAACGGTCGCGATCAGTCCGCGAGTCGCGCGATCGCTCAGCTGATGGAAAGGTGCAATTACAATTACAATCTTAAAGAATAACTCCTGAAGAAGCCGGTCGGCGATCGCGACTGACCGAGACACCGGCGAAACCAGGTGCCGCTCTAACGGTCCGCAACATGACCGCTCACCGTCCAGGACAAATAAATAAAAGGTGATCGGGGCAAAAATCAATTTGAACGTTAATTTAAATTAAATATGATCGATGCTTTTTAGCGCTCAACTAGCAGGATCCAGCCACCGCTGGACCCCGGTCCTATTCCGGCCAATTGAATCGGGTCATTTGGTAATTACCACGCCTCCGTCTTCTCGCCAACAATTCGCCGGAACGGGTTCATTGTTTCGCGAAGAAACAGAACTTCTCAGCTCTTTCCTCGTTTTTTTCGCGGTCTTGAGGTGACTGCTTTGCCTGCTGCTTGCTAACTTCGCGGACGGTTCGTAAGACGACGTTTGCATTTTCGCTGAGATAACATTTAGGTAGTTTAGTTAGGCTTAAAATGAACCAATAAAGAAGATCGCTATGAAACTCATAATCTGGCTGATGAATACCCTTTTGAAAAACTTTTTTTAACTAGGCCAATCTGACCCTAAACACGCTTTGATCGTTCACCATTTTAAATTGACAAGTGCGATTAGTTTGAAAAAAAAATCCTAGATGTACTTTGAGAATTGTTTCAAACTCGAGTCTCTCTTAGCTCTTGCATACAGAGTCAAATTGACTCTGTATGCAAGAGCTAAGAGCTATTTTATGTCGAAATTTTTATAAAGCCATATTTGCTTAACCCGACTACGACAAAGTTAAAGAAGGGTTAGGATTTTAGCAATCTAATTTTTGGCAAATAAGGTGTCATTTGATGCGTCTCCTTTAGTCCGCTCACTAAACCCAGTGATTTCCTTACCAATAAAAATTTGTAATTAAAATAAAAGCCTAAAAACTAAAACCCCGATTACGCAAAAGCTGAAAACAAACATAAAATATTATATACAGGAATGTCAAATCTCTGATTCAATAACGAAGCTCTTGGATTTAAAATAACTAGTTGACGTCGCAGGCCCAAAAATCTGCGAATCTTAACGAAGGCAGTTTTTCTATATTTACTTATAAGAATTTTTTCGCTATAGCACTTAGAATTTTTTCATAAATTGGACTTAGCCAAAAACTAAGAAGAGGCAGAAATCAGTTAGAAATATTTTAAAATATATTGGGTTTCAAACTTTTTTCGCTACTAGACATTTTTCAAAAATTGGACTAAGAGAATTTTCATCTGCTATAGACATAACATTTTTCCTTTTTGCTATTAAAAGATTTCTAAGTCCCGTCCCGAATGAAAAAATAAAACTGAAAACAGACTAAAAAGTTTTGCCGAAAAACGATCGGAAAGTAGGCTGATTCAGGCAATAAAAGACAGACATTTATAGAAAAAAAATATATTTTCACTTAATAAGCCTGTTGCAGAAAGTGCAAAGTTCAATCTGCAAAGTCTAATTTTATGAATAAAGTATTAGATTAGATTAGCGATTAAGACTAAAGATTAGTCACAGTTTTGTAAAATCTTTTCATTTTTTAATTTCTAATGCCTATTGTCTTTTGGGAATATTTTCGGAAAATTCAAAAACCAAAAACAAATGTAACTTTTGATATGAACGACGATAGTTTTCAATACTTTTCATTTACCAAAAATAAATATGTATTGCGACTCAATATGAGTAAAAATTCTCTAATGTTAAATTATTACACTATCCGTTTGTAGCAAATTTAATGTTATCCGCGTCTTGCAAATTGTTTAATTTCGTTCAATTGGAATCATATACATATAGTACCATGTTATTGAATTTTTTATATTATACTTTTTATAATTTTATATTCATCGAATACCGGATACTCCATTTCGTAAACATTCTTGGAATATGTGTAACAAATCTAAAAAATAACAATTAAATTGCTCAACCAGTTATAAAAGTATACCATTTTGAGTAGAGGTGGGCGACAAGACTCGAGAGAGATTCGGTTTTGAGTCATTTACCTTCCTTAAATGGGCATCATAAAAAATTTAATTAAACTGAGCAGATTTCGTTAACCCCGAGCAATCATGCAGTGTAAAGTATTTTTGAAAATCATTTTATAAGAAGTTTTTTGTTTTCAATGCAGATGCAAATGATTTAAAATTTTTCGGCTAATTCAATTAAATTATAAATCAAGGTGAAATAAGCAGTAAATTAATTTTTTTCAATCAATGAAAGTATGCTGATAAAAGAAGCGAAAGCGAACATTTCCGTATCAGTGATGGCATATGACCAAATTTGCAGTCTTAAAATAAATTAAAAAATGCATTTTCTTTATTTTATTTGCTTTTTACTTGATATAATTTTTCCATATATTCGGATAACTCTTCGAAACATTTTATTTCTTAAAGGAAACCGTCGAATAAGAGCCCATTAAGACCGATTAAGATAATATCAGAGGCCGAGGCGGATTATTTGTTTTCCTTTCTTTTAAGAGAAAACTTGGCGAATATTTTTATTGTTATTGCAAATCGTGATAAGAGTCGAACTGCAGCTGCATGCAACTCTAGCGAAAACAGATAATTGAAATTGAGCTTTAGGTGAAAGATTTCATCCAGAGTGAACCAGATGAAGTTCATCCCATTAAAATTCCACCTGGACATCGGAGATAGTTTTAATTTCGTCTCGATTAATTTAATTTAAACGCGAGTCGGGGCGGTGCGGGGGCGGGTGTGATTGTAATTAAATCGTAGATTGTAGCCAGATCGGACTCTGGACCTTTATTAACTAAACGAATTGCGTGTAATGGGGCTCCGGAGCACCGCATCCCGATTGTGAGAGATTTTATTGCTCGCTGATTCGGGTTTAACTGGATTATCATCGCGATTAAATGAAAACAAGTTCCTGTTCCATTTTAAAATTTGTAGAAAATTTCAAGGAAATAGAAGGTGAGCGATTTCGTAACAACAAGGAAGTTTTCATCTCAACTATTCATATCCGTGAAAACCTTCTCGATTAGTTGCATAATTCTGATCTTAAATCAATCAAAGCAGTAATTAATGAAATCAAACTTTTTATGTTCACGGAAGAATCTAATCACATTTCCTGGAATATTATTACCTTCTAATTTTATTTTCCCTCTATATAATCAAATCAAAAGTTTTGTTTTTATATCAATGAATTCGTTCGATTACTATTTGTAAATCAGGTTCGCTTAAAGAAAATACTAATTAAGCAGAGGGCTGACCTTAAATGGCGACTTCAACAAATACCTCTTGAAGGAAAAAAGAAGTTTAGACTTTACATCTTTCCGCGTTATCTGAACTGGTTTGGGCGATATCTGTCCATTAAACCTTCCCATAATGTAGTAAAATTTTACAGCCTTTTAACTGCTTTGGTATTAGGATTGCCCAGTGGCAATTTAAATTTCAACACCTAATTAAGAAATTGTATCGAGCGAGATGAACGCTGTTTTTGCCACTATCTTAGTTAAATTCCGGGCAGACTGTTGATTGCTAGTTTCCTTTGCCGTAAACTTTGACCATTTCGATTATCTACAGCAACTATTCATTTTGGAATTAATTCGTTTTTATAGTAAATTACAGTTAAATTACAGCGATGAAGAAAATTAACAAAAACTTACACGGATAAAATGCAATCTCGTTTTGTAACCTTATTTAAAAGTTGAACTCTGATTTATTGCTTTGATTACCCTTTTAAGCAAAGCATATTTACAAATCGAATAAATTTGTTTGCGTTTAGTTTATAGCTGTCTACTCAGAAATGGGTATAGACGGACAAATATATCTCTTTTATTTTATTTTTTATAAATTAACGTTGATTTGTACAAGAGCTCGACTACCTAATGCAAAATTTATTTCCATAAGTTTAGATAAATTTGATATAATATAAAATTCTAAGTGTATCTTTTAAAAAGAAAATGTACATCCAATTTTAAGCTTATTAAATTGTTTCTCACTTTGAAAAATTTTAAAAAATACATAAATAATTTTTATATACAAGTATTCAATTATTTTTTATTCAATGACGTCTGTACTTTATTTGGTAGATCTAGTAAAATGAATAAATGGCTTTCAGTTATTTATTTCAAATTCAGTTTCTGTACGCTATTCACTGCGCTGTTTGGATAAAATTGTTTATAAAAGAAACAACTTCAACAATATATTTTGATTTTGATCAGCAAATTAGATTTCTGAGATTCACCCTAACAAAAATCGAACTTTACTCTATAATTCATTTGATTATAAAACGTGTTTATTAAATGTGAAAATTTTTGTATTTTCATTTTTTTCATTTTTCAATTATGTCGCATTGTTTTGAACACATCAAACACATCGATTGACACAAATGACTGTCAAATAACAATCGAGCGTCGAAATTTGCATAGGCGTCTTTTAAACCATAAATCATTTAAGTACCAAGACTGTTTTGATGAGAACACCATCTTCATAGTAAAGCTCGAGACTAATCTCGTAAATTCCAGTGTTGAGCATAATCGATTACAAAATGTAATCGAATAATTATATGATTCCATTAATCGCAATTAAACAATAATCAAAGTAAACTTGTCATTATTATTACTAATAATCAATATTTTGATTACGAAGTAATTGAAATCATTAGTAATTTAATTACTTGTAATTAAGAATACTTGGTAGTCGTCATTCTTGATGTTTTAGAATCTGATTCCGTATGTAATCGATTACCCCAAAAAGTTATAATTGAATGTTTTTTTTTTTTTAAATAATTCAATGCTGAACAATTTTTTTAAATCGCTCGAGTAGTTAAGAAAATTTATCTCTTACAAATATAATACAAACTTTAATAATAACTCAGTTTTTAGGACAACTTCAATACTTCGAAAACTTCTACTTCTCTGAAGATCAATTTTCTAAGGCATATAATTTTTATACTGGAATGATCCATCATAAAAAACAAAACGTACTTCGAAAAACTAGAAGCATTGAAGTGATCCTAAAAAGTTATTCAATACTGTATTTGTATGTAAAGAAATGAAAGTAATTTTCATTGTATGTACTTGGATTACGATTACAAATTACTGTAATTGGAACCACTTCCTATTACGAATTACTTTGCAATTGTAGTCGTAATTGGAATCACATACAATTTTAATCGATTTCATCTTGTAATCATGTAATTGTAATCGATTACAATTTGCCCATCTAGTACATTCAATTTGTAAAATAGTACTTATAAGTTTCTAAAAACTGAATTGGTTCATATTTCAAGAAATTAAATAATATTGTTTTAAAAATGAAAAATTGTGTGTTAAAGTTCATATTCAATTTTAAACAATTGCAATGACACAACATTTGAGTGACAAAACATCAAGGTTTAGGATATTTTGTGCAAATAGTTGTAATAAAGTAAGCTATTTTACTTACATAAAATAAAATTATAAGGAAGTTATATAAAAATATCGGTCATTTTTGATCTGGTCAAGTGCACAAAGCCCATAACATTCGATGTCGATGTGAATTGCTCGCATTCAAAAAAATTAATTCGTATTATTCGCATTAAAATATTTGGTTAATTACATGGCATTGTAACACTTATTCCCAGTGCAACATGTTCACCTCCGAACGAGTCTCTCTGTTAATTTTTTATTAAAAAAATTTGAATATGAGGAGACTGTATGCAAAGCAAAGCATAAAATTTGCATGTACGCAAATAGCCGCGAATTGGACTTGAGCGGCCTCATAATTTTTATAATTTGCTCAACATTTCGAGTTGGTGGTTGGCAGTTGGCAGTAGCGTTGAACTCTACCTTGACTGGATTTATGCAACAATTTTTTTTTATTTTTACCTTTAATTTAAGTATTATTTCGCGAGTAATAAGCTTCCTCCTCACCTTGGACTGTTCCGCGGATAGGCGAGTTTACCTAAAAACCTCAAATTAATGCAAAATGAGAGCAGGCCGAGAATACCTGATGAACTGTTTTAAAAATAAAAAAAATATAAAAAAAATAAACCAGCACCCAGCATCGTGGGGCTCACCCGCAGGTTTGCGCAGGCTCGAGAGCGTTTTACCTGGCGCAATCGCGCAAGGTGTCTTTTCTAGGTTCTCGGCCTGGCGCGCAGGTAATGAACGGTAATCAGAGAATTATGCGGCGTCCCCCGGGTGCCCCTCGGATCGACAGATGATCTCGAAAAGTACCAGGCCACGGGAGTAATGCAAATATCGCGGCATCAAATTGCAGCCGTAATTGAAATCGATTTCTGATCATTATCGATGGTTCGAAGCGGAAGTGCCGATAGGCGAGCAAAAAGTGCAAGGACCGGTGAGCCGTGGCCGCGGTTCGGCGGGGCCGGGGGAGCCCCAGCGACACACAGCCGCACCACCGGTGACTCCAAATGGCCGCATGTCTTACCTGGCAGGCAGCTTTTTATGCAAATCGCCAACGTCAGCGCCATCGAGGAATTGATATCACGTTCTGCTCACCTGAATGGACACGGGGCTTGGCAGGAAACCGCGTCAGGTTCGATCGTTTGTTTACTTCCGCTCAGAAGCCCGTTTGGGCGTTGCGTCGAGAACCCCACGACACTTCCATTTTTTATTAGTCATAAACTAAAAATAACTAAAACTCGACTACCGAACTAGAGTAGAGATTGTATCTAAAACTCGACTACAGAGCTGAAAAAGTATGAAACAAGAAAAAAATGTTTTTATCTAAAATCATAAATTCTCCCCTAGACTTTTGAAAAAATCATAACTCACTGTTTAAGGGCCCTATACTTGTAGTTGTTCGCATCCGATCGAAAAGAGCTTAGAAAAGCACCCTTTAAATTGAATAAATTTTTAGTAAATCCATTTTAATTGCCTTTGATTTAATTAATTTTCTCGTTCAAAGTGGTTAGAAATAGACCGATAAAACAATTCTATCGATTATTTTAACCACTTTGTACGACAAAATTAATGAAATCAAAAGTAACTAAAATAAATTTGTGAGAACTTTATCAATTTTGTTAAGGAATTTTTGTCCAAAAAGGGCTTTTGTAAGCTCGACTACGAGAACAAGGTCCTAATAGTATATTGTGCAACAAGGGCGTAAAGTAGCCGATTACGCACGCTGGCAGCAATAAACGCACGAGCGAAGCGAGTTTGTTTAGCTGCCAGCGTAAGCAATCGGCTACGCACCGCACGATTTGCACAATAAAGCACTAGTGGATAATAAGCCACTTTACAACCGGAAAGGCGTGCGTTTTAGTGGCACTTTTCCCTCACGCGTGTGGAAAATAAATAGACTATTGAATTCAAATCGACAGATAGGATTTTTAAAGTATAGCCGTTGGCGCATTGCGTAATAATAACATATTTAGCAGTGAGCTGTCAAAGTTGAACATACATACCTGCGTTGTGCTGTGTAAGATGGACACAATTAGCGGAACGGAGCAGATCGCATCGGATCGGAGCGGACGAGTTGAACAAATTTCAACTTTTACTAGAACGACGGAACACATAACCTCACAAATGAGACAAAGCTATGCAAACGAGGCCGAAGTTGTAAAAGGAGGAAATTGACTGCAAATGGACATAAAACGTAAAGATAAAGTATAGGCAGAGGGAAAATATAATATAGACGGTTCAAATCGCAAGAATTGTGATCATCTGTCCGTCCGGTCGGAACGAAGCCGATCGAATCGGATCGGATACTATATGGTTAGGCCTTAAGATCCATTTTGGATCAAGACGAATCCAACGACACCTTAATTGTAGAAATCAGTTCAGTTAGGCTTTAGGGGATAAAAAACTTGTTGTTATAGTTTACGATACGATACGATACATTACATACCCAGTAGGAAAAGTGCCAAGGGCTTCCTCGAAGAAGGCCTGATATAATTGCTTCGAATCATTTTCTATGCTCATTCTAGCATGACCCTACAGTAGGTACTTATTAAACACCTTCCTGCGAATCGACTGGGTAATGAGTAGATGAGTTCTTTGCCAGCCTGCCACACATCGCTTTATTAAGGTTGAATCGTTCAAAAACATAGTCTATGGCAGGTGGTCTAGGTACATAAATTAAATGTTTAACATTTCCACTTTTCAATGCGGGAATATAAATTTATTATTTCTTAAATCATATACATATGTAAATCAGTGCCTACTTTTACTTAAAATTTTAATGTTATTTGTTTAGTTATGCTAGCTAGAATATAATTAGTATAGTTATAATTTTTTAAAAAAAATTCAGAATGTTTCAACTGTAGTCTCTATTTTAAGCATTTATAATTGTATCGAATGGACTCATGTTGAAATTTAGACGATTGTTTATTTTTAAAGCAAATACGAGCTTTTGCAATGGTCAAATATTTGAACTTTGTTATTGTTTATATTAATGTCATTAAGATTATATAAACCGATTTTTATTGCTATAATTTTTTTACTGTACCAGTTTTTCAGTTTATTAATGTAATCTCAGCGGTATAAGCCAAGTAGGCGGGGGAGGACCCCGTCTTTGGGTGCAATTAAACTTCAAATGAGTCTGCTGGCGGATAATGTTTTAATTGCGTCAGGGGCGTGTCGCGTGACTTGAAAAATCGCTTGCGAAAAGATCACTTCGGCAGCAATGGAGCTCAAATTCCGCGCTGCCTCTGCAATTGCGAAAATTCTTTGTCGATGGCAATAAGTTGCAATGTTTAGAGCGCTCCCATAAAAAGGTTTAATTTTTAGCAATTTCTCTTTCGCGAAAGACAGCAGCTAATTATTAGTCGAATAGGAGATTGCCGGAATGGCTTTTGTTGTATGAGACGTTCTATTGCTTGAGAAGAAATAAGGCCGCACTTTCTATAAAATGAAATTTAATTGTTTCTAAATCGTGATTAAATTGATATTTAAGGTTATAATTCTACGTCGAATACTTTGACTTCCATGAATTAAGCAACATATAAAGTTTGAACTCTCGAACGCATAGAATTAACTTCTGCACCACTATAACTTTGAAACATATTGCGATTGGAAGATTATTTTGAAACTATTAAAATTTGTAGAACTCGAAACTATACGAAGATTTCCGCTACTAGACATAGTATCGTCCGATTTTCCAGAATACTCAGAAAACAAGCGAAAATATTCGATTCGATTTTTATGAGCAAAAATTTTCACTTTTCACCAAATTTTCAACATTGTGATTGGATATAACACTTTAAATAAAATTTTATTTTTCACCACGTTTAAAAAAAATATTCTTTTGAGAGAGTATACAAAGAATCATCTATAGTTATACATACATACATATATTAGATACTAAAAATGGTAAAAGCGGAGCTCTTTTTGCCTATGTTACAAATCCGGAGCGAAAATTGTGTCCCCCGAGGTTACTTTCTCAAAACATAACAAAACTAAGGAGGAATAATCTAGTAGGTAAGTTTGATGCCTAATAGCATAATAATGATTATATGTAGTAAAAAAACAGTATACCATCTTCAGTTGGTTTTCTATTGGAACAATTTCAACATTCAAGTTCATGTTCATGTTGGCTGCCTTAAATTGCTATGGGCATTTTTGTCATGATCGGTAGACTTTCTATCGAAATTAACCATTGAAGTGCGTCAGAGGCCAGACAGACACATGTCACTTGCTTTCTACTCATCCAAAGAAAGGCTTAGGTGCATTCCCTGGCTACTCATAGGCAGCAATTGATTTTGCGACGCAGAAAATGGCAAAAATATTAAAAACGGAAAACGTCGTCTGAATTGATAAAATCCACAACCCCAAAGCAAAACTTTCGACATCTAATTCCAAGAAATCAGATCCTGAACAAGCCCACGTTTCCCGGTAACTAAAGTGAATAAAAAATTATGCCTATGCTGCGAACGTGCCATAAAAACGTCTATGGTCTCCGCGGCGGCTTCCGCTCTTATGGCTAATTGTGAGCTTGTCGAGCAGGTAAAATGGCTGTTTAAGGAAGTCGAGAGTTACTTTACTCATCCGCGGCTGACGGCTGCGACAGACTTTCTTCCGATTTAATTTCTTAAAGTTGTCTCAAGTTTCAGCGACTTCGAGCGGCTTAGAGGCGCGGAATTTTAAATAGAGCTGCACTTGCATATCAACTGCGAAGTTTCAATTCCTTATGATGTGAAACAATATTACAAATTTCAATGAATTACTTCATACGCTAACCTACTTTTAGCTATTTTAAATTCATTAGCATTCAAACATTTTGTCAACGATTGTAAAAGAATCAAATAAAAATTTGAAAAAACTATCCCATAATATCACAATTAATTAGCTTAGATTGACAAAATTCAAACTTGCAAATAATCAGGTCAATCAATTTAAACATTTGAAAACATTTTTAAATAAATTAAGTTCTAATAAAAACTAAAGAAAAATCTCTAAAAGCACAATAAGTATAAGAAAAACATGTTTAACGAACATTAGAAAGAGATCATATATAATAATATTTTGAAATCCTTACTACTTTATTTTTAAGCGTACATCTCTGGCAGATATTAAGATCATCAAATACATGCTAAAAAGACTTACTAAACATTTTTTGAATCGTTAAATTATGAAAATGGTTATAAAAAGTCTGGAAACGATCAAATATCTATTTTCTATTGAAGATTCGGATTCTACGATACAAAACACGAAGGTTTTGCCTGAAACATTTTTTCGATTCATGATATACAAACCGCTGTGATTGTAGATATCAAATTTCAATATTACTGCACAAAATTTACTTGTAATCAAAAAATAATGTCTGGTATGTTATTATATATTTTTTAAAGAAACTACTTTAAGCGTTTAGATCTGATCCGGATCAAAATTCGCAACAAATGTTGTATTGAATTGAAATTTGAAAATAAGGATTCTTAGCAAAACTTTTAAATGTTGTTAAAATAACAACAAATTTCATTGATTAGCGTTAAAAACTAGATCCAATAAATTTTGACTTGAAGTTTGGATGGGCAAAAATCGCAATTTGATGGGGTTTTTGCAAATTTTAAAATTTTAAATAATAAATACAGTTTCAAAAATTTAGTGAATTGCGAAATTTGAGGTCCAGATCATCATAAAAAAAAAAACACATGGGTTGTTTAATTTCTAATTCATAATTCTAGTTAATGAACTTTATTTCTAATTTACTTTTTTTTAAACTCATTGTTTTACTAGATACATATATTATATCAATAAAGCGGAGTTTTCTATAGGAATTCTTGGGAATAAATTTGGTACTGATACTGATACTTAATTGATAAAAAATAGTTCATTAAAATTCAATATGCACATAGTTCAGATGTAGGTATATTTAAAAGAAATAAATTTGGTACTTTTTCAGGTTTGTGAAAATGCATTTAAATTGTCATATCAAGAGGAGAATCGTAATTACATTTATCTTAAACAGAATTACTCAGAATTACTTGATTTGTAATTAAGTAGCCGCAGAGCTCCAAGTTCAGCTTACCTTATCCAGAGCTGAAGGAACCTGCGAAACCGGCCCTTAATGAAGTAGGCGCATCAACATCAACATTCCGACAGCCGATTGATTTCGTCGCATTAATCATTCTTTCCGATGTCAGATAAACGCACGTAATAAGATAAGCAGGTAACGTCTAAGTTACCTCTCCATGGGAGGTTTTAAGACAAGAAAACTATACAAAAAGCAGACGTTTCAAAACACGTGGACAAACAAAATATTGTGTCAGTTGGAAATCAAACACTTCACACCCCAATTCTTATTATTAGTAATTTTCGTAACGGACGGTATATATGTTTTTTTTCAAGCGCCTTCTTTAAAATGCTAATCCTGATCTTAGAACTTATGCCTCTTGGGTTCTGTCTTTGAAGTGTAAAGAACTTTCTTCTTGATACTAAAAAAAGCGGATTAAGTGGAAAAAGGTTTTTTTCCCTAAAGTGCCAACCTCAAAACCCAAATTCGTTAAAGAGTTATAAAATGTTAGGATATAAAAACTATGGCGGAGGGATATAAGAAGGCATAAATTATTAACGTTCGGACGGAACAGAGCCGAATCGAGTGCTCCTCTTGAAAATGATATCAAACTTATGCAAATTGCTGGGAAAAGCTGGAATTACCTGTGCTACAGGTGATAGTGTTTTCGAGCCGCAGAGAGCGTTCCGCATTAAAATAAAAGTTATGCGCTGGCTGACACACATCCGCCGCAGCATCCGACCGTAGTGCCCTTTTTTTGGGCAGAGCGGCTCATCAAGCCAGAAAAAGATAGTCGAACAGCATCCGAAGCACCTATTTTGCATAGTGACGTTGTGGCGGTTTGGGTAAATCTCGTCATCATCGTCACCCATCCAATCGGCCTCTTCACGGAGAGAAAAGAGGCGCGGAGAAGTGATCATAAATTATTATGTGTGATATTGTCTTGAGGATGGAATGCCTTTTTGTACAAGACGGGGCCGCGGTGCACACAGCCTCCGGAGAAAGTCGCCTTGACTGGATTTCAGCGGCGTCCGGCGCACCGGCATGCAGCAGCAGCATTACCGACTTTTTCTCTCGCATGCCGGGAAAATTTGAATAATTCAGCGACACCGCGCTTCTGTGCAGCACTTCCTAATAATCATAACTGCAGGTGTTGTAATACCCTCGGGCTTTTGATTACCTTTAACGGAGTCCAATTGTTTGTTAAAATTATGAAACAAGGTAAGGAAGGCAGCAGCGACTTCTATTTTCAGGTGAGTAACTCCGTAAATTGTTTCAGGTGGGTATTTCACGTTTTGTAACCTTGTATGAGGCAACATACCCAAATCTCGTCGTCGTCAAAGAACTCTAACTTGAGTTTTGGGTGTGCTGAAAACTTGTAGCCCTGACCAAGTTTAACCTAGCGAATTTCGAAAAAAAAGGTCCGATCTGATATCAATCTACAAAAATTTAAAATTCTCAACGGCCCAGAAGTTTTTGGGGTATCAAGCACCTAGACTGGCGGAATTTCAAAACTACGTGGCGTTTCGCGGATTTCATTTCCAAGAAAACGCGATAACATTGACTGGCGTATCGCGTTCATTGGCATTTGAAGGTATAATAATAAAAAGAAAAAAATTTGCACCAAAACAAATGTTCCTGTTTCGGTCGAGGTACGTGCCTGATTTTGATTTTCATTGACCGCGAACAGGTTCGCGTTAACAGACTTTTTCGGATTTTAATTTTCCTTGAAGTCGCAGCGAAGCGTTATTTGCTTACATAACTCGCAGGTTTCTGATTAAATTGTTTGATTGATCGCATTCCGCGCAATGAATTCGCATTATCGCTAAATATCTGCTAAACATTTCATTTCCTTGAGCAAAGTGCGGAGACTCTTTTGATTGTTTTTTTTTTCACGAGACACATGACACTAATTCACCGGCGAAGGCGAGCTTAATCAATTTATAATTTTTACAGCGCACTTTTTTTAAATTTTCATTTATTACGACTTTGAAAAACGAAAGGTCGTTTTTTATGAGGGAAAGATATTGTAAAGTTTGTTTTGTTAACTTCAATTTTAACTTTTTGTTGTTTATTATTACTTAATTGATGTGAAAATTTCATAATTGAATTGAAAGAGTAATGCAATTTTTGTTATTTACTGGACGAATGATTAATTTACCTTGCATAGTGAGATAATTGGTATTAAACAATGAAAACCAATAAAACAGGTTTTCGATTACTTTAAGTTCAGCTAAAGGTCATGCACTTAAAATGCAATAAAAAACGATAAAATTAAAAAATTCCTAGTATATATTTTTAGTTTATACATATCCTCTAAAGTTTTTCTCACTAGATTATAGTGAATCCCAACTAGAGTCGGTTTCCGAGATATGAAATTCAAAATATAGTGAAAAATGAATTACTAGAAGTATATTTTAATAAACCATAACATGATCTGGGCCGAATCAGGGTAGGCTATAGCCTATAGGGCAAGCCGTAATAGGGTATGTCACATCCGGCCCTGATCACAAATCATAATTAATTCCCTTTTCAGCTATGTCTTATTGGACCTGATCTGAGCGATTTTTAATCTGATCTTTTGTAATACTAGATACAGCCCTAATTCTAGTCCTAAGAAAATGCTACTCGGGAATTTCCTGTATTTCTAGTTTTTAGTATAGTTAGTAGTTTTCTGGAAAAAATAATTAGAAAGAAAAAAGATTTTGCCTACTTTATAAGTAAAATAAGCTGAAATCTAGGAAAAATAGTGAAGTAAATATCTATTGTTAATTTCTGGTTGGTTCTTCTGGAAGTTCACTAAATTTCAGCAAAAATATAACTGATATTGCAATAACATTTAAGTGGATGCTGAAAATGCAATAAAAGTAAGAACGACAACATAAATGATTATAGTAAATTTACTCAAAAGCAATTAATTTACTAAATTTAAATTTCACTAAAAAAATTTCTTAGCGTAGGTACACTATAATAAATTAATGAATTTATAATGCCTATATTTATTTTTTTTGTACTAACACTGTAATCTATGTTTTAAATTAATAATTGCAAAACTATTAGATATACAATATATTGACGAAATTTGATCCCATTCCCAACAAAAATTATACTTCTGGAAAAGTACGCCTTGAAAATCCTTTCTGTTCGTTATACATAATTCAATAAAATAACAAAAAACAAATCTTTTTAATCTCTTTAAAGTAGACAACTAGATACACAAGCCTGGAATTTGAATCATTAAAGCATTTTTTAGCAAGTAAAACCTTGTTTTAAGAAGCTACAGAGATTCTTTAAGCATAAAACAAAAAAAATAGTTTTTTGACCCCGCAATCCAGCTTCTTTGACATTAAAGATGATGATTCATCTCTCATGTATGAAAAATATATTTTCAACTTTATTTTTCAGGAGTCTTTTATGACACGAAAGAAAAAAAGTATTTAAATTTATGAGTTGTTCTTAGAAATTATGTACATATTTTATTTTCTACGCTTTTAAATGCGTAAACCTTGGTTCCATGGTTCTCATAAATTCAAATTTCATTAAAAATACAACCTGCGTATGTAATTTAATTTAATTCACGCCTGTAGTAATTCTATGGCAAATATTTTCTTAACGAATTATTCAAATCGATGAGTTTTGCAAAAGTTATTACAAAAAAAAAATTTTGCAGACAAATAGAACAGCAATCCTGACGTAGTTTCGTTAATTCAAAACTAATTTCTATTGATTTATACTTATTACTTTTTTATTAGTAGGTACTTTTAATAGTCATAATTTTTAATCCGGTTCTATAGAATTTATGTTTTAATGATAAACATGTCTTTGGCTTTAAATTCCAACTTAAAACGGAATCATAAATGCCTTCCAATCTTAGATTATAAGTATTTCTCTGATAACTACGATATCACGTTAAATATATTGGCTTATAAATAAAGATAAAATCAATTAAGTGTAAAATGGTTAATATTTTTTAGTCAACAATTTTTTAAGTTTTTAGGAAATGTCAAATGTTTTCATGTAAGTAAATAAAGTAGCCTATACGTAGTTTTTTTTTTTCTAATTTATTTACAAAGCAGGCAAATCAATAAAGCCATTTTCACAGTGCGTACTTAAATATAGTTAAGATAAGCTGAGTTTAACTCAACAAAATTGGCCGCTTAATTGAAGCTTAAACTAAAACCTTGAAACTGCTTTGCTCTATAAAAAATCTTAGCATAAAAAGTAAAAAGTGAATACTTTAATAAATAAATAACATTTTAATTAGGGTTTTTAGAAAAAAGGATATTTAAAGCGATGGAAAAGCATTATCAACATTGGTAAACTGGATAAAATAAGACGTGGTAACACGAAAAATAAGTGTAACAAAAGTGATAAATGTGGTCGAAAACTCACCCTCATAAAACAGTATGGTAATCCTTCCTTGTTTGCTTGTGTATCCATTTTATGCAAAGTCCAAGATTATTCATTCAGCGCTAAATTGCATGCCTCGACGAGGAAAATTCCTGTCCGCAGTCCCGGAGAGATGAAGTGAAAAAAAATAAAAGGGAATATGCAAAATAAAGGCTTAAAAACGAAAACAATTCCGGAACACGCTCTAAACTAGATCACTACAACTCATAGTATAAAATCTCGATGGATTCATAAGCGGCGCAAGTGTTCAACGAACGCATGCGCAAGCGGCTCGAGTTGGCCGCTTTTTGCCTCTACAAAAACAACACCCGATAGAAATCTCTCGTTCCTACGGAATTTCGCGATTATTCGTTTTATTTATTTATTTTTTATTTTTTAAGGCGAAATCATTTTCCATGCACTTACACACGCCAGGTATACACTTACACTCGATAATAAATCGTGGCGACTTTTCGTATTAATTTGCGCGAATTTACCTTTTTTATTTATCGCAATTTGTTAGTTTGAAGTCACATCTAAAAACCGTCCGCAGATATTATTCACGTGCGACCGCTCTGCAGAAGTGCGCAATTTCTATCTGATCGGAAAATTTATTTGCTCCTGCTGCGTCGCAGATGAGAAGGAGTTACCGATCGTCTAAGATGCGATCGGTTCAGTCTTAAGATCCACCTTCAGGAAGCCAAGATCAGGGCACTTAAATTACCTTTTCGAATGCACTCGTGTTGCGTAATTATTAGTGAACCTTTCCAAGGTACGATAGAGGCTATCTTTAATCAAAATGTGATCACTTGATCAGGTCCAGTGGTCGGGCGACTTTATTTCAATGCTAATTTCTACAGACTTTCATTTTCGTTAGTATTCCATGGTTAATTCTGAAGGTTATAAAATATCTGAAGCGAAAAGGCTATCTTGCTAGTAGCCACCGATTTTCAATATTCGATTTAATCGCTTTTGATAAGAAAGAATACTCAAAGACAGTTCGTCTTTCCAAAGAAAACAATTCCAGGTAACTCCAAACACCTGTTCCAAAATGATCCTGTTTTTTTTCCAAAAGTCCTGATCCTTTGTCGTCACGCACTGTGCCTTTTCAGCACTGTCTACCTGTTTCCACCACAGAAGGAGATCTTCAAACAGGAAAATTTCCAAAAACACTATTGACCTATCTCACTGATTGCGCTGATAACATCCGAAATACGAAAACGAAAAATAAATAAACTCTCAAAAGCAGCTTTTATACTCGCAAGCACTCTGATAAAAGTTGGCGAAGGCAATTCGCGAAATTTATCGCGATAAAGAAAGTAATTTTCAGGTGAAGACGACTGGCCGACACGCAACTAAAATTTTACTCTCGATAGCGAAAAATAATATTGTCGCGCACATACTGCCCGTCCATACTGTCGGAAAGAAACTAAAAATCTTTTCGGTCGCGCACACGGCCGAGTTGAGGCACAAGCCACAGGTAGGCAGACACCGTCAGTTACCCAAACAGGTGAGGTGGTATGGAAATAAACACAACAGCTGTTGAGGGTTCAACAATTTTTGCTGCGACTCATGTTGGGAAGGTTCAGTCCACCTCTAAGTGGAAATGTTGCTGATCGTGTTGCGATCGCTGATTTCAGATATTTCCTAAAAGTATGCTGAAAATTCAGAGAAGAAATCCGACATTACAGTCCGAAAATATACGCTAGCTTTAACGATTATTTTAAAATTAGAGTAAAATTAAATCTGATCAAAAATATATAAGCCCAAAACGAGCCCACAACACGTCCGGAATTGACGAAGCGCGTGTTTATCCGAACAAAATATCTAATTCTTTAGCACGCTCGCAACGCGCCCGATGAACATACATCCAAACATTATTCATTTTTCGAGCCCACAAGTCCGAACGCGCCTGCAAAAAGCCCGGAACGCGCCTGCAGCAGGCCCGAAACGCGCTCGCAACAAAATTTTTTATAAATTACGCCTGGCAAGAGGCCTGTGATTTTTGTGTTCTTGAAAAATAAAAACGTTTCGGGCCTGTTGCGAACGCGTTTCCGGCCTATTGCAGGCACATTTTGGGCCTGTTGTGGAATGGAAAATGTTTGGGTGTACATCGAGCACGTTGCGGAGTTGCTAAAGAATTTGATATTTTTACTCGGGAAACAAATAAATTAAGGGATGACATCTGTTTGAAATTTGTTTTCTCAATTTCTTTTTTTTATTGGCAACAAATCTCAAAATTGATAATCAATAACGTCTATGTATGATTATAACTCAGAAATTTTCTTAGAATTGATTTTTTGGATCTATTTTGATGCAAAGTTATAGTATTTTTAAATTTCAAATGTGTTTTTCTCGAAACCGTGTATTAAAAATCAGCAAGCGGTAGAACTCAAACAGTTTTCATCCGACTGACTTAAAATTTTTATTGTAGCTTCTCCATTCATCTAGTGAAATACACACGATTAAAACGATTGAATAGAACGATTTAATTTTAAAAATTAATGAAGTCGATTATTTTTGTCAAAAACACTTTTTTTAAAACACACGCGAAAAAAATCTTAAATTTAAGATCATGGTTAGGTAGTTCATTAGCCAAACCCGAAAGAAAAAAAATTTTATGATTCCAGATGACAATGGAGGAGACTCCAACTACTTGCAGCTGAGGGGTGGGGGTATTTTTCTCGATCCGTTTGTAACAGTGGTTCAGTTAAGACGCGTTGCCGTCGACGTAACACGGAGCAGTTACTGTTACATATCACACACCGATTAACACCTGACATTTTCAAATCAGAATCACGCACGTACGGTTTTTTTCATTCGAGATTGAGATAATGAAAGGAAAAGAAAGAGCGAGAAAGACAATAGAATATTGCGCGGATAGGTTCGTTTTATAAAAACAAATATATAAATAATGTAATTACTCGGCATAATTATGTACCTATTCCTTTGTTGGATTGTTAGTGTTAAGAATAGTTTTGTTTGTAATTTTTTTTACAGTTTTTTCGATTTTACCTGATTCCCAGCACTTACAGAAAAAATTAATGTATATAATTGTCTCTTACACCAAGCCTAATAAAACTACAATTGTTTCTGTTGGTTCTGGGACATTTTTGCCCATTCGCCTTTGACTATTGAAAACTTGATTCTAAATGATGTAATTTATTAGGGAATGAGTTTAAGATTATCATATAATTTGAAATTTTTGGAATCCATTAATAAATTAAATTCTTTGAATATAAACTATGAAACTCCGTACTAAATTATAAAATGTTCATCGTAGAATTGTTTGGATGAATGTGGTTTAATGTAATATAACTATACTAAAATTTTGAGGTATTTTAGGTAATTTATATCTCTTATCGATAAATCTCCTTTTTATTTTTATTTTTCTTACTAATCAACTCATTTATGTAAAAGAATTGTAAAATGTTAATTAGAACACTCTACTACTACTACAAACAAAATACTGATGATATTTCTAAAACTCCTTTTAAAACAAAATTCAAATAAACTTTGTTAAACATATTGCACTTATTTATTTTCAATGCAAGCTAATATTATAAATTATTTAAAATAGAACTCACTGTCATAAAAAAGTTATTTTCGCGGAATAACTTGTAATTTTTTTAAATTTTTATCTAATAGCTTACAGTTTCGCGTTTTTATACGAGCTAAAATACACACGACTCTATGACATTCCGCCTCTTTTAAACAAATTGTTCTGCATATGGATGAAAAACACAAAAATAACATAATAAAATTATTAGTAACAAAATTTGTGCAAGTTTTAAAGATGAGTCATAATCAGAAGCCAGCAACTTGACTTGACCATATCCAGTCAACTCTTGAAACAAAAATATAAAAAAAATGAACTGATAAAGTGATTATAGTGTCATTTCTGCAATCATTGAATTCCTGGAAAATTGATAAATTCTTTCATTTCCGAAGTATATCAGCGTTTGCCAATTTTAAGCTATTTCAATGTTTACATTTAACTTTTTCCAATACTCGGAATCACTTAAGCACAATTGTAAATATTCGCTCACAACCTTTTGAATAGAAATTGTTACTTCCAAACTTAATAGCTGCGTTTTTGTAAATCGGTTTTAATTCTAGATTTAGCAGAAAATTTTTCACTTAATTGAAATTTATAAAAAGTTACCCATATCAAACATTTTGTATTACACGAAAATAAAATCAAATTGCCTGTATTTATACCCACTATGCGTCAAACATTTATGTGGTTCAAGATTTGAAGTTTGGTATAAAAGTGAAATAAAATTTAATTATATTATATTATTATTATAATTTAAAAAATAATTACTATTTAAATGCTTTTTGGTTAAGTAAATGTTATGAATATTATTATTGACCATGTCTTTTAATATTTTGTTTTGGAATATTAAAGATTATCGAATTTAAGTCCACAGATTGGCACTGGCAATAATAATATATGAATATCTGTTTCACTCAGGTATGTTGTTTTTCCAAATTTGGAATGTGTTTCGGGTCATTGCCTTTTTGTAACCTGTTATTGAGATATTATTCCCAGAAGATAAGAGAATAAATTTTTATAAAATCTATAAATTTTAAATATGACTGACTGCCTATTTCTTCTTTTAATGATATTTTCTTTCATATAATCAAACGCTATATAATATACTGAAAAGTGTAAAGCCTAGTTGATTATTGGAACAATTTTATTCGACAAATAAAAATAAAATTCCAACTAGACAATGATCCGAAACATTAATGCATTAATCTTCGGACCTAGATTCAATTGATAACCTGTGGGCTAAAACAAAAGTTTAGAAGGCATAAAATATTTATAAATGGTAACGAACTATTCGAAATGGTTAAAAAAATTGATATCAATGTATGTCGAAGAGAAGTAATGAAATTGTTTTATGGTTCATATACATATCTGAGCCTTGCTCTCATTTATAACTTCGTAATTAAAATCACTAATATTCTTAAAATAAATAATATAGAATCAGTCAATAATAAAACAATATACTATGTTCTTAGTAAAAAAGGTTATAAAAGTTTGAAATGGGCATTTAAATAAAACACACTGATTTATTAATAGTAGAGTTTATCATATTGTTTCAAATAATGTACCAACAGCAATATATTCTTATTTTTCACTTACTTCTCACAATCAGCTTACTTAGATGCAATAGATCACAAACGTAAAATAATGAAAACTGAATCGATCGAAAAATCTATAAAAATTCCGTAAAACATCGAGGTATAAAAACAATTCTTAATAAAAAAAACAAAAAGGAGATATAAGCAACAATATAGACGCATATGTAGGCGCATAACGAATACTGCTTAAAATCTAAATCCTTAAAACATTACGTTCTAAAATACTTAAATCAATAGAACAACTTGCGTAATAAGAATAAAAGTCTTTTCATAATTCTCTGTAAATAAAAACCGCCGAACCAGCCCTAAGTATATAAAAACTAATTAAACTCAATCAGACTCATAAGGAAAATTGAATTTCCACAAATATATAAACATTCATTTAAACAACACCCAATAGCTAAAGTCAGTAATATGATTAATTAATGTGAGCGTTACATCGCATAAATGTGCTTACAAAATACTTAAACGAGTAGTGTAAGTGTGGATTCCTATCAAAAATATTTCCGTACTGTCTTTTGTACGAATTGTTTTTTTTAGTAGAAATTCGTATCAAATATCCTGCTCCTACCATTAGTAGTCCATTGATTTTAATTTTCTGTAAAATAGGTTTTGAGTATTTAGTCCCTAAAGTTGATGGCAGTCACATTTTTAATTGTATATGAAATTTTCAAATTACGATTTAAATAGGCCGCTGTGGTTTTCTCAAAATGTTTCAATAATTATAAGATTAATTTAGAGATTTCGGTACATTTATTGTCGAATAAAATTTGATTTAAATTCACATATTTTATTCATTCACTACCTAACTTTCTAGCAATTTTTTCCAACTTAAAATAACGATTTTTAATAAATATCAGCCCGATCTCTATCTGGAGGATCTATTTGGAAATTCAGTTTGAAGTTTTAATCGAAATCGATATTTGCGAATAGAAGTCATGAAGTAATCAGTTTTTCCCAATACTCTGATATCGATATCGACTTAAATCGTAGTCGAATCGAGGTTCAAACGGTTACGAAATGCTCTTTAAAATTTTTTAGAAAATCCAAATTTTCGAAATCACGTCTGCCAAAAGCTCCTTATTGAAATAAAATAAAACAATCAACATTTACTAAATAAATTGTAAAATAACTTTTATTTTGCTTTTTTTTCTAGCCTCGTCGCAAATATTATGGAGTGTTTTTATTCACCAGGAAAGCATAAAGCAACTAAGTTCCAGTATGTAAAATATTCCGAACGGCTTTTTATTCTATTAAATTCTGAAATTCAATACTAACAAAAGAGAAGAATCATATTTCTCAAATTAGTTTCCTCGACGATTTAAAACAAGTAAACAATTTTAGTGGAATAGTTCCCATCATTTCTGTATCTAATTTTTCTTCATAAGTTTGTTATATCAACAATCCTCGATCTTCCGCAGTTCAAAATACATAATTGGGTAATTCCAATTTCGCTTTCAATAATTGTTATTTCTGAATTATAAAAATCGTAATCGTAATCATATATAAAATTCCTCGACAGAAGCCATGCAGAATGCAGGCCATTTAGAGAAAAGTCCAGACCCAAAATTTTTAGGTTACGATGAACTTCTGGAAATTTATTTAAACAGGAGTTTTAATCCCTGATAATCAGCTCTCATTTTTAGAGAAGGAGGTTTAATAAGACACAAACTGAGTTATATTTAGTTTTATTATTAAAATATCCCTTAACCCGTGACACGGAAACATCTAAACTATATTTCTCTCATGGCAATGAGTTAAATGAGTTAAAATTTAATTTTAACACGACCGAATCGAAATGACGACTATTGGAAAAGGCTACCCAAGGTCTCAAAAAAATAAGTGAAATTTTACACCTACTGCATGTCAGGGTACAGACAAATTCAAAGAGTCGACAAAGCTTTAAAAGTTATAAAGGAGAAAAATATCCGTTTCTGTGAATTGAGAGGATAATGAAATGCATAATAAGAAAATTCGAAGTGGTATAAAAATTTCATTTAAAATAAAAACGCTCACATAACATATTTACAATATGAATAAAATAATAAAAACAAAACTAAAACAATCGTAGCAAAAAAATTTTGCATCAATAATTTTGTACCGAAATCTCGTTGTTTTCTTGAAATTATATATATTATATGTATATATTTTTCTTTTATTTTTTTCATTAAACAAGTAAAAAGTCTTGCAGTTTCATCATTACATAATATTATTAATTACAGTACGAATGAAGTTGGTTATGACACGGGCGAAGCTTCACGCTTCACATTAGTCTAATTGTTAACAACATAAATAGAGTAGAAATAGAAATAGTAACATTTACTGTTCACGGAAAAAATAAAACATAAAATTTAAATACGTATAAAACTATTAATAGGAAATATCCTTAAGTTATACGTAAACAAGTAAATTGCATATTTTGTTGGCTTTGTAGTCTTTACGGACTGAATCACGGCTGTGCTGCTTGCAGAACTTTAGAATGGATGAGCTCTCCATTTGCTGCTTAGTACGGTAGCGTGTTGTTTGAGATGATTTACACTACACTGAAAAGAGAAATAATTTATAAACTATGTAAGTTTAAAAATTCTTAAAAGCATGCTTTATAATTAATTTACTACAATAACTTACATTCAACATTCAGACTACAATTTTGTTTTAAATTAAAATTCACATATCATACATACTTACACCTTATTTCATTCGAATACACATGCGCAAACGCACGGAAATATACACACATATGTACATACATCGCTCTGACAACAAAAAGTATTTCATATTGAAAATCGACAAAATCCCAAAATATGGGATATAAGTTTTCTAAGCTAGGTACACTATTAAAGTGTTTTGAAAGTTATTAAATTGCGTCAATCGAATTCTAACTCTATGGGTTGTAAAAAAGTAGTTGTTTTAATTAGAAAAATCTAATTTTCTCATTAAATTACAAAATAAAAAATAAAAAATAAAAACAACTATAAGGCACGAATTTAATTATGAAGAATTCTCAGACTCTAACAATGAAGTTTTTCAAATTTCATATTTTACTTAGCAAATGAAAAAAGATTTTTAATAAAGTTTTAAGATTAAATGAAATATTCTTTTGATACTGCCATTTTAAAATTTCCTTATTTCATTATCTCAGTTACACTGCTTCCTTGTCATTCGTTTGAGGTTATCTCGAGATACCTGATCTTAGCAAAATATAATAAAAAAATAAAAATATGATAAAAAAGAAATGTAAAAAAATTGGTATGTCTTAGAATAACGCGTGCCATTCTAAATATATTTTGTTTTCATTTTTGATTACGACTTACAATTTGATACCAGTAGCACACGCCAGTCCGAATATCTCCTGTTTTTTATTTAACTATGTACAATTTCATGTTATCATTTCATGCATATGCGTCAATTCCAGAGTAAAAACATCGCATCTGTTCTTTCCCTCCAAAGTAGTCGCTGGGCGTATCTTAAAATTTTAAAAATGGCCACGAGACCAATTAGCAGAGAATAAGCAAATATTTTTTCACAAAGCGAAAGTTAACGTAAAGAAACGACCAGAAAGCAAATTACTCTTTATCATAAGATTAGCAACGTTCTTTAGATTAAAATCGTGTGCCTATGTGCACTCGTTGAAAAAAATATATTGAGTAAACAAAAGGTTCACAAACCCCAATTATAAAGATTTTTCTAATTGATATTTAAATACGGGGACGGATCACATTTAAATTTATTTAGCATTTAACATAGGCCTCACGTAGAGCTAATTTAAAAAATTGGTTGAGAATAGCCACGTTTTTGAATATGTATATTTACATTTGTATAATCCCAGATTAAACATCGCTTGAGTCTCAATCTCCGGGTGGAGTTATCTCTTAAATTCATTTGTTTTCATTGAAAAACAAACAGGGTGACTCACAATGACCGACAGAAATGGGCGAGTGTTGGTGCGATCATATATCTACCGGGCGGCCGTTAAGTTTACTTTTCACTTTCCCTTACCAAAGTTTAGTTAGCATGCGCCAAAATGCCAGACGATGAGGCTCTGTTTACTATTTGCAAATTTATCAGTCGCGTGCTTCTAATCAGTTTTGCGATTTCAAATATTCGATAACTCGCTTCTCTCCAGTTCAATTTGTGCGCAAAAACATATCACGTTAGGAAACACTGATAACTTTAGATGAACTTCATCGTGTGAATGTCTTTTTATTAAAATGTTGTTGGAACAAAATATTGTTTTATTACTTTCTTGAATTAAAATTTCGATTTTAAACTGAAAAACATCGTTTGTTTACTTACCCCATTCTCATGTTTATTTAAACTTTTTAATGCAGGTCATGTTGATAATGATATACTTTCTATTAAATAAAATGTAGTAAACAGCATCCTAGACGTTTTCATTAGACTTATTGGATTTTATTTTACCGATAATATTTATATTGACGTAAATTTTTCTTCTGTAAATATTTTGTATTCTTTATTCAGTGGGTAAATACTTTCTTTTTCCCCAAAAAATAAATTGCGTAGAAGATTGCTAGCGAAAAGGCTCAAATATTTCTGAGTAGATTGTATGCGTATTTAGGTCGTTTTAGAGAATTTGGATATTTTGATAAAAAATAAATAAATTTTGACAAATACATGCACCGATTACAAATTTTAATTAAATAATAAATAAAATAATTAAGAAATAGATTAAGTAATTTCATAAATTAACAAACAGTCAAAAAATTAAAATGCCTTATACCTTAAAGCTGTATCCTTACTTTCGATTGGACTGGTTAAAGAGCGTTTCTTTAAGACTTTATGATTTAAAGGCGTTGAAAGAAACCAATTTTTTTTTTTGTGTTTTCATTTTTCTAAAAGGATATTCTTTCATATGTACCAACTTATGTAGGTAAATTTTTAAACCATAACCATTAGGAAATTTTATCGAATCAAAATAGTAAAACCACAAGTGATTGAAATATTCTGCCTAACTTTGATTTGGGCACACTTTTACAATTTCTCTACTCATGCAGAAAAATTCACTGTATTCTGAATACAAAAAATTTAAAGAATCAGTGATTTTAAACATTTCGTCATTCGTTCATTTAATTCAAGTAAACACCAACAACAATCAAAATATATTTTGTTCAGCTATTTTACTCCAAATTCATCTAACATTCCAAAAACATCAAAAGCAGTTTTAAAAAAACGTACACCACTCAATTGTTTTCTTTCCAATATAATATTGTTAATTCACTTTTCAAAACTACAAAATTAGGATATATCTTGCAATTTTCTTCTGGATCCTTTATACTTTCTACTTTTCTAATCTGCTATTTGAATATTTTAAAGTATTACAATTAAAATTATGATATTAGTTAAATTGGCAATATTTATAATTTTGAATTTCAACATTTTGGAGTAAGACCAATTAAAGATTTATACAAAATCGATTTAATATTTAGGATATACATATAGTTTGGGATAAGCTCATTCTACACATGCACCTCACATTAAAACAACCCAAATTAAATTGAATTGAAGTCACTTTAATGTCAACAAATTCGATATCAGCATTAAGAACGTAATTACTCCAGACTAGATCAGCTCAGGCCAGACAAAATCAGTTCGATTGAACAACAACAAACGACCGAACCAGCAAAAAGTGAACCCAGTTTCAAGAAACGTGCGTCATAGAAATAAAAATATTTCACCCAGATCAGAGCCATGGTAAACTGATCAAACTTGGTTTTTCTAGTTCTCTGTTATTTTTTAGTCTTGTATTGTCTGCTTTTCTCTGGTTTAAAACCACATCTTAACCCCGGTTTTATCAGTGATTATTACAGGAATCGAACATATTTTGTTGGATTTTGCATGAAATTCTACACGGAATTTGTCCATAAAAGTTTAGATGAGTTTTTCTTGAAAGGACCTTTCGAAAGAATATTTCAAAGTAGGTAATGTGAATCCTAACTAACCCCAAAACTTGTTTCAAGGTGTAAATAATAGAAACGCAGACTTATCTCTTAACGAAAACTCAGGCAAACTGAATTAGCATCTATTTAGCCCTTCTTCGATCACCTTGAAAAAATATTTTTCGCTTCTCATTTCATATTTCAAAATCATTCATTCAAGCAGCAATTTGCTTTCATTTCGAAATCAAACAAAGTACTCACCTTGATCGAATGTGCTTGGGTTGATGTAACTTATTAAATCTTGATCCGACATAATCGTAATCTCCTGGGGAATAGCAGTTGTCGTTGGTTGCTGAGTGGCTTGATTTTGTTGATTTAGCGTCGCACCCTGAGGCATAGACATTTGCTCGACAGTCCCTCCAATTTTTTGCTTTTCTAAGTTATTACGGACCAATGCCACAGCTTGTAGTAGAGATTCTTGATTTTGTGTTGACCTATAAATAAAATGAACGAAGCGGTTTTTAAAGATTGAGATCCAAAGAAAATGATTTGATTTTTGAAAATATCTTAAGTCAACCAGTTTAATATGTAGTAAACGATTAATGTGAACATGTTTAAATTAAGGTTTTTCGAGGTCGTTTGATTAAATTTCCAATTAAAATTTCGATAGAGGTAAAACACTCTAACTCTTATCTTTGACTGTTTTACTTTCTGCGAATGCTTTTAATTGATGTAACTTTTTATTAACGATAAGAATATTGATTAACGTTGTTTATTTTTTCTACGGTTTTCAAATTCTGAAAAAAAACCGAAATTTATACTTTGGTACAGACTATGAAAAAAATTTGGAATTTAATACCTGATCTTTGATCTTTGATCTTTGAATTCCTTAATAAAATCCAGACGAATATTATTATTATACATATATTATAATTATGCTGGAAATTTTAAATTTCACTCACTATGTACATACGCTTTAATTATTTTAGGTTTTACTTTTGTGCATGTTTACGTTTTTTATTTAAATGAATTGTGTGAAATAGGGTTTTGATTTCTAGGTCTTCGCCTCATTTTACATAGATATCATGGACATATCTATGACATTTGTTTATAGTTTTTGGAATCATTGCGGATGTTCATTCATGAAAATTAGTAATTAGGATTTTAAAGTATTAATATAAATTCACTTCAAAAATCGAATTTATTTTTTTAAATAAAATTTATTCTAAAGAACTTACGTAACATTTGGAGCCATCTGGTTCGCTTTTTGCAGGTTATGAAGATATTCCGATTGGGCTGTTCGAGACACATCGCTGAGTAGAAGATTTCCCAGTGGGACATTTGCCAAAGTATTTCTGTTTTCTTGGGGCATATCTCTCTGTTCCATCATCTGATTGGCGATCACATTTGTCTCGTTGAAATGACCCATATGCTGCGACATATTTTGCTGGGAGTTGCAAATATCCATCCGCTGCTGGTCATTTTGAACGAGGACAGGGGAACTAGCCGAACCCTGTGAATTTGTTGGCATATTAAGAATTTGAGATACAGTCGATTGCTGCTGCTCAGTTAGAATTGTGTTCGCATTGAGTGACATTAAGGCATTTATAGTCGATTCAGTACTTATGTTTCTCTCCTGGTTTGTAATAATCAAATCAGCGGCAGCTTTAAGGATCATGTTATTAACACTCACTGGTGAGCTCTTGTTTGTGACATGCATTGGATCAGTCGGTGGGTTCATGATCATGTTGTTTATTATGAGGTTATTATCTTGAGTTTGTGTGCTCATATTTATATCATTTAGAATTGTATTGGCCATGGTTACTTGATTCACGATGAGATTATTTGGATCTGAACTGGGCGGGCACATCATACTAGGGGAAACTGTCGTGTTCAAAATTAATTCAGATGTAATGTGTTCCGCTGTAGAAGTTTCCGATGGTTGTGACATGATTTGCATGTTTGCCGAATTTATGGAAGCTGCTGGCTCTGAATTTAGAATGATATCTTGAGTAATCGGAGAATGAATCCCTGTTGATGAGGATGTCGACGATGGACTCCGAACACATTTTGGAGAATCATTAGGTGGCAAGTTTAACATTTGTGTTAAATTTGATGTACTATTTGAATTGGGCATTAAATTTTGCGAAAATGACTGCTCCATGGCAGCCGCTTGGGGAGAATTTATGACATTCATCCCATTCATTTGAGACTGTGGAAAAATACTATTCGAGCTAGCATTTGAAGCATTAACAAATAAAGGATTTACCGATCCTGAATCAACTGAAGATTTTAAATCGTTCAAATTTGCGTCCAAATTTGGGAAAAATTTATTAACCGTTTGCTGATTTTGTGCAGTCATCATTTGATTTTGCATTTGATTTGCCATTTGTTCCTGCTTAACCGCCAAATCCACCACAGATAGGTGATTTTGTGTATCGTGATTCGGAAAATTTGGTAAACTGTTGCTTTCATTTAAAATTGGTATACCCCTCATGTCCATAATTTCAATACTTTGCTTTCTGATTCTCTGATACTGGAGCTCTTTCATAGTACTTGCATCCACGGAATTTTCATTAGCTCCCGGAAATTGATCTAATGTATCTGTTTGCATTGTTTCTGGAGTTGAACTTTGTGAATTTTCATCGATTATTTCTGTTTTAAGTCCTGCAATTTGGGACATTTGATCAGGAATCAATGTACCAGAATTTGATGATCTTCTGACACCTAGTGGAATTGTTGTAGGTGGGGGCATCATGTCAGAGTCAATTTCATGCTTCGGTTCAATTACATTTGAGCCCCATAATAATACTGAAGGACAACTTTGCCCCGTTGAATTGTCCGAGAATCGTGTATCTACAAAATGGAAATCTGTTAATAACACGAAGTGGAATGAGGTAGTTTTTGTTTAATTACTAAGCTTAAGATCTTAAAAGCTAACTAAATTCCTAATTGCCTGGAATAAAAATATATTGAAATAAAACAGATCTCATCAGCCAAAGAAAATAAAATAAATTGAGGGAACGCTTGCACAGAAATAAATCATATCAAATTATTTTCAGTCAATTTGGATGATGAGAGCGATCACTTTGAATCGTATTTTCACATTCGCACTGTTCGCATATATTCGCACATACACATCAAGGACAATCAGTAAAAACCATTCATACCTCTATCAAAATTATCTAAATATCAATTTTAATAAAAAAGCGTACCATGCTTTAAATTTACTGCCCTAGCAAATTGTTGTCAACTTATAATTTGAGGTGTCCTATTATAATTTCAGTGAATTATTAAAAAGATTCAAGACTAAAATACTGAAAGACGAAATCCCGAAGAACAGTATCCTAAAATGCCAGAATCCCAAAATATCCTGAATTATAAATTTTAGCCATAAATGTGTTCTTATATATGTATATACATTTATAAAACGCACACATTTGTGCTATTAATTAATTTTTCAGAAAATAAGTTTTTGGTATTTTGGCATACATCAGTAAAATAGTTTCGGGGATATTGGCCTAAATGGATTAAAATACCTTCGCTCTTGGTGGTATAGAATTAGAAAAAATTCAGGCAGATTTTAAAGAAATTACTTTAACGCATGAATGAGACTAGGTACTGAAACTTATTCTAAAAATACACATTATTTTGAGCTTAGTTCTTCATTACAGCGACAACCAGTTGGCAAACTACATTTTCTTTAACAAGTTGTTGAATAAGAATGTCTTGAAAAAAAATTGTATTGAATCGTTCGACTGAATAGCCTCAAAATCCAAAAACAAATTATGTACAAAAAGATAACTTTTGCAGAGAAGGTGGTGAATGCTGGGTTGAATTACTTCTTTATCACAAAATTAAGCCACTAAAATTGATTTAAATTACTTTGACGGGGCATTAAAAGGACAAAGTTTAATGAAAAAAAAAAAAAACCAAAACAACTTTTAATTGGAACTTTTGCGACAAAACATACAAGAAAAGTAAAAAAGTAAATAGTTATGGAATTATATCACTAGGATCAGATCACCACCAAAATCATTTACTCAATCGCAATTTTACAACATCAGACACACACACAGAACATTACGCATCCAAAGTGATCAGAAATATTTAAATATTGTTAGCAATTTTGCAGATCGCGGCTTCCGTATTCTGAAAAATTAGAGAAATAGAATAATCAACCAACGATGTCCGATGACCAGCCAGTTGACGCCACTAATTAGGGAAGTAAAATTAAAAACAAAAAAAAAAGAGTTGGTTAAATAAAAATTAACCGAAAAAGTATAAGACTACGATTTAAAAGTTAATCACTAAAAGTTATGTAAAAACTAAAAATTTGTATTTAAGTGTTAATTTCTTTTAACTTTAATTTATTTAAACGCAAAATTTATTTTACTTTACGGAATATTTTAAAAGTGAAAAATTAAAAAAATGCAATAACATTGAAGTTTGAAAGCAAATCAATTATTGTTTTCAAATTTCTTGTTTTGCTTAAAAAATTCTATTATTTTTATATTCTTTTAAATTCAAATGTATTTTTTTTTAACTGACTGGCAAAATGTTTTTAACTGAATCAATTTACTAATGTTGAATTTGTGGCATTTATTAATACCATGATGAGCAGAAGGTCCAGAAGAATCCGCAATGTGGAGAACTCCGTTTATCACCATATAGAGATGATTCGAGATAGCTGGATATCGGAAACGCACCAGACGGTGGTACGTTCTTCCTATTGTGATGCTTATATTACTAACCTAAATGCTATGAGGAGATAAATGAAAAACAACATTTTGTGATTAGTGTCTCTTTCAAGGTTGTAGTTTTTATTCAATTAGTCATGAAATTTTGGTAGATGCTAATTTCTTTTGTTGTGTGATCTCTAATTCTTGATTGTGGTTAAACGATAATTTAGCAATGTTTTCAATGTCCTACATCAAAAATGGTACCTAAACTCAAGAGGAATGTAAATTCAATTCAATAAAAGTTTCTGTTGAAATTTTCTCAATTATTCTTCCATAGAATTTCCTAGCATGGAGAGCTACTGAGAAGCTGTGTCCCTAATCACAAAATATGTCTTGTTATTGAAAGTAAGCTGCGTTGAAAAGAAGATTTAACGGTTGTCATCTACTCGTAAATGTTGCAAGATAAATGTTCCTTCAAGTTTATTTTAAATCATTTTTTTTTCTTCAAATTATTTATGTCGCTCGGTGTAAAGCCAAAATGTGATAAAAAAAAATCTGCACCCACATCACGCACAGATTCATTCATCATTCACCCAACCTGATGTACAACCCTCAAATGACGATAATGGAGAAATAATGTGGCAAAATTTCCTTGCGAATGTGAATACACATCATCGCAATTAATTAGAAAAATAAAATAAAAAAGCGAATCTTTCCCCAGAGATAACATGCATTCCACAGAGTTTGTTTGATCAGTTTTGGCTTTACAACATAATTGCGATATTGCGAATAATGCGATTTTATTGGTAATACAACTGTATCCCGTACTTTATATTTTTTTATGTAAATTTCCGACTTTCTATGGAAACTCAAAGTAAAAAAATCTACCGGTCACTTTTAATTTTATCTTATCAGAGAAAATAAATCTCAACAAATAGATACCTTGTGGCCGGGGTAACGTACTATGAAGAGTACTTAGCGTTGTTGATGCTGAAAGGATGCTGTGCGAACCCTTCGGATGGTACACAAAACTGTGACTTTCGCTCTTTTTCCCACTAGACATCACGAACAGTTGAACTGTGACAGGTTCGACAATATTTTGATGGATAAATGGAGGAACTGTACATACTAAATGTGTCTGAAAATATAAAAAATAATATTCATTTTATTCCAAGGGTATCTCCAATTCCAATTATAAAGCTAAATTTTTTGTTTTAAATAAAATGTCAATCAATATCTTAAGAATATAATCAAAAACTTACTTAATAAATTGAAATTGAAAAACCTTCTTAAGTTATATACATATTTTACTTTATGACCCTGCTCAATTCTCACAACTGCATTTTTTAAATCGTGAACGCAATTGGTTCGATTTCATTGAATTTCACGACTTCATAACAATAGCAGTTTTTCTTAGTCTCGGTACTTTATTTCGACTTCTATACAGAACTATTCTCTAAAAAATTATTTCAAATTTGAAAAATATGGGACCTATTAATTGCGGACAATTGGATGGATGATTAGAATTCAAGAGGTAGACTGTTAAATTCTAAACAGTGTACCAACGGTTTCCATAAAAATAAATACAAGGGGTTTTCGGATTCGCTAACTTAAACTATGTTTATAAAGTAAAGTATTTGAGAGTAAAAAACTTCGCCAAAAGAAAAAGAAAATGAAACTTTTATATACTCCAAATAATTTTGTACGTTGAGATATTAAAATGGATACTGTTTGTTACAAAATACAAATTGCTCAGAAATTTCTTTTGAAAATATCGCATAACTACTTATTCTGAGAAACGGAGTATGAAGGAAAACAAAATGAATGAAATGTGCGTGTGTACGTTAAAGTAATCATAAAAATTTTGGCGTGTAAATACGAAGACAGAAAAAGGGTAAATAATTACATAACATTCAATTGTAATGCGAAGATCTTCTTTCTGAATTGAAGCAAAAAGATAACATTGAAGAAGAATTCGCTAATGAAACGATTATAACAATTTTCACATGTAATTTGTTTATATTTTTCACGCCGAAGGTAATGCATGGACTTCGATTTATAGGCTATTCGTATGAAACATTAAAAAATATCAAAACACCTGTAGCAATCAAGTGCTGCGCAGTTGATTTTTCTTTCGTATCATTACAATAAAGGTGTCAAAGAATTTATAAAGAAGTGTGAAAATCGTATTAGAGAAACGTGTCGCATCCAGATAGAACAAGTAAACAATATTATTGAATGAAACAATTTAGTTTATCTCGTGCAGGCAGCAAGTAGAAATTGATCGTGATATATTCATAAAATAAGTTTTACCAAAAATTTTATAAATTATCCCTACAGAAGCAAAGTACGAAATTTTGTTTTCGTTAAGAAACAGAAACCGCAACTTATTTTTCGGTTGCATTAGCAACGCCCGCAGTTAAGTGCATAATTATAAATTAATTTTTAGATAGCAAAGTTGTTGACACAAATCATTGTACTCGTAGAAAAATAGCAAATTTATTTAAAAATATTGCAAAAACGATAAAAGGGAGGTTAATGACTTACTTGCTGCAAATATTCCTTATCGGGTAAAACAGTCTCTTCCCAAACAGTCGCGATCTGGTTCATATCGCTTTGGTTGTGTGACCCTTCGACGGAATCTCGAAAGACCACAAAAGTATCTTTTAAGAAATTTTTCCCGATTATAAACAGTTCAAGACCACCTTCTACGGGGCAAGATGTAAGGGATTTTTTACATATTTCAGGTACTCCTGGTGGTTGAGCTAAGGAAGAAAATTTATTTAAATAACTTTTCTGAGAAATAAAAATATTATCAATAAACTTACTGCATATTATTGGATACGAACAGACTTGGAGTGTTTCAATCGACCCATCATCGTGTGTCAACTGTGTTCGAAACACCATCCGACATCTCGTCGACTTCTTTTTGCTTCGTTGTCCAGAGTGCTCTGGAAATCGATGTTCAACGTCGACGTTGCGTTCCTATATATATTTTAAATTTTAAGTAACTTATTAATTCAAATTCTTTTATCTATCAAACCTTTAAGATTCCCACGCAATCGCACGTGATGGTCATTTCTTTATCTGGTTTGAATTCAATTTCAATTATCATTGTTCCATCGACTTTTCTCTCATTACATGGCGTAGAATTTTTTCCAGCAACTTTACATGCCTGATAAAACATGTGTGGCGCAACTCGCCCTATATCAGTACCAATGAATACTTGTAGCAGAGCTGGCTTATTGTAGCCAGTTAATTTTACAATTGGGAATCCGTTTCCGCTGCGATCTTTAACAGCACCTCGGCTGCCTTCAGTCTGATATCTGAGAATGAGAATTGATAATATATGATTTTAAAATAAGGCAAAAACTGATTTTTAATGGTATCATAAACTATAACCAATAGTATTACCTACATATATATACAAGCAATACATTATAAATTGATAAAAATGTTTATTTTTTACTTATTCTAATTTAATCGTCCACGTATATAATATACGCATACATTAGAACAATAAAAGTCGTCTAATGATATCAGTTCCATAATTCATTAATTCATCAAAACTATATGTTTCTAAAGTGAGTAAAAAATTAATACATCATTTCAAAATTTAGCCGTTCAGATATTATAAAACACTTGAGGTACTCCTGTGGTATCTTCGTATTAGTAGAAGAAAATTCGCATGAAAAGTGCTCAAATCCTACAAATTTTCATTACGAAAAATTATCTTATGGAATCTTTGTTCACTCTAGAGTCAAGAACTAATAACCAAAATTCTTGTTTTTTCCAGACTTCTCTATCATAGTACATATTAAGATAAATAAATAATCTAATACTTTAACAAGTTTTCGTTTTTTACTCAATATGATAATTTTGAAACAAAATAAATAAGAAGAAACAAAAAACATTGTGTGTGTTGGTTCATTATTTCACGAGCTGGAATTCTTGCTGTACAGTATTTTTATTTTTTAAGTACGTTTACTTTTTATATTTATATTGTTCATAATCATAATGAGCACTTCTTAAATTAAATTTTCTCTTTCCGTACAAAAAAATAACAGGACATCTTTAACCCTAGCTTCTAGTAATCTTCCCTTAAAAACATAAAAATTAAAAATTCCAAATGACTATTTACCTCGCTCTGTGTTGTTGTTCAGGCTGTGACAATATTTCTAATTGTACGCTGCCATCTTTGGATGATGTTGATATATTACTTTGTACAGCGATTGTGGGTCGTTTCGAAGCTGCCCGAACATTTCTATTAGCTGTTGAAAGGTATCTGGAAAAATGGATATAATGAATTTTAATAAAAACTAATGAATTAGATGAATTGAATCGAATAAAACATATATAGTCATTATTGTTTTAGTGTTAGGAGCAAGATGCACATATGCGACTTAGTCCAAAAACCACAGAATTATAATTTAGTTCGTCTTTTTAACTCATAAAACTATAATTCTGCAACTTATCGAGCGCAAAATTGGCTGGGTGTGTGTTGTTAAATAAACACATTAAGTATTAAAAAAAATAAATAAAAAAATAATAATAATTAAAATGCAAACGTGATGCATGAAGTGATGTGACAAATGAAAAAGGATATCCTTACTTTGTTTGAGCACATGGTACGCTGCCACCTGCTGCCGTTGTTGCGATTTTTTGGACAAATGCATCATTACTGCAGGCGTCATCCGTATCTATTTGAATACTTTCAATTTTTCTACGTTTCGTACTTAAATTAGATTTGTTATCATTGTCATCGCTTTCACCTTCGCTGAATTCATCTACCGGCTGTGATCTAATGAAAAATTAATCTGTCTTTAGACTGTGTTATGTACTTAAATGATTTTGTTAATGAGCCAAGTGAGGATTAATATTATTATAAGGTTCACAATATTTTCTACAGTAAAACGTCTATGTACTAACGAAAAGATAAATGATAAAGATAATATAGAAGAAAGAAAGATGCTAATTAAATTAGATGTTTTCAATTTGGTTCATAACATCTTAATTATCCAAAGAAATTTTTTATTTTTAATTAGTTTTATACACTTAACACAGAAGCCTTCAATGGTAATACAAAAATAGATATTCTACCTACAAACCGTACTATTAAAAATACAAAAATTAGTATCATACCTACGCATCGAAATTCGGAAGACAATTTCTATAAGTATTAAAACATTAAACATTTCAAACTTCTAAAAATTCGATTCCAAAACGACGATGCAAGTAGGAAAAAAAACATCAAAATTTCTATGATTAATATGTTAATGCGTAATTTAAAGCAAAAATGCGTGCTTGTCTATGTGAAAATTAATTAAGGAGCTGTTAAAGTTTCAATAATATTTCAATAAGCGTCGTTAATATGTAAGCATATACATACATAAAGTTAATATTCTAATTCGCAGTTTTTTTGTAAATTAAAAGTGGGAATGAATTTGTTAGTAATACTAGTGATACATTAAAGCAGAAGAAAATTTATTCAAAGAAAATTAATAGTATGAACACTTTTAAATAAGATGAGCTCAGTCTACTTACTATCTTAGTAGTATAATAATATAAGGAGTATGCATTTATCACGACTACATATCATCATGCAGGGTAAAAGTATTACTAGGTGTTGCTATGTTTTATCCATAATTTTATTAAAGTTATAAAAATATGTACTGCTCCCATTCCGCGATGGTATGCTCAATCAAATGGACTGAAAATCCTGCCTCTTCAAGAAAGGACCTTAAATATGATAGTTGTAATTTCTTTTTAATAATTTTAAAGCACTACAACATTTTCTTGCCTTTAATTAATTATTGTATTTTCTTTGAAAAGATACATATATAAATAGGATAATTGTAGTAGAGTATCGAATAAAAATTTGACAAAGTTTATAATAATTGTTAACATAAAATTTGCAATGTTCACAAAGGAATTCCCAACATGTTCGCATCCACAGAAAATAGCCTTTTGAAACACAAACTAAAGCAAAATTATTCCATATTATGCGAATAATAAAATAGTACCATCGTATCTTAAATTCACTCATAAAATTGTGACGACTTAAACCTAAAAGCTATCTAAAGAACCTACTGTAAATACTTAATTAAATATTGTTTAAAATTGCATCAGCATTTTGAAAAAGATTATGTCTTAAAGGTAAAAAGTTTACAAATAAATAATGGTTATGTTGATAATTAGATAGCAATATGGATTTAAATTTTTAGTGATTTCTATGTTTTTTAGAAGACAAACATAAACACAAATGAAAAGGAAAGTCAGATAATCTGGATTAAATTATTACTACAATAAAGCTTGGGTTATTATCAAATTATCAATTTTCACGTTTTCTTAATTACCTAATAGCTCACTTGTGATGGTTAGTTGCAAGAAAATTTTGTCTTAAAGAGTAATCGATAACGCAAACATTTTATGAATGTAATATATGAAATTTAAATTTTTTAATTTAATTTTAAATCTAAATCTTATGAAAAATGAAAGGTTGTCTTCAAATTTCATTGTTTATATTTTATGGATATGAAAGCGACAAACTAAATGGCGTTCTGAAAAATGTAATTCAAGTAAACAAAACCTCACGATGACAAGACCGCGCTCAACTCAAATACGCGTCGTGTTTCAAAATATTTCGTTCTAAAAGTGACATTGCAAAGAAGGTGTATCCACTTGTAAACCTAACACCGACCTTACAGATAAACTCCTCGCGAAAAAATAAAAGAACAAAGAAATTTTTATTAAACAGCGCTTTATCTTTACACATCCACTAGTGAACTCGTTTCTGTTTTTAATACGCAACAGTACCTAATCATAAATGGTTAATGAATGATTGTATGAATGAGTATTAATGGGATAAAGCAAAAACAAAAATTGCCTCTCCATTTTTATGGTGGAGCAGATTAATCGAATAGGGAAGCTTCGCAAATATTCACCTTGAAGATGAAATCGTTCGCAAAAGCTGCTGGTTATTTTGAACTTCAACATGTTGATCAAAACCGAATCCGCTGTCGTTTGAATTATCACAAGGCGGTGGATGAGGTCGGGGAATTATTTTTTTTCCCGGAGCTATTTTCCCAGGACCAACCTGTTAAAATTAGAAAACATATATTTTTCTTAACTCTTAAAGATAAAAACTATTTCTAAACTTACCCTTGAAACTGAATGTAGTTTGCCCGGTAGAACTTTGCCCGGATGCCTTTTTGATGGAGTTCGAAAACCCTTTCTGTGTATTCTTGGCGTCATTGTAGATGCTGTGGCCATCGTCATTCGCATTCCTGAAAAATCAGAAGTTCAAAATATTATTATAATAAACAAAATAAATGTTTTTCTTTAATAAATGTTATAAGCGACTAAATCGAGTCCCACCCAATAGTTCATTAAAACGTTTTTAATTCCTTCATTACATTATTTAATCATTAATTAATAACGCTGCAGAACTGTTTTTGTAAACAAACGACTTTAACAACGAAAAACGATGGATCTTTTGAACGTTATTTATTTATTTTTCAAAAAACATGTTGCTAAACAGAAGGCGAAAATATGGTATTTAAAAAAAAATTAATTCGTCGGATTAGCAATACAGCACAATCGATATAAGCTGTTCAGTTCGAATCGATATGTTTATTTTCATCACACTTTCGCACTTTTTTATCGTATAAAGTTGCAGATTATTTTTCTAATCAATTGCCGTAGATTATTTTGATTAATCTGTCTAGCCATGTGGGTCGTTGTATTTTATGTGGGTCATAAGCAATATTAATTTATCTTTGGTACAAAAGAATCAGTTTATACTTTGCCATTAAAAACTGCGTTTTATTTTCATCTATTAATTTCATTTTTTACTATAATACAAGACTAAAGACAAAACATTTCACATATTTTTATATTTATATTTTAGGTTTGTCAAGGAGAACTTTTTTGAGATTTTAAATTATTTACTATCTAACTTCCTCCCTACTTCAATTCTATTGTCGAAAATTTGTCGAGTTATGGGATTTTCTGACAGTGCAGGGAGTTATTTTATCTGCATAAACTGGCCTCTGAGTGTATCTTTAAGGTGGAGAAAAGCCAAAGCAGGTCGATGGTAATTTTGAAAATTTTGATATCGCGAGTTTGTAGTTTTATCGATTTAAGTGCAAGCAAAACAATATTTTTTATTAATAAGTTTATGTTTTCCTGGGTCTATGCTATATGTTTGGAAAAATTGAGAGTTTTGCCTAGTTCGACTACTTGCATCTTGTGTCAAGACCGAGCTGCAAGTTTGCATATAAATATCTGCCTGTGGTCGTATATGCGCGGATATATAGAAAATGAGAAATTTTGAAAGTTAGAAATATTTATAGAGACTTGGTCCTAGTACCGAACCTTTCGGCACTCCAGCAGACTTTTGTTGGGGAATCAAAATTACTGCTCCTATAAGTATATGAACCACCGTTCGTTGAGGAAATTTATGGATTATGACTATTACGGGTAGATTAGAATGTCACTTCAGTCTAAGTCAAACGCAGTTTTCATATAAAAAAGGACTAAATTTGTTGACTTTTATAAGGTAAGCAGTGACCCTAAAAATAGGTCAAAATTAGTCTAATTGGTTGACCTTGAATTTTAAATCAGAATGTGTACGAAATGAAAGTTTATGATGAAATATGAAATTGAAACAGATGCTCATTTTGAAACTTTTCTGAGAGTAGTACATATTTCGTCATAAACTTTCATTTAGGTTACAATTTGATTTAAAACTCGATGTCTCTCAAATAGGTTAATTTTAGGGTCACTCCTTATTTTTAATACGCTGAGAAATTTTAAATAGTGGTTGTATTGTTGCATGCGCAGTTTTGATCCCAAACTGCTCATAAGGTAAAATATTACTGTCTCTTTCTCCACAATTTTAGCCAAATTACTTGTCATAGGTACACGAGTCGGACAGTGATTTTCGAGGTACTAATATTAGAATTAATTGGGTCTCTTTCCACGCCTATGGAAAATATTAAAGCTTGACATAGGAGTTTATAATAAATTTAAGGTAAACAATTGCGTGATGTGAATGGGCCTTTAAATATATGTATGTTTTAGATGCCGTCTAGCCCAGACGCTTTTTTATTTTTGGAAAAATTGCTACTGCCCTTTCATTATTGCTAATGCATATATATTTACAAACCTACCTCTCATTTTTTAATAATTATTTCAAAATTCGAGAAGGGCTTTAGAACCCTGCATATAGTATAAGTCTAAAAAAATATAACAACTGAACCTGACTTGTTTTTTAAGTTCTGGTATATAATAGAATTTTTGCAAATCTGTAAGTTCTGATATTAGAATTTTCGTGCAAATCACATCAGTTCTAATCTCTCAAATAGAACATTTTAAAACAGACCAGTCAGAGGATGGAAATTCTCCCAAGAACATATCAAAATACATTGTGTTGCAAAATTCCTTTAGAAAAATTGAACTTTGGATGGATTCGCCGTCTAAATCACGATTCAATTGAATGTCTGCAGAGAAATGCAATTCAGCCTTTCTGTAGCAGAATGGTATAAGTCATATAATCACAAATTATTTGCCATTCAAATAAGAATGAATAATGAACTCGAACCGAAACAATCTGGAATAGTTTGTTTGCTAACTTTGCGACTATCTTTTGCAGTAACGAACGTTTCCAGTTGGGTGTACTTAAGCCAGTGATAATGAAGCTGCCGTTTCGCTTCATTTATTTTAGGATCCTTTCAAGTAAGGAACTGAGCCGAGGGTAATTAAAATTGTTAATTAGTACTAAAAATCGGGCGACGATTTATCAGCGTAACGCACTCTTCTGCAGACATCTTAATCTTTTGCTGTTATTGTTATAGTCAACCTCGTGCTACTTTATCACCGCTCTTGCTGCAAACACGAGATAGCCGGGCTGCTTCTTTGGTGCCATTTTCGTTTTTAATATTTAATCGAAACTGGCCTTATTTTCGAAAGAACTTTTTGCGTACACATAACGCGAAAAATATTCTCTGAGAAATTGACCTCGTTTAAGATTGTCTTATACTACATCTTCGACCGGAGTCCTACAAACACAGGCGATATCTTAGTCTTAATTAAAATATATAAGCCATTTCAAAAAGGGGCGGATGTACTCGTAATTACCGAAGTTTACTTAGCGACGCATACCGCTCAAAACCACCGAATACAACAAAAAAATTCATAGGTTTACCCAACTTTGTATACAAATCAAAATCTGCAACTTTCTGGATTATTGACGTCAAATATAAAATGAAAACGAAGCCTTCGGTGACCGCAGTTTTATCGTAAAAAAAACAACGAAGCACAAATTTAGGGCATGAAAGTGTTTAAGTTATATGCGGTGTATGCTAACTTTTGCGTTCAAGGAAGCTTTTTAAATTGGTATATTTAAAATATATTTTTCTACACACAATGTTGGCAGCGAATCTAAAGATCCAAAATTATTCACGTGCATCGCTGAAGATTTGAGATAGCGTCAATTTACCTTGGCGCTAGTTCAAAAATACGACAAACAATGGCACCTCACCTAAAAAACTGGACTTTTTAATAAAATCTTTACTAAAATTTGTATTTTAGCGAAAGATTAAAGTAAGAATAAAATCTCAAAAACCTAGATAAAACGAGCATTGGCTTTCAAATTATATTTAGTATGCTATGAATTAGTTTTGTATGTTTGTTATTTGTTTGTCGGTGCTTGGGAACGGGTGAACCCATTTTTATAGGACTTTCATTAGAATGTAGAGAATTTTGTCAGGAATAATTTCGTTTATTTTTTAAAAATGTTGTCTATCTGTTCCTATTCTGATAACAAACTGCGATGCTAAATGGTTTGGGAGTTTGTTTTTCCATGTAACAACCTTTTACAAACTTTCTTATACACTTTTCAAATGGAACATTTTTGAAAGCGTTTGAAAGTATTAGATATAGTAAAAGGTTGTATATTAGCTGAGTTTAGAAAAACGAACTAGATATAAAAAGTTTAACTTTCAATCAAGTTTATATCAAAACGAAATTAATCAAATTCTCTCTCCTAATTATTGTAACTAAGTATAATTTGAATGCATGCAATACACAATTAATTATGTATGTAATTATAATATAATACTTAAACTCAAATCCTTCTCATTAGGTACTTTAAAAATTAACTATAATTTTTACGTAAACTACCTTAAGGCTGTATTTATTATTAACCTAATTAACATATGCTAGCCACTTCTCGATTCATTAGAGATTGCTTAATCAAAGATAGAAGCAATAGATTAATTATGAATTCGCGCATCATTCATGTTTAGACGCGGATGCGATTATTCCATTTCTTGGTATAAAAATCTTTCAGGGACTTTCGAACTATGAATGACTCAAGTTTTTCAGATTACAGATAAGACGTTAATGATGTGTTTGATGAGTTAAAAAAAATAAAATAACTCGGAAATGAATTTAATTGTCCTATCCGTAAGATTAATAATATTAAATTTTAATAGAATTTCCGGATAATAAATTAATCGCAACTAAGTAGCTATCTTATCATGCCCGAGATTATTTTTTTGTTTTTACAAAATGCATTCACCCTGGATTATTGTATTGTAATATATTTTTTTAAATGAGTTCATTATCTACGATGTTGCGTAGAAGTAGAATTTATAATTTGACTTCACGTTACAGAACCAACAGGTTATTATATGTACCTTCAGTAATGAATGATAAATTTATGTTGCTCGCGGCCTACTTTTGCACTTTTAATTGAGAGTGAAGTGAAAGAAAGTAAGCTCTTTTACGAGATTTAACTAATTCATTTAGGTGAAAGTATGGGGAAATTAATTTGTTCACTCGTTTCTAGTTAATTATAAAGAAAAATGGCCTCTGTGTCTGAGGTGTTTCTCAATATTCGAAAATTAAAAACTGCAAAACAATAATTTGTTCACAACATACAATATAACACATTTTCTCATCTATAAATGATCATATTTCTAGAATAGATGTGCCTATTTAATTTAAAATAACGACCTTACTTCTTTATCATGGATGTGATATTTGTGGAAGTATTTTGCACCAGTATCACAAATTTTGAAATATCTGACTTCTTAGCTATATTTCAAAATCACACTTTATTGGTAATTGCAGATAAAATATCGAAAAGTTATAATAATGAATTGAAGAATGATTCCTGAATTTTGGCGGCAATTTTACTAAGTCGACTAAATTTTATCTACGTTAATTTAAAATCAAATTTGCAAGCTGCATAATTTCTTTTAACCTCTTCAGTTACATTAGCACATGTGTGTACGTTTGGTTTGTTAAAAATAAAAATTTTCCTAACTGGAAAAAAATTAAAATCTGTTAAAGAACTAGCAACTAGACTATATTTCGACAATAAAACCAAAAAATTTGAAGTATTCCAGCATGGATAGCATTTTATTCCACTTGAAATTAATTGCTTACAAAACATTTCAAAGTTGCCTCTGATTACCCTGAGGTTTGGTTTTACTTTTTTGGAAAAATAACCTAAATTTTTCATAAATAAATTATCCAATGTATAAAATTTGATCAGTTTTGGTGCTTGCTTTATTTTAGAAACATAAGTGGTAAAATGAAGTTTTTTATTATTTTGTACATGCACTTTATTGTTAAATATGTGATATCAGTTTCCTTTGTTATAGTAATAGTTTTTCCAAATTTTTCTTTCTTTCTCGGTAAAAACTGGTAAAAGCTAAATAAACAATTAATCAAATAAGACATGAAATAATTTTTTCCTCCTTTAAAAATTTCGTCCCTGAAGAGGTTAAATTATTTCTTAATTGTTCTGCAATTTCCGATTGAATATATGATGATACCTTAAAATGCTAATTCTTATTGCTTTTTAAACTAAATTTTAATCCATTTCACAGGTATATTTACTTACTCCAATAAATATTTTTCAGTCGCAATGAATTTTGCGTTATTTTTTTTCAATTTGTTTACATTTGTATTCGCTTTAATATCTGCGTTTCTTTGTGTTAAACGTTGTTTACTTTCAAAAACGAATAAACAAAATTATTCTGATCAAAACACTTACTCATATCTAAGCGTTTGCACAGGATGCACGTGTAGAATGGTATCTTGAAATTCGCATCTCTTTAGACGGACATCTTTCACAAATATCAAGTCTAAAGCGACAAATTTGATGGAAATATATTCACTATTCCTGCGATAGATAAAGTTCCCGCGATTCAAACAAATTTTCCGCAGTTGACTAAAATATTCGAACGTAATAAATTTGTTTAAAGAGAAACATCGTAAATAATTTTGAGACTTCTATAACTTTTTTCTTATAATATTTTTTAAGAAGTAATATTACGATACATACGCTTGTTGGAATCAAAAAACTTTTTTTTACATTCATAAAATCTACTTCTTCTATCTACTTTAGTTCTTGAACTTATATACGTCACGAGAAGCCTTTTTTGGCTTTTGTAATTTTTCCGCAAGTTGCTTCAAATTTATCTTTACGTAAAACTCATCAATCGTCTAATAAACATCACAGTCATACTTTTAGATATAATTTTCTAGCTTGGGTTTTTCCAACTAATCAATTCATGTTCGTTCGTCGTCTATGTTAAAAGTACCTATGCAATTAGAATTTTATTTCATATAGTTTTTTAGCAACATCTCTAATGGTTATAGACCAAGGATCTTTTCTCTGTTCTCTATAGAATTTCTTTTACTTTATTCCAAACAGCCATTTTTAACGTCTTCTAAAATTTTCTTTAAATTATAATAGAAGTCATTATACTATACACATTTTTTTAGATTTTAGAATTTTTAATACTATAGTTTATATGCGTGAACGTGTCTACAATGTTTCTTTTCATTCTTAAGTAATTATTTTATAGGTATGTATATATTGAACGTCTCTTCATTTATTATAAAATAAAATTAATTAATTTTATATAAATTTTTCAGATCAAAATACTCTGTGTATTAAACTTTAATTAAAAAGCATTCTATGACAATAATAATAATATTATTATACACTATTGCAACACACTATCAAGTATAATTTAAGTACTATTTCTTTTATAAAATTTAAAACCGGAAAATCCTAGCGTCAAAACAAGGAAAAATACATGTTTCACGAAGGTTATCAAATTAATGCCCTTGCGGTCTAAATTTCGTTTCAACCTAGAAAATAAATGCCAAACATCAAAAAATGCTCTCGATGATCGCTCCATTTAAAACCTTTTTAAATAAAACTCTTAAGAAGCTCGTTTGGTTTGTTGAATCTTACCATAATTTTTATGTTGATAATTGGGAGAATGCTTCCCGCCAATCCGGTATAAAGATTCATAGTGGTTGTTATACTGGGGATAAGTAAACCGCATGTCGTCCACTACTTTATACAAAAAAAATGTTTTAATTGAAACTAAATGATGAATAAGAGCAATTGATTCGAGTTCAATTCGATTCCTTGTAATTCATATTATCACAACACTGTTCAAAGTCTATTGAATCGGATCATTGCACTGGCTGTCGCCTTTATAAAATGAATTTCGCTTGCCCGAAGCGTTCTCTGAGAATAAATGGAATTCGAATATAATTGAATTCGATTTAAAAAAAACAGGCCACAACGATTTTCAACATTAATAAAAGCAACTTCACAATTATATTATTAGTTTAGATTGTAACATATCTTTAAAACTCGCGCATTTTCGCGCGCACTTTTCAGTAAATGTTATAATAACTGCCAAATTTTTTCACATTTCTTTTTGGCGCCACAATTTTTCATGAAAGCGAGAACTTGTTGAACGTTAAAGACGCAAAAATTCGACGTCTTTATAGTTTCACTTAAGATTCAATTATAATTCTTGTTAGACACTTTTCGTGTACTTTAATTCATAAACGAGACGACGACGAAGACGCTGCGGCCGGACTGTGAGACATGCAAGAAGCAATTAACTCGGTCACAGAGGGCCGGCATTTCTGTGTCACCGATCTTGTTTAGGCCAATCAAAACAGATTTCTTGGCTAAATTATATAATAGAGGATCGCAACAAAACCGTCGTCACTCATATGCGTGGAAATTTGCCCGCGCAACGATTACCGACTAGATAGAACAAAAATTCTAGCAAGTCTTTCGACTATAATAAAGATGTTGCAATATGCGATATTTTTAACAAATTGTATAGTAGCATATAATTATTTAACTTTTTTTCGCGATCTCTGATCTTCCGTTCCGCGGTGTGCAATGAAAACGCACCGAATGCGATTAAGTTAAAAGCGCACGCGCACTTGTCCTCTAAAGTCGTTGGAGAGCTTGAGATCGATGAACTGAACTGACTTAACTTAAGTCTCAAATCGCTTTGTGAATCGCAGAGGGCGTGTGATAATTTTGAAGACGAGATTTCAAGAAAGCGCGAATGTGAGCGCTCACCACTCACCGAGAAATATTTTGCCATGCGTCACTCCGGTAATCTGTTCGGTTCCCGTGCATCGACGCAGTGAAGATCGAAGAAAAAGATCAGTACCAAACTCGCTCAATTTTTTTTTCTCTACTAGTGACGCACACATCTTGAACATAAGGCACTGTACATGTGATTAAATAACCCATACACATAAAACATCTGAGCGAATCTAAAGCGGTACGATTTCGAGCAATGTCTTGATGAAAAAATTTATCTCAGTGAGGACAGCGCCACACGGGGCTTATCTATCAGATTAAGTTTAAAGTTATGCGTAGCGATGCGTTATAAAGCGGTCACATTTCCTACAGTACGAATCCACTTATTGAAAACGGCTGGGTGAATTGTTGAGATTCAAATGGCACACAACCACCACAACAGCCCTATTATTTAGATTTCGTACACTGCGTAGGATTGCCGAAGTAAATTTAAATAAGATTTTCTTATAACTTTAGGCTAGATCTTGTATGCGTACTTCTTATTTCTTCACTTAAAGACGCACACTCACCTCTCGGATGACTGCAGCAGGGCTGATAATATTGTTATCACAGAAGATTGTCCGTTCACTAAGATATAATTGTTCAGATTTTTGCAGAAACCTTAGGTTTGTTTTTCTGCCTTTTTTCTTGTAACTGGGTCATACATAAAAAATATTTTTAAGATAATTCATAAAAACTATTTTCGTCTGTGTTGAAAACTTATCAAAGATTTTTGCTTACGCATTTCGGCATTAAGAATTTGGGTTGATGAAATGACTCATTTAACATTTTCGATTCTTTGCAAATTTGCGAAAATTACTTATCAGGGTGTATTTTGTTTGCCACTTTTATTTTGCGAATATATTATACATATAAAAAAATTTCTTACTTTTTAAATGATAGTCAAACATATTCATAATTAAGTAAATAACCATAAATAAAATTGTTTGCTTAGTTTAGAGGTTACGACCGAACAGGCAGATCGGCCCAAACTTAACTTAGGTCTCTCTCAAGTCGTACTAAGTTTGGCTCAAATTGGACTATATACTAAGCTTAAGTCCAACGAAGCTTAGCATAAGCCGACCTAAGACTAGTTCAAACTTGGCTTAAACCGAATGTATCGCATTAATATGCAAGTGTACATAATTTTATTGAAATTAATTGAGGTACAAGGAAGGGCTCATACCTGTATGCAAATCAGTGGGCTGAGAAAAAAAGACTTTAAAAATTTAAACTTTATCGTATCTTTAGAAAATTTTAATAAAACAAAATAAGAAGGGATCTGTTCAAAAGGAGCTATATTTCTAAGCGAAATTAGAAAAATTGGGAAAACTTACAGTGGTCACTAATTGTATGTGCAGATTTTTTTCCTTTTTCAATAAGCTACACCTTTTGATTAGAACAATAAAAATAAGTAATATTACTAAGAAGCTAGGCACTTTTGACCAAAAATAAAGTGCAATTTAGGTACATATGTTCGTTGTGTTCTTCGCAAGAAAGGCTCATAGATTTATACTTAAGGTAAAATCAGTTGAAGACATTCCAATCGTTATAAAGAAAGTTCAATTATTCTATACTTTTTCTTAATCAGGAATAACAGGCCTTTAAATCTGCAAACTCTGACTGATCTGCCCAATCAAGTTGTAAAAAATAAAGACCTTGAATTCTAAAATCACAGAAGAATAGGAAACTTTCGTTCCCTTAAATTGAAGGCATCGATCTTGAAAGGAAATTAACATCACTATTGAGAAACACCAGCGGGAAGAGCTAAAATATTAAAGGATAAAAGCTTTTTATATAGTATAGTTATTACTGCGATTTTTGAATTAATTCAGAAAAAATATACAGACGAAGATTTCATATGTACGAGGCACTAGATGCCACACCCACCCCCTAGAGAAGATGAAACAATTTTTAAAATAAAAGCATTTAATTAGTTTTCCCGTAAAAATGCCATATTAATTAAAGACTTATATTCTGCAGAGATTACCTTTAAGTATATGTATACACTTTTGTCTTACATTTTCATAATAACGATATCTGCGATTATGTAGAGCTACTTCTTTACAATGCTTGAAAACTACTTGTTGAATGATGAAGAAGGCAGGTTTAACAAATATAGGTTTAACATCAAAATAACATAACAAATAATTCCTACAGTAGTTTCAATTTTAATATTGTAGTTTCTTTTAAATTCAGGTAAATTAATATATGCATTCTCGACGAATTTTTCAGAAGCCTATCGAAATATTCATGAAAATTACAATTATCTTATCGTTTCACCTCTGAGTGTAGACAACAATAAAATTTTAAGATGATCTAGACTAAGATAAACGCGAAGCGAAAAATTTGAGTCGACCTAAAGATAAAAATATCTTTTTTTTACTTACTTCTATAAAAAGATGGTGTTATTGTTGATTGCCCTTAAATAAAATAACAAATAAAGAGACGACTTCTTACGTTATTTAAATATAATTTATTTAAAACTGGATTAAAGAACGACACTGGAATCCTAAAGCTAATCGCACAGTGAATCTCGCGCAAGTCTACACTATTTGAACGCTATCGCATAAATAATGTTGGCGGTATGCGACGCTTTATCAAAGATACGCACAGAGAAATGTGTAAAAGTGTATCGCACGCTTCAAGTTTTCTTAATTGCCGAATAATGAGTTCGCGAAATACCAAAACATTTTGAAGTCCCATACTAAAAGCTACAATTAATGATATTTATTTAGATGATTAACAATGAAAAGAATTTCGGTTTTTCAAGGAAGCATTTTCTGGTCGGTTTAAGTTTAATTAAGATTATGCTGTTTCTCATTTCCAAATTAAAATCATATTTATACGTATAATTAAACAAAGAAATGTTTTTTTAAAAAATTATTAAAATTCAAAGAAACACAAAAATTATCACTCGAAAAAAAAATATCTTTCCGAGGAACGATTTCGTGTACTAAATAAAAAGCGCATGCTTAGAGATAATTCGGTTTAAACTAGATAATTGCGATAAAGCCAAGCAAAGATTTGCTCTTAAATGGTAGTCGCAGATGAAAAATGTTTAATTCAGCTCAGTTCCGGTTTATGGAAATGAAAACTTTACTGAACTTTTCACACTTTTGATCTAATTAGTCTCGCACGAAAAACCACAGTAAAAATTTGATCATGCCTTTATTTATCTAGAAATTGATAAATACCGAAAAACTTTAGCAAATATCACAAGATTTTAAACCTTATGATCTCGGCTGGAGGTTAAAAGATCGAACTAAGCGAATTTTAAACAGCCGAAATATAAACATTCTGATTTGTGCCACTTGAATTATCGCGGCCAGAGCAATTGTAAAAAAAAAGTAAATAGCAACCACTTTTGGCTTACATTAAGCTCAATTGAAAATTCGCAACAATTTTTTAATATGAGTTAGAGATATGAAAACTATTTTAAACTACATTTGTTGCCTTAATCAAAAGTGATTGGACCTTATAAAGGAGGTCAAGGAGGTTCACAATCTTTCTTTTTTATTATTTTATTATTTTTTATTAGTGAACCACTCCGTTGATATAATTTTTTAAAAATGTCACCACGTCGAAGTAACTTCAGTAAAATTCAATAATAGGTTTATTTTTATAAATTATAATACAAATAATTATTTCTCTAATTACCTTTATACCTTCAGATTCTCTGTAAAACCGCATTTTCGAATAATGCTCTTTTATACCTCCGATTATATCTAATAGTTTAAACTTACAAAAATTTTAAAACTTTTGTCATCACGTGTTGAAACAATATATGAGTGTTCAACAAAATAGGTGTGCTTAATTTTAATTTAAAATTTCAATCGTTCGTACATATGTACATATGTACATACGTATTAAAATTATTCGTTCGGGTACAAATTACATATACAAACTTTTTATTTATCTCGATAAAAATATTTTGTTTATTTGGATATCAAATAAAACCGCAAATAATTAGCCTGATTTTTGTTTTAATTTATCCTAACACCTTAACCTGTCATTAATCACTTAGCATTCAACAGAATTGTATACATACGTAGGTAGTACACTAAACTTCTTAAATGTTTTTTAAAATTTACTACACATTTTTGATATTTTGCCAAACCATCAATTCTGGGATCACAATAAATTATAATGATATATTTCATTTTAAAATATTTTATTTTTTTCTTTCTAGTTGAATAGCTCGGATTCCATATCTAGTCTAGAATAAAAACTATATTCAGTAAAATATAACAAAATCTTAAACAGAGGAAGTTGGAATTATTGCAATTAAAAAATTTGAGAAAGAAGTAATCAAGTTTACGACAATAGAAGGAGTTTTAAGAGAAAACTATCAAAAAACATAATATTAACACAAAGATGGGTGACGGGGCGACAAACTTCACCCATATACTAGATTAAATTTGTTCATATTGTTACAATATGCAATACTTTTATGGAAGAATATAACCACGCGGATTAATTGACTTAAATCTTTTTTTCCAAATCACGTAAAATTCAATGTCATAAGTATGTATATAGCATTTGAACGTGTATTTTAAAACTTAGAATAAATTACACTTAAATTTCTTTAATTAAAATTCTTTCCTGCAATTTAAATTGAGCCCGAGTACATTATGGAACGAAAACATTAATAAAAAAGACCAATAAAATTCTTCTTTAATAGCGCCGAAATTATCACGAATCTAATAAAATTGGACAATTTTCAGCGATTGCCATGCCATCGTTGCCCTGCAAAAGTGTGCCGACTCGAAGTGCAAACGAGGAGTAATAAATCGTCTGAAAAGTAGTAAAATTCAAATAGTGCTGAACGAATGTTGTAAATAAATAATGAGTATTTTATGGCAAAAAGCGCGGAAGTTCGTCTTTGTTCTTCGCTTTGTTGATGTTTACGCAATCGTCTATAAAAAAAAAATAAATTGTTTTTACCTCAATTTCATTGCGTTTGTAAAGCGCGTGCTCTTAAAATGTTTTGAATTTACAATTTTCTTTAAAGTAAGTAAATTCTAGAAATTTGCATTAAACGTACGTTCAATAGCTTCATTTACGTTCCATTGAAAATTAGCGGGTAAGAAATTATAATGCTATGCAAAATTCTGCGTATGTCAACAATTTTTACAGATTTGTCACATGTGAACATTTTGAACTTCGCAGATTTTACGTTTATCATGTAAATTGACGTTGTGATAACATGTGTAAGAGCAATTGCACGTCATACATTCAAAAACGTCAAGCTATCTATTATTCGCATACCATCCTAAACGAATAACAAAAGTGTGTGGATCATCTTGTTAGCATTAGATAAAAATAGCAATCTTTTTAGTAACAAGCTCGTGGGAAAGTCGACATCTCATTCAGGAACTGTCATCATAATTTAAAGAAATTTCGAATAATTTAGTAAATTACATGCAACTAAATGTAAAACAAACATATGGATGTATAAGTAAAAATTAAAGAATTATTATATATTTATTAACTAAATAAATCATCTCACCGAGTTCTAAATATGAAATCTATCTTTTCTATCGCTTATTTTAACAAAATTATACTATACGAGAGCAACAATCAGACTGTGCTCGAGTTACTATCTGCACCAATTAAAAGAAGTCTTTATGACAAAAATTAAAATAAAGGCCAATACCATTACATTGTCTAATAAAAAATCATCTTAAAATAAATCTATCATTTAAAAGGAAGTAATGAAGTAATGAATTTTTGACCTTATGTGACCTTCATGAACATCGGTAGATTATAGTGATCTCAATCGACTTTTAAACGCCACTAGTGTGATAATAGTTTAGAAATCTAGGTAAAAATTGGCTAAAAAATAATTAATTTTCTAATGAAATTGACCATTATTTTCAAAACTTCAAACCTTTATAACTCGGTCCAATAACAAGGTTTGATTGATGGTCACGCGAAAAACAAAGACGCCACCGTCCATACAAAATCCGGCATTGTCCTTTATGCATACACGGCTTTGCTGACTACTATCACATATGTAAATAAATAAAATGTTACGAATATGCCTAAAACATTTGTGTAAAATAGAGTATGTTTTAATAATTTCAATAATTAGGTTAAGTTTTGATTCATAAATGCAACAGTTCGAATGTTCAACGAAATAAAAATAAAACTATTTTACAACTTTTAGTCACAATGATTTTTCAATATTTCAATAAAGTGTTACGTTTGTTTTGTACAATAATGTATAGTATAAGAAAAATAAATTAAATAGCAATTATAAAAGTGTGAAGATGTTTATTTATGATTCAAATGGACATAATCATACATTTAACAAAAAAATAGGGTTAATTATGATAAAGTAAAAAACCTAAAAGTTTTTTCTATACCAATCTAAAAATCTGAAGATTTTGTTTATTAGAAAGCTATAAATATGTATGACTCGTATGACCAAAATTATTTTTATCATTTAATTTTTATAGTTTAAATTGAAAACTAAACATGAATAAAAAAACCGGGGATTTGAGAAGACAAAATATTTTTAATAAAACGTATAAAAACTTCACTTTAACTAAAAACAAATTAAGTGATGGAATAGAATAAATATATCAAAGCGTTAAAACTTTAAATTAAGAAAAAAAACTTGTTTTGGTTGTTTGTTTTTTAATAGTAGTTTAGGTGTCATGAGAAGAACTTTTATAGCACGTTTTCTTTTAACACTTAATGTCTACACTTAGTCTGCAGACGTTTTTGGTTTGCACCTTCATACTGCAACGCATATACTAATCATAAAAGATATGACAAAATAATTTCATTTCAGGTTTCGTTGTCCATTGACGCAATCTGTAAATTCCAGAATTGCAGACTAACTAAAAAAAGTAAAAGTAATGCCAAAAATATTTTAAGCCTTTTTTTAGACTTGACTGGACCAACGCAATTCTGAGCTTGCTGGTCAATTTGAGAGCTGTGCAAAATTTATTTTAAGCATCTTCTTTTTGTTGAATTTTAAAATGATGAAAGACAACATTTTTTTGTTATAATTTTCTTGATTGCTAACTTTTGGTCGTTTACACGTGAATCAGTTTTTGAATTAAATTTACCTTTATTAATAGAATTTAACTTACGTTTTTAGATTTCATATGGTTTATTTTTGTGGTCACATACATATAATTAGCAACTCAAATAATAAAACGTAGTCACAAAAATTAATCACATTTTAAGTGTCGGTTTTGTTTATGATTTAGAGGACCAAACCAAAATGTTGGTAAAATAAATTAAAATACGTAGACAATATAAACCGGAATTTACAATTCTTCTTCTTTGTATTGTTTTATATATTTTATTTTACGTAGATACATATAGCACTTTTTTCAAATGTTTACTTCATTTTACATAAAGTAAAAAAAAATGTTTTCGAAAATATGACTTCTTGCAAAAAGTAACTCTTGTCGTAATCAGGCAATAAAATGATAATTTCATATCGCTCGGTAGTACTTAATCTTAGTCTATCTTCTTCAATTCTACAAAAGTCAAATCGAATGAGTGTGCCAAAAGTTTAAATCGCTTAAAATCATATTAATTTAATATAAAAAAAAGTCAGAAGAATAACCCCAGGAAGACCGCTGCAAAGTGTTAATGTCCCGTGATGACATGGTGCATATACTTCCATACCAAAATTTGTATAAAATAGTCCCAAAAGAGATATTTTTATTTGTTATAAATTTAGAATGCGGGAAGCAAAATTTTGTATGATAATCTTCTGCTGTTTATTTCGGAATTCAGAACCAGATAATTCCGGTTTGAAAATTCTTCTGAAAGACCTGTTTAAATGCTTTATGGAACAGGTGGATTAATGCTGTCGTTGACTTTTACGTTGACTGTTTAATAAATACTAAAAGTAAGTACACGTGGAAGTGTCGTGACGTAGTAACGAGCTAGGAGTAAACTAAGCGCCTATTTTCTAACGCACTACAAAAATCTTTGGTTATTTTATATGATCGCAATTTATCAACATATGTTGAATCATTGTTTTCTTCTTTTATACTTAAGCCAGAATCACGCGCGACTTAAGAAATTCGCAAGAAACCGCAGAAGTTATAAAATATCAATTGTATTTACGTCATCACGTCAACTCTATCTAATTTATCACCCCACGAAAAAAAAAATTCTTACTCATTGATCAGAACAACAAATATTGATCTCTTATTGCGTTTCTGAATACACTGTAATCTAAACTTCTTTTTAAAAAGTACATATTTCTATTTCTTTACCCTAACCAGTTATATTAATCTTAGAGTGCAAATTCTGCTAGTTTTTCCCCTCGTGTTAAGTAATACAAATTATAATAATGAAGAAAAGTTAGACTATAAATCCTTTTACGACCGTGGATTACATAAATGTTTAATCTAAATATAAATTTCTTTTTCGATCTACTTATATGTACATTTAGTATAGAATTTTTAAAAATTTTTTTAAAATCGAATTGAAAACCTAATATTTTTGAGTTGGTCAAAAAAGTTACATACCTACATACCTATTCAAAATTGATGCTACCGATTTATAAAGTCAGAATTGCAATAACTGATAGTACTACCAAATAAGATCACCAAAAATTAATTTAAGGTAGTTTTTCTCAAAATTCCTTAGGAATGTGTATAATATCCAAAATGCAAGATATACTTACTAGCCAAATTCAAAGTAGTAAATTGAATATCGAAAGATCGCATTTATTGTATAAATAAAGAACGTAATTATTTCACAATTCAAAATAAATAAACTATGTAATAAACACCAGAATTTATAGACTAATGAAAATAATAATAATAAAATGATAAATGACGGTGATGGCTAAAATCAAACATAAAATACAAAATTTTGTGATTTTGAAAATTAGTCAAAATTGACGTCGTTAACCTACCCCCACCATCTCTCGCTTCTATAAAATTTTACTAAACATAGTTCTGAAGGTTACTTGTTGCAGCAGAAGAAAAAACCGAGCTATTGTTGCGAAATTTATTTTTAATGGCGATCAAATGTTATATGTACTGTCTTTAAATAATAAAATTGTTGCAATCGTATTAAGTGAGTATCATTAAAATCACCTGAGTTTCACGAACATCGCAAAATTGTGTTCAAAATTTCCCTTTTCTGCTAATTCAAGTGTCGTTAATTTAAATCATCACTAGCTAAATAACAAAAATTTCTTAAGCGACCTAGCCAATTTTTGAATGTGAACCATATATTGTTTTGATAAATAAATAAACAGAATTTGATAGACTCACTTAACAAATGGGAGGACAAGCGTGGTAACAAAATAATTTTGACGGATATCAATGATGCTACTCTTTTTATAAAATAGGTGTCCTTAACTCCTCATCCGCTTGATCGATTCATTCCATTTATGAACATTAGCCAAGATATTGCCATGTTAGCCAAGTTCGATCAAAATCAATTACGAAATATACGGTCTAAAATATATGCCGAAGTTTGTAATATTAAATTGATAAATGCATAAACAAATGTTGACTAAAATCCTTTAAGAAAAAGGGCAACTACCATAGCAACAGAACCACTTTTTGAAATGGATATAGCTCCTGTCTCCAATGGCCAATTCCCACCAATTTTATATATGGATTAGAAATACACTTTGTAAATGTACATAGCAAATTTTGTTGATAGCCGTTTAAAAATTCTAAAAATATGGGGTCTAAACGAATTAAAGCATAAGAAAATTGAGCCACTATCACCCCACCCCCTTGACTTTATGTTTCAACAAGGAATCTGTGTGCATTCTTTAAGAAGTTTGGCGCCAATTTTTCAATCTAGAATAATAGCGTTTGTGTTAAAAATTCGAATTTCCAAAAATTATTCGTTGTTCAAAATTAAAACTTTTAATTTTTATGAAGTTTGTTATGATTTTCGAGGAACAATTGGGTGGGAGATATTCTTAAAATCTACGATCTCTAACATAATGAAATCTACCTAAAATTCGTAATTTTCTCTATTGAACGGATCGAAAAATTCAGTTTTACTGTAGTAAGTCGTATAGAAATAAACATCTTATTTAAATTTTAGATCAAAATCTCATGAAACGAAGTTTGTTTATTGTATCTACAAACGTTTCATAATATCTCTCATTGTAGGAGCAGTTAGATAACTCAGACGCTTCACAGCTGAGCGAATAGCTTAAATTTAAAGGTCAATCGCAGTAAACTGGCTTTTATTATGCATGCTACAGCCTTACAAGGTGTTAAACTTTCTAGAAAGGAAAAGATAAGAGAACGATTGGAAAGCGATGCGGAACATACAATCCAAAGGCAATTTCTACAGAAATAATGTTAACACATGAAAAGTGGCTGGCTGCTACCAAACATATGCGGACCGGTATGAAAATTCATTTGACCTAAATACCATGACGCGAGCAGCCAAAAATCAATTCAATATAAATTCACTCGAGCGCGGAATACACCCAACTGGCTCAAAATCCAGCAAGTCACTGATATTTGTACCTTGTGGGTAGGATCAGTCCGCGTTATCGTGGACATCGGCAGTTAAAGTTTTTTGTTATTTTTCTTACATTTTCAAATAGCTTGAGAAGTTGAAGTTTCTTATTTTTTTCCTTTTGTCTTTATTTATTTTTTTTCTCCGATCGTTTGACGTCAGTGGTAATGTTATTGTTTTATTTTTAGAAGGAGCTTTTTCCCTCTTATTTAATCGGCATGATCAGACAAATTATAAAATTGGTAGTGGCGCTACAATGATTTTATTGTGAAGTCTTGTTGTGGTTAAAAAACAGATATTCGTTGAAATTCAATCGCTTCTACTCATCAAATTGAAAAGGGCGAAGAGAAAATTGTTATGCTTTGAAATTAATATGTATGATTTTACACTGTATTGTTAATTTTGTTTGCTTCCAAACTTTTACTCTACAAAAGTTTTAAATTGTAATTTTTATTTCATAAAGACATTGATAGCTTTATTTATGAAAATTATATGCCATACATAAAACTTTCACGATCAATGCAAGGCCTTTGGTATCACATACAGGTTCTTTCAAAAGTTAGTAATAAAATTTGAAGGACAATCGTTACATTACATTACATGAAAGTGATACTAAAACTATTTCTCAATAAAACTATCAAAATAATATTCTTTTCAGTGCGAATCTACTAACAATTTATGTCGATTATTAGAATTGTTAACGATCAGTAAGACGTTGACTTTACTATGTTATGATATGAGTTTAAATAATAAAAGCCATGTTTTGATAGTGTACAAAAGGGGCATCACAAGTATGTCTCACACAATTACACCTGCAGATATTTAGAAAAAATGATAGCATGACTGTCATTTTCACATACAATCAAAAGATAACTTGTTTGTCCCTAATCGGAGAACAATTCAACTACTTTCAACAGTGGCAACTGACTTCAGTCAAATTCAACTTTATCTAATGTAATTTTATTTACAGTTCAAATACTTTAGTGCTGCGAAGGTAAATTAAAGTATACCATTAAATTTAATTGTTTTTTAATTAATATTAAATTCATAAACAAAAATAGTGATGATTCATTTTTGAATCACTATTTCTAAATAGTTAGACAAAACGAAAATTTAGTTATCAAAAGATGTAGAAACAAGTTCTCTATAAATATTTACATCGAATAACCCATCAATTTGTTTGTTCATAAGCAAAAAAGTTTACGTTCAACGACTTTACTCAATAAAGGTCAGTCATTTTAGGAAGTTTGCACGCTAATAAAAGGTTAATATCTTAATGGTTATTTCAATCGCAATTTACATTTGTAACCTCTAGCACCTGTAATTAGTCTTTTTACACCACTTCATTACCAATACAATGACACACAAATTATAAGAAATCTTAATGAAAAAATATCTTCAGTTCTACCAGCAAACCTTTTTAACTTTTTTTAATATCGAGGTTGCAAAAAATGTTACTTTATCGGTTGGATTCCCCTTTAATGAAGGTGAACCTCATTCATATTAAAATATATTCAGGAATTGACGCACGATATGTGTTTTATTACATATACTTGTATTTAGTTACCCTCTACTGACTTCTTCGGCTATATTAAGCAGGTTGTATTTTATGTAAAAGCATTTGCAAATTGAACAAGTTTAATAAAAGTCGCGGTAGTGTATGACACGCCCACGAAGCATTTTGTTTATAGCTTATACGTCAAACTTGTACCTTTGGTATAATTTTTTTAAATTTTCTTTTGTATTTCACTTTTTTAAAATAACTTGGAGAATGACTTTTCTCGAACTAATCTTACCAATAATAATAAATATGCACCAAAATTTAGTTTCATAATTATGCAATAACATTACAGATCTACAACCAACTGCTCTGTTCGAAACTATCTTTAATTTTATTTCTACAACAAATTAAGAGCCATTTTTCGAAACAACGTTTACCGATTAAGTATATATAAGTTTTTGTTTACAAACATACATTTTTAAATGCGGATAAGTTAAATAATACGCAGTCCCGTGGCCCCTAGCATTAAGTTTGTTTACATCTTTTCTAATTTTAGTTACAACATAAATTTAATTGACCTTTAGAATTAATCATTTGCAATATTTTCAGTCAATAATATTTTAACAGTTTGCTCTGCTTTTTTTCTCTCTCCTCTTTGGGTAAAAGTTTCAATCTGTATTATTTTTGAAATGTTCTATAGCGGAAACAACTTTTAAGTTCAAAAGCCAGCTCTTTTCAATAAAATAAAATTGTCATTTAAAATATTTTCATACCTTTATTTTATTTCTGTATTACAAAATATGAGAAGTAATATACATAAGTAATTTTTGTAACTAATTGGCCGGATATAAACGGGAAATATTCATATTAAAATACATTTTTTCTATAAAAAATTGAATATTTTACAAATGACTTAACATTTTCATTTATTCCTCGAAAGAAGTCATAACAATATTTGATTTATTGCAAACATTCTTCAATTCCACCAATTAATTAAAATGTAAATTATATGCAAAAGATATGAATAAAAAAAATTTCGCCATTTACAGTCTAAATCAATTAACACCTATACTTAAAAATAATATACCTCTATGAAAATTTATTTGAATTTTTATTTTAAAGCGATTTCTTGCAGTAAACGTGTGCAATTTCATACATGTTCTCCACTTTTTGCTTTTGGAGTTAAGTAATTAATTTAGTAAATAAACGTCTCATAAATCTTAATATATTTTGTATAATTAAATGTTATTGTAATAAATGGTGGTGTTTATGGAAATTGAAAGAAATTGATGAAAATCGAAGATATTTTTCTGCCTTCATATTATAAGCGGTCAACAATATTAAAAAAGTTGACATCACAATGGAATTGCAATTTTACATCCCAACCAAATATACTTTAGAAACATTTTAATAATCCATGTGAGATTTTGGAAACTTGCATCCACAATATTCAAAACGCGATGAAATCATTTTGGCTGCTTTTTAATTTTAATTAGTAATTATATATACAATTTATTCTTCTTCTTCTCCTTTTTATAAAAAGCCCCATGATCCCAAGAAATTGTAACTTATAAAATATAATTTTTTTACTAATTGAAATGAAAAAGCAGTCAATAAGGCTTCTTTGGAAAATCTACGTAGTGTAAGGGAGAAGGGGATAGAAAAAAATTTTCAAATTATAAGAAAAATATCATTATAGTATATATCCTGGGTCAAAATAAACCTTGTTGTTTTTTTCTCCTTCTTGGTTTTTTTTATTTTCAAGAAATAAAGAAAAACCAAAGGTAAATTTCAAGACATACTCTGTACATCTGAATTATTGGAAATACTTATTTTTTCGACTAGACTTTCAAAAAGAATAAAATAAATTTTCCGCCTAAAAATCAAGAATCAAGTGCATTTTTTTGGAAATCATTTTGTAAAAGTTTACCGGAAACATTAGAAAATATTTGCAAATTTTATTTCAAGTTCAATTCCCATACCAGTTACCAACATGAGCATCTTTAATCGATGTCACTTGTTATTCCTAAGGGACCCGGATAAAGCTACTAAAATAAACCTATTGAGATAATGCTGAAGTAAAAAGCCACTTTGCTCTTGTAAATGAGGTCGCCCCCTTGAGCTGCAGGAGTCCGGGGATTGATTAAATCAAACTCGCGCCCGATTCGCTCGGGGCTGATTTAACTCGAGCGGACTGGCGTTAAACAGAAGAAGCCCAAAACGTCTTACGCACTGGCGGTTGCGTTGCGACAAACCACTCAGAATAAGCGTCCAGTTGGTTAAAGTGCGCTGTGTAGGCGGCGTTTGGTCAGCCCCACAGTGCGTGGCCACAATCCAACGTGAAACGAGATTTGTAGTGAGCCCCAACAATCGCGAGTACGTTGACTTAATCCAAACGACTCAAATGATAAAGACTCAATTCTGCTCACAACAGGACAGCCCTACAAAAGATGTAAGCACCTAAGTGACAGCGTTTCCTCTCCATTATTAAATTCTGCACATGATATCAAAAGTATCATTTCGTGTTTTTGAATGAGCCCTTTATAGCTTACATTAAAAATTAAAAAATGTATAAATATGTATAGATACTCCTATTTATTGCTCAAAAGCGAAACTTTTTTATTTCGATTAATTTATACATATATTGAATTTGAACCAACTATATACACATATCTTTATAATTCTACTATAGAAATTTTAACTTTTATACAATCACAAACAGAATAACCTATTCTTTTTTTTACAACACGTTGACTTTGAGAATTTATTCAGCCACGTATTCAGCTATTGGATAAATTCAGAAATGTATCGAAACCGCATCGGTGCACAATTCAGTATAGTAGTTTCTGAAGCTGAATTGTACATCGAGGCGGTTTTGATGCATTTTTGAATTTACCCATTACGACAGTCAAAATAATAAACGCTAAAAAAATTTTAAAAACTTTTATGGCGTTTCATAGCTGAGATACAAACATATAAAACGTCTACAGGAGTTCTAAACATGACATTCAACATTTTAAAACACTTCGACTTAATTCTAAACGAATTACAACGTATTTTTGAAATATACACCCAGTTCGGTTTTCGAGCAACCTAAATTGCTAAAATTTAGGCATTTAGCTAATTAGCTAAACTTAGCCGCATTTCGTATACACCCTTCATATCAATGTTCTGGTTTTAACTTATCCGAAAAATCATACAAAAAACCCATAATTTTTAAACCAAAAAATGATTATTTTGTAATATAACTTACTTGGATTTTCTAAATGAATATAAAAGACATAAAATGCATAATTGTGTGGGAATAAATTGTATGTTTAAATAAAAAATCAATCATTTGATAATTTCTAATAATCGAAAAAAAAAGATAATTCACATTTAATATTGCTTATAAAGTAACATTTATTTGTCTAAAAACTTAAAATTTAGTGCAAATATTAAAAATTTGTTTTGCAATTCAAACGTTGACTATGACTTAATACACGTATATTAGCGTAATACGCGGCTAAATAAAATCAGGAAATTAAGTGTGGCAATTAATGTCCGTTTTAAAAATTTTGAAACATTCTAGAAAAATACAGAAAAATTAAGTTTATAAGAAATACAAGGTAATGTACATATTTCAAATTAAATTCGTTGATACGTTGCCAGTTTTTAAAAACATGACGAATAAATGATTCGCTACACATTTTACTTAGTTAAGAACAAGCGGTTGGTTGTAGTAACAAGTGGTAGAATAGGAGACAATCTGTATAAAGTAATCATTTAAGTGAAATTATAAAACTCAAATATTTCCTGAACACCAGCTGTTTCTAATAAATTTGAGTAACACTTTTGCTTTGTTGTTTCAATGGTCCTCCGGTATATTCCGTAAAATGTGGAATCAAATTTAATTTTTTGATGTGAAACATATCATTATATAAACAACTTACTATTATTATTACGTCTATTATAAACTTACTACGATTTATCAAATTAGAAAGTTCACATTAAATTAAATTAAATTTTGAATTTTCAGAAATTTTATTTATTCTAAATTTAACGCGGCCGAGTAAATTGCATCATTTTATATGTATATATGCAGACATCGTAAAAACTTCAAAATTAATTAAAGGTTATAAATATTGCAAAGACTATTTTTAGAATATTCAAACCAGTTATGCTTCTTTAATTGAGGAACTGAAATTTAATGGGCTTATGACCGCAAGTATGTACGTCTTTGGAAATTCAGAATGATTAATTCCGAAGGCAATTTATGGACTTTTGACTGCTAACATTTACTTTTATTGATTCTAAGAAAGATATTTCGTATCTTTGGATCTATGTCTATTATAATTTTTTCGAAAGCGCTTACAAACTTTTTTCAGATTTCTTACAAAGATATTTAAAAGCTAAGAGGACAACTTGAACGCGACTTTTAAACGGGATACCCCAAAACAATATTTTTTGCAATTTGAAAGACATCTCACCAAATGAGATAAATGTATGTTGTTATTTTTATCTTCTTTGTCTATGGTAAGGAGTCAAAAAATTGTTTACGAATTTTCTTCAATATACAACTTTACACCCAAATTTAATCATTAGCGATTCAAGAATTCAGTTTTCGCAATAGAGTATCGAGTTCAGCGGATACTTTTCTTGAACTAAATTAAGCGCTGAATTGAGCAGCCGACTACAGGAAAAGAATTCTTAAACATTATAAAAGGTAAAATTTTTGCACGTGGAAAATATTCGATATTTTAGGAATCAATATACATACATATATCTATAAAGTCTTTTAACTCAGAATGTTTCTAGAAAATAGAGTACTTAAAACTTAACCGTTTAAAAATCTTTATATTGTTTTTCTTTTTAAGGAAACAAAATCATCGAACCCTCTGTGCTTCTCCGTAAACTTCGACCCTGTACCCGATGATTTGTTAGATGATTTTTTAATTTCATAATATTCGAGATAGCAATAATATGTATTAATTATGTTATATATTTCGCAATGCAGTTGGCTTTAACATACATTTTCTTAATTTCTATTTAATTATTTCTTCTGTTTAACGCCATATAACACCTTTTCCATTACTTTGCAGCGAAAACAAAAATTCCTAGACTTTGAACACCTGAATTTATACCTTGTGATTTTTCAACAGCTTTTCTATCAACCAAAAAACAACTAGAAACTCCTGATGTTTTATTTACTTTTTAAAAACCTTTGGACGTCAAATCAATTATAAAAAATTCGGAAGTAAATAAATTAGAGTACGACACGAACAGACAGTGTCACAGGACGCAAAGTGTTCTCTAACGATGTTGATTGTTGCAATTAATAATGCAGACGAAGATGATTTGCTCTTAGTAAATAAACAGTAGTAAAAGGCACCTGTCTGATTTAAGAGGTGTTGGAAAATTACGCCGCTGATGGCTGACAAAGTTAAACCGAAAATTCAGCTAATGGACCCAACACATTTTGGTCAAATAAAATTATTATAGATGTTCCAGGTTATGACGGGATACGAGGCAAAATGCGAATATCTAATTTGCACATGGGGTGATATGTTTTTATTTTTTGGGGACGTAACGTGCGTAAAACATCGTGCTTACATCAGCGCAAATGCGTGTTAAGTGAGTTTTGGTGCTTCGATATTAGTCGCTGTTTACATTCTGTAATTTTCTACTCAAACCACAACTGTCCACTTACTTCCCTGTAGTACTTGTTCGATCCAAAGACACTGACTTTGGACTTGTGGTTTTCTTAGCGCAGGTACTTGCTCGTTACGAGCTAATGGTGCCCCGATCCCAAGTTTTGGCTGTTGACCTTAAATGAGTAACGTAAACTGCGTGAAATGTATATCTTTTCGTGTAATTAGCACTATTAGTACCTTCGCGGCAGACACTCGAATTTGTTCTTCAAAAAGTGAATATTTGCACCGATGATAATGCGTGAATTTCGTCGCGATGATAGCAGTTCGAGTAGACTGTAAAGTTTCCTTTGTTGGCCGAGAAATGCCTGCTTTGAGTATTGCCCAAATTAAGATAATCTGAGATTTATCAGACTCGTGTTTAATATTTATTGACGATAGCTCTCTATTCTAAACAGATTCTGATTAAGTCGGCACTGTATGTTTGTTAGAAGTTGAATCAGTAAACAAAATCCAATTTCGTATTTCAAGTTAAATTTGAGTTATCGATCTCTGTCATTTTGTTTTTGGGAATTTATATTGGGAGTTATGAAATTTTGTTTCTTTAACTATTTTACATTTTAAATATGTTATCTGAAACAGTAGCGCTGATAACATCATAACTTTTATTTACGTATGTTAATATTTGAATAACAAAATAAAACATATATATAAAAATTAGGCTGGTGATAAAAGCACTTCTATTTAAAAAAAAACACTTGATTGATAAAAAGATCGGAATGAGCTCATTCCTGTGAAAATGTTTTGAATTAAACTTAAGTATTTATAATTTATTTATTTATTTATTCTATTTTTTATTTCTAAATGGCTTTGTTGAATTTAAGTTGGAAGAAATCCAAATACTATTTCAAATTACTGCATACATTTTCTACCCAAAAACTCAACGTATTTAATTAACTTTTAGCGAAAATAATATTTTACCAAATGGGCCAAAAATTTGTCTTATTTATATACCCATTTATTGTTCATATCGACTATTTTGTACATTTTCGAAATGATCAGCATTAACAAATAATTAAGAGAGAAAGATATATTATATTTCTCCAAAGTATATACTGCTCCTTTTCATCGAATTAGGACCATTACCAATTTTTCTAATTTTTTGGAAATACAATACCTGTAACATAATTAATTTAGGGATTTTTGCGAACAGAGAACTTTTTTCTTGAAGTTATTAATATTTTAACCAGAACATAAAACAATAAAATTAGTATGCCATTATTTTTTACCCGTTTTAAGACGATGTTCTTACCTGATTTACCATTTTTACGGGCGTTATTCGTAAAGTTTCTGTTACTCTAAAAAGTAAAAGGAAAATATAAAATGCATCTCCGTTTCAAAAGTGGTTGGCAAGTGACTATTTCTTAGTTAATAGGTTATTGTGTGTACTAGTTTAAATGAAACGGAATTGGTGTTTTTACCAAAATTTTGTGGATTTTTGTGAAGTGAATAGTTTTGCAAGGATTATCAGGGCGAAAAAATCTCCTATCAGTGCTTAGCAAAGGCAGCAACTTATTTTTTTTAGAAATCGCAAGAAAAGAGGAAATATCTCATAGAACTGTTATTAGAATATCGAAAGAATTACTTGAAAATTCTAAGAAAATCAAAGGTAGTTAGGCGTCAAACAAAACAGCCGCCCGTCACGAAACATCTCTTAGCACATTATACTAGGACATATAGAGCGCAGGGTTATAAGAAATTGCCCTAAGATTTTTGTACATTGAATCTTAGAAATTTTAAATCAATCCAATCAAATTCAAAGAAGCCAAGCTAGACTTCAATGGGCTAGAGCTTATCGTCATTATACTGTAGCACATTTTAAAAAGAAAATTGTCATCTTTTAAATATATATTTTATTTCTATGTTTCGGTCAAAAGCAAAGTATATACAATAGTAAAATATATTTGCTTATTATTTTCAGATAGCATTCGACGACAATTGTAGGCTGGAAGCTTTAACGAAGAACCCTCATCGAAGCATTATAATGAAAATAGTGTTGTAAGAACCTTAAAATAACCATCAGCCGCGATAAGTTATTGTATCTCTGCCAATGGACCTGGACTACTGCTTTTTGTTGATTGAAGCATGAGTGAAGACGTGTACGATGAAGTGCTCCAAGGTATTTTTATACCATTTTAAAAATATTTAAGATCCAAAGCCATGTTTAACATCGTTATGCAGTATGGTGCGCCCTGGATGGAAAAGCTTCTTGACCAGGCAATTCTCCCGACCTTAATCCCATTGAGAACGTTTGGAGTCTTCTTAAATCTAAAGTTTATTTCGTAGCCCTAAAAGAAAATATAAACAATGTGTGGGAAAATTGCCTCGACATTGAAAAAATTATCGAAAGATGTTTTGAGAACATGCCAAATAGAATTAAGGCACTGATAAATATAAATTATTTATTTATTTTTATTAATGTTTTGTCAGTTATTTTAAACACTTATTGTAAAACGCAATAATTAATAATCATTTTATTCACATGAACCTTAAAAGTAGCGAATTTGGTGCCAACGATAGAAAATTCTGTTTGTATCTGTTAAATGAAATAGCTATATTTTCATATTGTAGATTTCTAATATCCTAATTAAGACTATAAGTATCAATAAAATTTTATGATTTATCCTAATAAATCAAATTTCAATCATTTTTTAAATACAGAATGAAAAATTCGAAAAATTCGAAAATGATACCAAGATTGTACAATATTTAAAAAAACTACTAAATTTACTTTACATAATTTTTAGATTTGTAAATTAATCCGATCGCTCTGTCTTTAAATACCTACAACTCGATCAACATTTTTATTTAAATGTTGAACATCTTTATATTTTTAATGGCCATAACTTTTTTATTGTTTTTCAAATTAAAAGTGCATAACTAGGAGCTCTAACAGTCGTTTCGGCATAATGGCATTTATATTATTAATAGTGATTATATTTCTCAACACACCAATAAAATTGTTCAATAGATATAAACTGGTGAAGTTGAGAAACCCATGGGACCTTCGCAAGGGTTATAAATAAATAAGTTTAATGGCTTAATAGCCAAGGACGAAAAATGTTTAAAGTGTGCTGAAGTAAAACGTCTGTAAATTAATGTAAACGTTCCAGTTAACGGGAGTTATCATTAATCCAGCGAAATGATGTACACAGAAGCTTTGATATCAAAAGCGAAATATGTAAAATCATAATATCCACAGTCCGCCTCTTTTGGAGCGCACTTTATGTAAGAGAGCGCTAGGTTAATTCCCATTTTCGACTTGAATTGCTTTCCTAAAACTTTTCTAGTTTAATTTGCTCAAATGCTATCAGGCACAGAGGCACGGGAACGATGTCGCTAAATAAAAAGCTAAAATATTTCGGAAGGTATGCGGATCGTTGGCGCTCATCGTACACATTCAGGTAAATATTTATAGCGCTGCGGGCGTGTGTGCTGCCCTACAGTCAACACGAACAAACCTTATCGAGGCCGCACCGTCGCCGACGGTGTTGGTGAGACGCAACACAGTCCGATAGCGCTCCGCTGAATTGTTTACAAATAGAATATTCATTGAAGACCTCGAGAAAAAATAGATCGCCGAAGCGTTATTTCACCTCTGCGCACAAATTTGTGAATATTATTAAGTCGATGGAGCTTGCCGGAAGGGTGGTGTGGTAGTGCATTGGAAATCAATTAGACGAGGCTCTTGTTAGGTACGTCTGCGTTGCTTACGTCTCCGAGGCTGGACTTTACCCTCTGGTAAAGCCAACTAAGCCGAGATCTCACGAGATTTCTATCAGCATTCGGGGACAACTAATGATGTGTTTTTCTTTGGAGTAGTGTAGGCTATGATTTCTCGAGAACTATGATCGCAGTTAATTGGGGTGAAACGGGTCACGTTGATAAATGGAGCTCAGAAAGGGAAATCACTTCCCTATAGCTTCGAGTGGGTCGGATATGACTTGATATCAATCTCACAAATGCAAATTTCTCATTTTATCTCAATCGGTAAAATCGCCGGCTGAGTGGGACTTTGGGTCATTTGCATCTGACGTCACAGAATCGCAGTCGAGAACTGCGAAAACAAAACAAAAACGAGGAGAAGTCAACAACACGTAAATAAACAGAAAAAGTTGTGTGTAATGTGGCCAGAAGGCAGAAGGCGAGACGGCGGCAGCGGCGAAGACTACACCGTCACGAGATTCTGTGCGGGAGTCGTGCATATTCCGCGATCATCCAGGCGCCCACTGGGCGGTGCGGAAAACCCCTTGACGCGACTTGAATTAGCGCTAAATAACTGAGAACATATGAATTGATAATATGACAAACCTGTTCCGCGAACCGTTCCTCCATTTCCCTTCGAGGAGACCAGCACCTTTCGATCAGATCCAGAGCATTTCAGCAGCATATTATCGTTGAGGAGGCGCTTCGACTGGTTTTTTCGGATTGTTCATCTACAGTGGGGCACCTTCAGGTTGTCCACGCACGAATACCGCTTATTGAAATTTTTTTTCTTTTTTAAAATTAACCCACACGAACGGCTCTATAAACTCGAAAAGAGGCGAAATTAGCTCCACAAACACAACAAATTCACGTCGCAGTTCCTTCCACACTCCGCTCCTACGGTCGTCCAGACTGTCAGCGAATTTATAATTAAACTCTCACCGTGCCCTCGAAGAAATCAACTTTTTCTCAATTATTTCTTCGATTTCATTAAAAACTTCAACTTAACGCACTTCCGTACCACTTTGTCTTTTAATTTAAGTAGATTTAACGCTTTTTAAAGGCAGTTATCTCGGTAAAAACAACAAAAATATGACACGATTAACAACTGCAGCCCGTCGCTTTGACTTTCCTTTCACCACATGACATTAAGTCAACTGTTGCGCACTTCACTCGGTTTTCAATTACATACTACGTTTACAATGCAGAATTACAAAGTTAAATAATATTTATTTTAAACTATAACTTTAATTTTTCAAAACAGATTAGTACAAAACGTTATAATTCAAAATTAAAAAGCATTTTCAATGACAATTTATGCAATTAATAAAAAATATAGAATCATATCAACATCGAATTTTATCAAATTCCCTAAAAAGTCCCCGCACTGCGATCTGTCAAATTACAGTTTTATGTTTTGTAAACAATCGACCTCAACTGAGTTCCCTTTTACGGATAAAATTGAGGAAATTTTACCGAAAATGCCACAAAGACCAATGCCAAAATGTATTCAATGCGGAAGCACAGATTCTTTCATGTGGCGATCAATTGAAATTGGACAAATATGCCAAAAATGCTACGAATTGAGCCGCCTTAAAACTGAGACTGACCAGGAAGTCGAAAATTTGAATAAAATCTGCGACGAAAAGAAAGTGAGGAAGAGCACCAGGGTCACTAGGTACAAGCCGAAGAGCGTTAATCCAGCGAAGACTGCGCCGGAGGGAAGGAGCCGCAGGCACATCTTCAAGAAGACCCCCTTCAAGGCGCCCACGGTTCCAGCCTCCATCCGGACTGTTGAGAGCGTTTTCTACAAGGTGAAGAACTTTTTCTATCTTTTACGAATAGGCCTATTGCGGAGCCCCCAGGGCTGTTAAACCAATCATAGAAGAAGTGGAATTTGAATCAGCACACTGAGGGGTTATCCAGGCTCAAGTGCTCCGCCCCACGGGAGAGCTTGAGGGTCCCTCATTCAATGGGGTACTTCCCTAAAATCAAAACAACAGCTGAGCTAGCCAGCGTCATAGTTCTAGGAAAATCGAATTCAGACGAAAAAAACCATCCCGGAGTTGGCTCCAAGCTCGAATGCTAATAGAAATCACCGAGATCTCGCCCGTCCTCAAGAAAGTCTCAAAGATGTAAGCCGCAGGGACTCGCCCATGGAATTATAATCATAGAAATAATTCCCAGCTCTCAACAAAGTGCAAAATATTTGCTTCTTTACCAGGATTGAGTTTTTTATGCATTTATTTTGTATATTAATTCCGAGGTTGAGCTGCCTATTGCCCAAGAATTCATTATAATATTTAAAAAAATACGAGAATACACCAGCAAACATGTTTCAAATATCTTTTATCACAAGGTCTGGAATCTGTGGTCTAAAATAACTCTTCGGGGCATGACTTGATTTTATTTTTTCCTATTAAAGTTAACATATTTCCAATTACAATTCTTATACAAGAGCACTTTTTATATGTACACAATAAAGTCTAGAGGGAACTAAGCATACAAATAAATTAAGAGAATAAAGGAGGAATGAAATAATACTAAAAAAAAAGTTCAAAGTAGTGTAACAGGCGTACGCCTGTTACATCCTAAATTTGCCAGTTCCAATACAGCTGGACAAAAGAAGGTACTACTAATACGGGAAAAAAACCCCATAAAACAATAATGGCCTTTCCCTGCTTACGGGTAATTGTATTAGCGCCTCAAAAACAACCGTTAGATTTACTTCGATCGTTACTAGGATTAGATAATGTATGCATGAGTGATAGAATGATAATGATGACTGTTTGATTAAAATATGCTCTTGAAATATGTAGGCGTCAAGAAAACTGTATCACCTCAAATGAAGTTTTGAGTATGCTCGTGCATCATGCTTGGAATAAATTAAAATCCGAGTGAAGTATCATCCATCGAATTTTAATTAGGTCGTGCCTGTGTATCATTGCAATTATTAAGCATAATATCCAAATCAGTGACCCAGCTGCGAAACGAGTAGCAAAGTTTCGTTTAAGATTGTAGCTTACACATCCGTAAAAGCAGTTGATCATCCTCAATTGATAGAAGTCCTCAATGTCTTTTTGGATCTGTTCAAATAAAGATGAACATAAACGTTAAAGTCATCGTGAAAATCTAAAGAATAATTTCTTTTCACTTTTGGTATTTAAAAGTACAATTAAAACAATTAAAATTACAAAACTCTTAACTCGTTTAGCGCAGGAAAACATAATTGGTTCAGGTTTTTATAATATTAAAACGAATTTCTATTTATTTTGCTAAATTTTTTACCTAATGTTCACATTTTTCAGGGTTCCTATATACAAATTGGAGACATAGTATCTCTAATGGATAAAAAAGACAATGTCTTCTACGCACAAGTTCGGGGCTTGCTCGTAGACACCTTTGGAGAAAAATCGGCATTTATAACGTGGTTGATACCAACTCAATCTAGTCCACCTCCAAATGAATGTTTTGATGCCAGCACTTACCTGATAGGTTTGCACCAATTAAATTTCTAAAGTAAAGCAACTTTAAAATTTTATTCTGCACAGGTCCTGAAGAAGATAGTCCTCGACCTCTCACGTGCTTGGAATTCATTATGCACGCTCCAAGCAACTACTATCACGATAAAACTACACCGTTCCCACCACCGGACTCGATGGACTTTTCTTCGAGTACAACCGGATTTATTTGGACCAGACTTCCCGAAAGAGAAAAACAACAACATGAGGATTAGAAGAATTTTATTTAAATAATATTTAATAAAACATTTTCTTACAAAACAAAATTAATAGAAATCGTCTGCGTCTCGTGCCGTCTTATTCTGTTGATTCTTTATTTGATCTTGATTAGAATACATGCCCGCAACTTGATCCGCCGATGTTGCATCCTCAGCAGATTTGTCGTCTCGTATTCGAATAAATCGCGGAAATCGCAACGAAATCCCTTTTTCCGGATCAATTAACCCAATTGCTGCTTTATGCACAGGACTGAGGGATAAATCAGCGCATTTAACTTCCCAAACTTGAACGGGTTCAAACCAGACATCGGGCTCGTTTGCGCTATCATAGATGTAATATGATTTCGCACTTTGAATTGTGTGGCCTTTGAAGAATTCTGAGTGCTTTTGAAGATCTTCGTCACTAAATCCTAGAAAAACGACGATTTGTAGTGAATGTAAAAACTATTAAAAGATAATTACCTGTTCCAATTTTACAAATGCTTTGATACTCTTCGTTTTCAGCATCATAACATGCGAGCAAAAATCCACCATATGTTCCTGTTCTTTTGCCCTTTCCTTTAAATCCTCCAATTACTACAAGATCTAGGGAGTCGCCAACTCCAGATAAATAATCCTTTTTAAGTTTTAACCAATTTCTAGATCGTTTTGCAATTTCATATGTTGCCTCTTTTTCAAGAGTTTTAACCATCAGTCCTTCGCAGTTTCCTGAATATAATAATGGAGAAATTGATAAGCGAATTGAATATAAAAATTATCGCCTCATTTCTAAATCTTCTCTGAGTTTTTAAGATGCAATGATTTAGAAAGTATTCGGGTAAAACGTGTAAAACAGCTAAATATAAATAAACCTTACCTTTTATCGATTCATCAAGGAAAGCCTGCACCTCATCCATCTCACTTGTATCCATTGAAGTAGCAAATTTCCACTGACCCTCAATTTCTATAAATTTCTCCCGCAATAACTTTCTCCGATTTATGAATGGTTCAGTTACCAGCGGCTTCCCGTCAAGGTACAACAAATCAAACATATAAACGCAAACTTGCACTTTAATTTCCGACTCATCAGCATCTTTTCGTTTTCTCGTGCTCAATACCTGAAAAGGTAAAATTTGCTTCCTTTCCACGTCCCAAGCAACGACCTCAGTATCGAGGATGTACGATGTAACGTCTTTGTCCCTTATATCTTCTATTCGAGAAATGATGTCTGGATATTTGCTAGTGTTGTTTTCCTGATTTCTACTATAAATACTTATTATACCATTCTCAGACCTGTGAATCTTTGGAAGCAATATTTTGGATAAATCAGAAATACAAAATATTTTTGCAGATATACCTGAGCTCGTTCGCCATCATATTTCCATTCGCAAGTGAACTTAATGTCTTCAAAGCGTTGAAGAACTTCATGCACTCCTTTAGTGGGCTGCGCCAACATAGGCTTAAGCGGTGTTCCCGGTTCCATTGGGCACAGCTCTTCAAGTTTATCAAACCCATGTTCAAGCAGCACAGGAATTATTTTATTATAGTTTGGACATTGACTAATAAACCAAAAAAATATAAATAGGTAATTATATAATATAATATTTAACTTGCCAATAAGTCGTTTTAAGAACAAGAGCATTCTCTTCTACTTTGCTTTTAAAAGCGTTTTCCCCTAAATTGTTTGCTGTACTCAAAATTTTTGGTGGATACCCTTCCTGATTTGGTGGTGTATTAGTTCCTGCAATTGCTAACGCTTGAAGCAAAGACTGCTCGGCTAGACCAATCCTCAATTTTCCCGCCAGTGATCTAATAAAGAATCGCGCTTCTGAGTGTCGACAGGCGACAAACATCGATTGGATTTTGTCAACCTTTTTATTCATTGCGGAATGTCCGGTCATTTTAGCGATATCTTTCAGTTTATTAAAAACTCCATCGACAGTAAGTGGAGCTGGTTGAAACATCATTCTCTGATTGCTCCGTGATTGTTCAGCAACAATTCCTAAATCGCCTGTCGATTGAATGTCTGCTTTAATTTGTGCCATACTCCTGCCTGTTGTCTGGGCAATTACTTTCATTAGAGATGTTTCTGCAACGCCTAGTTCTAGTCCTGATTTTTATAAAAGAAAAAAAAATAAGAATTGTGAGAATGCCTATTTTAAGTAGAAACGTTAAAAAATAGTGAGAATGCCAATTGCAGTTCACGGTCAAAAAGACCTTCAAGAAATGCAAAAAGATTTACACAAAATTGAAATCAACTTAAAACTGAAGACTCTTAAAATATTACATTTGGTCGGTACTTGATCGGAAGCTTAGCCCATGAAAGGGAGTGAAAATTTTGATGATCAGCGCTTAGAACTCTTTAATTTTTACAAAATTCATGAAGCTAAATATTCAACTAAGTCAAAATTTATATTAAAAAAAAACATACCTTCATAAGCAGGAGCTAGTTGATTAAGGCACAGATACACGCAAGGCAAAAGATCGGAACGGCTAAGGACTATGACTGACCTAAAGAAATTGCTGAGAACTTCCATCATCTTCAAGCGGCTACTTATTTCTTCAACCAGTTGAAAAGTTCTTGCTAGAGCCAAGTACGGAACTCTATCGAAATACCAAAATCAGAAATTGAATATAAGGAAATACGACTCTGAGCTTACTTTTCGCCCCTCTTCCAGAACGCGTCCTTGATCGGGTCATAGTTCTTCTTGGAAGGGTCATAGTCTGCTCCTTTTTGGCCTTGACCTGCTGCTTGCAGTTTCAGTTCCTTTTTAGCGACAGTGGGCTGACTATCAGCAACTTCTGCATTTTGAGGAGCCTTCTCCAACTCTTTGTCCTTTTTAGGTTCAGGAGATGGTGACTTCTTACTTTTCGGGGATGAATCCTCCCTCTTTTCAAGTTTCATCTTCTTTTCAGCATTTGTAGCCTTTTTACTACTGTTGGGTGACTTCTTACTGCTGCTAGGAGACCCCTTTATCGGTTTGATTTCCGTTTTCTTTGCCTCGGGAGATGCACTTCCTTTTTCGAATTTAATTGCACCTGTTTCTTCCTTAGCTGCAGTCCCATTTTTGACTGGACTCAGCCCCTTTGTGGGACTTACTGTAGGTTTTTTGGGTGGAGCAGCACTAGGAGCCAAAATATTTAAATTTTCACAGCACTAAAGAATTTCAATTTGAAAAACATTCACCTCGAATTTTCCTCATCGCTGCTAGAGATCCTCCTCCTCTTGATCTTCTTGGCGGGAACCTTGTCAGGGCTGTAAAATCTCACATTAGTGCACGTTACAAATAAAGCACTCTTAGTTTGGTCTCTGATGAAATTAAAAGCGCAAATACCCCCGCAATTGCGAGGAAATGAAGTAAACAAACGAAGCGCCGACCGCACAACTGCCATCAGAGTCAATTTTCCACGCAATAGTTCCTTACCTTTCATCACTTTCCGCGGGATTTTCAGCCTTTTTGGGAGTTTTCGTAAAGAACGACCTAAGGAAATAATTCTGGTTATTGCAATTGTTGTTAATAACACCTCCTGCGCTTACGTTATCATTCGCTGGGACATATTTCACACTTTTTAAATTCCGCATTTATCCATACAAAATTTACCGCCAATTTGGACATCGGCGAATGACAGACTGTTTGACGTTTACATTACAAGGAGCCATTCGACCGCTTGGAACGTTCGGTTTTGGCGGGAATTATAAATTGTAAAATGCAATTTTCAGGCGGTGGCGGTGGCGGTGTTAAGACGGTTAATCACTGGAATGTGAACAAATGATTAAAATTGTTAGAAAATATCCAATTTTCTATGATTTGCGTCATGATGACTATAAAAATTAAAAAAAAAGAATAAAATATGGGACGAAATTGGAAAGGAAATGGGAAAAAAACTATAATATAATCACAACTACTTACTTTTTTTCATCTTCAAATAATGCGAAGTTCTTTTTCAGTATTTCCACTCATTTTATTAATCACAACTTACACAAACTAAATTACAAGATAATACTGATTCTTTTCAGAAAACGTAAAAAATGAAGCTAAATAAGAGAGTAATAATAATCAGAATCGATCAGTCGAAATTCTTAGTCTGTAAAATTGAAAGTATCATAAACTACAGTATGGTATGGTGATGTGGCTGCCTCGGGACACACTTAGACCATCACTAGGTCCATTGCGATATTAAACTACAGTATTTATCATAATCTATTTTGATTTACCTATAAAAACCAAACCATACTTGAAACTAATTATTATTTTGTTAAGCATCGCATCAGTAATCAAATACATATCTAATTATCATATAGTTTAAAAAAGTATTCTAATTAAGAAATTTGAAAATATTTGGAGCCCAAGTTATAACGATTTGAGTACGACATAACTACATACACTGCTCTCTATTCTACTTTAAACCGAAACATTTTATTTTATGAGTTTCTCAGAAATTCATTTTAGTTGCCTTTGATTTCTATTAATTCTTCTGAATAAGTATAATATCAAATAAAATAAATTAATTGAAGTCAAAGGTAACTGAAATGAATTTGTTAGAAATTTAGGAATTTTATTATGTCATTTTTATACAAAAAAGGCTTTTGTAAGTTCTTTTCGATACGTTTCGTACGAAAGTTAGAACAGGGCACTTAATTATTTTCGAACAGAATCGAAACGATCATCGACACAAATACTATACTTGAACTCCTCAGGTTCAGCATAGATTAATAGCTAATGTACTTCAGAATACACCTCAATTATGCAACCAAAAATTATTTAAAATAGTAATGTATTAAAACTAAAAAAGAAGGAATTAACTTGTCCGAAAAATATGAGTAAAATTATCCCTGGGAAGTTGAACATTTTACTGTGAGGGATCTATTTATACTGCACTTATCCCTACATTAATACAATGCTACATATCAACGATATGTACATAGAACCAAAGAAAATTTAATATTAAAGAAATCACAATCAAATCCAACCAAATCCAAATCAAGTGCAACTTTTTTATATAACTAAACAAGTTTTTAAAACTCAAATACAATCGTTAATTCTAAATAACAATGATGTCAACTATGTCAGCTCCAAGAGTACAAAATTTGATTATAACCTAAATACATATCAACAAAAACCGCAAAACAATTTTCAAATTTAACAACCGTCTTTCTCAATTGCTAATATACATATCTAAACTATAGATTTATTAATAAATACATTGTTTAGATATTATTAGGAATCTCGAAAGACTGTTATTATAACAGATTAGCTTACAGAATTAAAATTATTCTTTATCTGCTTTAAAGTATGTCACGTGGCGGACGTAAAAGATTTCAAAATTTATTTGAAAAACTTTTTATTGTATGTAATCTATTAACTTATATTTTTTAGTTACGTTCAATTTTGAAACCTTCAACTCTTCATATTTATTAAAATTGTAGCTTTAAATGTAGTTATTCTGAGTATAACTTTGAAATTATGTATTCGATAATTTACAGAAATAAATTCTAAATTAATTTGAAATTTAAATTAGAATCAAAGATAGCCAATTAGACTATAAGTAATTGATATATGTATGTATATACTATTTATTTGCTATTTTTTTCAGATTTAAATTCTATTGTAAATAATGATGATAAGAAAAACCGATTGTTATAAGCGTGGCAACTAAAAATTCTGACCTTACCTTTAATCTATTATATGTAGGTACGTATTTACTATAGGTACATCTACGATTCTTATGACATTTTCTATCGATTTTCAATGTTTTTTACATCAACTGATCCATCACTGATGGACAAAAGTGTCTAAACGCACATATGTATATGTATATAAATATTCATATGGGAAACTATTTGCATATATGTATGTACATAAATATAATTAAATAAAAATTAATAGAAAATAAATTTTTAATCAACATTTTCCACACAACCGAAAAATAAAAACAGAAAATGCCGAGGTTCGGTATTTCCTAAACCAAAACGTAGTTTTCCATGTATTTTCCATGTAATTGACCTCAACCCTGATTTTAATCTTAAAATTAATCATTCGTCTGATTTAAATAAAAACGGAAATTGATTATAGAGCAAATAATTATAGCCTGCAATGCTTCAATTAATCGTTACATACTTTTAATCTTCTGGTCTTTAATTACTTTCCTCGTATTCAACAGCAAGCAAGCAAGTAACATGTCAATAACCAACGCCAGGGGATTTACTGAACCATTCTCAGAATAAAATTGTACAAAAAAAGCCAGCAGATAACCAGACCCCACTTGCATTAAACGGGTTATAAATTAAGCAAAAATTTATGAATTAGCAAAGATGCGGGAAGTTTGCGAACTTCCTATCTTTTAGTATATAAACAGAAAATCCCGGAATGACGTCACAACTAATCTGTAGAAATTATCGGCTAAATAACTGACCACAGAGTGACCCGTGCTAACTCTCAGCTAGACGTTGCAGCTTTTAAGAAGTTCAGTTTCCTGCTGTTGCGCTCAGTCGCTAATAGTTTAAGTTTGAAATCAGATTCTGAAAGTGCTAAGCGTTAGAATGAAAGTTTTTGCGATCTTCGTTCTTTTGAGCATAATTAGCTCTGCATATTCCGGTATGATTTGTAGTTTTATTATTACAACATTTCATAAAAAATTACATAAATGACGAGTGATGCGAATCTATGCTACGATATTACTGTGATTAGTGATTAATGAAAATTATAATCTTGGGGAAAAAATACTTTCCTAAAATTGGCTCATTTCAAGGGCTACACTTTACTTTTACAATGATGCTACGAAAGCATAGTATGAATGAAATTAAAAACGTGTATTGTGTGTGATTAAGACGATTTTGGCAAAATGTCTTGGACTTATGAAAACTTACTCTTAAAAGTTCTTAAATTTGTGAAAAACATACGCACTCTGAGGCTTACTTTAAAAATTTTTAAATTTTAAGAATAAAGGCTGCTTATCTTCGATTTGAAGAAAATTAGCGATATCAATATAAAAATGTAAATTCTCATGTGTAAAGCGTAAATTATTGACATAAAGCTGACACAAATTATAATTATAAGTTAATTTTCTTATCTACACGAAATGATTCCAATAGCTTCCAAGTAGTTGAAACAAAAATACAAATCAGGGAATTTTAGAGCTTAATTTAATCAAATGTGAAAATGAAAAGTTTTTAGATAGTAATTTGACAAAATTAGATGAACTAGTGGTCGCCTTGTGGTCGAAACTTGACCTACTGGGGTTTCTACGAAAAATACGAATGTACACAGCCTACTATATGTGTTTGAAATTGGCACTGTGGTACTGTCAATAATAAAATTACGACAGTTTTGCCACAGACTACTATGCGTTTGGCATAGACAGCATGAAAGTAGTTATTTAATTTAATGTATTTGCAATACATATTATATATACATTTTAGCTTTCTGCACGTGTAATTTTTAAAATAAAAAAGATGTTAAAACTTCTGTTAATTTAGTATTTGTTTTCATTTTCTGTTTTTTTAGACGACGGTTGCCCACCAATAAAAACAAGAAGGCGTTGGGGCGGAACTCCACCTAGATCAATTGATTACCAGCTTGTTCCCGTAAAATACGTTATCATAAATCATACAGTTTCCCAAAAATGTTCCACATTTGCTACGTGTTCAGAGATAGTCAAAGGAATCCAAGATTTCCATACTAAAGATTTGGGATGGGGTGATATTGGATACAAGTAAATAATTAAATATTGCAACTTTTTACACAATTTTCTATTGCATTATATTTTATTTCACAGTTTCCTTATTGGCAACGATGGAAATATTTACGAAGGCGTTGGTTGGCACAAAGTGGGAGCCCACACCTATGGATACAATAGGAAATCCATTGGAATTGCATTTATAGGCGATTTTAGTAGTAAGTTGAAAGTGTTGTTGCTTGACTATTAACTTTTAGTAATTTTTCGTATTAATTTTGCAGAAGAGTTACCCTCAACTAGTGCTTTAGAAGCTGCAAAAAAACTTTTGGAATGTGGGGTCAAAAAGGGTGAACTGGATAGACGCTACAAACTTTTAGGTGCTCGTCAAGTAGTCGCAACTGCAAGTCCAGGAACTGAGTTGTACTATGAAATTCAGGACTGGGATAATTGGTCGGCTTCTCCATAAAACATTTTTAGTTTCATTTTAAAAAAATGTGATATAATTCGAGATTTTCGTAATAAATTTTATAATTTCATAGCTGTTTGATTTAAATTTCCATTTTATATCACCTAATTATCTTAGAATCTATTTATCTAGAGTCTCGACTAAATCGACTAAATAGGTTATAAGCACCTAAGAAACATATAGGGAAAATTAATAAATACCTATGTATACAACTAACACTTCGCGACACTCTTACAAGAAAAGTAAAATAATTAGAAAGTTTAGGACACATTAATGTTAATCTAAAAATTCTGAAGGCTACTTCAAAGAACCTCTACTGACTTTTAGAAAATTTAAAATATACCTAAAGATTTTCTCATAACTCTATTGCCATCACATAATTTAATAATTATTCATAAATACTTAAACTATTATATGTTATTTATAAAATGGTATCAAAGTATCATATCATAAATCCTTAAATTTTGATAAAGACAGGGTTAAAATTAGAAAGCAAAACCATTCTAAACTCATATTAATACGGAAGCACGAAATTTTACAAAATATTAGTGCATCAAGGTCTTTACTTTATTTTTAGCTAGTTTGCCCAACAGTTTTTTTAATTGTTCTAAAAAACCTTGGTTTGTTCTTTCCAAATTCTAACATAAAAATTGAACTTCATATTATTACACTAGAAGTATGATTGGATTTTATCTAAATTATAGATAAAATTCGGCGTATTTTTCGTGTGACTGCATTATAAAATTTTATATTTATTGTTGATTATTAAATAATTTGATGAATAATTCTTTAACATATTTAAGTTATATTTTCAGTTGAAAAATTTGTGTTACCGATTTTTAAATAATGATGTTTTTCCTGTTAGACAGAAAACAGATAATATCTAACTGAATTGTTTTAAAATATTTCTTTCGATCTACCACCTACCAATGGCATAATTTTCCATGATGTCCTGACCGAATTTACCAACATGAATGAAATAATTTTCAGCGCATGTTTTGTATAATTATCTTTTCAAATTAATTGTTTAAATCTGGCTAAAGTTGTGAGGAATAAACATATCTAAATAAATTCGGTATCTTAAGATATTATAGAGCAGGCTGAATACCTATTTGGAATCTATTGTTAATTTCACCTACCGAATTTCTAACTATAGTAGTATACATAAGACATTTTTTTTATTTAGTTGATTGTGTAGTAGAAGTAATTCTCACTGTATTACAAATATTATGTTTACGATTTTTCTTGATAAAAACCCAACTCCTTCTTTAAGAAAAACTACTTTTTTAAGAAAAAAATTGTCTAACATTTACATAGATGTATTTTTTGCCTAATTCTACTTCTTTGGCTGCTCATCGTCCATTCAAATTCCAAATGGCATCTTCCACAATTCACTAAAGGCCTTCTCTGAAGACGTAAGGAAAATATAAAAGACGGGGGCACCAACAAAATTTGAATATCTTAGCAACCGTTGAGATCCTGCGCACCTGTTCAGGTGGCGAATGTAAAAAAAGAATCGAAAAAGGAAGAACTCGACCAACCAAAACAATTGAACACCATACGTCAGCGCCAAATTGGATGTAAGTTTTCCGCATGACTGCGCCAAGGGGCGAAGGACTTTCTTTTATATTACCAGGAAAGGAGCCAGTCGGGCCTTAGTTTGCGTCTAGCAATCGGTCTATAACTTCACTCCTGGCTGCACAGTGAAGTTTCAAAAAAATTTATCAAAATCCAGCCTCTATCCAAAAGTGAAAGTGATAATAGACGATAGTGCGGCGGCATAGTGCACATACCCGCAAAGGATGCAGTAGAAGTGGATTTTATTTTAAAAAAAAGGGTTTTATTTCGTTAATATCGAAATTTCGAAAATGATTGTAAATTCCACGATGAGCCATTCGCAAATGGATCCCCACCAGTGCGAAAATTTTTACCTTAAACGAAAGTTGGACAACTCCGACGTGGTCGACTGCAATGCATCCTTCGTTCAAGCGAAAAAGCGGCACATTCAAAACATTTGCAATAGTTTCGATGATAATTGTGATGTGCAATATAACATTAATAATAACGGGTTTAGCAATGATTGTCCGCAAATTGAATTTTTAACATACGATAATAATTTAACACCGGTCCAAACGACGGTTTACTGCAACGATCAATTCGAAACAACCTGGCAAAATGCCGATCTGCTCGAATTGGACCACAGATACAATTCAGGTAATAACACCATCCTCGAAAAACAGCAGCAATTAACTCCTCCGCGGGCTAATTCCAACTCATCACGTAAGCTGCATATGGTTAGTTGAATTCTAGGGCAGGACGTAATTTGGATTTTTTAATTTAGAAACCGACTCTGATTTCGAAGACAAGAATCTTTCTTGGCTTTTTAATTTTAAATTGGAGGAATTGCCGCATTTGTCACCGGAGGTTAATCGCCCGAATGCATCATCGTCGGCAGCTAATAAATCTTGTAGAACAGTGCAATCGAAAACCGGGAAAAAAGTCGATGAATTGATCATGGAAATAACTTCGGAGATCGAAGAAAGCGATATTCTAGTTGGGGAAAATGTTATTGTGGAAAGCACTCCTAAAATGTGAGTAACCTTTTATTTAAAAATTATTAGTTTTAAAAACGTAGTTTTAAATTAATTTTAAATTCTGATTGAATTTTTATACTAGACAGCATTTTTTTTCCTCAACTGTCGGATGGATGCTGATAATTTTTAACGTGATAAATGATTCTATTTATTAGAAGTATTAGAAGAAAACGGCGATTAGTTTTGGTACTATAAATACTCGTAACAAGGCTTAAATTAAAAAATTAAAAATAAGATATCTTTTCATAACAGCAGCTAGATAAATTCGAATTTAATTTATTATAGTGGTTCATGTTAAGTTCGAATTTGTATATTTTATCTACTTGAAGGTTTTGCCAAAGCTTTGCTATTCCCAATTTTTTTCTATTTCCTTTTGGAAGGTCGTTAACATCATTGGTTATCATTATTTTAAATTATAATTTTTCTGGTAAAATAAGGGATCAGTTTTAAAAAAAGGGGCATTCAAGGTTCAAGTCTTAATCATTTTTGTTGGGCGCACAATGGTTGTACGAGGTTGCTTTGCAGGATATTTTGGCCTTACAAGACTTCGTCACATCCTAGAATTGAATCAAATGAGATACGATAAATATGTAATTACTTTTTCAAATTGTATTCAACCGCTGTACGCCCGTGTGTACGACCGTTTTATTTTCACTGTAATGTGGCCTTAGGCCCAATGTAAAACCCACAAACTATGGTCGATTGGATTTTTCATTCTAAATAGGCCGCCGTACACCCTAATGTACAGACTTGCAGATTGTTTTAAACTTGTACAGGCCACGTACGTCCCTAAAAAATCTGAGTGGCCGTCTTTCAGCCTATGTTCAGCCGCTGATTATTTTTACTCGGATAATTTAGAATGTAGAGAGATATAATTTCTGCCGAAAAATTTCAAAATAATGTTAAAAAAGGTTCAGTTTTATTCAAACGCCGCAATAATCGGTTTGCAGCGCGGCGCAATTTTCTTTGCTACATTTATAATACCAAACAATCCCATCGTTTAATATCAGTAATATGTGTCGGTAAAAATTTCATTATAAAGGAGAATATGTGAAATATTCGTTTTTCTTGTCGATGTACTCCACACTCGTAAGTGCAACAATTCAGCAGTAAAAATATGAGAGAGTAATCAAATCTCCTAACCTCTGTACTGCGAGGTTAGAGTTATTTTCGATTAATAATATGTTATCAATTTAAAAATCTATACAGTGTAACCTAAATATAACGAGCCTCAATATAACGATTTCCTCGATTTAACAAATTCTTCGAAATCCCCTGAACTGCTAAGAGCTAATTCGAAATATACGTTTCCATTACGAATACATTTATTTTTCAAAAACCTCTTTATAACGAATTTTCAACCAATGCATTGCATTCAAAATGAACTGATTTCTTCATTGCATTTCATTTTGATTATTTTGTGACAGAAAACTGTATAAACTGTTTTTAAATAAAAAAATACATATAGTGTTTTCATGAAAACGTATTTTCATTTATTAGTAGAAATCGTTCGCTATAACAGGGTAAGCACCTACGTAATGGTGAGTTTAATAAACCAGTTTTTTTACCTTGTTAAAACGAATCGTAGAGTAGCCTAAGCTCTATATAACAAACCTCGTTATAACAAATTACTTGGTATAACGAATATTTTCTAATTCCCTTCAGTTTTATTATATCGAGGTTGCATTGGTACTGTATTTCCAACTTCCGAACTTATACGTATATAAGAGGGTATCCACAACCCATTTAACATACTTTTTGATAAAATGATGTGCCTCCAAATCTCACACCGTTCAGCAATTCAATCAGTATTACTTATTTGCTTTATTAATCGAAATTAAAAAGAAATGGAAGTACCTAAATAAAATATGTATTTATGTGCATATATGTATGTAAAAATAAAATCACCAAAAATATGTACTTCAATACAGCACACATATGATTTATCAAATGGCATTTATCTATTTATTGTTTAAAATTTTTATGTGAATTCGTTTTGCAGTGACATAAAATATAGGTAGGTATGTAATACAAAAATAAAAACCAGAGTGCTGAATAGAAATTCGAAATGTTATTATTATTATGATGGGTGAGCAACGCGAATCTTGTACATAACCTTTACTGTGATTTCTGGTGAAAAGAGTTTTTGCGAACGTGTTTTGGTATATTAATTTAACAATTAAATTTTCATAACTGAAATTTCTTGCTTTCACTATAAATTTGTACTTTTTGTAATGTTCTCTGCATTTTGTGCATCTTTTTGTTTTAACATTTCATTCATTAGTTTCTTCTGGTTATGAAAACAAATATTCAAATTATAGAAGTTATAAATTTCGTTTATGGTGTATCACTAATACTGTATCTAATTCGTTCAAATTCAGTACAAAATGCAAAATCGCAGTTTTCTTTTCACAAAATGTCATTAAAGAGGTAATTTAGTCAACGTAAAGTTGGTAGTTTCAATAAATTTTCTGCAACGAAAAATGCAATGTTCTTTCTTTGCTTTGTTCGATTCCCCAACTAAAAAGACGTTATTTCAGTTTTTTTGTTACAAACAGTCACAAATTTTGTTATTCTGATAATTAACGATAGAAGTAGTTTATAATCATAGACCGTTGAATGTTTTAGAGACTGGACAAAGGGTTTATCATTTAAAGAAACAAGACTGTTCACTTTTTAGATAAAACAAGTGCTTATTTTTTGTAAAATACAGTAAAAAAAGCTAGGCAGTAAAAAATAAATTCCTTCGTTCAGTCTCTGCATAATAAGTAATTTTTCTCAGAAAAACATAAAATTTATTTAAACGCATCTATTTGTAGCCATGCTCGGTAATAGATTGATCTTAACAATCCAAGTGAACTCGTTCATAATTACTGAGATTCTTCAGGAACAAAGGGTAATAAGTCTAGGTACAATTTACAATGCAATGCAATACACAATAAAAAATGATGAGACGAAGGATCATAAATTAATAAATTATTTTAAAAGGGATGTTGCCTGAATGAAAAGTAATTAAAAAGGATCCGTGCATAACGATAAGGGATAACCCATCCGGTAACCTTTGAAAAACAATAAAGATACATCTGCTACTCTTGCGAGCAGCGCTAGGTAAGCAACTGTGCCTACCTGCACAAAGGGTAATTAGACGAGGATCATTTAGTTTTAAGGACTTAAACTTAAGAAGGCCAAGGTCCATACATCACATTCTGATAGTCCATTTATTGCCGGCCACAAAACCTTTCTTTAATTCTAATCCATTAGATTTCTTTCGAGCCAGAACGGGCTTTTTCCCTTTTCGTTGGCTTCATATACAATTATACATATTACCTTTATTTTTCTATGATATTACATAATAGTTGCGTTTTTTTACTTTCCTATCTGATTCCGATTAATAGTAAATTTTACATTGAACTGAATTTTGAAAACTCTTCACGTAAGTATATCAAGTTTGAAATTTTGTGAAAAGTCCATCAAATTACTTTGATAAATATTTACCTAAACATCAAACTTAAATCAGATAAATTTTTGAGTTAAGGTACCATCACAGTGTGACCGGCTGAAAAATAGTCAATTTTCGCAATTTTTTTTCGGATGGATAGGATGGAAGAATGGGGAAGAATTTTTTTTTACGATTAATATCACTATTTAGCAATCCAAAAAAAAATTTTGTTTTCATTTTTATTTATTTTTTATAATTATTTTAATTTTTTGAAAAAAGTGTCTTTAAAAAAAGTCGGCTATTGGTACCCCCGTTTGCGGCCGCAGTTTTCATTTTGAAAAAACAAATGAAATAGATTATCGATCTGTAGGTAAGCCGCTATGCTCCTATGGAGGCTTTTTTTTTTTTTGTAAAAATTGAAAAAATGGCGGCGGTTTGAGTAAAAAGTACAACATTTAGCCCTTTTTTTCAACAGTTTTCCGTGTGAAAAAATAGGAAGATTTCAAAAAAAAAAAAAAAGCTTCCATAGGAGCATGGAGAATGGAATAAGGAATATTCTGTAAAAATTTCAAACCTATAGCTTGGAAACTTTTCCTCTGAAAGGGCGCACCGTTTTTAAAAAGGGCATTTCGAGATAAACGCCTTTAAAGTTTGGAAGAGGGGTTCTTTATATAGCCTCTGGCTCAAATTCCTTTTTCTTAGAACGGTCGTAGCGACCGTAATAATTCGAATTTCAATTTGAAATTATGAGAGAACATGCATAACTGTATGTGCTTTAAGATAAGACCAAAAAAAAAAAATTATTTTTTTCAAAATTTTACACTGTGATGGTACCTTAAGTTTTTAATGCAAAGTGGATATAAAATTTATATATCCAGGCAATTTGATTTCATTTTCAGTACAAAATGTGCTGCTAATCCCAGAACCGGAACCAATTTGAAAAAAATACCGCTAATACATATATTACATATTTTCGAGTAATTATGATGTTTATGAACATTTAAGAAGAAAAAAGTGCGACTTTTCTGATTTCATGGCTAGACGAAAGCCTTTAAGAGTCGCAGAAAGAAATTATTTTGTGTACCTTTTTATCCATTTCAAACTTTCATTTCATTACTGCGAGTTTTAAACGCATATTTTTCTTTAGGTCATATTACGAAAAATTAAAATCACATAATGCATTTTATTTCTACAAAATTTCCACTGTAGATTTTTTATTACCGGGTCTTGGAAGAATATTGATTCCATACTCAAAATGATGCCTTATCCGACATAAAAATATATTCACTTATAGGTCTTTGAAGATCGTTCATATATATGTATGTATAGTTATATGTATGCATATAGCAAAAAATATATGTAGTCAATTGGTTTATCCAATATTAATGCAACAACAAAAATTTTATACATTTTGTAGTTTTACGAAAAACGGCAAAAGTTGGAAGGTACTAAAAGTATTATAGAATATTTCTAAAATTGCTCATTGGATCAACCAGAAATTGTGTAGTTTTTAAAAAAACCTGACTACCCCTAATCTATTGAAGAATTACCAATAGCAGTTTACATATTCCTCAACGCACCGGAGTAAGAAAAATTGTAACTTTTCACAAATTTTAGTTCAATTAATGTAATATCTACAGAGGTTATACTCGCATGATGATACTACAAATTTTGAGTAGAAAGACAACAAAATCAATTGTTTGCAAATATTTTTCTGGAAAAGTATATTTTATTTTACGTATAATTATTCTTAGAATAACTGAAGTATTTTTCGTCTTAGAGTAATATATGTTTAACCAATTTTAACATTTTCCAGGCCAAAAAAGCCGCCATTCACATACACAGAACTCATAGAGTACGCCCTGGAAGACAAGGGGGAGCTGACCGTTTCAGGGATATACCAGTGGATATCGTAAGTATGGCTGCACCCTAAAAATCGCGAAAAGCGCAACGTGCGCCACAACTTAGTAATGGAATTTCAAAAAGTTGCGAAAAGAATTCACCGGAGGGACATGTTGATATTTGTTTACTAACTTCCACTGAAATTAATTGCAAAAGCGAATTCTTCCGCCGCTGCCGGAGCGCAGAAAATTCGCCTTCATGTTACGATGTTACCAATTCGTGGGACTCGGCTGGGGTAAAGCCGCAGCTCACTCCCTGGAGTAGTCGCGTTCAACAAGGAAATATCAATAGTTGGTGCCAGGAGCGGGATTGCCGTTTTATTTCACCACTTTCGACTCTTTTTTTTTTTTTTATTTCCCCGACTAGCTGGAATTACTCATATATTTTCGCTTGACAAATTTCCCCAAAAGAAAAAGAGAAATTATATTTCCGAAGTTTTCCATAATCGAAAGACTGCCAAAGTCGGTTCAGGTTGATTGGCTGGCGGCAATTGCCCAGGTATTAATCTGGCACCTTGCTAGCCATCCCCAGGAGCTAATTTCCGTTCCACCTGACCCACCTCGAATCCTTGACCCTAGGGCTCCGCTGCCATGTGATGGACGTCCCACTCAATTGGCCATGCGTGCGCCTCACGAATTTTCACACACGGGGCAGGTTCGCAGTCGACCAACCGTGTAAAAGGTGCATTAAGTTCGTCACGTGGCCAGTTTTTGATGATTTACCGGCCATGGCAATTATTGAAATGGTAAATAGACAATTTGTAAATTATATAGACGGGGGTGCCCCTGTACGCCTCTCCTGGTTCAGAATGGTTTTATTATGGTAAGGAGCAGGTCGCACTTGCCGCACACCTTGCACGCAACGGCCACGGTGCGTTATCCTTTTTCTATGTAAATACCGCCGCGACGCGACTGTATGGAGAAACACTTACAAGTGCTCGGGAGCAGTTCGGTTCGGGAAGGAACTTTCTTGTCTTTTTAGTAAATGCGTGCAGAACTACAACTCAACTATCGATTTCAGCATTTTCATACACTTTGGCTTCAGAAAGATGGTGAAGTTTAACTCCTGCACGTGCCTTTAAAGTCCATTTGCGGTCATTAATTTCAGAAACGCATCTAACAGGTAAAAGTTAATTAGAAATCCTCTTGTATGTGTAAAGAAATATGAAAATTTTATTGTATGTAAAATTTGGTAGGCTACAAAAAATCCATATATCCTTTTATCAGTGTAAAATAACAAAAGAGTTCTTTTATAGTTAACAAATGTTAGTTATTATTAACAAGTTCCATGAATTTCAATTATAAGCGTTGTTTACTTACTAATAGCTGAGTCCAAAGCTTTAAGTTCACATACATATCTGATAGACTAATTTAATAGAATTATTTCTGTAAATTATGGATTCGAAAATTAAAATGTTGAATAAATTTGTAACATAACTCATAACTTAATAACTATTGAAATTTTTACCTAAGAACTATGAAGTAAATCGGAAGAACTTATAAATAAATTTAATAAATCTAACAATAACTGAGTACAATTTTACAAATATTTAAGCTTTATTATTGTTTGGAGCCTCTGCCATATCCCACTTAATTTTTAATAAATTCTGAAAAATAGCTTAAATATGGTACTTTTAATTTTTGAATCCCATGTTTCTAAAAACGTGATGTGATGGAATGTTTTCATGTTTAATTTGTAGTCATTTAGGGAGAAAAAGAAATCATAAAATATACGTACAAACAGTGTTTTTTGAGTACTATTTCCACTGAAAATACTCCCAATTTTTTCGGCTGCTCTCACTTCTGCTATTATAGTCCTTAATTTTTTTATACGTGTATTTAAGGCTTTTCCACTTTCTCATGCATTGATCCGGTATAAAACAATTCAAGCGAATTCTCTGCATTTCGATAGATATCCCCTCCCAAATATTTTTCTTTTGTAACGTTTCGAAGTCACTCATATTTTTTTCATAATTGTCTATAAGGCATTTTATGTCGCCCAGGGTCCACTTCAGTTCTGTTTCGACTAATATATTTATATAAAACAAAAAAATTTAAAAAGGAAATCTATTTGGTCATAACATTACTTAGAAGTACTTTGTTCAATCGTAGCTCCGAATACGTTCGGAATATTCCAAAAGCATAAAGGAACGCGGAGGGGAATATTCTGAATACTTTAGACTTTAGATGAATAAAGACACGCGCACTGAGTGTTCCGAATATTCCGAATGAAGAGAGAAACACACCCTTAATCTTCATTTTCATAACTATTTAAAACAATCGAGAAGATTTCTCAAAATGCAAAAAAAAAAACGCGAGCTAGTGAATATCATTGGATAGTTTCTTTTTAAATATTGAACATGTATTTTTTTATTTGTTGATGTGTATTTTTCGAATTATTTGACCGTTCCGAAACTTTTTAACCACACTGTATAATAATATACACATTTATGTACATACATACGTTGTAAATAGATTAAGACACATGCTAGAATTCCCTCATTCCCCATCATTAAAAAAAGTCGATTAAAAGAAGTAAAATATAACATAACAACATAATTTTTAAGGTTCATTGACTGTAGATTTATGAAACACATTCAATGTCATTTTAGGAAAAAATGTTTGCTTCCAAATTGTTTTAGGCTACATATGTATAATAATCCAACTTTTCGCTTCGCCCAATAGCGGCAATCTTTTGGAAAATTGAAAAAGGTATGACCGTATATTGTCGCAATTTTGCAGTTAAAAGAGAATAATATTTTTCTCAATTTGAGTTGAAAGTATGTAAAAAAAGAAAATCTGTTCAGGAGTTGTTTTGTTAGCACATAAACAATTTCGTAGCTTTATGATTCATTAAAATTATACTATTATTCCAACTCATGTTTTCCAAAGCCTAAAATTTAGAAATTATTCTAATAATATTTGTATGATTATTAACAAATTGAACAACTTACATTCACTATAGCTTAGGTGGTGCTGCATTTTAAAATTTGAAAGAAGCATTTATTATTCTGTTGATTTGATTCTATTATCGGAATTCCGATCTGAGCTACGTTTCCAAAAATCGTATTTTAAGCTTTACTATCCTGAAATATTTTGACTTTACTTAAAAAAATGGTAAGCCTTTTAAAAAACAAACTTTGCTGTTTCTTAATTTTTCTACTTCATCTGCATCAATGGCATACTTTCGCGGCTGCGCATTGCAAATGTCGAGTGCTCTGAGAAATTTTGGAATTTTTCAAAAATTCTTTTTAGGACTCCTTCTAGGAAAATTATAAATTGATTGCTTAACAACAAATTATATATTTTCTACTGCGAAAAGCGAAAATATGGCCTTAAAATATATCAATTATGTTTACTCATTTCTACATACAGGTGCAAAACAATAGGAATAATTCTACTACAAAAAGTTGCCGCTTAGATGAGTGTTTCAACATGATAATTACGCGAAACTCACACTCTCAGAATAAGGACTACCATACTAATTACTAGGGAGGCAACTAAAATGTTGCTTTAAATTTTACTCACTTTTTTTTAATTATATGAATTAATTGAATTGTAAATTTGTTGGGATGTTAATTATTTGTAATGTTTCGTGAAAGGAGAAAAAATGTGATTTTCCACTAAATGCAATAAAGGGAAAAACTACATTAAGTTTTCGTACTGGAATAGTTGCTATTGTTTTCCACAATATTGCATACAAATATATTAATATTATATACGAATAAAGCAAAATAAACTTTAATTAAAACTAATAGCTATATTATCAACCTAAAAATAAATCTTATTCACAAAGATATATTAAAATAATATGTGTATGAGTTATAATCGTCAAAATGCGAAACGTGTCACGTGTCAGGTACATTCGAACAAGGGCAAAAGGGCAAAGTCAGAGCAGTGATACTAAAAATGTATTAACTACATTCAAAAATCCAAGGATAATTAGTAGCCTTGCAGTTAACCATCCAAAGTCTTATTTTAGAGAATTGAATATCCTTTTCCGTGGTAAAATATTTTCTTATTCAATTTATAGCAATCATTTTGGAATTTCTGTTTCGTAGCATATCTACGAAACTTGTAAAACCCAAAACTTCCATTAAATAGATGAAGGGTTAGAGTAAACTTGTTTATACATTTGGGTTTATGTTGATGGTATATTTTGTTGAGCTAACTGTCGGTAACAGACGTGAAAAACCTTTTTATTGTCACCTCATTATAGCCAAAGCAATAACTCTTAGGCAAATATGAAATATCCTACCTCCTTCCTTTGATGAGATAGCAAGAAAATTATAAGGGAAAATCGTTTTCCCCGTTTTTGGTGTTTTCCATCCGGCACGTTCAGGTTTAGGTAAATTACAGAACTGACAAAAAATCAGAGTTGATGGAATAATTTAATGACCTTTCTTAAATTGTGCTGTCTATGAGTTTTGACGATTTATTACGTACAAAAAGCGTTGCGTGTCCTTAATTATAACCGCCCCTTCGCCGTATTTGGGGTAGAACTGCTACCCACATATAACACAAATCAATTTGATAGGCTAACGTTGTCAATCGTGCTTCATGCTACTTGCTACTTGAGCTCTAGGGGAAGCTCCCACCGATTTGGTAGTGCCATTCACATTACGTTTGAGAAAAAGGAGGGTGGTTTCATTTTTGTGTCCATCCCTTAAGCAAAAATTGAATGGCGATTCGTGCCAGCAAAGAAAGTGGTACGACCAGGTGAGTTCATAAATTTTATACGAGGAGTTTTCGGGCCCAGCCTGAGTCCCTATGTACTGCGGAAGCCTTCACTCCTCTGTGATTTAGGTACAAAAATTTAAAAGTGATATTATGCATCTCTTTTTTATTCGGCGTCGTCGTTTTGGAAAAATGGGGCGGACGGACATTTTCTAGTTTAATCACGAAAGGCCAGCTTTTGTAGTTGCTGCAGTTATTGCTTCATATAATGAATGAAAACTGATAAAACAATATTTATCATAGATAACTAACCTTTATCTTTCAATAGAATTCAAAACATACATATATATGCATTTTCATTTCTATTGATACAAAAAAAGAAACAAAATATTTAAAAAAGTATGTCGCGTTAACATACCAAGTTGGAATAATTGACATAGCCTTTCCAACATTTTAATGAGCATTGTCCATAAAAACTTACAACAAAAATTTAATTCTTTATTAGGCCTACAAGTTATGTTATTTTTTATGGGCAAAGTGCACGAAACTTGAAACGTCCAAGTTGAAGGAAGTTACTGCACCATAACTGCAAAAATGCTTTTAAGAAAACTACATTATTTTTGTTGATTATTTGTAAAGCACCTCAGCATGGTTAATTTTTTTTAGGTATCATTTAAAGTTGAAATCAAAATAAATGCTAATGAAAACAATTTCCTTTAATTCTTGCTCCTCAAAAAAATTAATGAATTAAATTTTGCGCACAACCAATAGTTTTCGAAATAAGTTTGCTCTCATTAGATTTTTTGAAGAGCAAGAATTGAATTAAATTGTTTTTTATATGAAACCTTAAAGATAGATTTTAAGGGAGTATTGGTAGTCTTCGTAATAGAATATTTATAAATTTGATTAAAGGCGCAATAGAATCGCTCCGAGCGCCATAATTTATTAAAATAGTACTAATCCGACTGATGGTAATTATTAAATTATTGCAAAATAATCTATTCGAGTCGACTATAAGGGGAGGTTTTTAATGTATACATCGATAACCCTATATGTGAAGAAGAAATAATAAAAATGGGGATTTACAATAAACCCGGTCATTAAAAAGCTACAAAATTTGTACTATCAAATTGATTTATGAGATTTTAGAACTTATTATTTCGTTATTACTTCGGGAGTTGTTTGCTGTCCGATTAATTAGTACAAATGTCCATTTAAATTTGATTGGTCAAATATAATTTTTGTTAGGAGCGATAACCTCTTTTCTGCTTAAATGCAATTTTTCGTAGTCAAATAAGAAGAATTAGAGACGCTTATTGTTTATGTTATTTCTAAAAAACATCATAATACTCTTTGTTTTTTTAAAGTGGAAAACCAATATTAAGTTCTTGTTGAATAACATGTATCTTTTTTATGCCAAAATAGTTTTACATTATCTCTTCCTTTTTTCAGTATAATTAATGGCTTGGCTAAAGCCTGATTTTACCTAAATTCAGTTTAAATTCATTCAAATCTAATGTAATCTTGAATTATGGATGTTTTACATTTTAATCAAACTTGGCTTAAGCCTTGTCCATTTTTTAATGTCATTACAATTTTTTCTTCCCCGAATATCACTACACTGTAATTTCATTAAAAACGTTAAAGCAGTTTACAAAACATATACCTATTGAACAAATTTTATTTGAACGCTTAAGCTATGTGCTCTTATTAAGAAGAAAATATTTATACTATAGGACCATTTAAGAACTACAAATATAGAAAATATCAAAATACTTACGTCTTCATATTTAAATTTCAGCGATAGATTTCCTTTTTACAAATCCAACGATGATAGATGGAAAAATTCCGTAAGGCATAACTTATCGATAAATCCGCACTTTCGAAAGGGTGTTAAAGCTCCGCAGGGGGCGGGTCACTTATGGACAATCTCAACACGGGACTCTGAGGAAAATGCACTTGCATGGGAACATGTACGAAAACTGTTAATTCAATAAAAATAAAATGTCTAATTTATATTTAATTTTTTGCCTATAGAAGAAGCAGCGATTAGAGCTGTTCTTCAAAATGGAAATGTCTCAGAAGCGAAATAGTAGCCCACCAACAAACAACGCCTACGATGAAGCAGCTGCAGCAGCGGAAAGTATAGCGCTACAGCTGCGAACTGAATCGACATCACCAGAGCAAAATTCGTGCCACACTCCGCCTGAGACCTGCGATCAACACTTCCAGCTAAACTTAGTTCAAGATGAAGACCTTAAGCGTGCCGCTGGAGAAATCTTAAACGGGGTCCGAAGAAACGTGGAAGTTCAGGCGGTCCATTCCACGATAAGTACCTATCAGGATGACCTAATTGAAACAGGTATTTTATATTTGGTGTACTTAAACCGAGCTTAAATTCATATAATCCTGATTCGTTTAGGTGACTATTTAAATCCCATCAACAAGGACGATGCAATAATCGAAAGTGGACTGAGTAATAGGTCCGAAATCGTTAACGATTATTACGTGACAGAGATTGATCCAATTGAGCTTGGTATCAACATGTCCAATGTAGAAGAAGAAGTTTTATTTAGTGAGGAATTTAATTTAAATTACTTTGGTATTACTTCAGGGAGTGACATAATGGCCTGACCCAAAGTCCCCCAAAAATGTCTTCCCTCAGAAAGTAATGATGAAATTTCCTAAGTAATATTATTTGTAAAAGGGTGTATATGTGTGTGTAGCGTTTATTTATGGTATTTTTGCAATTGAATAAACAAGATGAAAAGTTGACTTTGAACCTACTCTTCTTGAGAAATTATTTTCAATTATAGAAATACTTTGAGACGATGTAAAACAAGGATATTTTTCTATAACAATTTACTTAGAATCACCTCCTAAAAAAATACAAAGAATGGTACAAGCAAAAAAAATCTTATGATATTTTTTATCAACGGCAACTAAAAACGTTACTCTGTAAATTTCCATATTTTTATAGTTCCATCATCACTTGTCGATAAAAGCTGCCCTGGTGTTGATGAGTTCCATTTTACAGAGTTAACATCCTGCGAATGGGCTTTGTCAACAGACGTTACCAAACTGAAAGTAGGTTCATTTTTGTTTGAGCCTTCGTCCTCTTTGAAAATACGAATCGCATCATCTCCACAAGCAGTTGCGATTAAACCTCCATTTATAAAATATGAAACGCGGATTATTATATTTGATATGTAGCTTAGAACATCACTTACCAGTTATTTTGCACCAGGATATATCGTAAACAGCTCTCGTGTGATATCCAGATAAAGTGCAAACGCACTTCCAAACAGTATCGTTGTCTGGAGTCGCAATATTTTCCTCATTTCCAGGATGGTATGCCTGCCAAATTTTAACAGTTTTGTCATCACTGCAAGAGGCAAGTCTTTCTCCAGAGGCGTCGAATGAAATACTCCAGGCCGTTGAACTATGCGAAACAAGTGTCGCAGTGCATTCCCAATCGCTATCTAAAGAGTTTTCTTTAAAAATTTTTATTGTATTATCATAGCTAGCCGATGCGAGAATGTCTTCTTTGGGATGCCAAACTACCTGGAATAAAGAAATAATTATGATTTTAAGATTTAATTTTACATTATCAGCAGCATAAAATAAAAAAAGTATTTTATGAATAATATAATTCATAGTTTATAACGAACTTTGAAGGTATTTTTAAGGCATGTACATGTAAATTGTAGATTCATACCAAATTTCCAAAAAACTATATTACAATTAAGATATTCTAGGAGGTATTTCGTACAATCAATATACATAAGTTAAAAATTATTTTTCCTTCGAAGCGAATCAGAAGCAGCTAAAAAAATTCCCCTTTGTTTTCGAGAAAAAAGCCTATAACCTTGGTTGAAGTGTTTGCAAAACTTAACATCCCCAAACTATTCCTAAAACCTTTGCGACTTTGTAATTGCAAATAGTACCATTTGCCGTTTTCGAACCGTAACTTAAAATTACAGAATTATGAAACTAAATTGTGTACTTCATTACTCCTAGGAACAAATTCATGTAGATCACGAGTTTTGCTTGGTTAATTTCGCAATTTATGATATAGGGTTGAAAATATACTTTTTAAGATATTTTAAAAACTTTAAACTGCGGCCACTTTGAAACTGATAAGGCCCATCTACAAAAACCGCTTGAAGCATCATTGAGTTTGTATTTCAAAATTTTGATATTAAATTCATTGATTTCATGAAATGAAATGAGAATAAATTGTAGGGAAAGAATTTTTTTTTTAAACATTTAGTTTTGGAATGGTTTTCGGTATTTCCAAAATTTTCTTTTATCCTGGATAGAGTAAGAGTTAATAGTAAGGATACCTACGACCCTTAAGAAAAAGAAACGAATGGTAAAATATTCAACGAACTATATTTTCCCCCGATGTTTAGTTATTGCCCAAGATAGTGAATAAATTGAGCCTTTCTTCGGGTTGCATTATCGAGGAACTATGCCTTTTTTAAGGTAGCTTAAAGTTCTTACTTTTTTAACGTCCTGCGTGTGAGCATTTAGCACGGCCGCGCATTCAAACTCGTCCTCCCCTGCGACCTCCCAGACCCAGACAGACTTGTCCCGGCTGCACGTAGCCAGAAGCGATCCTGACCTCGACCAGCAAACGCTCTTTACTTCATTCTCATGTCCCTCCAATGTGGCATTGCATTCGAATTCACCTATAGAAGGAAATTTCGGTTAGATTTCAGTCTTTGCAGTGAAAGACCAAATATAAAGATCCCCTCAGAATTAAGAGCACACCTGTGGTTTTGCTCCAAATTGCTGTTGTAGCGTCGAAGCTCCCAGAGGCTAGGTACTGGCCGCACGGTGACCAGGCAACATCGCGAATTGTTCGAGTGTGTCCGTCCGATAAAATCGTTTTTGTGGTCCAACTGCTGCCGGCCTGGGACCAAATTCGGATGGTTTTGTCCTCGCCACAGGTGGCAAACGCAAATCCTTTGGGATGCCAGTCACAGCCCCAAACCCTTCCTTTGTGCCCTTGCAGCACAAACTGTTCTTCAAGTTTTCCCATTAAATTCACTTTATTTCAAAATACAACAGAGAGAAAAATCGCGTTTTCTCTGCAAAAAAAAACTCGAGTTATCAGCTGATTCGAAATGTCACTTCAACATTTTTAAATCTTCTTCTTTTTTAAACTTAGAAGTCTTCTAGCTATTATCTATGAAAATTCTGAGATGAAAGATTAAACTGTTAAATAAATCAAAAAACTTAATTGTATACGCCAAAAAGCTTGAAGAGCTACGAATATAAAATAAACGTTACGTTCCATAAGAACGAATTATATTAAAATATCATTTTTAGAAAGAGATTACAGAAATTACTAAACCATTGTGAATTTAATATTCAATTGTGACTTATTTTGATAACTGTCATGTTTGGTTATAACCGTAACTGTCAAAACAATTTTCACGTGGGTTTACATCGAGGCATCCGAAATGTCTTCATTTTTTATAAAATCCAAGCCGAAATTCCAACAGAAACGCAAGGTATTTAATATCTTACATATTTAGTAAAATTCCCGTAAACTTTCATTCAATTTTTCTGAAGCGAGAAGATGTACGAGCCTCGAAAGCCCCAAAAAGGAAACCGAAGCCCGACGAGGAGGAAATTGAAAGTGATGATGCCGTGGACAGCGGTGGGGAGCATTTTCCTGAGGTATCCGATGGCGAAGAAGAAACTGCACAAGATAAACGCCTTAGATTAGCCAAAAAATATTTGGAAGAAATTGAAAAAGAGGAGAAGAGCCGAGCCGAAGACAAGGAGTTCCACGACCATGTGTCCAGCAGACTGAAAGACGAGTACCTCGAAAGTGTAGGAAAACTCAGGAAAAGCATAGCCGCAGAGTACAAATCTTACAAGAAGAGCACGGTCCAAGTTCTGAGGCATAAACACCACAAATTGCCTGTTACCACCGTCGTAGTTTCGACCGATGGTTCGATCATGTTCAGCGGGAGTAAAACTCCTTTCGTGGTGAAGTGGGACTTGGGGACCACGAAACCGGTGGGCTCCTTTAACGTTCAAACAGTCCCAGGAGCGGAGGAGGAGAGGAAGGGAACTAAAAGGAGATCGAATATTTTAGCCATGGCAATGACTACAAACATGAAATTTTTAGCAATCGCTGAAGGCGGAAATAACATTCAAATTTGGTGCCCGAGTACTTTGAAGCACCTAAAGACTTTGAGAGGTCACCGTGATGTGGTGAGTTGCTTAGTGTTTCGAAAGGATACTCATCAGCTGTATTCGGGCAGTAAGGATCGGTCGGTGAAAATCTGGTCCTTGGATGAAATGGCTTACGTCGAGAGTCTGTAAGTACATCGCACTTTTATTAAATTTTCTAGACTAGAAGTGTGCAGGGAAAATTTAATTTAATAAATCGCCTCGATCTCCTGTTGCTCTTTGAAAGTGTTACTATTTTAATAATCAATCCATTGAGGTAACATTTCCAATAGTTAAGTAAATCACCCTCAGCTAAAAATGTTAAGACAGACTCATTAAATGGCAAACAAGTAGATTGCTAGATATTATTTTAGCTTATTTTGCAATAGTGTTTTACTCAAGGTACAACGGTTGAGTCCCCCTTTTTATAATAAAAGAATGCAAATTAGAGGCAATATTTTCAAATTTTCGGCTTTTAATGCTTTATTTTCTATAAAACTTAGGTTTGGTCATCAAGCAGCAATCACAGGAATTGATGCATTATCAAGAGAAAGGGCAATTACATCTGGTGGGTCCGACTGTAGTGTAAGAATATGGAAAATTACTGAAGAATCCCAGTTAATATACAATGGCCACAGGGGCACCATAGAAAATGTTAAACTCATAAATGATGAAAATTTTATATCAAGCGGAGATGACGGGTAATACATTAAATATACATAATTAACGATTAATTTCTTGTAACGAAAATTTAATTTCAAATAGATCTCTTTGCCTGTGGAGTTCAATGAAAAAAAAGCCTCTTTGTATATTCCCTGAGGTGCATGGAAAACAGGCAAATGGAGAAGCAAATTGGATTACAGCCATCGCAACATTAGTTAATACTGATTTAATTGCATCAGGTAAGAATGCTTCTTTTACAATGATTAATTAAAAGTAAAATACATAAATATACTTTTGTGGAAAGGTTCTAATGATGGTTTCATCCGACTTTGGCAGATGAGTGATAATGGTCGAAAGTTGCTTCCACTTTTTGAAATTCCAGTTATAGGTTTTGTAAATAATTTGGCCTTTAATAATAATGGAACACATCTTTTTGCTGCCGTTGGCCAGGAACACCGATTAGGTCGGTGGTGGCGGATAAAAGAAGCAAAAAATAGCATTTTGGTTATAGAATTAGAAAGAATAAAAAGTTGATTTTATAATATTATTTTGCTTGTAAACTTTTCACCTATACCAAATTCCCAATTCCATACTTGCATCCAGATAGCGAGTTGAACGCTTTTTCCTTTCCTTTCCTTTTTAAGTTAAAAAGACCCAACTATTCAAGCTTACACATATATTCAATTAATCTTATTACAACAATAAATAAAATATTTATATACAAAAGCGTTCCTTGTGTAATTGAGCACAATAGCATCATTCCAGGACTGCACTCGCATGTCTTTTTTGTCTTTTATATGCATCAGTTCTACTAGTCATCACAGGCGGTTAATTTTACAATGTTTTAAAAAAAGCTTTGCGGAGCACTTCAGCTTTGAGATGTCCGCCGTTTTCGTTCTCCAATTATATCGCTGTTTTTGTATGAATCAAAGATATGAAAGAGACTCGAATGTTTAACAGGTGGAAAGATGATCGTGCTGACCACACGTAGTGGACTGAATTTTTCAGAATGTTGAATCAATTCCCCATCATTCGTGCAGCTGCACGACCTTGTTATCCTTCCCGCTTTACTCATGAAAGGCGAAGGTATCCTTGAAATCTTTTTTATCCGTGGAACGCGATCGGGAGAAAGTAAATTGGTGTCATTCTCGATCATAAATACTGAGTTGCTGTTATGTCTACTCATTTCCTTACCGTCGAAATCCTTGCTGAGTATGCTACCATTCGATGGATTGTACGTTTGAATGCTGTTGTCACTTATCGCAGGTACTATCGAGTTTCGCTGTACTATACTGAAACTATCGTAATCACTATTCGACTCTGAAATTGGAAGCTTATTGAGATACAGATCTTCGTTTTCTGCCAAATCCTTCTGAATATAGGTATCAAGTGAAGCAGGTTGTTTCATTGGTGTGGCGGGGAGGAAGACATCATCGTCCAATTCGTTGATGCTCGTTGAAAAGTTTTTATTATCATAGGAAAATTGTCGCTCCATTGGCACTGCTCCTTCGAAGATGTATGTCGTATTGTCCGTGATGGAAGTTTCTGTCTTTCCATTAATACTTATTTCTTCTGCTCCAACTGAAATCTCTGGAATTTGCCAGATATCGCGATTAATATCAGTTGTTGTGGAAGCGACTGCAGCTACTGTCTGATGAACGCTATTTAAGCTACAAGTAATAGCTGATTTCTTTGGTGATTCTTTCAACTGCTGTTGCTGCCTTAACCAAACGGGAGAATCTGAATAATAAAAATAATTATTTTATAGCGCTCTCATTATCTAACGATATATAATTTCTTACCTATATAAATTTTATTATGTAAAGATGTTCTCTTATCTACAATTGACTGTAAACGTTGTTGACTAGCTAGAGAGACTCTGTAAGCGAGATCAGGCTGCTGTTCTATCTCAATTCCTAAAATTTTTAATATAAGATTTTTGAGAGCCGCTCGAAAATCCTTCAAATGATAAGCGTATAAAACTGGATTAACCGCTGAATTCAGATGAGATAGAATTATGCAGAAAAATGTTAATTTCGGGTGGACGTAACAATTTGGACAAAATGCTTTAATACAATTGATTGTGTAGAGGGGTATCCAGCAAATCATAAAAAATAATACAATCACTGATAAATTTTGGGTTGCTTTAACATCTCTTTTTCGCGCTGCTCCTAAAACGCGCAGCATTGTTCCACCGTTCGGTCGATTCGAACTGGTGGTTATATGCGAAAGTGAAGATCTTCTGCTACTTTCTCCAATTGGATTCATTGTGACTATTTGCCTAACCTGTGATAAATTTAAAATTAATATTTATTTCAAGGATTGTTTTTGAAAGTTGCACTTACTTGCCTAATTATCACCCTGTATATGTGAGCATAAAACGCCAGGAGAAGAAGCGCTGGCGTTATTATAGTTGCGAAGTACAGGAATACGAGGTAGTTGTAGTCCATTACTTCAACGAAGAGGCATGCTTGATTTTCCCCGACTTGTGCATGCCATCCGAAGAGAGGTAAGAACCCAACGATGGTTCCGGCTAGCCAACACATGGAAATTATACCTGCAATTGTAGTTAAAACTTTCGGTTAGCATGGCACTGTGCTGCTATTCGAATTAAGATTTTTAATGTAATAAAGATACATCTTTAATTGCTACTAGTTTCAGTGTTACACTTAAAAAATGGTAAAAGATATTTGTAGTACATCACTAAAAACAGTATCATTAAAAAACTATATAACTTTGTTGGGTAGTTTTAAAAGTCTCTTTTAAGTTTAACACGGTAATCTAAAATATGTGGAAAGAGAGAATTTCATCTTCATCCGTTTTTCAAAATTTCTCTTTAATTTGTGTAAGGAAATGGTTCACTACTGTCGTTAGAATTTTTGAATTTATACATGTATATGTTTTTAATATATAAAAATGTGATCTACGTACACCTTTGTTCTTTTCTGAACGGCAATTTTTTCCAAAATTCTTGTTATTTTTTGGCAAGGGGTCTTAGTTAAACCATAAACATTATTCAAACTTCAAACAAAATTTGCATGTAGTCAGAAGGATATAAATATGTATATACAATAACAGTGCTAATTTCTTCTCTCTATTTTGTTTGTTGCATGATAAATAACATTTTATTAATAAATATTCTGAGGATAATAAATCATATAATATATCATCTTCAACTTAAAAAATGTCCTATTATCAATTTAAATTTCTTACACTTTCAAAAGAACGTTGAATATTTTTAATTCACAGCAGCAAATGTCAATTAGATTTTTGGAATATGCACATATATACATCTATTAAATGAAAACAACACTAAATGATGTCAGCAAATTCACACAATTTATTTTATAAGTAACTCTTCACTGGAAAAACATTTTCCGATTCATGTTCACATCCATTTATAAATTACAGTCACAAGCTGGTGATTTTCTGCGAACCAGCTAAAAATTGGAATTGTAAGCACAACAAGTAAAAGATGTCACGCAGAGATACAGAGAAGAAATTACGTTCATCATTTATTATCGTTTAATTAACCGCTCAGAATTTGTAAACGTACAATTTTGCATAAATTTGCATACAATACACTCTGCTCCCATTCTTTAGAATTAGAAGCTTTTATTTTAATACATCAATCAATGTAAATTTTATAATATTTTAATACATCAATCAATGTAAAAAGTAAATATTATTATGGCTATTTTTTTAATCTTAAGTTCCTTTAGTACCTAGTAGCAGTAAGACATTTTAGTTTTATTATTAAAGAAAGGTTACAATAAAATTATTTTATGCTTGCTTTTGCAGTGTAAAGTTAAACACTGCGGGGAATTTAAGCTACTATTTAGTTAATTTTTCGATTTCTTAACGGTAGTTTAAGATTAAACCGAATTTAATTACTAGTTTAATTAAAGCCGTTAAGTGTAATCCAAGAAGTAGATGATTTTTGGAATTTTTGTTATAAAATTCAGGATTTCAAAAATATATATTTACTAAAGAAACCTCGAAGCTTTAAAGCTAAAATATGAAAGAAAGAAGATCGATTTTAAACCTTGATATTCTACACTTTTGTGGGATAGGATGAGATCTTTAACTGAATTCCACAAAATACACATAACAGAAATATTAACTACTAGCTGAGTAATCAAAAATACTACTTATTAAAGACTTCTAAAATGTTGGTACTTTAGCCAGATTATAAACTTTAGAAGTATTACTAAAATCTGTGGATGTGGTGTCGAACTAATTTTGCTACCACCATCAATATCAGAAGGGCTCGTAGTCCATTCTGTACATATACGTTTCTATTGTTAAATGTTAAATAAATAAATAAGGGTATTACATTTTTTTACTAGCTCATCGTTCCCTTATTGAAAAACATTAAAGCTACAAACTTTCTGTTGATTGCCTATTCGTTATAGAAATTATCTCTGCCTAGACATTTCATTACACATGCAAATATTCAATATTAAATTATTGAGTATTAAATCAACCATTCTAATTCATTTTCCCATGATATTACTTTGAATAATTTGGTCGCCATATTGACTCTATGTACTATCTTGATTTCTAAATTTTGAAAGCGGATTCGCAATCAGCATCACAACAATATCCAAATACCTATATTCATGGCAATCCATTGAAATTTATAATTGGTGGCCGCAGTCTTATGTCCGCCATTTTGAAATTCTTAATTTAATGTCCGTAAAAATAGTCTATATGTTAAGTTGAAGTTGAAAAAAAAGGTCAAGTATCAAACCAACCGTTTAGGCGTAATTGTGCAACAAATATCCAAATAAACAAATAAGCTTTCCGAGTAAATATGTACTGGATTCAAAATCGGTACTACTAATGCGAAATTTAATTAAAATTTGTAGAATTTAAAAAATTGTGGGTGCCATATTGGATCCGCCATTTTGAGTTTTAAAATGATTGTAGTAGATTCGAAATAAGTGACCTAAAGATACCCAAAAATGTAGTACTAATTTTCAATTAAATTCGTTGAAGTTTGAAAATGTTTGTACGTCATATTGGATCCGTCATCCTAAATTTCCGTATTTTGAGAATAGATTCGCCATTACGACCTCCAAAAAACGCCAAATACCAATTTTCATGGCAGGCGTGATTTAGCAACAAACAAACTATCGATTTTATATACGTATGTATAAACAATAATTTAAGAATTTAATAAAAGAAGTGAGTTTTGAGCCTATTTTTATATATATATTTATAATAATAAAACTTTAAACATTATGTTTGACTTAGTTGTCAGTTGTGTTTAAAGTCATACAGAATTTAATATGTGGACCTAAATTGCATAATCTTACGAGATTCTTGAATAGTTGGTGTAATATGGTATATATGTATAGTGTTATTTAAATTTAAAAAAATATCTATATATTCCTTTTAAAGTGTAGTCTTTTTTAGGATTTATTAATTTTATTGTTATTTGATCGCTTACCTATTGCTGTTTTTGTCCGGACGTTCCTTGAATAGGCCATTGGATATAAAATCGCCCAATATCGATCAATGGACACAGCGACGAGGCAAAAAATTGAGATGGTGCAGAGCACGACTAGCAAAGATACAGTGAAGAGGCAGGCATGAAGATTCGTAGGAAGACCGACAGATGCCAGAATGGCAAAGGGCACTCCCAAAAGTCCGACCAGAAAGTCCGCAATAGCCAGGGACACGATGTAATAATTCGTTCTCCTCCTCAACTTTTTGTCACGCTGGAAGACTACGATGACCATGAGATTACCAATGATGGCCATCACAGCGACAAGAATCTCAAAAATTGTGTAAGGGACATTCAGCTCAGTTGTGAGATCCTCGGGTGTCTTTGGTTTATATGTTGGCGTGTATCGTTCAAAAGGTAAATTAAAAAAGTTTTCCGATTTGTTATAGAGCTGAAAGTCAGAGTATGAGTAGAATCGATACTCTGACATCTTGTTTGCATTCACCGAATGTTATTAATATGCACTTTTACGCGGTCAGATAATCTAAACTTTTTTTAAACGTTTTCTTGTCCTCAACCAAGGACTAGTTTCATTGGACTCTAACTTTTAATAGCACACAAAAGACTACATTAACAGCACTTCACTGCATAATTTTTGTCGTTCCAGCAGTTCTTAATGGGAAACTTTAAAAGGACGAGTACGATACCCCAGGATAAATGGAATAGATTTCTGATTCCGGTGATTGAATCTTGATTGGCAATCAAAACGTTATGAATACTGAAGTCCGCTTCCAAGCGTATGTCTGTCCTTCGCCATCCACTGCGGAGGAAATTTAACGACCTTCGATGCCTCCCGCTGCTTGATTTTTAGAATCTTTTCCTTTTTATATTAACCGAAGTTGAGCTCGTTTCACGTGTAATTCTTCGAGGGGTAGTGCACAACTAGTTTCCGTGATGGATGCATTACTGCCGAGTTTACGTAGTTACATTGGACTGTATCGCACGTCGCCAATAGTACGCCTAATGAGCACATTTCATTCGCTGCAAATCTCGAATGCTTCGCACGTACTGCCATCAAATCGGTTATTTAACGATCTAAATACAAGCCCATCGCCAGTCAATCTGCAAAAGGTAGAAGATTAATGGTTCATCGCGGCAGGTATAGGTACATTATGTTTTTATTAATGGAAGTATAAAAAGGCGCTCTCAAATCTCACTCTAAATATTCGTTATTTATAATTTTAATATTGAGTCGTTTGCTGCTTATTTGGATTTGAAATTAATACTCAATGTGTTTGATTACGCCCGCACAGTCGGAAGTTGAGCTAAAGGCCTTGTGATAATAACCAGGAACCTCCAAAATTTACTAACATTATTTTTCTACTGGTATGTTTTCGTTTTTGTGTATCGCGTGTTCATTTTGAAATTCATTTACATATAAATTCCCAAATATGCTTAAAGCTGGCATAGCTCCGCAGAATTGCATAGTTGGTATTGGAGGTCCGCGTGACCCCAGGCACAAAAATGTTTGCTGTAAACCAGCTAATATTTTTTTTGATTTCCAAAAAATTTAGGATGCTTTTATAATGCTTTGCTCATATAGATTAAAAAAAGGAAATTTAAGAAATATCCAATATTGAGATATGAAAAAGAAATTTCAAAATCGTAAAAAAACTTAAGGGACTCGAGTGGAAATTACGAGGCTGGGGTCAATCTGACCCTTAAGATCCAACTATGGGTTAGCTTTTATCCAAATATTTGTAGATATACAGTTTTACAATATCGGAAGGTTGGTTCTTGTCAGAGCTCTACATTTTTTAAATCGCCTTTACCATATCCTTTGCTACCCCATTTTTACCCTTAGGATTTATTTTTCGAAATTTTTAAAAACCTAGGGAGAAATTAAAATATTTTTTCTAGTTTTCACATTTTTCGGCGAATTGCAAAAAAAGCTAAAAGCCCTAAAAGCCAATGGCAATTTTTTCAAATTAAAATAATAAATTATAGTAAGCATTTACATATGGGGTACCAGACGTTCCCAGGTTGGCAGTTCTGTGACTATGGGAGTAGTCTCTGAAGTTTAAAAAATTATTTTCAAAAAGTTTATTTTAGTTGTAATTGTCCCAATGTCAGGAAGTACAACCTTCCTTTTTTTTAAAAAACCCCTTGAAAATAAGTCTAAAGTCCAATTAAAAACCTCATATTAAAAATTCAGATTCTGCAGTCAACTGCCCAATCAGCGAAAAGCAATCGCTGAAGAGAGTAGTCGACAAAAGTGAACTCTCTAACACAGAGAAATCATTAAAATAGAATATTAATATAATAATATTAATTTTATAGAAAATACATATATATACATTATAAATCCCTTCATTACAAGTTTTGTTGTTTTACCTTTCAAAATCATTTTATGATTAAAAGTTCTTAGAAATTGTTTTAAAATTCTCATTAAAATTGTTTTAGAGCGGAATTAATACAATAATAAACTTACATACATATATGAAGTATTAATTTTTGCTTTAATTACCGCCATATACACATTCTGTTATTATAAAACATCAAAGTCCAAGAAGTCATTATTTGCAAATAAAACGTAAGTAAAAAAAGAAATAAAACCAGGAGCAATATTACAATTTAAAGTCAAAGTTGTGTCACAGTACACCCTATAATAGCTTCAACCTACTTTTCCTGAAAGTATTTGCCCTTTTCTAAGCTTTTCATCGTCTTTGGATTTAAGGCGTCTTATAGAAAAAAGGAAAAACAGAAGGAAGAGTACACATTTTTTTTCTATGACGATGGTATATTCCAGATAATGTTCACCCCTAAAGGTCATGTGATAAAATTTGCATAGATACTTACTTGAAATATCAAAATGTAAATTTTTAACTTTCCACAAGTAAGATTCTAGATGATTCTTAGCGTTTTGTTTAAGAATATAAGGAGGATGATAGTTTTAGTGATGAGAGCGGAATTTTAATTGTTTTTTAAATTTAAGATTGAATTTTTAGAATAATGTATGTATGTATATGACAAAGTTCAGAAATTTCAGAAAATCTTAGAAATGATTACTTGTCTTTCTACCTAGAGAATGAGTAAGTTCTGAATTTAAAAATAGATTTTTAAAAACAAGCTTTTATCGTATTGTACTTGTCAAACCCTTCCATTTGATACCCATATTATGGGAGGGAGTGCACAAAAAAACAAACTAGTCCATCTTGAACCGTCCGCCATATTGGATTTAGAATGACGTCACTTAGCTGACCATGCATTGTCATCCAAACTAAACGTGTATGCAAAATTTCATCTCAATCGGTTGAGGATAACTACTTTAAAATTCAGTTGCAAGATTTGTCCCACACATACTAACAGGGGAACTCAAATAAAAGCTTGTAAAAAATAGTTTTTGAAATAAGACATCGTTTTGAAATTTTGCAGATATATTTATTTATTCACACTTTCAGATATTGTAGGCACTCAGAAAATTTAAAATGTACTCTACACACTGTAATGTTTAAGTCTGGAAGTCAGTCTTGGACAGTCAAATAAATCGAACGCAACACGCAAGTGCTTTTAGTGATGACAATACAGAAATATTTTTTTTGGAATTTTACATTGTTTATTGGTTACATGATTTTTTTCAAAACAAAATACGTCAAAAAATGACATGAATTCGACCGTCCGAAACATCAAAAAAAGGCAAATTAATAAGTGTTAAAGTCGCTTAGGCCGGACCAAATGGAACTAAAATGGGAAACATTTAAAAAAGCCATTTTTTAGATCAGAAAATTTGTTACCTATCTTTTTATTTAGTTTAAGGCTATAGCTATAAATGTGTACAATAACATATTAAAAAACTCCGAGCAATCGGTTGAGTAGTTGTTTTTAAAACATGTCAAAACCAGGTCAAAAACCATAGTTTCAAGAAAATTGAAGGTTTTAGAAAGATATTTAAAGAAAAGCGGCTTACATTAGATCTGCCATACCTGGGCTATACATAAGACCTTTCTCCTCCGGCATTCTCAATTTATTGTCCCTTCGAGTTGTTCAAATTTTTTTTTTAAGTAGAAAGACCCCTTAAATCTAATGATTCACTTAAAATTTAGTTACATACATATAGTAGTTTAGTATAAAAAAATATATAATTAAAACCAAACTACATATGTATATATTTTTCATAGAATATGATCTATGACTACAAATATTTTATATATTTTCATATCGAGCCTATCAATTTACGCACATGCGGTTATCAGTTAATTAAATCCCTGAAAATTGTATAAGTAGTTGGTAAACCGAGTTGCTTAAATCCCTTCCTAATTGACATTCTTGCCTGATGCTCTAACAAGGAGTTTTGTGCGTAGAAAATCGTTTGTAAGAAAACACCCTTCCTAGCTTGTTAGTTATGGTGACATCTGCACCTAAACAACCCTTTGGGGAAATTTTTTCCAAGAAAAGGTAAGACGTTAGTCGCCGGATATTGGATATCTTCTAGGTCTAAGTTGCGGAATATACTTTTACAGTCGGCTTATTTCACTCTATGCAGAACGTGGTTAATTTAAAAGTGTGTGGTGTTATGCTTAAGACAAATATATCGTACTTAATTTGATAAGGGTTTTCTTTCTACTGGCGATGGCGCAAGGGAGCTATTTAGTTGCAAAAAAAGGTTGCTTATCGTTGCAGAGAATTCATTAGCCTCGTGCTTCTAAGAGTTAGAATCTACATATATCTATATGCTAGATATTATTAAACCCCTTAGGTTTGTTTTTTATCACAAAGTAGGCAATGATCGGGACATTTGATATTCTGCTTAGGTATCATGCAATTGCCTAGAAATAAATATTTGTGAGGGACACGTATATAAATTGTTGATTGAAGTCCTATCCATTCCTCAAAAGGTTTTTTTTTTCTAAGGGTTTCGTTAGAGCAGGTTTATCGTTTAGAAACCAATCCGTGTCTTGAGAAATAAATGAGAAGTATCCCTTTTCGACTAAGGATGATACACATACACAGCAACATTTCGATAGGAATGACACGTTTTTCTGTGTTCAATGTGTCCTAGTTTACATAAATTATATCCTTCAGAAAAATAACCAGCAGCAGAATCAGTGGTTTCTTAGGTTTTTGTCTAAAAATTTGAATTTTACTTCAAATTTTTCTTTTGTTTATGCAATATGCATGTACATATATAAAGATTCTATTGTACCCTTATCTGCAGATATAAAATAACAGCAAACTTTAATGTCCTATCTTAAAATAACATAAAATTTCAATATTTCAAAAGATAAACATAAACACATTTTAAGTGGTCAGCTATCCTATACGCTCCTAAATAAACAGAGAATTCATTCTAAACTTCGGGAACATACATATGTGAAGTTTGTACATGCCCCAAAGTTTAATTAAAATATGAAAGTTCTACACCTAGATAGATCGATAGTCTTGATTTATCCCAAGACTCCCAAGATGTTACCACACAAAAGATGTGTATCTTACTTATTGCTATTAGTCAATGGATTCACACCACAAGTTTCCTTTGGGTGTTCAATCTTTACAAATAGACCTAAATACTTGAGCTTTAGAAGTAATAAATACCTTTTGTGATATCAACTGCATTAGTTAATTAATTTTTAACCTCCGACACGTGTTATAAATTTGAGGCCTTTATTTGTTTGTCTGTCGGTTTTTCTGTTTATGGCATCATAATTCCAGAATTGATGAACTGTATAGTTTTTACTTTTAGTCAAACATGCAAATCGGTTCAGCAATTTCTATAGCAGCCTTTAGCCCTCGTTACAGTTTTTGTAGACATCTTGGCCACAATATACACTGTCGTCATTAATAAATTACTGATACTAATTACTCTTGGTTATGCGTTCGAAAAAAGGAAATTTAAAAATTTTTTTAGTTTTTTTTGTTTTTAATGAAAAATGGTTATTTACTAAACATCATATTATGTTGGGACTAGATGAAAGATTTATTTAAACACATTTGCTTTATCCAAACCAAGTGCTACCTAAGTATGCAAAATTTCAAACTATTCAAATTAATTTTGAAATTGTCATCCATTTCAATTAAATTCGCTTAAGGTTGCCCGAAAACCATCTACCTACCCATCTAAACACTTGTAACTTGAAAATTGTAGTTTGGTAAAACTGGGAAAACAAAAACTTAAGTTCTTCGGATTTCATGACTACGTGGGCAAACATTTTTAATTTTGCTCGAATGGTATATGGGTCAAACGCAAAACAGTCGATGTAAATATAATAAGTTAAAATCAGTACCGATTTTTTTCATGTTTCTTATTAATTTGTAAATGGACGTGTTGGTTACTAGAAAAAAAGAAATAGAAATCGTTCACCCAAATTGACTGAAAAAACGGAGATTTTCAATTTTTTCTGTCTCTTCTGTGGACCAAATAGTCCACAGAAGAGACGAAAAATGGTATTTTTACAAGATTACTTTAATTAGTTCAATTAAAAGCAATGTAACTTAGTACTACCTATTTTTAATTACAATAATGAATTCATTTTTCCTCCAATCATTCAAAAATAACCTCTAAATTTCCGTGGAAAATTCTTTTTTCCCAAATTATTTGTGCTTCAATCATCAGTTTAAAATAAATTTTAGAATTAAACAAAGTTGTGGATAGGGTTACTCTTGATAGGTGCTTTATTTGTAATACATCAAAAAATAAAAAATTTAACAAAAAAGAACCAAAAAAATTGTTTTTTCTTTTACACTGCCCGAACATTATTTTTGCGTTTGACCCATATATGTAATATATATACATATGAAATGATAAAAAGAACATTTCAGAGTCGTTCCAAAGCTAAAATAAACTAATTTAAAGAAAAAAAACGAAAACCAACAAGTTAAAAACAAAAACATTTTAAAAAATTATCTAAATAATTATAATTGGCTATCAACTATGAATGATGAGTTGTTACTATTAAAACATGAAGGTACAATTATGATTTGCTAGAAGCATTATTCAAATCTACTTGCACTAAAATGTGGTTGCTACATATGAATTAGAATGTGCTAAGAACTTATAAAATTGTATAATTTTATTTTTAATTTTATTATTAAACTTATTTAAGAAACAGAACAAATTCTTACAAATATATTTTCCGCATATGTAGAACACATTTTACACATACCGACGTTTTCAAAAATATTGTCGACACGAATTGTGTAAATCATCACAGGTCTTATTATATCATATTAAAACATTAGATAACTAAATATAGGTAAAACTACATTCAATTTTAGAATAAATAATTTTTATAAAGTACCTATTGTAGTGTAGCACAAAATGAAAAGAGAACTCACATTTCCCCGTGAATATAATAAAAATTTCCGCTTATAAATTCATCGTATTCCTTATGGAAAATTTTTGGGCGCTAATTGCGCCAAAACGTGACAAATGCACCACCGCTTTCATTGCCACCACAAATCAAATTGAATTCTTAAGTTCAGCGAAGAAGCCGAACACCAAAATTTATGTAAATCAGTTGGACGACGCGACGTGAGCTACCCGAAATGAATTCAGCACCATTGTTATGTGCTTATTAAATATGATTGCCGCGATCATGTCTGCAAAGTCTTACACACAATTTTGTTTCTTATTATTTGCAAATTTTTTTTTAGTACCACTCCTCAAGGAAATGTCTTAATGGAAATTGGGAGGGCAAATAAAGAAATTTGACCGTAGAAGGACAGATGAAGAGGTATGCAGCACGTGACGTGAAATTGGGTCGGCAAGGTGATATTGTAAATATATGAATAGGCAATTATATAATATTGCTGTTCTACTTGCAACTCTAATTCTCGGATAAAACCTCAAATCTATTCTATAGTTTTGATCGGGATTTCAAGTTCTATCGAAATGAGTAGCCAAAGCATTAAGCAACCAAGAAAATATTCTTTGAAAAACACTGGTCAAATTAGAAACTTAAAATGCGAACAAAAGTTTATTTTATATTATTTGAATAAAATGTTAAGTACCCGGCGTGCCTCGACAAATAAAAAATTTTTACTTTTAGTTGATTGATTGATTGTTTGAATAAGTAGAAATGAATTTTAAAAATATTTATAGTAACACATGTGGATAAACAATATTTTTAGTTTTTCCATTTGATCAAAGAATGAACCGCCATCTTGAATTCGTAAATTCATCGGGTTGAAATCAACGACCCTGAAAACCCCCAAGTACCAAATTTGGTGCGAGTCGCGTAAACTTCAAAATTTGATAGTCTACCATCTTGAATTCGTAACTTCTGACAGCCGAATTGAAATCAGGGAGCCCAAAAACTCCCGAATACCAAGTTTGGTAGAAATCGTATAAACTTCAAAATTGGTCAGTCCGCCATTTTGATTTTGTAAATTTTGATAGTCGGGTTGAAATCATTGAACCCGAAAACCCCCAAGTACTACGTTTGGTGAAAATCGTAGTTCAAAGTTTGACATCAGACAGCCATCTTAACACTTCTCACAGTTAAAAAAAGTAGCCTAGTGCACTCGTGTAACTTCAATTTTACGTAATAAAACTTCCAGGATGATCGGTCGAACGATTTAGGAGTTCATTCGTACCAAACACACAAATAAACTTTGGCTTTTATATATATATACATATCTGTATATATATATTTTCTCTGTGTATTTAGAGAGCTGCGATCTTTTGGAATATTTAATTTTGATTGAAAAAATGTAAAATATTTAATTTTTATATCGAATTTGTATTGAAGATAATTTTGTGATAATTTTGTAAGATATAGGTTTAATTGCGATAATTAAACTCTAGAAAATATTTTATTAAAGTGGTCCTTTCCTCAAAAACTCAGTCAGTTATATAAAATTGTTTAATTTTTCTAATTAAACAGATAACATCCCAGAGTTATTCTAGTCACTCCGCCGCATAAAATTACCACTTCGAGAGGGAAAAAAATAATTAAAACGAATTTTATGGAGTACATGCAAAGCCCAAAGCAATTAAGAATCTGTTTTATTCTTGCCCGCGGTTCATGCCATTTGTCGTGATAAGTAAAGAAAGGCGTATCTGCATAAATCAAGGTGCGACCTGCCAGAGCTAAGCAACGAACCACCTGGTGAAAAATTAAGTTCTCGCGAAACTTCTATTTGTGTACTAAATAATCCAATTTGTGTGGATCACCGAGAAATTTACGTGGTTTTTACCTTTTTAAAACCCTCTTTACCTTTTCAAGGGGACATTTTTAGATGAAAAAAAAGGTCTTCAGGAATTAGATGAATTTTACGAGAAAATTTCTAGAAAGATTTGAATTGATATTTTTACAGGGCTATTTAATCAGAATTCATATCTTAGGGTACAAAGCCATGAAAAAATTGAAGTAATATTTTCTCATAATCATCGGAGGCGTAAACATACAAAAAATCGCAGTGAATATTTTCGTATTATTGCAGACATGAGGGCGTCAGTGTCTTATTCATACCTTTCTGTTACCGAGGTCGTTATATACGGAATTGAAGACGATTCGAGAAAGCATATTGCTGCTTTCATATAAAAGGACTAAATTGGATCTCATATAAGACCTCATAAGAATGCTAATATCGACGAGACGTAAAAGACATGGAAATGTTAAATTTTCTTGATTCTGTAAGCTCAAGCAACCAATTTAATAACATCTTTTGCTTCCATCGTAATTGGTTGAGTGAAGATATTTTAGCAATTGATGGTTAATGTTTTGGAAAAATAATCTCTACCTTAGCTAATTGGCAATTTATTTTTATAAACTATTTGAAAATTTATTATTTATTTAAATAGTACTATAATCGCCATCCTCTACATTTTTGATTGAACATTTTTAACTGAGATACTGAAGATATTGCTTTAATTACTTATTAATTTCATTAATTATTATAATTTAATAAATAATTTCGAAATAACTAATTAATATTAACTCTAATTCAGGCTCCAACGAATTTGTTCTCAAATGTTAATAGATACATGTGATATAATTGAACGACAATAGGTATGTCATTAATCACATTTTCCAAAATAACAAGGAAGCACATAATATGTCTTAATTTATTAGAACATGATTTCAAAACTTCATTTATCATAAGAGAGATTTATTGTTATTCTTATTGGACACACGAAATGTTGTGTCACGTTGTATTGGTTAATTTACACCATTTTTATTGAAGACAGTATCTCATCTAACATGTCCTGAAAATAATTATTTATTTCACTTTACTCTTTTCATATAAAAAGTGTAAAATAGATCGGTTCCTAAATTGTAACTATTTGCGTAGAACTTTCGCGGTGTGAACTGGATGCACGAAATAAATAGTTCTCGCAAACAATATTCAGTTTACATAAGAACGAAATATTTTTCAACAATATTTCTTGGAAGTATAATTTGTTTACTTCTAACTTTCTTAAGGCTTAGTCATACTGCCCAACAAACCCAGAAATGATTGATTTTATGATAAAAAAATAATTAACACGTACCTCATCATCGAGTTAGGCATCATTTAAACTGGTTTCTTAAAATGCTAAAATTTACTACTGGTGCTGGCGTAACTTTGGGAATAAATTTTGAATAGTTCAATTACACTAGATTTTTCACTATAACCCGAATTTTAAAACGTACGTAATCCAAAATACAATATCTCAGCTAACTCAGCAACTAATGCAGTGATACCTCTTTACCTTGCACTATCATTTTTTGGACTGATTTAGGTACCTGCACTTTATTCCCTACATTCCCAGAATAAAATGCGTCTCTATGTTTCACTTTCTTTCTCAGGTACTCATAGAGGTTTCTCCTTTTCTAATGTCCCCTTTTTGGATTCAATACCTCTACAGGTTTTCTTGACAACCACACCTCAATTTCAGGTAGGATGATGCGAAGTTAAAAAACAGTGGGTTTAGACTGTTGGCAGCATTTTGTGAATGATAAATCTTTATAGTGTATTTTTATACCAAATTGCCTGTTTGGGAAGAATTAATTGATCACGTATGAATCATTGATTGAAATTTTCCTTAGCAAATATGAAGGACTACAATTTAGATTTTGAATATTATATGGTACGTTACATAATAAGTGATTTGTCTGGCAGGAGACTGAAAACTCTAAAACAAATGATGTATATGAAAATATCTTCTTCAAACAAATTATTAAATACTTTTTTGTAAAAAATGTTCTGATATTTGGTGACCCTAAAATTAAGCAAAAATTGGTGGACCTTGAGTTTTAAACCAAAATGTGTTCTAAATGGAAGTTTATGGTGAAATACTACCTTCAGAAAAGTTTCAAGATGAGCATCTGTTTCAATTTTGATAAATGAGTGGTCAAAGTTGACTAAATCGAGTTGAATAATGACTTGCTGGTTTTGATTTCAAGGGGCTAATGTCTACGAAAACGAACCAAAAATGTTTGATAGTTGCTATTTAATGGTCAACTTAATCTAAACTTCATGGATAAAATCATTTTCGGATACTTTATAATTTATCTCCGTTTTTCATGCTCATCATGCTTCATCTCTTTTCATTCTCGAGATATGTAAGTATTCGATTTTGAAAGTCAAACCTCTTATACAACTAAAACCAATTATTTAACTCAATTTATAGTCAACTTTGACCATTCATTTCTCAAAATTGAAACAGATGTTCATCTAGAAACTTCTCTGAGAGTAGAAATTCATCATAAACTTTCATTTAGCACACATTTTAGTTTAAAATTCGAGGTCCACCAAATAGGCTAATTTTAGGGTCACTCTTTCATAGTGCTCCTCATTCGCCAAGTATCTTGTTAGAATCAGTTTCCTTAAGAAGTGGCTGTATATTCTTAAAATTTCCATCTCTAGCCCCAAATCTAAAAAACACCAATAAAAAGAAAATATTTTACTTTCATTATCATTTATTAGACCTATTTTTTAGATATCCATACCTATAATTATTTGAAATTAAACGGATTTAACAGGTAGACATAAGTGTTCCTGTTTTCATTATCATATGTTAAAAGGAGTACAAAAAAATATATTGAGTTAAGAAATTGGTAATTGAGCTCTTTTCAAATTTATTTAATAAAATTTACAAAATTGAAGTATATACTACAAGTAACAATCAATCAGTGCAATACAAAAAATATAGCATTAATCTACAACTAAATGGAGCAGATCTCGTCATTGTAAGACCGCTTTATAAACGCTTTTTTAATTAAATTTAAATTGCTTCAACTATTAAACGAGTGCGGAAATCCTCAAACAAGTGCTTCTTCCGCCGTACGTTGGCATAGTACCTTCCGCCCGGTTCCAAGTGCAATCAAGAAACTTTTCAGAGGATTTGATATTCCCGACCACCAGGACTAGAGGACGATAGGACAAAAAGTTCTTAAGCGCCGAGCTGATGGAAAAGTTTTGTTATTTTCGTAATATCCGTTCATTGTACTTCGTCGCTCCAACTCCAAGAACTTCGTCTGACTTCTTCTGTATGCTTAGCTTGGCGCGTGTTCTGCAGTTACAGCCGTCTAATTAATTAACTAATTAGAGTTTTGGAAACGGAAAATATTGTTGGAAATATGGGAATTGATTCTCCTCTCTTTATCCTACATATAACCGAGCAGCAATTAAGTTTATGTGTCTTTCGGATATGCACTAAGTATCCTGTGATTTATTTGGATTACAGGGAAAAATAATTTGGTCTTACCGATTTCATCTATTGCAACTGATTCTTTTAAGAAAAGTCATTAAGGAGCGATAAAAAATTATTAAAATAAATGGAATCAGTTGCAACACTGTTATGATTACAAGTTTTGGATATATATGAATACATAGTTAGTTAGTAAATAAAAGTCTAATACTCGACTACAAGCTTAAAACAAGCATAAAATATTTTATTAGAGGAAGGTCAAACTAATTCAATTACAAGGGTGTTCGATTAAAAATAGTTGCAGACAGAGGACTTCATTTAGATTCGTAAATTTTTTTGGCCTTAGACTACAACTGCCTTCCATTAGATTCGTAGATTTTTGTTTGACCTCATATTACAAATATTTTTGATGCAAGAATTTTGTAATTTAATTATTAGGTTGGTACCTTCCTCTATTTTTATAATTGTTTTCAGCTTTTGCGTGCGTTTTTAGTTTTTAAACTTTTATTTTCTTTATAAATGTTTAGTGGTAACGAAATAATTCGACTACTGTTCTACATCATAATTAATTAATTTTTATTATTATTCAAACATTAACCCTTTGGACTCCGGTGGCTCCGGGAGACAATTGAAATGTGTTCCAAAACTCCGTTCAGGGACATTTGCAAATATTAGAGCATGTTAAAAAATAAATACATTCACAAGCATTCGTACTTTTTTCCATTCAAAGTTAAGAAGTCTTTTTCTAAAGCGTTTTACTGTGAGTGTGCTGAAATTACTGGTAAGTAATGGTAAAAAGCTTGCGGAGTGGAAAGAGTTAAAGGGTTTATTAACAATTATTTGTCTTCCCATCTATTTAAAATATGCACAGGTAATATATACATATGTACATATCAAGGCCTTTATTTGATACCAAACGCGATACCTATATGTATTTATTTTTTTAGAGCTTTTTTTTGGATTTATAGATCCTATGGCACTCAGAATATTAAGCAGTATCAAATGATACCTTATTCACTAAAATACGATAAGTACTTTAGGGACTATGGAAGAACAGATGAACGCAGCAACATACACAGACCGCTTAAATTATAACCGTCTCTAATACTAAATTTCAATGAAATCTCATATATATTGGTACCTATATGCGCGGATTTTAAATTTAGTGCCTAAATTGGAATAAATTTTAAATTTTATTCGCTTTTCCTAGACATCATTGAATCTTATATTGAGAAAATAAATATTACCATACCACTACCGATATATTGTATATAAACTCCTTGGATTAAAATTCAATCTATCGTAAAGAATATCATTTTGGGCTTAAGAATTCACTATCAGACGGATGATGCACACTCCCACGTCATGTAGAAGATTACAAAATACGTGAATTACGTGCTTGCTGCTAGAAAACCTTTCTCGAAAAAAGGGTAACATATCAAGAGACGTTTTTCTTGTTCACCAACGAACTCTTAAACATTTTCCACTTGGGCAATTTCAAATTGAAAGTGAATGATTGAGCAATTTCACGATGGAAGAATTGTGAACTACTAGAAGTATAATATCACTCATCCAATCTTTTAAAATGTCCATCTTCAAAAGAAGACAGTTTCGTTCAACCAAGGAATTCAATTGCATCGAAGACAGGAAGTTTCTGTAGCTGAACAGATAAAAATTTCAATTTTGCTTTTATCATTTTTAACTTATTGTTAGAATATTATAAAAGATACCTACTTACTTATATTTTCAACTATTTGAAATTTTCTCATACTTGCATTTTATAAGTAATAGATGAATACAAAAATTAAAGACCAAGGTGTAGTATGAAAATAAAAATGTTTTTACCTTGGCTTGATACTGAGACGACAATAGAAAGGACAAACCAAATTCATTTTTAAACTTTTCTAGAATTGATCTTGTTAGTTTTGCTAACAATTTTAATAAGAGGTTACATAAATCCTGTCCTTAGCTTCAAACATTCTTGTGCTTTGTTGATATTTTCTGCAATTTGATTAAATAAACTTACCAGGAAATATCTAAGAAATTTAGAAGTAATGATTCACTTGTTGTCATGCATTGTTTATTTTATCAATTCTCAACTTAGAACGATTGAAAACAGCAAGTACTGAGAGAGTGCTAATTTCAGTAAAGAATTCGTATCTGTGCACATTCCATGGATTCGACAAAATTGCTTCTGGGTACAATCACATAATGAATTACCTGTGCTGCTTAGAGCTTACTAAAACAAACGCGTCACGTACTTGATTTTATTGACGACAATCGTGATTCCTCTGCAAAGAAAAGAATCTTTAGGGTTGATTTGGCATGTGCCAGAGGCAAAAGTAGCTTATATGACCTGTCCTCGTGTGTGCAATAACATTTTAGAGATCTTTTCTTACATCATACATATATGTATGTATGACATCAAATAAAATATCGAAATCTAAGCTTTAAAAATTAATACAGAATCGTACGAGTTTATGCAACATTTCTGTAGTAACTAACTTAATTTTCAAATAAAATTAAAATGAAATAAAATAAAAGTACAAGTATTATATATTCGTCAAAGCTACTTAAATCATTAATCTTCTTCAAGTGGCTTAATCTAGGAGAAATTTTTTCTCGCTCTTAATATTATTTCTACAAGCGTCTTGGAGATTCTTCGATTTCAAGAAAAACGTGCAGAAAATGTTCAATGCTTAAAGATGCTCTAATCCTTGGATTTTATGTGAAAACAGCTACATTTTTACTGGCTTATTTTGTTGTCTGTTGTGGAATTTTATTTCAATTTGAGGATTTACTTCAATTTTGTCTGCAATTAAAGATCCTTAACAATTATAACATATCTATATATTATCTATATATTATATTTGTTGTGGGAATTTTATACAACATAATTATTATAGACAACTATTGGAAAAAATATTTCGCAGAGTGTAAAGATTAAAGTATTTAATATTCTCGACCTTGTTTTAAGAAAGGTGATGGTCATCATTAATTTGCTTTAATTTTTACGTATCTACTTTTTTGACATAATTTTTATAATATTTAAGGAAACTAGTATATCGTTTTAAGATCGAAAGCTATGTCTTAGGTAAAACATTATCAATCTTTAAGCCGCTATTTTAATTTTTAAAAGTATATTTACAGTCAAAGTTATAATTTATATATAAGTATTATATATACACTGTTAAAAATAAAAGTGTTCTAAAATAATAATAATTAAAACACACATTTAACACTTCAATTGATAATAAAGAAATTTATTTTTATAACAGTTGCTGTTATTAGTAAGTTTCTTTTGAAGCATAATTTACTAAAACTTAAATTTTTTTCAATTATCCACTAAAAGAATTATGAAAGAACATAATAATTAAAAAGTAAAATCATGTTATTCAAATTCCACATTACCTGAGTTTAATAAAATATAAAAACGTATTTTTTAATTTTTTTTATATACTTGGAACATTTTGCATATGACAACGAGAATTTTTAGAAATGTTAATATACAAATAACAGACTAATTTTATTACATATAAAAATAATAAATTAAAGTTCATAAACCCTGTTTGTAACTTCGTGCATATTTTATATACGGAAAACGAAACCCTTTTTTTTTTTTAGTGTGAAAGGAAATGTTTTGTTTACATTATAAATCTTCACTTAATAGCATCCGGTATCATATTATTTCTAGTTTAAAAAATCCCTTTAAATGAAAACGCCATAGAAAATGACTGTCACGATCTATTTGAAAGGTAATGTAACTTTTACCACCTCGAGTCATACGTGACGCTTTTAGCACCGCAAAGTGGGAGTTTAACGCGAGTTCATAAATTCGCGAAAGCTTGGAAGAATCTTTATGCTCCAATATTTTGCTGAAAGTGCTCTCAAATCCGCTGAATATGTGCCACTGACCAGAGTGTCATGTGAGGGCCACAAAGGTGGTAAACTGCACGGTAATCGCCTGTTCATGGCTTTAGGATGTTATCCCTAAAAATGCTCCCTTATTCGAAATTACACTTCTTATGACCTTTTATTCCGCAGCTGACTGACACGCGAAGGTCTTGCGTGTGACAGTGAATTCACATAATTCAAAGCGCTTTGACCCATTTTCATTAAGTTCACAAAATGTAATTACAGTTATTCGGAACGAAATTCAAATTTTAATTTTAATAAAAATTTACTCACACTCACTCACTGACCTTTTTCGATCCAATTTTTCGGGCAATCTTTAGTTCATTTTACTCCTTGCAAAAATTAAACTTACCAATTTTTCTCAGTAATTTGAATCTACTTGAATTCAATATCACTAGGTGTCGTCTTTCCGACAGTTTGGATATTGAGTAAAGTATTTTCTGACATTAATCAAACACTCAGCGCAACCTGTTCGCATTTATCATTCATCGACTTACCTGTTTGATAAAATTAGAAATATTTGATCCTTATTGGCACAATGATGTTCAATAGTTGACTGTTTGAATTTTTACATAATGAAGATACATACATATGTATAATATAATGTATGTATATATTAATATATAAATATTTTTTTGTTTATGTATAATTTTAATGTTAAGACTTTTATTGAGGCATAAACTATAAGACGGCCTAAGTATGTAGTGATGGCAGTTTTTGAAATGTAATTTCAGAAATTTTGTTCTTGGAATGTGTAAAAGATTTTGGAGTCGTTTTTTCCATATTTTTATACATCTCTTATGTACACAAATATATTTAATTTATTAAAAAAACACAAAGGAGACTGCTGATCCGGTACTCACGATTCCCGCCCTCTGCGGAGTCGGAAACACAAACTAAATAGTTATTAATTGTTAACCTGTTCGTTATCGTCTGAACCACCGAGAAGTTCAAATATTGAAAATTACGAAAGTTATGCCAATACAAAGAGAAACGTTCGATTTTTTGAGAATAAAAGTTTACTTAAAACAAAATTACAAACCGTATCAAAATAACCGCGGTTCCGACAATAGCGTGTTTTGAAGGTTCTGTAAAAGTTTCAGATGAATCGATTCAGATTTCAGTACAACTTGAGATATCGTGGGTATACTAATTTGAAAAGCGAAGTTTCGAGAAGAACGGGCTTAAAGTTTTAAATTACAATTACGCCTCATATGTGCGTCGGACTTCTAACGCCTATAAAAGCCCTTAATTTTACGAATTTTCAAAAATCCTTTTGCAGGCATATTTTAAAGACTTATTAAAATAATAATATTAAAAAAAACTAAGTCTAAGATATTGTTCCAACTTCCAACCAGGGTTGAGCCAACTTGCGCCAAGTTTGAATTAAATAATCTTAAGCTCTGGTGTAGAAGCAACATTAATATTTTATAACATTTTAAAGTTTTCTGTGTTTTTGCTAAAGTTTTAAATTGGCGAGGAAGTAATAAGTATGTAAATTAATTTAAAATATATACACAGTGGTCCGCGTGTCGCATCCTAACCCAACTTCTTAAATATTTTTGTATGTAGGTCTATTTCTAACATATATAACATTTTCTAATATAATTATTCACTTACAAATTCTAGCTATGGAAAATTATTGAAGCATAGGTATTTATTTTCTCATTTAGGATTTTCTAATCTAAATTACCTTAAAGACCACATCAAGCGTTCTTGCTAAAGGTTCAGAATTAGAAATTTGAATGAAGGCTAATTTGAAACAAAGGAGGAGGTCGGAGGGATAATAAAAGCGAATGTTTAAGATTAAGTTAATAGAGGAGGGAACTTGTAAACGTAAATGCAAATGAACTTTCATCTAATATATTTACATACCTTTTGTCAATATGTATAACAAATACACTCACAGACAACGTTCTTTGCTTCATTCTAAATATAATACTAATTACATTTCTTTCATGAATTTAATTTTCATTGAAGTGTAATGATTGGAATCGTGCTACTTGATTGGGAAAATCAAAGTAATTAAAGTCTAAATCACGTGAAATACTTAAACTGATTAATTACCAACGGAATAATAATATTGATTCAATGCGAGATTCCATATGACCAGAGTTCTCATTTATCTAATTATATTTCTGTGCATCGCAAACACGAACGCTAATGAACAAATAGTTTAAGTAATTTGGCACTTGATTACCCAATTATACGTAATCTAATTCAAAGAAGGTAAATTTTGTCACTATAGTTTAATGTTTAGGGGTTCTTAGCCATTCATTTATTTAATTTGAGATTTGTTTAATTAGTTCATTAGAAATAATTAAAACAAAATTTTCTTTTTCGCGTAATACATTGAATTTGTACTTTTTGCTTTTCGTTCAAAACAAATGCATATATGTACATATGTATGTATGTATGCATGTGAAATATTGAATAATTTAGTTTAAGGCAAATCCATTTATGGAAAAACCAATTTTGATAACTTTGGATAAATTTTAATTATCTTGGGTACCTATTGAGCAATGCACAAATTTCGATCGTTTCGTTCAGATCGTAGTCAACAAGTTAAGATTTTTGCTTCCACAATATGTATTAATTTAATATCTGAGTAGTAAAGAAAACACTTTTTATTTAACTTGGGCTGTAGTTATATGTAGATCAAATCTGCAACACCAAATTTGTATACTTCTATCTTACCAACACTTACGAAATTTTGCAAACATGTTTAACTTCGATGGCGATACAATGTGGTTGTGTTTGTAGGTGGATTCCATATCCACATATAATGCGCTATCCCCCTAACATACATTATAAAAGCATTTCCTAAAACATAATTTTTTTTTCTAAATACTTTTTTGTTGGTCAGCAAGAGTGTTAATCTTAATATTTAAAAAATAACTTTGACTTTCTCAAATCAAGAGCGGCATGTTTAAATTAACAGTGGTTAACTTGTAACAACCAACACAAAAAATTGATGAATGAAATGTTAAATTATTGCTTACAATGTCTTAAAAATAAACTTAAATAAATTAACTTGTCCTTTACTAATACGTTGAACAAATACCAAATACCCAAATATCTCAAAAATGTTATAAAGATTCGTACACATTTTCATTGAATATAACACCTTAGATATCTACTTATTGAAAACCAGACGTTATACATATGCTGTTATAAGCTCAAGGATGATGAAATGATTTATATTTAATTCATTCTTCAGGACTGAAGATATTTCAAAATGTACTCAATATTATAATGGAATAATACGAATGACGGATGAATGATATTTATTGCTATAAGCAGGAGAACTATTAAAGCGAAGAATTTTCTTTATTTTTAATTTAGTTACACGTGGAACATTTAAGCCCTACGAATTTTCAAGGATGAATATACAAAACTTGCATGCGAAAAAGGCGCATTTATTATAATGCAAAAAAATAAATAAATTCTCAACATTGCCACGCGAACAATTTTTGTCTATCGCAATAATTTAGGGTATGCAGGAAGCGAAGTCCTATTTCGTTTCCGACTTTAGCATGCTAACATGAGTCACAAATTCGCAAGCAAATCAGAAATCAGAGCGGAAAACACTGAAAGTAATTCACGTCCTTCGGAATTCCTTCACAAGAATGTCGAAGGCAGCAGCGGCGGCGCGCGTAAAGAAATCTCTTCCGAGCCATAGTTGCTTTGATTTACCATCCATCGGAGACAAACTGTCGAAGTCTATTTACTGCGTACAGAAATAGCAAAAGAGTCGTTTATTGCGTTACCCGTGCCCATAAAACAGTACTATAAAATCTGTAGAAAATTTTCCATCTACAAGAGCAATTTTCCTGTGCAAAATTTATAAAATGTCGCGACAAAAACGAATATATTTATATTCCGTTTATAGAATTAAAACTCGCACGTCACCAGGAGTAATGTCCGTGGTTAACTTTGGCGCGTGAACTTTAATAGGGTTGCATTTCTTTGGTTTCAAATGGCAGAAGGGCGTTGAATTGCTCATCTAAAAATAAATGCATTTCCCACAACCAGAGCGTATAGGGTGGGTTCCGTAAAAACCAGAGACACTCGGAAACTGGCTGGGATGAACGGACGTGATGTTTCTGCAGCCGTTTGTTAAACATGACGAGGAGGATAATTCCATGGATGGCGCCTGGTCTAGAATTATTTAGTAAGTGATAAAGTGTCGAGGAAGTGAATTATGGCTAAAAAGTCAAGAGGCTAAGAGGATGTAGAAAAGACCCACTCTGAAGAAACGTGCTAATGTCAACATCGTCGAGAAATATATGTAGGTACATATATAAGGACACGTATGTATGTAGATTTGATTTACACGCAACCTTGTCCCAAAAATAATCGATTTTGAAATATTTAAATTTATTGCAGAATTTAGTTAAAAGCGATTAGGATCGTTTTCACAATATATACCATATAGGTAAGCTGAGGATACAAAACCAGTATTGATGATCATCACTCCCAAGACGAAGTATTATCCCTCAGCCATTGAAATATTACTTTATTGGGACACCAAAAACCCCTTGTGTTGACTTAATCCCTGGGTGTCAGTTTCCACCATTCACTCCAAGAAAACTTGAGTAATGAGACTCCGAAGACAAATATCGTCTGTATTTTGACCATTCCCAAGTTACTTTTCTTTCATATTTTAGATTGTGTGGTACAATAGATGTGTGGTAGAATATTTTATTTTGCATGCATTTATGATAGCATTGTTGCGTGAAATTAAAACTGTAGGGCAGAGGATGGCCTAATGCTGAAAAAATTAGACCTTTTCTCTTTATGGTACCTACCAATGCAACAGAGAGTTTCAACTGTCTCGAAAAGTTGAAGTTGGGGAAGAATGTTTTGACATTTCTAGCCAAATGTTTGAATTTCCTATTTAACAATGAATACAATTAAATTATATACTAACAAATAGGTATGTTCTACAATCATTTCAAGAGGGCGGTTTTCATTCATAGCCTGTTTTAAAATAGTTTTATCTGTGGAGATTAATTAAATTAATTCCTTTATATTTTACGTAGTTATGTATTTTAACACTTTCAACTCTTAATTATGAAACTACTTCAGAAATAAATTTTCTCGATGATTTTTGAAAAACTACCCGCTCTATTTCATTTCATCTTTGAAATACCAAATTTTTTGTTTCCAAAATACAAACAAATGATTTTAATAAAAAATAATGCTTATCAGGTTAACAAATAATAGTTTAAACATTCATCGATCAAATTATATAGGTACCTACACTGCGGAGAAATGCTCCATGTCTGAGTCAATTTAGTTTCATTTATCAACAAAACAGCAACTGCTGTTTTCTTTACTTTTTTAAAGTTATCAACCAAACAGAAAATTATAAGAAATGTAATCAATAAGATGCTTGTGTACAAACTTCTGTTAGAGAAATATTTTCATTTTGCTGAATACATGAAAAATTGCATAATTTTCATTACCTACTTCATCATTATTTGTTTTTATAAATGTGTTTTCAGAAGAGTAGTGTGATTATAAGCATAATAAGTAATACGTGATTTAATATTTCTAAAGTTCTTTAGTTTGTTTTTCTGAATATGTTTTAGAAAAGTGTTTAATTTAGAAATATATTCAGTTAGAATCATATATGATAAACACTGTCTTTATTTGCAGTGTCTATTATCAAAATTTGCTTTTCTTTCGAAAAACGTCCGCCATTTTGTCATTTTCTGATGAGAACAGTTCTTCTGGTTCATGCCACAGCATCAACACTAAATAATTTGCCAAAATGGGAACCGTCATTTTTTGACTGTTTTTAAAAAAAATTGGTAATGTTCATAAAAATCAACATAATTTTTTTTTATACTCTTAAAAGGTCAATAAATATACAAGCAAAAAAAAGATATGTTTGTTATTTCTATAAAAACCTTAAAATGCATTTTTCAAAATTTAAATACTTTTGAATTGAAAAAATGTTTATCCAAAATCTTATACATATTTAAGGTTATGCATTTTTAGCAACTTATTTTGGAATCTTATAAGAATGAAGTTAATAACGTGTCAAGTTTTATTAAAACTTCTTCTATGACTTTGATACGTGCAGAGAGAGGAACAGACAAAAATACCAATGGTATAGTTGTTATGATCTCTGAATCCTCAGTGAATTAAATTACAGTATTTTTATAGTTGAATATATGGTGCATATATGAAATATAAATAAATGAATTGCCCAACATAATTTAATTTCGTTGTGCATCCGTAAGTTCCTCAAACACCTTCTCCGGATAAATTTTCATGTCTTATAAATTTTATCGATTCCAAACGATACGCAGATCGGCTAATAGTCCCCGCGGCTAAAATAATTTACTCGTGGTATTCGGAAGGCGTAATTTGGATATCAATTTCACCACTGCCTCCAAGATTCAGGGCACTCTATTCGTTCAAACATCCCATAAAAATACAAACGGACGCTTTAGCTGCTTTGCGGGTTTCCGATGGGAAATCAAATCTCTTTACGGATGGCTTTATGACGCCAAGACTCTCGACCAGTACGTAATTCTCGGTTTAATTACCGCTTTGTGTGGACACATGCCTTTCTTCTATATTGGCTTTGAAGGCAGCTATTAATCCCAGATTTATTTCGAAATTAGTAATTAAAAATGATTTTAGCTTTAGGTTTTGTCCAATTAATTAATTTTACATATTAAGTAGAAATGGTATAGTTTATAATAATGAGATTAATAACAGAGGATTACTATAATGTAAATATACATATATACGTATAAAATTGATATAATTGAAAGATCAAAAGAGTATTTTAATTAGCTTAATTCGTAAAATTTTTACACTTTACTCCGCGACTTCAGTGGTTTAGCAGGTGCATGTTCTTGAAGGTAGAATATAACTAAATTAATTAATTCCTTCAATTCTTACCGTCCCGAGTAAACATTTTTCGTTGGCAGAGGACTCGGCGGCCAAAAAAATAGTTTGAGCTCTTAAGATTTATATAAAAAAAATTCCGTATAAAGTATTATTTTAGTTGTAATATTTAGAGCAAAGTAAGAATTTCACACATAGTAGTAGGTACAGAAAAAACTATGATTTCCGGATAAATCTACATGTGCACCAATGTTCAGACTGGAGAGCGATTTTGATATATCTTTTTTGTTTAAATTAATATCGATAGTAACAATGCGCATTTTATTTTTTCTTGAAATCGTTATAATTTGTCTATTTGGTAAGTTGTCAGTGGTGTCCACAGGTAAAACCGTCCATAGGTACAACACTTTCCCCTACATATTATTTTAAAGAACTTTTATATAAACCTTATTTAACTTTACTCAGAACTATTATTTATGCAATATGAATTAACGAATCATCTATATTACTCTTTTCCCAAAATGCATTCAATTTTAGAAATTTTTCTTAGTTATTATTAGACTCATCATCACTCTGTTATCAGTCGATATTTCATTATATTTATTAAAATAATATTTATTTCATTTGCTACTAGCGTAAAAAGTTTAGCTTAATTCAAAGTCATACGATTTAAGTATAAACATGAAGAATTTATCGACAAAATTAAAGCGAAAGTCCTAAATGAATTAATAGTTCCTCGTTTTTAACGATTTATTAATTTCATGTTAATATTTTCGTCGCGTACTTACATCTGAGAAATATCTGAAAATTGTTGTTGTTGCTCTCATTGAATTAATGATTAAGGCAAATTGATCTGATAAAAATCAATTAAAATTTCTCCGAACAATACAAGAGTGAGATAACTTTTGAGGGTTATTTTTAAATGCCATAGTTCTTACAATCGTATTTTTAGGAAATATGTAGAACTCGAGATTATGCTCCGACGAGTCATACACTCTTAATTGATAAAATGCTCACTCCAGACATATATGCTCATTGCTCAGTGAAGGTTTTATTAATTTCCCAAAGTGATAAAACTGCGTGATGCATACTGCTTACAATTTCAGATAGAAAGACATAGACCTTAATGAGCTTCTATCACGAGATGTTGCTTCAATGAACTTGTACTTATTTCTGATTACTAAGACACATTTCTTAATTTCATTTATTTTCTTCTGTCTCTATTCTGGAATAGAACAATAAATTTTCACAGAACTGCAGCATGCAATATTTTCAATCTTCTTCCAATAGCTTTTCAATTAGTTGCACCCACAATAGTGTAAAGCTAATTATAATTAATTGTTGACCTCAGGTCAAACCCCAGTTAAATATCAACAGGTTGGTTGCAACACCTGAGGAGATGCATTTCAAGGGCCATTGCGGCGCGGGCCCTTTATCACTTAAGCCCATCGCAAATAAATGTCTTGTTACCACGTTACCCTCGCGGCTTCTGGGCAATATTTTATTCTTATCTAGGACAGAGCATCTAATAACTTTCAATCGATTTTTGTATAGTAAGGCTTAATAGCGAAGAGTCGTAATTGACACTATACCTGTTCTGTAAACAGTTTTGAGCACCTGATTAAACTTACATAAAATGAATAATTGATACTACTTACAGGACATCTGTCTGCACCTGAACTACTTAATCCACATTGGAACTGGTTTTTGAAAATTTCCCACAATTTTCCAGCAACACTAAAGATTTTCAAATAGTGTATTTTTAACACTAAGAAGTTGAATAATTTCACTTTAATAAATATAATTTTTCCTCTTTTAGCACTTCACAATTCGGGAAATTCACAATTTAAATGTTCTAATCAATTCTAACAATAAATTTCAAGATATCGCAGATCTCACTCAATTTCTTTCGCACTGTTCAAATTCAGAAGCGGTCGCGCGGTCAAGAATTGAAAAAGATAAGAAAACGCGTTATTACAGATACGCGCGACGAACTGCTTCGCTCGACAGATAACGAAGCTATGAGCTACAAAATTGAAGACCATCCAGAGCTGGAAAAGTATCTCAAAGGTTTCCGAGCCCGACCGAGGTATGGCTAACAATTTTTAGGAAAGACTGAAAAGCATTCATGTTGAGCTTTCAGTGCTCCACCAGGAATTTCCCTCTAGCATAATTTCCCAGAATCATGTTTTACTTATGTATAGTGGGGGTGGTTATTCTTATACCGCGGATTTTTTCGCTTTTTGAGCCGCTCGTGAAGCTTTTTTTCACGCGATTAAATGAAAAATCGGTAAGGACCTTCTGGGGTGAGTAATTTGCGACAAAACAGGTCATAACGTGGTTATTCGACGGTGATGGCGCTTATGACTCTTTTCTTTTTTCCAGAGTAAACTAAATTATTACCCGTGCTCAACTGGGCGGGAATTGGCAATTAGAGTGATTGCTTTGTCACATAAGAAAATGCGCACGACAAGGTCAAGTCGTGAGGCTCATAAATTTTGCAGTAACCGAGGGTAATAAACCGCTGAGATTTGTTGAGAAGATACTTTAACACACGTTCCGAAGCCCTGGGCACAATTTTTAATGGTCTGAAAACGACCATTTAGGCAATTAATGAACTGCGAAATAGTTCGTTATGTTTACAGACTTGCAAAATGTGTAAACTATGATTTTTTATAAATAACATTAAATGAGATTACTATGAATCGCTCAAAAAAGGTTTTGAAAAATAGATTTTTTGTTTCTTCATTTTTCACGTCTATATTCGTCGTTCGTTTAACTTATTTATGTTTAGCCGTATGCTTAGTTTTACTATTACATATATCAGCATATGCGTTCAAATTGCGACTTTGGAATCTTGAATAAGCCTAAACTGAGGCTTGAGTTAGATCTGAACCAAGCTTGAGACAGACTAAAGCAAGACTAACTGAAGGCTAAAATAACGATTTTGTTTACTTTTTCATACAAAATAAAAATCCTTAAAATAATAAATATAGGAAATTTGTGAGACAAATGTTTTCGTTTTTCGATACATACATACATACATACCGGACTGTAAAGCGAGAGATTGGTCGAAAAGATAAAAATAAAAATATACTTAAAATATTTAAAATAATTATATGATCATCTTTATGAAACACTTCTTAAGAAATTTGTCAATTAATTTAATTTTGTATTTGTTTAAGAAATCATAATCTTATATATGTATATTAACCTATAAATATTGTCCTTATGAAATATTAACTAATATAGTTTAGTTTTACTACTATTTTAGCGTAATTCTCATTGAGGAATAGTTTTGCTTAGAAATTTGGTGACAAGAGCTTTATGGGAAATATTAACTTGCGGATTGAGCAACTATTAAGCAACTGAAATAAAGTAAGCGATAATACAAAATAATTCATGAATTAAAAACAAGATGTGTTTAAATAATTAAAGTAACAGGTACGTATACTTTTCACTCGATCCATATCTGCTTAATATTCGATTTTGACGTAGCTTTCTCCAATCGAAACTTCATTTTGGATCTTTTTATTGAAGATACGTCTGTATGCTTTTTAATATACATAGATTTCGTGAGAATACATTTTTAAAAGACAAAAGGTGTGTTTTGCAGCAATTTGATAACTTTTTCTTCACGTAATTATTAAAATTGATTTCAATTGCCTTGCATTATTCTTCAGTTAGAAAACGAAATAACTTATCTGATAATCTTAAATCAAAAATATCGGAAGGTTTTTAAACAAGTTTGTTTCTTTCCGTCTTGGGTCTTAAGTATCTTTAGAAAGCCTGAAGGTTCGGAGGATCTCCGAACAAAAATTGATCAGGAAACCATGTATAAACTTTAACAAAACACCCTGTATATTAGTTGGTGGGAAACTTGCTCGATCAAACCACTTCGCCTAAATTTGAAAATATCAGTTTAAAGGAAAAATAAGTATTCAATAAAGCGGCGTTCTTTTCGTATCTCCAGGACAATAGGAAAGTTTATATTGAACTGACATTTTATACACTTCCTCAGAATAAGGATTTATCAATTTGGATAAACAATACATCAAATTGGCATGATTTTTATTCATGTAAAACTTCAAATCCAGAATTGAATAATTTTCAGATTAATTTTTAACTTAAGAGTGAATAAAAGTCGTTGCAATTTAGAAAATTTGAAATCTTTTAGATTATTCATGATAAATTTCAAATTTAAACAAAATCTCCTTTTGTTCTGGATAGGTGAAAAAAACACAGCTATAATTAAAATAATACAAAACATAAGGCATAATGTAAAAAGAAAAACCTATTTCCAGGAGGAGAAATTAACATGTCCTTACAACATAGAAGCCCAGGGAAAACATTAACCCCCATTTAAAAAATTTCGTGACAAACTCTGTTGCTCGCGTTGTCTTTCCCATATTCAAATAAACACATGTCCTTCATTCAAACTATTGCAACATTGAGCGACAGTAGCACGCGAAGGCATTAACATTTTCGCGGGAACGGCACGTTTGTACTACGAATTCTCATAGTGGAGGCCTGGGACTAATTAAAGTCGAACAACATTAAAGAAACATAATTTTATGTTGGGTTCCTTTGATTGTTGACACAAGATGATGAGACTTGGCTTTTTGGAGCGTTCGCTGTGCATACATCGTCTATTGATTTCATCCGATGGGAGGAATGTGAGCTGCATGCGAACGACTCCTCGTGAATGGACGATGGCACTCTCCGCACGTCTTGTACAAGTCCAACGTGAAATGGGTGCGCTGATGTCTGCTAATGGGCCATTTGTTACGACCGGCATTCAACTTTCAATTTACAGTGTCGTATTTGCAAATTATGTTTAATCATGTCATCGATGAGCATATATCAATATCTGTTTTCACTTAATGCAGCCCGATCGTTACATCATCTTGTCAGCGGTTATTACACATACTGATAAGCTCGATAATTGGACTGACACCTTGACCCATCCCCAGTAATTGGATTGCCCCATATTCCCAGAAATTTTGGGAGGCAGAATTTCATTTATAAGCGGAGCTTTCAAATATACAGAATTAGAAGCTATGACTTATGAATTGCTGCTGAACTCCACTAGATATATGTATTTTTAAAAACATTACTTTTCTTAAAACGGTGTCCTGCCCTTTTGAAAAATTCATTTTGTAACGCAATATGCTCTCTATTTTTTGCATATTTCCACAACACTTTCCGATGGCACTTGCAAATAACCTCTAATTTAATAAGCAAGAAGTGATATTGGTGAACAAGTCCCCTTAAAGCAGATAAACATTCTTGGCATTTCATCTTGCATAGGAATGCTCATCTTAGAACTGTTGTTCCATTTCTTAATCATCTTTTATATTTTCATTATCTATAAGGTACAACATTTCTAAAGAGTTCTTTATTTCTTCTAAGGGACCAGTATTGGTTGCGATGAAATATTTAAAATACTATTTTTTTCCAAAGGAATGCAGTTTCTAATGCCTCTTTCTCTTATTTGATATTGAAGTCTCTTTAAATTTTTTCACTGATGAATTGTTGTTTCTGCCAAGGGATCGTATATCGATAGTATCGAAACGTTCGAAAGAATCAAACCGTTCGATTCTATCAATACAATCAATAATATCGAAAGTTTCGATAGTATCGAACGGTTTCGATATAATCGATATATGAAAAATTTCGGTAGCCCAGGTATTAATTTTTTATATATGTATGTACTCGATAAGTTTTTTTAACTCTTTCGAGCAAGCTCGGTCTTCCAGATATTGACTTTTATTTAATTCCATTCAGGAAAAGACTAAACTCAACACTAGGGTTTTTCTGTTGTTTTATTTTCTTTCCTGTTTTTTTGTGTACTATTATTATATTTCGAAAAAAGTTTTATAAAAATTCATTTGATATAAATTTAAGTTTTGTGGGTTTGGTTTAATGACATTGAACTATTTTAAAAAATGAATCTTCCTTCCAGATAGACAATTTTAGCATCTACATATGTGCAAATGTTCATTCACAGATAAGAACAATGCCAAAAATAGAGCAGAGCGCCTCAAGTAGGAAAACACGACAATTTCCCTTTGCATCTGCAACGAACAATGCGCTTTCTTATATAATGCGTCGAGAATGACCGTAACAAAAGACTACCTTAGTCCACCAGTTTGCCAGAGGCTGGCTCAATTGAGACGTTTTTGCTCGGTTCGTCTTTTGTCGCGCAATTTCGCGTGTTGTGAGACATCGGTGCGCGTTCTTACTTATCTAAGCACAAAAGGAGGCATATCGCATGTTTCGGCCGGAACAGGTCCATTATTCTATTTAGCATTGTAATACGTCTAATTTCGTAATTTTAATTCTAGCAAGTGGACTGAGTCCATTGATACAATTCTTTCTTCGCTAATTTAAGCGACCTTTACTGCAAATCTAAATTGCCGACGACACTGAACTTTTCAGATACTTCGGCACGCGTGTGTGAATTCATTCAAGGATAAAAATAATTCAATTTGAATTTAACTAAGGATTTGAACATAATTCGAAAATCAATTCTGAAACATATTTTTACATCGATCTTAAAACAATTTCAAGCTATTGTAACTTTGAAAAATATTTAGCTTAGAGGATTTGTGGAGACATTTTATTTTAGCTAAAACGTTATACGTTAACTCGAAAATTGGCAAAAAAATACCAAACATACACACATATGTATGCTAAACTTTTAAAAATGTTAAATATTTACAAAAATATCAGTATATTATACCTCAAAAATCCCTTAATCCTAAAACTTAAAGAAATATTTTTCAAGTAAAATAAGGCTAGAGGCTAGAGCTTACGCCGTTTAAGAAAAAATACGTATTTTATTAAAATACATACATATGTTATTCACCAATAAAAAATTAAATTTAGTACTACTTATGTACGTAGCTCTGCAAGAAATTTCAAAATGAAATGGAAGCACAACGCAATTTTAAACGATTTTAATCCTTACAATAAAATTTTTATAATAAAACAATGCCAATAAAATAAACTCAATTCGCAGCCATAAAAAATAATATCATGGTATATTTTATCCACTTCAAAAAGATTTTTTGTTAAAGGTTAGTACAAGGAATATAAAATTGTATAGGTGAAAAAAAAGTCCATATTTATTTTATTTTTGTAATCATTTATTTAACAAAAATATAAATCTAAAAATGACAATACTGTATTACATTAATTGATCAGTAAATAACTTCAAAATTGCCACAATGTAGGCCTCAATACTATCAGAGTTTTTACTTTGTTTGTTCGTTAGGTCCTAAAAATAAAAAAGACAACAAACAATTTTTATAAAAAACACTTGCGATATTTATCACTTGAACAAATTTTTTGTATTTTTCAAATATCGTCTACTAACAATGTGCGCGACTATCCCCCAGTAAGTGAAAGCATTTACGTAGGACTTTGTCTTTTCATTTTTCATATAAACAATTTTTAATTCAGTTTATCATTCATTCATATTAGAAATGTGACTCCAGTGGTGCTCCAGATTTTCCTTTTGTTTTGCAAATGAAAAAAGGTAGCCGGAAAGATTTTAATAAAAATAAACTTCAGCAAATTAACAGCTCTGGGTGAAAATTCTTGGCTTGTATTGTTCTATATGTAATTTTATTTATTTTTTTGTTTTTTGTTAAAGTGCAATTCAAAATTGCTGTGTTTAGTAAAAGTTTACTATGTGTTAAACCAGTGCATGACACTACTTGTCCAAACCAAGGAATAAAACAAGCGGATGATGTGAGCATTATAGGGCAAGTCCTTTTTTATTATATTTTACCGAATAATACCGCTAAAGATCATTATACATTTTTTTATTTCTTTATTTAAATCACACAAACAAGAAGAATGGTCTTTGAGAAGACTTTCCTAGCACTAGCAAAATCTCAGGGAAGAAGAACATTTAAAAACAGAAAGAAACAAAATACATTCCAAATTGTTTAATTTTCTTAAACAGGAAATCTCTTACATTTTAGTAATAAATATTTACACTAGTCAATGAGTGCGCTCCTTAGGAACGAGGGGAGCACTTATCAAATTCATGCTGTTCGATTAGAATTCAATGAGAGGTTTTTCGTTTTCGGACTTCTGCTTCCAGTACGCTCTTATATCAGTCATTATCACCTCTCGAAAGGCCTCGTGAATAAATTGAAAAGAGAATTCGTCTCTAGTCCAAGCTGCTCCATTATCAGTAGAATCGAGCATTCGCTGGCCACAAATTGTTAAATTGTTGGACCCACTACCGTTGAAGAAGATATCCCTGCTCGCTGGAATTGATCGGTATCCGCGCAAGAAAGCACAGGGCGACACGAACGTTATTCGGCGACGAAAATATAAATAATAATAAAACGCAAAAATTAGCAAAACAATGAGAAAAATTGTTGAAACAATGATGAGACCTAATGCGACTGAATTTGCGAACATTTTTCGGGGCTCGTTTTATAGGTAACAAATTTTGCAAATTAACGAGTACATCCGCGTCGCGCCGATCACAAGAGAGGATTTGCATTTTAAAAACAAAATAAGGTTTAAGTGTGAGCATGAGAAAGTGAACTAGATAACGAATGTGTCTGATAAGCAAATTCATTACGGTGACATCATGAATAAAACACCACGAGGACGATTTGATAAACACAATGTCTGTTTTGACTCTAGTTCCGATTCGATTGTGCTTACGAATGGTGAATGAGTAAACGAAGTAAGAATAATAATCGCTAAATGAAAACTTAGTTGATTGGAAATATTTAATAGAATAGGATCATGCAACATGAGCACATTCAAAACAATTCATTTCAAAGTTACCCCTCTTTCACTCTCCCACAACTTAAGGTTAAAATTGAAAATTTAAAATAAATAAAACTTTAAAATAAACCGAATTTAACCTTGCAAATTCCCTAACATATACAAAACCAAACAGAAAATTCTACCTTGATCTATACAATCGTCACTTCTCCCAAATGCGAGAAAATTTCGCCACATCTCCTTCAACAACTATCAAAAACTGTTGCTCAATATCCAGATCAATTGGAACTAAAAACTTTCCAAAAACAGAAAAATAGCTATTCCCGCAACTGTGTTATTCCACAAGACATGAATATATGTATTTGAATATGCGGTAAAATTGCAAAATAAGTAATCTCCTTATCTATTCGTTCCGAACGATACAAATCAATGCTAAGAACTATCCCCCTTCAGACATTGATTTAATACGAAACTTTGCGATATTTTTGGCTTCAGGAATTTATCTAGAAATTAGAGCTTTACGAAAATATTGAGGCGCGTAGAAATTACTTGGAAATTAGTTTATCTTGTAGTCTAAAAGTATACTAGAAACGAGTATAAATATTTATTACATGACAATGTCAACAAGAAGAGTTTCATTCCATTCTCAAAGCACATTTAATTTATTCCACAAAAAATAAAGCTTTTTCTGAGATTACCGTGCTCTTTTGATTATCCAAAATGCAAATATGTGGGTATTTCTAATCGTGTGCACTCTATGAAGGTTTTCAGAAATTTTTTGAGCATATTAAGTAATACGTAGATAAATAATATCTGCATTAGTCATGAAAACGTGTAACAGATCTCGATTAACTTTCAAGTGGATGGTAAACATTTAAAAATTCTGACAAGTACATATATTAATATTCACGACAATTAAGTCCGGCGATGAGCAGAGTGTAACAACATTTTCGTTTTTTATTTCTTCACCTGGTATTTCTAATCACGATGAAAACCTTATTTTGATAAATAATAGTATACTGGACTTTCCGTACGACTTTAGTCAGTTTATGATTAGAAATCAACTCTATATTAAAGCGAATTTTGGCTTAGACAACAAAATAAAAACAGCAGTATTTATCGGATTATCTTTTGCATATCAATTTTTCAATTTTCCCACAATGGATATTAAACAAAACACGAGAAATTTTTAACTGACATTTGGCATGAGGTTTAGTTTTTGCGACAGTTAGTCAAAAATTAGGAATTTTTTTTCCTACTCAATCTTCATGCCATATTAAAAGTTACACATCCGACACATTTAAATATTATTCGATACAGTAAAAGGGGTAAACAAAAAGATACTTATAATTATTATTATTAAATAGTAAATTATATTATATTTCAAGATTTTGTTATTGGTTATTTTGTTTGTCTTAAATTATTCTTTAGCCAGGATCCTATTTTAAGAAACATGTATGTCGGACTAATCTATGCCAATTTATTTTTATTTTATAAATAATAGAGGAAAAGAGACATTTCCAGAAAACATAAGAGAAATTAAGAAATTAAAAAACACTAAAAGAGTTTCAACGTATTTCTTTTGTTCGTATACTAGTTATTTAGAAGTAGAGGTCTACACATCGAATTAAAAAGCTGTGAACGAATTTTTCTGCCAACTAACTTTTAGATCTCTGCGAGTGAAGTTCACTACAACTTCAGGAAACTGGGAACTGCAATTTGCCCGCTTTTTAATTTAATTTCAAAAATTAATTCGTCAGCCTCCAGCATCTAATAAATTGAAAATACTACAATTTTTATTTTTTTACGATACAAAACGATGTTTACTTACTGTATTTATTTATATATAATATTAAAAAAAGGCCTTGTTGGATTTTAATAAAATGAATATTTCTTTTAAACCCTCGTTTTCTAAATAAATGTAGAGCTCACTATAACTAAATTTTAAACACTTTTATTATTATTATTATGGAGAAAAATAAAAGTTAATTGTTTTATTATTATTATTCAAAAAAAGTATTATCTATTTGGAATGTACAGGAGTCTGTATTTTATACCTTTTCGTTTGTTCTTTTTAATCCTTTACATAGATTCTACTCCTAACCGAGGACCTGTGGAATTTATTCATATGAACTTCAATACCTATTCACTTTTAATAATAAAATAAATCTTATGAATGATTTGGAATGCAAGTAGTGTACAACTGGACAATTGTTTTTATTCTACAGTAATTATTAATTGTTAATATAATTATCCCTTAAAAATAACAATAACAAAAACAAAACTGTGTAGAGCGAATAAGGAGTCGACGATAAGTTTTGTTAATAAAAAATTAGAAACAGTCCCACGTAATGAAAAAACAAAATCCAAAATGATACACCGAATTAGTTAGAAAAATGTTAGCCAGACTAAAAATCGATAAGAAAAACAATTTTTCTCTCTCCCCTTAATTATTGCTGGGTGCAAAGATAAAATATCATAAAACGTTATCGGTGCTTTTACTTCTATTGACCGACTTGCTCCCCGAACAGTTCAACGTGTTCGAAGAGGAGAATAACTCTAATGTGCCCCAAAAAATGCTCACAAAGCGTTGAAGAATATTGCACGGTTTAATGATTCAAGCAAATCAAATCGACACGTAAAAGCTAGACGGAGGCATGCATAACGTTCAAAGTTTTGAATGAAAAAAAAATGTATAGACAACACAAGGGAAGTACCAAAATGAGAAATTATGTGAAATAAAAAAAATATAAGAAATTTAGACATTACTTCACAAATTACCTGGCGTCGTCGTCGTGACTGCAGCCGTCGCCGTCGCTGCGGCTGGCTGCACAGAAGGAAGGGGAGCTGGAACTGATCGCGTTGTTGTGCTATCGACAACAGGTGCAGTAAGAACAGGTGGCGGAGGCGCTGGTCTGTTAAAGGGGTTTTGCCTTCGTGGCGGTGGTTTGGGTGCAACAGGTTGCAAAGCTTCTTGAATTTGTTCTACAATAAGCACACTAGCTAGCGATACTTGATTAAATTAAGAGAAGCGTTCTCTACTCACTCTTCTGAGACCCTTCGATTTCTTCCAGTTGTCGCTGCAATTCGGCTAAAAGAAGCTTCTTGTACTCATACCCAGCGCAAGTTAAGGACTTCATCCACAGCTCCATCGTCTCCTGGGAGTCAGCTCCAAGGATATATGTCCTGTTTCCGTTGAAAACTATCTGGAAGCTGTACGGATCACTGTCCTCAGCCAGTTCTGGAAAAGTTTGTTTTACAATTTATTCTCTAAATAAATAAATAAAACCAACCAATGATGCATCCCTCTAAAATAATTAAACCTAGCGGCTCCTTGTCGCCCTTCCGCTCGAAGTAAAACAGCAAATTCCCCTTTAAAACGAAGTACCTCTTCTGCCAGGCTTTGTTTACCTCGCCGCGCTTGTTCAGGTAGCCCTCCAAATCATAAGGCGGCGTGGTCGCGAACACACACAAATTCTTCTCGTTTATCTTCATCGTAATTTGCGTGGAATGCGGCACAAATATTTCTATTTTTGGAGAAGATGGTCAAGCAATGACTAATTCGGTTTTTGGACACACCGATCGGACCTCAGCTTTCAGGCCATTTTTCACATTTGAGATTCATACGGATGTGAATTTTAATACTAATCTAATTAAATCTAATTAAATACTATGTAAATGCAATTTGGTAGTCAACAGCGTGACGGTAAGTCAATATTTAAAAGGTTTTTATCGAGTCGGGATATTTCTAGGCAGAGGCACTTAATTTTACTGTCAACGGAGGCATTGACAGCTTGCGTATGGTTGCTCAGCTCAGTTCGATTAAATTCGAAATAGAGCATTACGGGGACTTTTTAAAGACTTATGTAACGGATTATCGCTTTTTAAAATTAATTTGTAACTTTTACAACATTTTAATACAATTAATAACATATTTTTGGAAATTAAAACATCATTACACACGAATTTAATTTTAAAAATGCTTTCAAATTTAATTTGACTTCGAAAGTAAACAGTAGCTCAAATAGACATTTCGTTTAAGAGAAAGAAATGTCAACAATTTCGCAAACGGCAAGATGTGAATGAGTGGAATTTATTTTAAATTTGAAAAAAGGCGCTAAATTCTTATGATGTCGTCAAAACAAGTAAGCTAATTTAATTATAACCAATGAAATTAAGTATTCAAAATATATTTTCATTATAAAAAGGGCAAATGGTTCAAGTCTGTTTTCAACCAGATGGAGCACGAACCTCCAAAAAAGCTACCGAGAAGTTCTTCGTTTTCTTGTAATCCACAGCCAAAACCGGGGAGTTCGTCAAATATATTTGCCCGGCATAAATCATCAGAGCCACAAGTAAATTGTCCGAATGTAGACTCCGCTAATTGGATAGAAAATTTCGCTCCAAACTCGATCACAGACCTGGCGATGCATCCAAAGAAAATCTCAGAAGTCCAAGACTGGTTCCGGCACTGCGAGGCGATTCGAAAGAAATGTTCCAGTCCAATGTTACTAATTACAGGTCCCGCAGGCTCTGGCAAAACTGCGACTGTGAAAACTGTGGCCACAGAGATGAAGTACGACGTTATCGAATGGGTGAATCCTCTGGACATCGATCTTGTTACTGAAAATGGTCAAACCTTCAAGGAATCTCAGCTGGACGTGTTCAAGCAATTCTTGTTTAGGTCCTCTAGGTATAGGTCTGTTTTCGAAGCCCTCGAGAAACGAGTTATTTTGGTTGAAGACTTTCCAAATGTGTTCGTCAAGGACTCGGAAGGATTCAGAGAAATTCTAGAGTAAGCAGCTATGATAATAGTTTTAAAACGTTCTAATAATAATAATCATTGGCAGGGCATACCATATCTACGGTAAAGCGCCACTCATATTTATTGCTACCGACACAAAGAGCAAAGCCCTCAACATTTCCTACAATTTGTTTCCTGATCAAATTCGCCAACAGTTCAACATCTCTTTAATAAGGTAAATTTCCGAATATTTCACATTTTTCAAGTCTGATTTTCCCTTACTAGCGTCAATCTATTTTTTAATAAGTTTTCTCAAAGTCAGTTTCTCATCCAAACTGATCAAAATCCTCTTCTTAATTCTCGATTTTGTTTCAATATTTGAACACACAAGAATTAATAATATTTTATTGTAAAATGAGATTGAGTAGAAAATTTCAGTTCAATGCAACTCGAAACATATAAAAATCCTATGAATTTTTCTAAATTAACATGAAACTTATGAAAATAAATTAAAGTGAGACTTTAATGAAAAGCGGCATATAGGGGTCAGAAAAGTGAGACTTAAATTTACCAATTTAAGAAGATCTCTGCTGATATCTTATTTCACGCGCTTCTTGAACATCGAACAAAGCATTTAAAATCTCATTGAAACTATATACCCGAATAAAGTTATGCTAGTAGCATGAACTATCTCGCACTCCTACTAAAAAATAAAAATGTTTCAACTCGCAGCTTCAACCCAGTGTCAACAACCCTTATGAAAAAAGCACTGAAACGAGTTGCTTCTTTGATGACTCAGGAAAAATTTTCAAATTTTTACAATACACCCAATCAGGATATTTTGGAGAATATAAATTTGTCTTCGCAAGGAGACATTAGGAATGCGATTTTGAATCTTCATTTTACCAGTCAAAAAGGTGAAAATTTTCATTAAAACATTGAAGGATTCTTATTTATATTAATTAACTTAAAAGGGTCCCCACAAGTACAAATCACCGCTAAATCGAAATCGTCCGCCAAAACACGTGGAAAGAGCAAGGCCATAAAGGGGATTGGCCGGGATGAATCAATTACACTTATGCATGCACTGGGGCGAGTATTTAATCCCAAATGTAAATAAAGTGGTAAGCTGATTAGATGAAAACCAGTTCTAAATCAATCTTTTTTTTATAGACACGGAAGGTGGAACTCCGCGGAGATTTTTACATTCCCCAGAGGAACTAACCGAATCATTTTCGTCGGAGCCCAGAAACTTTTTGGATTTCGTTCACTCGAATTATTTGGGTCACTTTGCATCTATTGAAAATGTTATCGAAGCTGTCGACTGCATTAGCTGCAGCGATATGCTGCTAGCTGAATATCGTGAAAGAGATTTATCTGCTTTAGGACTTAACATTAGCGTTCGTGGGGTGATGGCAGCCAATGAAAAGCCTGTTAGTGGATGGATGCCAGTCAAAGGACCAAAGAGAATTAAAAAGTATTAATGGCTGGTTTATTTAAAATCAATTAAAATTATCAGACATATTTCTAGTTTCCCCTTGGAGACAGAACTCAGAAATCTTGGCATCAACGAATTTATTACTCCTGGATGCTTTGTCTCGGATTACCGTACTTATGCTCGAATTATAAACGCGAGATAAAGCTGCTAATATTACTTTTTTTATTTATCAACAGTTATTTATTAAAAATCATTCCTTTTGCTTGTTTAAATCAACCTTTTTATATTATTTGATGTTCCTCAATTGATTTATTTTATTGAAAAGGAGATGCTAACTTCTGGACCAAACAACTATTATATAACTATCCGGGTGTGGATAAGTTAACATTTTTCGATTAGCATTACATAGCTTCTAAAGTAAAAATGAAAATTCGTTTGTGCTAGGTTGAAAGTCTTAAATAAATGATGGGATAAACTAAATTGGTCAACCTATAAATTTACTTCCTGCTAACATAAAAACTACAACGGTTTAATTTTACTTAACGCGCACTATGGTTTCTTTTGTTTCAATGGGTTTTTATTAGAGTAATTTTCATATTGTTTTTCGATCAGACCCACTAAAA